>CM034152.1:9438700-10638700 GCA_019776745.2 Taxus chinensis
TGACATTTTTATTTATTCTCTATTTACATTTTTTTATGTAGTTCTTCTCTCTTCCCTCATTTTAATGCCGTTTTAAGTTTTTTTGTTAGAATAATATTTGTACGATTCCATCTCTTGTTTTTTTGAGTTTGTTTGGCTTTTATTTGTAATTTTTTTTAGGTTGTTTTTTTTTTCGTTGGCTTGTTCAATAGTTTTGTGTTGGTTTTATGTCAATAGAATCTTAATTTGAATTCAACAAGGCTATAAATACATAAGTGCATTACTATATTTAAGATAATAACATAGAAAATTAATAAAATTTGAATTCAATAAGTCTATAAATACATGAGTACATTATTATATTTAAGTCAATTCAATATAAAAAATTAACGAATTAGATAAGAGTGATATTGGTGTTATAAGAATAGTTTATTTATTGATTCAAGAGTATAATTGTGTCAAATGTATAATTCAAACATTTAGAGACCATCTCACATTTATTACTTGTTGCATCCATGTGAAAGAATAAGGGTTGGGAGACTTGCATACACTAGATTGTCTACTAACTTGTATTTATTGTTGATTTCAATACATTTACTTCAAAGTGGGGTGTGATTAAGAAAAGCCTTGAGATCTAAAACTCATTTTTAATCATTTTGCAAGGTGTTGATTTTGGGTTAGGGTTATAAGGAAGGAGAAAAAATTTCCATTGATATCAAACAAAATTTACGGAGCCCTGAACCAAAGGATTAGATTCACTAGGTCAAATTTACAGCTATATGAGGGAGCTATGTCCATCCTATGATTTCAACAAAACCAAAACTGCATTTCTACAGTTTTGATCAAAGTTATATTTTTTCATTGTTCTTTCTGAATATGCTTTTCCTTAGAATGTAGACCTATCTTCCAGCTTTTGTTTTGAAGACTCCCCTAAAATTAGAGGAAAATGAGTATTATCCTTTTTTGCTGATATTACCTAGGGAAAGAGCCCTAGCCTAAAAAAAATATTACATGAAGTTGTCAAAGATAACATCACTCATCTTGGCAGTCTAAGTATATATGCATTATCGCAAGATGGTGGCAATATATAACAATGATAAATTTCCCATATATCCAACCTATTACATAAAAAAACAAGCAAGTTGTATACATAATTAAAATACAAAATTATATGATTATAGAGAATTATGATTGATCTCCAGCACTTGTTCCTTTGCCATTGTTACGCCTTAGGAAGACCACGTCTGAATCCACAAACATTGCCTAGTCATACTTGCTTGATGTGCCCTCATAGGGAAAATTCACAGTTGCTTCAGGAGGAAGCACGAGTCCCAGGTGATCATGTAGACACCAAATTTGGGTCACACTCCCCTTGGTCCCCTTCAATTAATTAACATAACACATCATGACCCCTTCATCCCATATTAATATTCATCCTCACATTATTAATTAATTTAATTATTTTAATTAAGTTAATTTCATCCTCACACCTCCACCTCATCATTACACCTCACCCTAGACCCATTCCAGGAGCATTTAACTCATAATGACCAAGTCATCACTCTTAGCACTGAGTCATCACTCCCAGTGTTGCGTCACCACTTGACCTAAATAACTAAGACTTCTTCTTAAACCTAATTAGACTTCTTCTATGACCTTCCTACCTTTTCTAACAAGAACTCCACTTCCCTAAGTGGACTCAACAATCAAAATCATGCCAAAAATAGTAAATATCTACCTATTTTTGGTAAACCTAGACTTACCCACCTTAACCAAAATTGGTTATCCCTCGACCAACACCGGTCATGTAACTGCCATCGGTTACTTTATATACAACTTTGTAACCTTTTACCGAGGTTGGTTATTTTTTAGTTTAGAGAGAACTATTGCATTCAAGCGTGAATCCAAATCCTCTCAGCATCCAAATGACACAAAATACTCAACCATAGGCCCAAGAAAGCATTTAGTTCTCCTTCCAGAGCATTGATATACTTACAGGAACATTACGGGAGTATTGCCGTGACACTGAACACAAAAGCTCTTCACAGATCAACTACCATCCTCCTTCATGTACTAGATATGCAAATGCAAGTAAGTATATGTGATGTTAATCATATTGTGCTTGCTTAAATTTTAGATCCATTACCTCTTTGATTATACTTTACTTCTCCATGTATTCCTTTATCTCCACCTTCTCACCAATCCATCAATCCAACCACCTACGGACTTTTGGCTCTCCGTACTTGCCCCCTATGCATTCCTAAGTCTTCTTGGTAATATTACAAACCCAACCACTCTCCTTTCATTCTCTGTGCAATCACAGAGAAGCTTGAAAACTGCTTTTATTAAATTACTGCTAATTACCCCTACCGACATCAGTCACCTTAACCATCATCAATTTCATCTCTGTACCGACATCGGTTGCCAGACCGATATCGATCACTGTGTCTTTTTCTTAACCTCCAAAAAATAACCCATAACTCAACCAAACTCCACCTAGACCTTACCAGACACCCCTGTGACTTTACCTAACACCTCTGTGACCTTCCCCAACCAAAACATACCTTGCCTAATGCTAGATTAGTTTGTATTTCAATATTCTACTTAATTTAGTGTGTTGATAACGTTTTGAGATACCTAAATCAAAGTGTTAGCAATAGGAACTTTATTTCTTGTATTTACTTTCATTAATTTGATAAAAATAGTGGATTGACAGCCATTTAGGAAGTATCAAACTTCCTAGAACTGGAAATTGCTAGGCAGTCCACTGTCATTTGCTATTTAATATCATTCAGTGGTCTTGTTTTGTTTCTTATACAGGTCATTCCTCCTAGCCAAAGGAAAGCTCTCACATACAGTCTGATCAAATTATACAACACGCGCATACCATCTACATAATCATAGGTATTCCTCCTTGATCGTTACCTTATCTATTCATTGCATACTTTGAGGTGAAACATTTTGGCATGCTCAGTGGGAGACATTTGGGTTCTTTTGCATTGTTCATTCTTAGGTGAATCATTGTGTGTCTATTTCCTTTAGAAAGAGTTAACATTAAATTTTCTCCCTTGGAAAATTCTTTTTCTTCTACTGGTCTCATTGACACTCATATTTTGGACTAAAAAGAACGCTTCTTTATATTTTGTATTGCATTAGTGAAAGACATTATTTCCTATTCATCATTGCTCTCATCGAATTTCATTGTGGATTTGGGTCTAAAATATTTTCATATCATTTTTGTGTGTTGCATTTGTAGCTCATTTAAAAAAATTGTGGGAAACTTATATGCTGGAAGTCATGACCAATTGATGGTTGACAAATTGAACCGTAGTTCACACTTTGCACCCTTCTTTCTCTATACTAAACCACTGAAAATAAATTACTCATTTTCTTGAACAACATCTTTCCTAGAAGAAGTTGTCAACAATCACACTATCCGAGGATTAACAGTGGGTTCCAAAATGGTTTCTTTGTCTAGTTATCATCTCAAAGAAGGATCCCCCATGCCAAAACATACATGAAACTATCCATAGTTGTCAAATTTTGTATAGCACCTTTATAAAACCAAAAAATCTACTATACTCACAAATCAGTCCAAAATGGCATAAGCCAGAACATAAAATCTACCACATAGGATTTCATGTTTGCTAGCTTTCTGCTTGATCTGTGTTTTGAGGTGTGAGTTCATTTTATCCATTCTTCTTTACATTCACACTCCATAATCATAGTTGGTGTATTCTGACTCTTTTTTAGTGTGTTAGGGTTGATCATTTCCATGCTCAGTTTCTGGGTTTGTCTTTTACTTTATCTAAATCACCATATTCATTTTCTTCCACCTTTTCAAAAATTTCATAGTAATCGGCATCGATCCAGTGACTGTCATCGGCTCCCTCATCTCACCATCATCATTTTACTGATCGATGTTAGTTTCTTGTTGTTTTGGTCATTTTAACCAAAGTAGCATTCACCACATTGTTGTTCTTTCTGGGATTTCTTTAATTACCTAACCACATTTGTGTCTCTGAAGTCACTGTCAAAGTCCAGATCTGCTCCATTTTCATAATTTATTGCCAAATTTGCAAGTCCTTTTATTTCTCATAGTGATCGGTATTGGTCCTCTGACCGGCATTGGTTACCTTCTGTCACTGACACCAGTTACTCAACCGTTGTCTGTCTTTGTGTTTTAATTTTTCAATTAAAACATCAATCAATTATTGCCTTCTGGAACCATTTTCTCCATTCCTTTTGTACTCTTGTGTCATCTACAAAGCTCAAATTACCAGGTCTATTATTAGTCACATGGATTTGACTTGTAGCTAAGCCAACACTCTTAGGTTCACACCAACCACCAGCCGCTCCCACCTAGCCCATCACCCCCTTCTATCTCATAGCCCATGGACCCCAATCAGGCACTTTCCATACCCACTGTTGATGAGGAGTTCGCAAGACTCCTTGATCACAACCCCGCTACTCTGTAGTACTATCTCACTCATTCATCTACCCATGATTCATCATGACATCTTATATACGGCATGCCTGTGTCCATTCCTCCTACCCTCACACCTACTTCTACATTAGCTACTACTAGCTCGGCCTTACCATCTTCCACCTTACCACATGTGGTGTCCCAGATTTCCCCTACATCATCAATATCTACAGCACTTGTGGAATCTGTTGCACCTTTGACGTCAGTCACTCATGTGATGTCAACCATGCCTTTATTAACCACCTTGAGTATAAATCTATCTGTAGCCGCCACCTCTCATATATCTATTACATCTCAGTCACTCATGGTGTTAGCGACCCATACTCCCTTCCAAAACATTGTCCTCTCCATCCCATTGTCTCTTCCTCCGATTGCTATGAGAGTCGTTATGTCCACTCCACCTACATACACTTATCACAAACAACCCCCTATTTCATCTATTGCTTAATCAGGATACTCACCACCTACATCTATTATGTCCTACATTCCTCCCTCAAAATTTTTGTACTTGGCACCACCACATACTGGGATGTCACCCATGTCATACCCTCCTCATCTACCCCCTTATACTGTGGAGGGTGTCCAGTCATCACAACCTACTAATGATCTTATCAAAATGATGATGGAAAAGATACAAACATTAGAAGCATCAGTCTCTAGATCACGCATTGAGCCCATTCACCCATTCATTCTGATTCTTCCATACCATACGCATTGGAAAATGCCTAAATTCAACCGATTTAACAACAAAGAAGACCCACAACAAAACTTGTGGTCTTTTAAAAATGGGTGTTATCTGATCGCTCATGATGATGCTTTGCTCCTTTGAACATTCCCTATGTCCTTGACAGAACCTACTTTGGATTGGTATAGTGCTCTACCTAGGCAATCCATTTTATCATTCAACCAAGTAGCTCAAGCTTTCCTAAACCAATTTTATATCAACATTGTTAAGAAGGTCACCAAGACCGACTTGTACTCGATATTCCAATACGAAGACGAATCTATCGCAGCTTTTGTCACTCATTGGTGGAGCCTGATCAACTAGCTCACATTCCAACTACCTCAAACCAAGTTAATAGAGTTGTTCACCAGGGCTTGTGCTAGAAACATCTCACCAACTCTCTAAGTTCAAACCTTTCACATGTTTGACGAGGCTTTCACCATGGCCTAAAAACTTGAAATTTGTGCCATTGAAGAGAAGAAGATACAATTGTGTAATAACACTATCTTTGATCCTTCCTACTAATGGGACTTGTTTGGATTCCATTAAATAGTAGGTTCCATTTGCTCGGGTCAAGGTGAGGCCAAGAGCATTTGCAACCTTGATGGGCATCACATTATCTGAGGCTCCAAAATCTATGATACAATTATTCAGCTCGAAGCCTTTAATGAGAAGTGACAGGTAGAAAGGTTCAACCTTGTCGGTTTTGGAGGCACTGAGGGCTAGCATGTTTTGAGAAGGTGGTATGGATGGTGTGGGGATTAAGCCTTTGGAATTTGGACCCGAGGTTATGGGAGTACCCCCACAAACCACATCAATGAACCTATCAAATTGGGTAGGATGAGTTTGTAGGTATTCTATTTCTGAGAGTTGGACTTTAGTTTTGCTTACGTGTTCCACAAAGTCAAATGGGGTTATGGTGGACGAGAAAGAGGTTCCAGGGATAACAGAAGCTTTACATGACAAAGGTTTTGTTGTTTTTTGTGTTGAAATTTCTTTCAAGGGTGTAATAACTAGCTTGGAAGGAGATGGGGATGTAGGTTTTGATGGCACCTTAGATGTTTTTGTAGGAACAATATTTGAAGAAGAATTATTCTTAGTAACCTTTGAGCTGGGGAGAGGATTAGGTGACTTACTTGGTATGACAGCATGATCCTTGCTAGCTAGTGGGTCTTCTTTATCTTTAGCTGACTCCATCGAAGGTGGTAGTGGCGATCATCTATTGATGATTTTTTTTTGTGGGACCTCTAAAGGAGAACCCTTTTTCTTCTTCTTGTCCTTTACCGTAGCCATTGAGGATGAAGCACCTTTCTTGGACTGTGTGAGAGTAAAAACTACACATGATAAACCTAGATATTCTTCATCATTCTCATCTTCATCATCAACATACTCAATTAGGCCATTGTGTGTATCACCATAAAATTCCTTGACCTCAAGATAGCTTTCATAATCCTCCACATTTTCTTCTTCAAATTCTTCAAATTCTACTTCCTCCTCCAGTTCTTCGGTGTCATAGATGAAATTGACTGGTGGTGCTTCAAGAGTAAGCCAACAAGGAGGTGGAGCAATCCTTGGCCTATTTGGGGACTTTGGTTTCATTGGAGCATTCTGCATTATGATCTGGGACAATTGTTTCTTCAAGGCAACCAATTCGTTTGCCATTTTTTGGAACATTGGATCCGTGGTGACTGAGTTTGAATTATGACTCTTTTTTTTCCCATTTGGGCCTTTCACTTTACTAGACAAGATTAGATCATCATCGGTTTCTATTGGATGGTCTTGAGCTTCTCTCAATGTTCTTGGTTGGGTTCTTCTAAGGAAGAAACATACTTCCGATGGCAAGGCACTGATGAAGAATCTCTTCAGATTACTTTCAGGAGGCACCACAACTTCAGGGATTCTTCTTATCACTCTGTTATATATTTCTGCATGAAGTCTCTCATTGACTCGAAGGCTTCTTTTTTCATTTGTACCAATTAGACCAAGAGATCATTACAATATTCTGTAGTCTTGAACCTGTGTTCAAATGCACTTCTTATATCTTCCCAATAGGTTACAGACCTCGGGGGGTAGCATGTAGAACCATTCAACAACCTTCTCTTGAAGTGACTCCACAAAGATTCAGACTGACACATCTTCATCCTCAACATCCAACACACCGCAAACAGTGATAAATGCTGCTATATGTTCTTCAGGGAGCTAAGAACCATCCCCTCTGAACTTTGGGAAGTTTTTTCTTGAGCCCCTCGATAGCTCGTGGAGTGGTTGAGCAAGAGCAAGTGGACCTGTGTTTCCTTCCCATGGTACATTAGGCCTACGAGCCTCACGATCATGATCATGCTCACGATCCCCCATTCTATTTCTATTTCTAGCTTCCCACCTTGCTAAAGTTGCGGCTTCTGCTATTTCTCTCTCGTCTGCCTCAGTTTGAAGTCTTTCAATTTCATCAAGTTGAGCCCTTATTTCCTCTTCCACTCTTGCTTATCTTTCTCTAACTTCTTCTTCAGTTTCTACGTTAGTGAAATCTTCAAGGTTCTCATTGATGTATGGAAATTCACCGTCCAAAGGATTAGCAACAATCAGGTCCTCAACATGACCGGTTGCTTGATGAAGGGAAGGCCTCTAAATTCCAAGAATCTCTTATCTTCTTTGAAGTTATTCAAAAATGGGGTTAGTTTGTCCTCCTTGTCTTTATTGTCGGGTGTATCTTCTATCCGCCAGATTAGAAATCTATGCTTGCCTTTGTGGTGCCAGGATTTGTCTTTGCCTCTCCAAATCAGTAGCACGTTCTTCTTCAAGGTCAAGGATTCTTGTGGTAATGAAGTAGTGGTTGACACTTTGTTTGTTATGCCAAATAGCTTCTCTCAAATTTGAAGTGATATCTTCTTAGATTTGGAAGAGAAATTTGGTATTTTAACATGATTATTTCCTAGAATATCCATGGTTTGTAGACATGTGGCTCATATAGCTATTTGAATTCCAAAAAAATTCTCTTTTGAATTTTGAATTTTCTGATTTTTTTTTTGTATTTTTCAGACCTTCTGGTTGTATTCAGGTGTAGATGCTACTAAATCTGCCCCACGGTGGGCACCAAAAACTGTTGGCAAGAAATTTTTTCAGGGAAAAATTGATGGTTATCTTGCCAATGCTCTGGGATTCTAAGTCCCTCTACTTAACCGGTGCAGCTGTCGTATGTGCATGCACGAGTGAAATGTGAGTTTTATCCTAGTGGCCTTTCGGCTGGGGATCCAACAGGGGCACTCCACTGACCCTGTGACAAATGCTTGCATATACCTGCAAGAGATGACTTTGCTAGAAATGCGGGAAAGGGAATGCAAAAATTAGAAAAGAGAAAAACTAATGCTGCAAGTAGAAAATCAGAGACTTGCATACACCAGCCACAAGTTTCATTACATGCACTTGAATATAGAAGAAAACAAATCTACGTAATATCTACAAGACCAAATGAAGCTTAATGGGCACAAAGTACCAACAAACTCCTCAATCAAAGAGGCTAAAATTCCTTCTTCCTTTATTGAATCCCAAGAAAAATTTGTACATAGTGTGAGAAGTTGAAGACATTTTTTTTAATAGGAGAAATGGAAGAAACTTGCTATCTCTTACTCTCTTCACAAGGATAACTCTCGCATGAATTCACAAAAAATAGCTCCAACATCTAAGAAGCAAAATTCAGAAGACTTTTTAGAAGACCCTCAAATGAGGAGCTTCTTATAATTTATAGAAGAGGAGGAAACTTTTCATCTTCCTAGTGACTTTTCGAATACCTTAATGTGACTTAAGACTATTCACATTCCACTTTAAATATTTAAGTCCCTTTTATAATATCAAGGTGACTTAAATTTACATTATATTTCTTAAGTCACTTAAAGTCATATAAAAAAGTATAGCTCTCAACGCAAAAATAAAACATTTAAGAGAGAGAGTGTTATATGAGAAGGGAAAAGAGAGAGAAAGAAGATGAAGAAGAAGAAGAAGAGGAATTAGGTTGAAGGATGGGTTGTCGCTATGGACTTAGCCCCATTCTCTGACTACTCTCCACTTTGTGATCTTGAGAAGGCTTCTGTCTTTCCAAACTCTTGGTTGAAACGAGCCACTACTGGTTCTACTTTGTCGGCATGAGGGATACGAACGCAGCTCAATGTTTTAGTCCATCCATCAGCCACACTATTGATGTCCTTACACTTCCCGAACCATGATGAATGCTTCTCTACGATAAGTGCAATGGAGGCTCAAATTTCTGAGAAGAAGTCAAGAGTATCCTTAGTGAAGGAAAATGGGTTGCCCACCCCTTTCTTGATGTATACGATAAGTGCAATGGAGGCTTGGATTTCTGAGAAGAAGTCAAGACTATCCTTAGTGAAGGACAATGGGTTACCCACCCCTTTCTTGATGTATTCTTTGAAAGGGCTGATCAACTCATCAACAGTTGAGTGTTCTCTCATTATGGGTACTCCAAGTTTTTGAAATTTCTGATTTATGCTATCCTGAAGCTTGTATGTTTGTTCTTCTCTCTCCTCTAGCTCTGTGAAGGCTCGATTGATTGCTTCAAATCTGACTGTTAGGGCCCTAGCCCATACCCGTGTCAAGTCTTCTACAGGAGTTTCAAAAACCTTGTTATTGATCAATTCTTGATGATGGGTGTTGCTCATCTCACTCACTACTGGTCCCAGAGGTTCCCAGTAATCTATTTCTTTCCCCACATCCTTTTTGAGTGCTTGCATTTTGTTGGCAGTTGCACACATGTATGCAAAGAGCTTGACTACCTCTTGAAGTGTTGACTTCCCTTTTTCAGAGATTGAGTCGATCCATTCATTATTTTCTCACCCCTGCATTGTGAGATCATACGTTCTCCTGATAGATTATGGATCGAAGCTATTAATGGGTACCACTTTCTCAATAGGAAGTGTTATAATGCTTGGTTCCACTAGGTGTTGTATGTAAGATGAAAGAGTTCATACTTTTTCCTCTAGCACCTCAATCTTCTCTTTATATTCTTTATTCCTTGCCACCATGTGAGTAGAAGATTATTGGTATATGTGCAAATCACCTTCGTGAGTAGCTGGTCCCAACTGGATCGTGCTAATCTCATAGTTGGCTGGTTTCATCTTGTTCATTGGCTTGATTACTTTTGGTCGAGCTAATTTAATGTACTAATTACCTATCTCCCCACTATAGAATCATGATGTTGTCTGCATAATCTTTCTTCACCTTTTTTCTTTAGCCATCGAGACAATTGCTGATAGATCAGGGGCTGCTACTTGTTACACAGTACGAGTGTCAAGGATGATCATTTCCCACATCCATGGAAACATCTCTCTGGATTCAGGCTCAATGATGGATGCATCAACCATTATTTTTTCTGATGGAGGGGGCAATTCTTGAATGAGAGGAGCATCAGAATTAACAACATGCAAGACCTCTTGTAGTGGCTTGAATATTGGATCATGAGTCATATTCTCCACATTCACTTGTGCATCTGCTGCTGATTTTTCTATCTGCATCACTGGGATCATGTCTTCCTCTTGCGGCAATGCCACCAAATATTTTTCTCCCCTGAATCTTTTGGATGTCTTCAATTCCGAGGCCTTCCTTATTGAACTCATTCCAGAGTGTTTAGAACTGGAAGTTACTTCTACTACTTTGGAAGACAAATGATGTGAAGCTTGCTTCTATCTTGGAGAAATTCCTCATGACCGAGCGATCATAGTCCTCTTCTTCTGAAACTAGTTCCTTATTCTCCTCACCACCTTTTCAGTCTGCTTCAGTATATCTCATGATTCAAAAACATGCCAGTTGATTTAGGGCATTGGGGACATCTTGACTGATGTGTACTCAGGATCGAGAATATTTGTCCCATCATCATGTAAGATGTCTTCATACCAAGAGAACTTGAATTTCTTCATCTCACTAATTTTCATCCTCATGCGATATTTTTTACGTACTTCAAACTCATCAATACAGTTGGCCCAATAGTCCTTGATTTGTGGCTCATGTTGCAATTTTGGGACATAGAATGAGTTGGGATCCTCTCGAATGTTAAAGTTGGGCCTGACGATGTAGGAATGTAAATTCAAGTGTGCGAAAGAGGCCTCCAAGTGAGATGCGTCATTTGAGATTTTGCATGTGAACTCCCCTAGAGATATAGGGAATGAAATCAATTTGTTTTTCCTACTTCTAAGCTTGTTATTTACTTGGGTGATCTACCTACAAAGTTCAAACAATACAATCTGGTCACTGAGGTACTTAGGCAGTTTCAATGGAGCTTGGTTGAAGCCAGCGACTTGTATGTAAAATAATGTTGAGAATTGTATGAAGTACGAGCCATATTCCTTAATCAGGGATGCTGCTTTTGGTGAAATCCTATCTTCGAGGTCCCCTTCCAAGCTTTGGACCACATACATGGTGAACGCATCATTCACACGGGTGAAATTCCTGTATCTCTCCTCCAATATCAATTGTGGAAGTTTCTCAAATGCAGGTACCTTGGATGTAATGTTCTGTACGAGAGCCAATCCCTTAAATGACCGTGAGCTTGTGAGGAGATAAACCAGATAAGAAGTCATGTGGAAATTATTTGTTACAGATACTTAGAGTAGTTGCAGATGGAAATTTTCACTGATGATCTACCCCCAATCAATTCTCTACTTTCCTTCTGTCAATGTCAGGATGAAAAGACCCATCCAGTCCTGGAAGTCTCTCATGCTTGCTTTTCCCATTACTCTACTGAGGAGAGTGATGACATCAAAATACCCTTCTCAGAATTCACACCTTGGTAGATTCTTGGGTATCCTGGAAGGCTTTCTTCCTGTTTTCATCCATGAGTCGAGTGCTACTCCTTAGACATATGAATCCATCATCTCCCAATCGTGCACAACCCTTTCCTTGGAAATGACGACCATGTTGGGAGACATTGGTATCTGCAAAGAGATTAAAATGGTCCTAGGGGTTATGATCACCATCGTTGCATCGTTGTCAGCTTAGATGGTTCACGTCTCGGGCTCGTAGTGGAAAGAGCGGGCTAGGACTAGCTCAAGACTTTACACAGACACTGGATGCCCTGCAGCGGCAAACAAGCTACTAGTGAATATATGGTCTTCAATCCTCCTTCGATCCTTGGAGTCCATGTGAGTCTTAAGGTCATTCAAGTCCATGTACAAGATGTCACTATCTTCCACATCATACTCACAGGAAAAGGGTTGTGTCGACTTCGGACCCGTCCATTTTGTCTTCATAGCTCCCTTTGAAATAGAAACTTACTATTTTTAGTAAGTGTGAAAAAGTAAGTCCCAGATCTTCAACTGGATGTTGTGGTTTAGTTTTCCTCTCTCTCCTTGATTTTTTCATTCCTTCTGGATCAACTTTCTATTTTTAGCAGGTGCTTGAGGGCCCACTTACTATATTTAGTAAGTGCCAAAAATGTCCGTTCTGGTGAATTCTTAGCATTAGTGCACCTCCAATGTCTTTGTCTCCTTCACAGGTTCTTCTGTTGTTGAATTTCCCAAAATAGCAGTTCCTATGTAGGAGACCTGCTATTTTTAGAAAGTTGGCCTCTGGGAGTCAGATTGATGTGGAATGAATTTTTTTGATATGGGTTTTTTCCCAATATCATCCCTCTGAAATTTTGGATCCACCAGCTTAATAGTCCAGGAGATTTTAAAGTTTTAATTTTCAGACCTGGGACTGATTCTGGGTACGATAGCCATTAATGGACCTTAAAATTGCAGGTCTATAAATATCAGTTTTTTGCAAATAAAATTATATTTTTTATGTGTGTTTTTTCTTCTGGTGCTTCACGTGTGATCTTACTTCAATCCGGCAACTGGTTTGATGGGAAATCCCACTTCTTTCTTTGTTGAGCCAGAAACGAGATTTCCTTGGTGTGGATGCTCTGTTGCATGAGGGGGGAGTTTGAAGGTGTCTTTTTTATGGCCTTGGAAAGAGGAATGAACAACAAAAAATGGTTCGTTGTTTCATACACCGGCTTGCAATATTTCTTCAAATCTTCGTTTCTAGGTTATGGAGATTTTCATCGTCTTCTTCCTCTTATTCTTCGTTTCTCCTTCTTGTTTTAATAAAAAATACTTCTAACACCTACATGTCACTATGGGGAATTTGTTTCAGTGTTTTTGTCAAGCTGGTCTGAGCATTTGCAATGGTAAAGTGATGGTAGAATGTTGCAGAGGAAGAATGGAGGAATGGAGTGCACATATAACTGTTAGAAGTGGAAAAAAGCGGCACTTGGAATTTTTTAAAAAGATATGAAAAATTCGGGTATAGGCACATTTTTTAATGCTTGATGTCCCTGATCTCAGGGACATGAGGTAAATCAATTTGCACAATGAGAAATATGGCGACACGTGGCACTAGATCCAACGACAGGGAATGAAGGAGGAAAAAGCTGATTTGAAGCACTGGGAGTTGAAAGGAGGTCATATGGGTGTCCAAATGACTACCTATTGGGGATGGACACATTTTTCAAGGTCTTATGTCCCCCACCTCAGGTGCATAAGGGACATAAAATTCCACGGTGGTGCTGGAGCTGACACATGGCGTCTGATCCGACGACAGGGAATGAATGCTCCAAGAATGCACCTAGGGGCTGAACTGTCAAGTCTGAAGGTCACATGAGGGTCCAAGAGGTCATATGAGGGCTGAGAGGGATTCAAGGGGGTTGGGAACACTTTTTTGACCTTGGGGGATGTGAGGAACACAAAATCCTGCCAGGCTCCTGGTGCTGACACGTGTCCTCCCAAAAATTTGGCTAAGTCCTGAACTTGTAACAATGATAACTTGAGCTCCTGATGGACTTTTTTGGAAACATTTTATATGATAATGACTGGAAATGGCATTTTTAATCCAATGGTGGGGGTATAATGTCTTTATTATTCCATTTTATCCTTGAAAAATCTGATTTGTGATTTTGTACTCCACCTATGCCTGAGAAAAACTGCCTGCAGACCTAATGCGCCAAAGTGTTGTGAAAATTGTTATTTCACAATAATGTAGGCCTTGGAATCCTATTTCCAGATATTTTTTTCTCCTAACTCCATCTGGAGCTCTTGGAATCTTCTTCTAAAGCCCAACAATTGTTTTAGGCATGTGTACTGCTTAGGCTTGTGAACCTTGTTTTTACTTAGACTTCTCCAAGTCTTGCAAACCTTCCCCAAACCTTCAAAAATCTTTTATATTATGTTTTGGGGTCTTCATTTCATCTCTGTGTTGAATTTTTCCCTTCCATTCTACTCCATGGGTTTGAATCCAGTCCTAGGAAGGCTAGCGATAGCTCTTCCCGTGACTACCCAAAATTTTCATTTTCAATGAATTTCCTAAATCACCTAGGGGGATGTTATAACTTTGGTTGGGAGGTCATTTGGATTGACTGGATGGAGCTGGGGTTGCCTAGGAATGATAAAACATGAAAATTTTGGCATAGGGGTATAGTTTTCATGCTTTGAAACTTCCAATATAGTCATTATACATTTACATGACAATAGGTGAAATAATATTTTTCACAACACCTTGGAAAATAGGATTTGCAGGTAGTTTTTATCAGGCATAAGTAGAGTCTCAAATCACAAATCTGATTTTTTAGGAATCATATGGATGAATAAATACATGATACCCCCACCATTGGATTTAAAATTCCATTTCTAGTCAGGATCATATAACATTTTTCTGAAAACGTCCATTGGGAGCTCAAGTTATCACTGTCACAAGTGTAAGACTTAGCCAAATTTTGGGAGGACATGTGTTAGCTCCAGGAGCTTGGCAGGATTTTGTGTCCCTGACTTCCCCCAAGTTCAAGTAAATCAAGGTTGGAAAAGTGAAACTATCCCCCTTAAAGCCCTCTCAGCCCTCATATGACCTCTTGGACCCTCATGTGACCTCCAGACTTGACAGTTCAACCCCTAGATGCATTTTTGGAGCATCCATTCCCTGTCATCGAATCGAGCGCCACGTGTCACCTCCAGGACCACTATGGAAAGTGATGTCCCTTATTTCCCTAAGTTAGGGGACTTCATACCTTGAAAAATATGCCCAGCCCCTATGGGGAGTCATTTGGACACCCACGTGACCGACTTTTAGCCCCCAGTGCTTTAAAGCTGATTTTGGAGCACTCATTCCCTATCATCGGATCACCGCCATGTGTCACCGTCTTTCTCATTGTGGAAATTGATGTCCCTCACATCCCTGAGGTCAAGGACTTCAGAGATTTTTTTTCCCAACTCCAACTCAAAAATTTGAAAAAAATTCTAGCTGTTAGTTGCTTCCTGTTGCTTCCTATTGCTTATTGTTGCTTCTCACTACCAGAAGAAAAGTTGCAGAGAACACCACTCCACCAATCCACCATTGCAAAAGATTGAACCAGATCCATCATAGCAACTTATCCTTCACTCCATGATGGTACATAGGTCATAGAAGGAATATTGATCATACCAAGAAGAAATAACGAAGAACAGAGAAGGAGAATAGTGGAAATCCTCATAGCCATGAAAACGAAGATTTGAACATATCTTGCAAATCAGTGCTCAGATTTATGAACCATTTGATGCTAAGTTTTTATCTCTTGTATTCCATTCAAAACTCATATTCAAACCTCCAATTTCTAGCAAGGAACATTCACAGTGAAGAAATCCCATTTTTGGCTCAACGAAGGAAAAATTGAATTTCCCGTCAAACCATTTGTTAGATTGAAGAGAAATTTCTCTTGAAGCATAAGAAGCAAAAAACCTATCATAATGGAATTGATTCATCACAAACAGAGACAAAAACTAGACCTGTAATTTTCAAGCTCTATTAATGGCCATCAAAACACAGTAATGGAAAAAATCAACGAGCTACCTCTTCGCTTCTCAGGGTTCTGGTGGGAGAAATCACCCGAAAATTGGAGGAAATGATCATCAAAAAATCTAGTTTCAAGTGAACTAGTTTTTGCACCATGAAACCCCTATTTTTTAGAGATATAGAGAACTGAGGTTTTTTCTAATATTCGGCCCACGCCGATGAAAACATCATTTTCCCACTTTTTCAAATGAAGGAATTACTCAAAATTTAGAGTGTGGGACCTTGGAATAAAACCCAAAATTTCAAGACCCGTTTTGTCACAATTTGACATTCGTGGTGCACTTACTAAAAATAACATGTCTCCTTGCATAGGGGACTGTTACTTTGGGTAAGCCACCATTTGAAGATGTCATGAAGAATTTGGTGAACACAGAGGGAGCCTCGTAGGAAAAGTCATCAAAAAGGTCATCTCAGCTCACAATTCACACTTACTAAAAATAGTAAGTTACACTCAAAAAGTAGTTTTGGCACAATGGATCGTATAAGGATAATCATTTAGGGGGACACCATTATTTGGGAGCATCCTTGTCATTTTTTACAGGGAATTCAAGATCAACCTTAGTTCATTCAACTTGGCAAGCATTCATGAGCTAATTTAGAGGAGTTTCACAGTGTGTAAGGAGTTTGAAGATTCAGAGTTTCACTGCATTTGGAGCTTTCCATCAATGAGGATCAACGGAATTCATCAGGTGATATCTCCTCTTCTTCTTCTCTCTCTCTCTCTTTCTCTCTCCTCTTCCCCCCAACTTTATCTCACTTTCAAATTTTCTAATTCTTTGTTGGGGTTTGCACTTTTCAATATGCCTTTAAGTCACTTAAAAGTGACTTTAGAAACATTATGTAAATTAAGTCGCATTGATTTTATAAAAGGGATTTAAATTTTTTGATAGGAATATGAATAGTATAAAGTTAGAAATAAGGCATATGGAGGGTCATGAGGAAGACGATAAGTCACCTCTCATTCTATAAATTGTAATGTCATTCCCATTTCAAAGTGTTGGCGATTGATCCTATAAAGTCAAGAGTGCATTGTACCTAGAGAAAGCAAATGAGATAGCCATTTTTCTTCTACTTTCCTCCACTCTCAAATTTATTTCCATTCTCACACTATGTACAACTTTTTTTTTAAGCATCAATACAAGAAGGAGTTTGTAGCTTTCTTTGACCATGGGATTTCATGATACTTTGTGTTCATCAAATTCTATTTGGTCTTGTTGTCATTCGCAGGGTTGTTTTTCTATTAATTTAATGCATGTGGTGAAGTTTCTAACTAGTGTATGTGTAGGAATCTAATTTCCTACCTACAACATTAGTTCTCCTACCTCTTTTATCACTCCCTTTCCCACTTTCGGACAAATTATTCCCTAGTGAGATATTGCTAGATTTGCCGCAGGGTCAGTGAAGTGTCCCTGTTGGATCTTCAGTCGAAAGGCCACCACAGAAATCCACCTTTTCATGTGCATGCATATACGTTAGCTGCACCAATTAAGTAGAGGGAATTATATTCCCAGAGTGTTGGCGAGAAATCCACAAGTTTTTCTACCCTATAAATTTTCTCGCCAACAAAACGATACCTCTTATTCTTCTAAACTATAAAATAATTACTTTGAAGCAAAAGGATCTGCCAACACAGTAGTTTTGAAAGTCGGCCCATCTCACCCATCCAACCAATCAAAGCCTTCTTCCAATCTTTCTCATGTTCAGGCTTTTCAGTTCAAGTGGGAGAAACGAAAAATATACACCCGTAGGAGAACCCTACTCTTTAGTTTTAGAAAAACTTCTAAAATCTGAAGCAGTCACTCTTCCACCCATCAAACCACATACTGGTTTTGACCCCTCTTGTCCTATGCCTACATGGTACAAATAAAATGATTACTGCAACTATCATCGCATTAGAGGTCATAGTGACAATAATTGTATAACTTTTAAAAATATTGTCCAAGAAATGTTAGATAATGGAGATCTTGTCTTGGATAATCCTAATGCACCGGCTAATCAAAACCTTCACATCTTCAAGAAGTCGTTCCCAAATCACACCCCGTCTTCTAACCAAACCTAGTGAAACCTCGACCAATGACAGTAACGTTCATGAGGTTCATGTTGTTTTTGACATCATACCAGCTCTTCCTCAATTTCCTCCTACTCCATCTATCAAGGATATTCTTGCATGAGCTCCTTCATCCACGGAGGGACTTGTTTCATCTACTCCTTTACCCACATAGGAGTCTCCCTTATCTCCTCCTTCAGCCATGGAGGAGTCATACTTACTCCTTCACCCATATCCGTCGATGAAGTTTCCCCACTCACCTCTCAACCTAACGAACAACCCACAGTACTTACTCTTCTACCCATGGGAGAGTCATGCTTACCTTCTTCTTCACCAAAAGATGAACCTACCTCATCCAACTTGTCATCTCCCCTACCCATAGGGGATCCATTAGCAACATCCCTTCCTATTGGTGACAATTCTCCATTGGATTTCAAGGATCCTGTTGATTTTCTCTCTGCTCTTTTACCCACAGAGTCTGAAGCCAACCATTTCCCTATCTCACAGACATTCTTTATAGGGATTACTACCAAATCAACATCATCCCCCCTACAGTGGTGCCATTTTCACATTTGGCTGACCGCTTGGATTATGTTGACAATTCCATGCTTTGGGGATGCCTTCGGCTACCTTTCTCAACTCAGATGCAAATGTTGTCTACTGATACTTCCACGATCTATCCAAAGGTGTTTCAGAAAACCAAACCCACCATGCCCATACCAATTGTAGTGACCTCTTCTTCATCACCCTCACCCACACCTAAACCTTTACCATCAAATGAACTTTTTCCTATGCCTAAAACCTTACCTGCACCTATATCTTCCTCTGTGTCCAGACCCATTACCACATTGGGAGTCATGTCGACATCAATCCTAGTCCATCCTCCTGTCAAACTAGATTTAGCCATGTCCTCACAAGCTATCACAAAAGACTATTCCCTCACCTAAGAGGAAGACCCAACCTCTTAGGCCGCATACACCTACTTCACCCACTACCCCTCTGTCACCTTCACCACTTCCATCTATCCTAGGTCCCCACCCATCAACCTTGGCCAAGTAACATCCTACCTAGACTAAACCAAAAGCACAACATCCTACCTCGTTACAATCCTCTGTTACACCCAAATTACCTACACATCTTACACCTTCTCTGTCACCTACATCCTTTCTACCTCCTATACCTACACCACTTCCAGTATCCTCATCATTACCTATGCCATTCCCTTCTCTTCAACTAGTACCTTCCACATTACCTCTTACCATAACCTTCACCTACACCTCCATTATCACCTTGGCTAACCCATCCCCTTCCACCATCTACCTTCCCTTCTACATCACACACTTCTTCTTCACCTTTACCCAAGAAGGTGCAACCAAATCCCAAGAACCCACTACCCTCCAAAGAGGTAGTTAAACCTACACCACCTTCAACAACTAGTTCACCTGCTACATCTTTACCCAAGAAGGTGCAATCCAAACCTAAAACCATACTATCTACCAAATAGGTGGTCAAACTTACTCAACCTCTGATTCCACCTCCGGTGGCACCTCTCCCACCAAAGTCACCCACACTTCCATCTAGACCCACACTTACTTCACATTGTGATCCATTGGTAGGGTCTTATGCCAACATCTTAGCTAACCTTTTGGAAACCTCTGTCATCACATTGCCACCACTTAGACCTTACAACCCACTCAAACCTAAACCAGAAGGGTTTGATGATACCAAAATTTGTGCTTACCATCATGTGCCAGGGCATGATGTGGAAAACTGTAAGGCTCTTAAGACTATTCTTCTCCAACTATGTCCTCTCGAAGAAAACTTTGATGATGATGATATTTTAGATGAGGACCCTATTCCACCTTCACCTATCACCACACATCCTCATCCCATACCTATTCAATGACCTTCATCTCCCCTCCACAACCCTTTTATCCTCCTCCAACATTTGAGATCAATATGGTCCACATAAGAGAGCTAGCCAAACCTCCACCAAAATGCCAATGTGTTGCATTATTTTCACAAAACTAGTATATGCCCTCACCATATTTTTTCCCATCATGTCGCTACACCTATCATGACTCACTTTCTCCTTTACCACAGATTAATATGGTTCAAATTTCCACTCGATCCCAGAAGGAAAAAGGAAAGGAAAGAACAACCAACTCATCCACCACTCTTTTACCCAATATTCCATTTGCACCTGCACCAAAAATCACCATCCATGGACCCACATACCCTATTTCTGATGGGGTTTCCCATCATACAATGCTTAAATAGTTTCACCAGTCTCCTCTCAAAATGTCTTTGTATGACCTTGTCCAAACCTCTGAGTCTCATCGACAGGCCCTCATTGAGGTTCTACAATCTATTGAGGTTTTACCTAATGACCCTACTCCTGTTGCATCCATTATCACTCCTCACCATGTGGCCTCTCTCACCACTTCACCCCCTTCCTCTACACCCACTACCACTCATCAAGTAGCCACTCTCAGTTTCTCTGATGATGATATTGTACCTCTCCAATCAGATGATCCTGACCCCACCCTATTTATTTCCATCTACATTGATAATATACACATTTGATGGTGTTATGATTGATGGCGGTGACTAGTATTAACATCATTTCCTCCCATGCATACAACCAAATGTGCATCCCTACCAATTACATGCATAATAACCCAGTTATGTTGCATTCATTCAATGATGCCATGACTTCCACCCTTGGCACCATCATTCTCCACATTCATGTAGGCCCCCGTACCATTCCTGAATTATTCTATGTCTTAGAGGGGGAATTCCAGTACAACATGTTGCTTGGCCAACCTTGGATCCATGCCATGGGTTGTGTTCCTTCAACCTTACACCGTTATTTAAAATTTGAACATGAAGGACACAACTATACCATTCCAGTCTGACCCTTCACCATTCAAGACCTATAACATGTTGTATCAACCCAATGATGTCCTTATACCAGTTAAGGCATCTACCACCACTACCACTTCTTCTTCAGCCACTACCTCATCCACCAATGCTGCCACTACATCTTCCACAACTAACTCCTCTATTCCCACTTGCTTCCATAACTTCTGCAGCTGACCCATCAGCCAACCCATCTACTTCTCAAACAACTAATGCTTCTTCTTCCCAATTGTCCAGTGATTCATCCATTCCCGCTACCCACATATCAACTACTGATCCCTTAGAAGGTGTTTTTCAATGCCTCACTCTGGGGGAGTACCACCTTTATAATATTGACACATTCCTTACTCCTCAAGAGTATGGTAACCTTCACCAACATCCCCGCTATGATCACCACATAGGTGAGGTTTTCCCCTATGGTCCTCCCCACCTTCGCACCAACTTAACATATGGGGGACTTGATGCTTCTACCTACTCACCTGAGCCACCTTCCCAAACTCAACCATTTTCCTCTGACCTTCAATCTCTCACCAACCACCACTTCACCCACACCTTCCTCCATCGTTGTGCTTGGAAGGGATTTGGCTTTGGTTTCTATGAACAAGGCCACCATACTGTCATTCCTTGCACCACTCGTAAGCATAAAGACCACAGTGGTATTGGATTTTCTGAACCACCTTCTAAGAAGGCCTGAGTCAAACTCATTGAGGATGATAAACATTCCCCACCCCATTCACCAACTTCACCACCTTCACCTATAGAGTCTATGGAACCAAAATCCATTCCTCCTAACTTTTTTTTTTTCATAAACACCATTTCCCTGGGACCTCTGACTTATCAATGAGATGGTGAGGCTCCCTCTTCTCTTCCCTTCCTATATCCTGACATGATCAATGATGATACACCTTCTATTAACGTCATTCAATGTTAGGATGATGAGTCTATTCTCACCTACCTTGGTGCAGAAGATTCTTATATTCACCGGTCATTACCTTCTGAGATGCAAACCATGTTGAATGAATCGACCATCGAAATCAATATTCACACTCAGGATGACCCACACATTCTAAAAATAGGCCAATCTTTAGATGTTGCTGAACATGAAGCTTTCACTTCTTTCCTTCAGGATCATAACAACACTTTTTCTTGGTCCTATGCTGATATGCCTGGTATTGACCCAAACATTGTGGTCCACAATATCGTAACCATTCCTGATGCCAAACCCATGAAACAGAAGCTGTGAAAAATGCATCCTTGCATTTCCCTTCTTGTCAAAGAAGAACTCCAGTGCCTTCTTTTGGTTTCCTTCATCCTACCCATTGATTATCCCAATGGATCTCTAACATCATTCCTGTCACAAAAGTGACAGGGGGACTCCACATTTGCATGGATTTCCATGACCTTAACTTAGCTTGCCCCAAAGATGATTTTCCTCTACCTAGTATTGACCAACTAGTTGATCTCACCGCCGGCCATGAGATGTTATCACTCATGGATGGTTTCTCAGGTTATAACCAAATATTACTCACCCCAGAAGATCAACACAAAAACCACCTTCATCACTCCTTGGGGGACCTTCTGCTATCATGTCATGCCTTTTGGCCTTAAAAATGTTGGTGCTACATATCAGTGGGCTATGACTTATATTTTTCATGACATTATGCATAGTATATTGGAATATTATGTTGACAATCTTCCTGTCAAATCTAAACATCAACCCAAACACCTTTTTGTCCTTACGGTTATCTTTGACCGTCTCATCAAATACAACGTTCACCTTTAACCTAATAAGTGTGTCTTTGCTATTCTCTCTGGTAAGCTCCTTGGTTTTATCATTTCTTTGTGTGGCATTGAAGTTGATCCCACTAAAATCAAGGCTATTCTCAAAATGCCTCCACCTACTAACCTTCGTCAAATTTGTTGTTTACAAGGCAAGTTGAAATCTATTCATCACTTTATTTCTCAGCTTTCTGACCGATGTCATCCATTTCATCATCTCCTAAAAAATGATGTCTCCTTCAAATGGGATGATGAATGCCACAAAGCCTTTGACGCCTTAAAAAATACCTCCTCCAACCACCTGTGCTCATTCCCCCTAAGGATGACTAACCATTTTACCTTTACATTTCTACTACTGATCATTCCCTTGGGTGCCATGCTCGCTCATCATGATGAGAAACATAGGGAGAAAGTGGTTTATTATATAATCCATATGCTTTTAGACTACAAAACTAGATATACTCACACCAAAAAACTCTACTTAGCCTTAGTTTTTGTCACCACTAAACTTTTCCATTACCTACTCAACCAAAAAACCTTTGTTGTCACCAATACTGACCCCTTACATTACATGTACGCTAAGCCCTACCAACATCAATGTGTTGCATGTTGGCTCATGCTTCTTGCAGACCTAGATCTCGAATTCATCCATCAAAAATATGTCAAAGGAAAAACAATTGCTGACCAACTCACAGACGCACCTCTCTTCATAAATCAATCCTCTAACTTTGATTTCCCTGATGAATCCATCACTACCCTCTCCCTGGATGATACCATTTACCAGATGACCTTATTCTTTGATGGTTCCAAATGTTAGCGTGGGGGTGGTGCCAGAGTTATCCTCATTCCTCTTGATGGTGAGCCTATGCCATTATCTTTCAAACTAGATTTTGATTGTACTAACAATATCGCTGAATATGAAGCACTCGTGTTAGGTCTTCAAACCACCATAGCCTTAGATGTTAAATCAATTAATATCTTTGGTGACAAATCTCAACTGGTTGTGAACCAAGTTAATGGTATATACCAGTGTTCGTAATGAGATACTTCAAAAGTATAAGCATCATGTTGACATACTTTTGACTACCTTTGACCATTATGAACTTCAAACCACCCCATGCATTCCACTAATAAATTTGTAGATACCATGGCCTGTCTTGCTTCTCAAATCCCCACTTCACCCTCTGACTCAAAAATATTTTTCACAGTACAAAGGTTACAATCACCTTCTTATCTAATTTGAGACATCAACCTTGTAGGAAACATTAAAACTGACCCATGTGACCTTTGGTATAAGCAGTTTGTTGACTATCTTTCCCTTTCAATTCTGCCTCCAGATCTTACTCGCAATGGACAATGAGCCTTTCTCAAAAGTGTCTCTTGCTATGTCATCATGGGTGGTCTTCTCTATAAACGTGGCTTTGATGTTATCCTCTTACGATGCCTTACGAGTTATGAAATTCCATACACCATCAAGGAAGTTCATGACAGGATTTGTGGGGGTCACTTCAGTGGCTTATCTATCACTAAGAGCATATCCTTTGGCTGGGCTATTACTAGCCAACCCTAAACTATGATTGTTGTGACTATGTCAAGCATTGTGTGAAGTGTCAGCAACATGCTAATCTTCATCACACCCCTAGTCATGCCTTACAGGTCACACGAGACCTTTGGCCTTTCTCTCAATGGGGTTTGGATCTTGTTGGAGAGATCAACCCTCATTCTTCCCAATGTCATCAATGGATTATTACCACTACCAAATATTACACTAAATGGGTGGAATCCATACCTCTTATTTCTAAAAAATTTGAGAAAATATGTGAATTCATCAATCATCACATCATTTGTCACTTTGGTGTTCCTCACCACCTCATCACTGATAATGGAAAAAAATTCAAAAACAAAACCCTACGGAAACTTTGTGATGCCTTCGACATTCAACTCAGTTTTTCTTCACCTTATTATCCTCAAAAAAATGGCCAAGCTGAATCAACCAACAAAACCTTAAATAAAATTCTTATGAAAGTGGTTGATGATACTGGTAAGGATTGGCACACGCACATTCCTTTTTCCTTATGGGCTTATCGCACTAGTATTCATACCTCAACTGCTGCCACACCTTTCTCTTTGGTCTATAGTACAGAGGTTGTCTTGCCTCTCGAAGTCCAAATTCCATCTCTTTGTATCTCACTCAAAGATATGCTCAATGATGATGATTTTTCCAGGATCGTTTGGCACAACTTGAGTTATTAGATGAACATCATCTAAATGCTCTTGATCACCTCCAAATCTACCAAAAATGTATCAAACGTGCCTATGATAAACATGTCCAAGAACAAACCTTCCAGGTCGGTGACCTCATCCTAAAGGAAAATCAACATGTAACAAAAGTAGAGAAAAGTAAACGGGGCAAGTTTTCTCCTAATTGGCTTGGACCCTATATCATTACTCATGCCTATGGATCAGGTGCTTATCATTTATCTTCACTTGAAGGTAAACCCAAACCTGAGCCCCTCAATGCCTTGCATCTTTGACCATTCTATTGTTGAATCAAGTCCTGAATCATCTTTTTTCTATTAAACGCTTGTCCCTTGAGCAACATTCACCTTCCACTTACCTATTTTAAGGATCAATGACTAAACAAGAATCATGTGATTACCCATCACCTTTCAGCCTTATCTTCAATATGAGTACCATGGCTCTACTCATGGCATGATTCTCATGGATACTTTTCATCCTTTTCAAGATGGAATCCCATGGTTGTTCATCACTTAAAACCTCTCTTTCATAGCTACCCCCATGTGTTATGGTTTTGTCTTCATAAAAGAAGCCTATACTTCTCTATAGTCTTGTCCATGACCTAAAAGTCCAAAAACAATTCAAAAGTAATATACGGGATTTTCAAATTCAAACTCCTTGAGTCAAACTTCTAGCAAAAAGATGACTCCCTCAAAAAGGACATCTATCTTTCTATCTTGTTGCTATAAATAGACTACTCCCTTGAAGGACAACTATACAAAGCTAGCCATATTGTACATAGTCTATCACAAAAAGAAGACTATTTCTGCAAAAATAAAATAAAAATATTTTGAAGCTTCCCACATCGATCAGCTTCATGAAGACCTCAAGGAGATATTCTATTCATCCCACATAGACTTCCCACATCGATAAGTCTATAAAACAAAAGCAAAAAGAAAAAGATAACTTTTTCGTCATGGACTTGCCTATTTTGATCTTGGGTATCTTACAGAAGAGGCATGTTGTCTCACACCAGGTTATGCTAAAACAACCTCTTTCACCTCACCATCCTTTCCTTTCTAATATTCTACCTACTCAAGGGATGTGCCATAAATGTGACATTTCATGATCATGTGACATTCTTCACCCTTAGAATAGTCAATCATGCAATGCCTTTAGGGTTTTATGTTCATAAGCCAATCTTTGGTATGATAGACTCGTAATGGTTCTTACTCAATTAGGTGGATTTTTTGTCTCCTCTTACCATTCACCTCTTTTCTTACTTATTGATCCTCCTTTAAAGGACCATACCTTCGACACCTACATTTTAGGAATTCCTCAACCCTTCACCCATATCACCAAAATCACCCTATTCAACCTAACTCAACCATGCCTAAATGACATAAACTCAACCATGCCTATTGACCTATACTCAACCATGTCTAAATTGACCTAGACTCAATCATGCCTAAAACCTACTGACCATTCATCTACCTCATCATATTCTTCCCTAGCTTATGGGAGAACTACATTGGCTTGAGGCCCCTTTTCTTCAAGGCTATGTAGGCAACACTCTGAGGGCATGGGGCCCTTGCAGGTTAGCTTGGCCACTTTTTCCCCTAACCAATTTTCCCCCTTTATATTCACATTTTACCTTAGTTAGTTTCCATTTTACACAAAACTTGGAAATTAAACAATCATAAAAACATACATACCTACCATTTTATAACATCAACCATATCACACAATCAATCATTTAGCATTTCCATGATATCAAGTACTTGGAAATTTAACCACAACATACATACAATCCATTATTTTCCATAATAACAATAACTTGGAAATTAAATCAAACGCAAAAACATGACCAAACCATGCCTATACCTAGACTCCACCATGCCTATGCCAAACTCCACCATGCCTATACCTAACCAAATCATGCCTATATGACCTAAATCCACCATGCCTATACCTAAAAACTCCATCATGCCTAAATCACCTAAACTCCACCATGCCTATACCTGACTCTGTCATGCCTAGATGACCTAGACTCAATCATGCCTAACTCACCTAGTTCCCATGATACACAATAACAATGGAAATTAAAGCAAGTACATCATCCATCTAGTAAACATCATCAACTATATAATGGGAGTGTCTGTGTATCAATACATATATACACATATATAAATAAATATCAATATCTCAAAAAATCTCATGTACAATCTCATGTCTTCGGCACACAGGCCGGTATATATATCAAAAATCAAAATAATGGTACAATATCACATACAGTGACCAATCACCCCCACCTGATACCCTCCTCTCTGGTCTCACCTATCTCCTCCTCCCTACTAGTCATGCACCCTACCAATATCTCACCACCTCTGGTCTGGTCCCTTCCTGGCCTCCATCTCCTCCTCCTGGCCCTCTGTCTGGGCCTGGTCTCTGAGAACTAGTAACCTCACCATGGCCCTATCTCTGGGGTCAATGACCCCCTGTGCTACCAAGAACTATGAGTCCTTGATCTAGTCCACTCACTGGTTGCCTGCTGGGCTCGGTACTTGGCATATGAAGGCACATCAATCCCTGTGGTGGCTAGATGGTCCTGATAATAGTGAGCCTCATTCAGGGCATCCCTAAACCTCACCATAGATATGGTCTATGGTGGTGCCATCAGCCTAACTACCCCCTGTGAACTCTTCCTGACCAAAAGTGTACCTTGTCTTGGTGTAGGTGCCTGTACTATGGGACCCTGTCCATGTGCCTGTGCTGGTACCTGTGTAGCTACCTAGGCCTATAGGGCCACAACCTATGCCTGTGATGTGGCCAACTGGCCCTGTAATCTAGCCACCTATGCCTGTAAGGTGGCTACCTGCCCTCCATCCCCATCTCCACCCTGTGTGGGAGCCTGTGCCTGTGCTACCTAGGCCTATAGGGCCGTCACCTATGCCTATAAGGTGGTCACCTATGCCTGTGACCCTGTCAGTTGTCCCTGCAACCCTGTAATTTGTTCCTATAGGGAAGCCACTTGACCCTGTAATGTATCCCTTTACACTATGACTGTCACTAAATTAGGATACCCTGGTCTCAGCAGTGCCACCTGGAGCTGTGCCACCCACCACTGCCTATATCCATTGGTGACACCCACATCATCAATCCGTCTATCTAGCACCTACTCCTCCTACCCTGTGGGAACACTCAGACATGGTGGAGACATGGGTCTCTCCACATCATCTCTACAGTACTATGGGAAAGGTGGGGGCACGTCCTGCCATAGTCCAAACTTTCGTCTGACCCTGTCCATGGGTATCATCTCGTGCTCACCGGCATGCTGCCCTTGTATCCATCTCAATAATTGAAGCTCCTCTAACTCCTCAGCCATGCCTCTATATGATGGAAAATCAACATATGGCCACCACATGATATCTGCCACTGATAGGCCCTCCAACAACCTCCTGTAGTATATAACATCATATGTGGCCCTGACCACTCTCGGTTGTGCCCCGACTAGTACCCATCTCCTAAATCCTACTCTGTACAAACCACCCCCGAACCAATCCTGTCATGGTAACCCAACTGGATGCACACACACAATGTGCTCATATGCCCAATAGTGTAACAAGAATGTGCAACACATACCAAACCTCCTCAACCTACCATAGGCCCATAGCTCCCTATACAACTAGACTAGAAAAGTTGGTGCCCAAGAAAAGTAGACCCGATCCTTGATCATGTCTTGTAATACCCCCATCAGTGCTCGTGGAAATCTCCCACCCTCAAAATCTGGGAGAGAAAAACAAGCCTACTGCTGCCACCATCATCAGAACAGATAGCCTGGTCTCCTATGGATATGTTGCATACATATCCCCATAACTCAGACTCGCACTATGATAACTCAACATGCCCATCGCCTCACCAAATACCGCCAATATCGGCTCCACCGATGCCTTAGATGAAATCAAATACATTGACTCCCCAACAATAGGAAGCTGCAGGATCCTATACATGTCCTCCAAGGTGACGGTCATCTCACCAGTCGGTAGATGAAAGGTATTGGTCACGGAGTCCCATCTGTCGATGAGAGTGACCATCAAGCTAGGATCTCGACCTATACACCTATAGTTCCTGATCGAACTAAGTCCCACATCTGTTATGTGCTCCCACTCCTTAGTTTTCATGCTAGGCTACATCTGTACCAATAGAGGTGGTACTCGGTCTCTCATAGTCAGCTGATCTCTTGCCTACATCATCCAAAACAACATTGTCAAGTTGTGACCCTCTCAAATTACCTATTCCCTAAAAACTCAACTGACCTCATACTTAGCCATTTTTTACCAAATCATACCTAAAACCATCCATCATACCTACTCTTCACCTATTTTCCATACCCACCCGTTACCTATTTCACCTAAAAACCCTATTATCTCCATTCTAATACTTACCCAATATCCTAATCATTTCCCCTACATACCTATCACACATTGACAACATAGTGCCTTACCCTCTTCCACCTACATTAGTTTTCACCTACCCCTACCTCACATGTTTAACTTTCCCATCTAGCCCTTCTTTCACCCAGTCACTTTTTATAGTGACCAACATCGGTCGCCTTGACCATAATCGATCATCTTGACTGGTGCCGGTCACCCTTTCACCGACCAATGCCAGCCAAAACCTAACCGACATTGGCCAACCAATGACCGACGTCGGTCTTTGTATCAGTGACAAAACCAAAACCCCACTGCCCCATTTTAAAAATCACCTAAAACCTACCTAAAACCTATCCCACCCCACCCAAATTCAACCTACATTTATTTACCACCCTATTTAACCTAAATTTGTCTTTCCCCGCCTTAATTTCACCCATTTTCACCCATATTTAAAAATTAAAAAAAAAACTCCCCCAAATGCATTCATTTAAACCAACAATTTTAAAATTAAACAAGAGGTTTAAGAATGCCTCCTACCTCTACACGACGCCACCTACGTGGTGACACCTCTAGTCTCTATGCCGGTGGTCCACCCACTCCCTCTCCCAGCTCTGCCATGTTAGCAATCCACCACGAACCTCCCAACCAATCAAATCACTCAAATCAATCTCGTGGACCCACCTATTGACTTCCAATCACCTACTAGTAGCTCGCCAACTCTGCTAAACACCTCTTATCGTCGCTTGCTAACCTAACATCTCTTATTTGTCATTTTACACAAATGGCAAAGAAACAAATGAATCTCTAAAACATGTTTTTTTCCTTTTTAGCCTCAAATCGACATGACCGATGTCATTTATGTCGTGCCCTAGAAAACCAACGTCGGTTAAGCTATAACTGACATTGGTCACCCAATATAACCATTTGACCCACACTATTCCCACTTTGCCTACAAATAATGTTGCTCAAACAAATTTTACCCTTACCAACACCTATTACAACTCACCCATAGGCCTATATTACCTGTACATTTCCTTACCTACATTTAGGGACATGTTATTTACCTATACCTTGGCCTTACATGTACCCTGACCTACATACCCTGACCTGAACCTCCTTTTATAACATTCAAATTTGTGTACTCATTATACCTTACGATACTGCTACCCATGTTGTTTAACCTAATGACCTTACCTTTCCTAATTTTGTGATGTTTATCCTGACCAAACCTTTGGTGCCCTAGAACAAAACCTATTACCCATTCCTACACCTTTCCTAGTTGTGATTCATGACCATATCATATACCTTGGATACCTGAACCACTTCAACCTTGTTTGGATAAACCTATCAACCTTTGACAAAGTAGAGTTTACAAGCTCATTAACTTGGTACCTTATCACAATCTATACGTGTGCATGTGTTTGATTTCCATTACCTATTACCCAACCTAACCATTACCCTTACCTATAACCCATCCACCCTTGTTTTTATTAACAACCTATTTATCAAACCACTCACTGCTTCTGCCTCTAACTTCAATAGTTCCTAGTTTGAGGGGGGATCACCTTCACTCCTACCTGGGCCAACCCCACTCTCACCTATATTTGGGACAAAAACTTCTTGTTTTTATTAGCGTCACTTATCAATACAAGCTACATGACAAAAAGGGGCAAATGTAGTGTTAGTGAGAAAAATTTTCGGGTGGAAAAACTTGTGGATTTCTTGCCAACGCTCTGGGAATCTAAGTCCCTCTACTTAACTAGTGTAGCTTCCGTATGTGCATGCACGAGAAAGTGTGGATTTCTATGGTGGTCTTTCAACTGGGGCACTCCACTGAACCTGCGGAAAAACTATCAATCTTTTGCTAGGGAAGTCTTCGTCTGTAGAGAGAGAAAGGGGAGTGAGAAAAGAGGTAGGAGAACTAATGTTGTAGGTAGAAAATTAGATTCCTGCACACAAACTAGTTAGAAACTTCAACACATGCTTTTATGGGAAGAAACAAATCTGCGGATAACAACAAGACCAAATAGAATTTATTGATCACTAAGTATCAAGAAACCCCTTAGTCAAAGAAAGCTAGAAAATCCTTCTTATATTGATTGCTCAAATAAAAGTTGTACATAATGTGGGAATGGAATAAATTTGAGAGGGGAAGAGAGTAGAAGAAAATGGCTATCTCCTTTGCTTTCTCTAGGTACAATGCACTCTTGAGTCTACAAGATCAATCGCCAACCCTTTGCAATGGGAATGGTGTTTCAATTTATAGAATGAGAGATGACTTATTGTCTTCCTCATGACCCTCCATATGCCTTAATATGACTTAAGACTATTCATATTCCACTTTAAATATTTAAGTCCCTTTTATAATAGCAAGGCGACTTAATTTACATTATATTTCTAAAGTCAATTTTAAGTGACTTAAAGGCATATCAAAAAGTGTAAACCCTAATGAATAATTAGAACATTTTAAAGTGAGAGAAAGTAGGGGGGAAGAGGCGAGAGAAAGAGAGAGAGAAGAAGAAGAGGAGATGTCACCCGATGAAGTCCGTTGATCCTCGTTGACGGAAAGCTTCAAATATAGTGAAACTTTGAATCTTTGAAATCCTTGCACACTGTGAAACTCCTCAAAATTAGCTTGCAAACGCTTTCCCAGTTGAATGAAATAAGGTGGATCTCGAATTTCTTGTGAAAAATGGCTAGGATGCCCCTGAACAATTATGTCCCCTTGAATGATTATCCTTATGCGAGCCGAGATGACCATTTTTTATGACCTTTCTTGTGATGTTACCTCTATGTTCACCACCTTCTTCATGGAATATTAAATTGGTGGCTTACCTGAAGTAACATTCCCCTATGCAAGGAGACATGCTATTTTTAGTAAGTGTGCCATGGATGTCAAATTGCGCCGAAATGAGTCTTGAAATTATGGCTTTTATTCCAAATTCCACTCTCTGAATTTGGAGTAATTCCTTCATCTGAACAAGTGGGAAAATGATGTCTTCATTGGTGGTGGTAGAATACTAACAATAAACAAATCCCTCAATATCCCTAAAAAATAGGGGCTTCACGACGCAAAAACTAGTTAATGTGAAACTAGATTTTTCAATGATCGTTCCCTCTAATTTTCAGATGATTTCACCTGTCAGATCTTCAGGAATTTGAAATTTTCTTCAAAGAGGGAAGAATGCTGACAAAAAACACATCCCTCCATATCCCTAAAAATAGGGGCTTCATGGTGTAAAAACCAGTTCATGTGAAACTAGATTTTTCAATGATCGTTTCCTCCAATTTTTGGGCAATTTTGCTCACTGAAACCTTGAGAAGCGGAGAGGTAGCTCGCTGATTTTTTCCATTACTATGACATGGTGGCCATTAATGGAGATTGAAAATTTCATGTCTGGTTTTTGTCTCGGTTAGTGATGAAATCAACTCCATTACGATAGGTTTTTCATTATGGTGCTTCACGTGAAATTTCTCTTCAATCCGGTGACCGGTTTGATGGGAAATCAAGAATTTTCCTTCGTAGAGCTGGAAAGAGGGTTTCTTCATTGTGAGAAATCCTTGATGAAAATTGGAGGGTTGAATATGATTTTTTAATTTCCTTCAAGAGATTAAAATTCAGCAACAAACGGTTTGTCAATCCGAGCACTGGTTTGCAAGATATGTTCGAATCTTCGTTTTCATGGCCATGGGGATTTCCATTGTTCTCCTTCTCTGTTATTCATTTCTCCTTCTTAGCTTGATGAAAATTCATTCTAATACCTGCATATTTCCATGGAAAAGTTATTTCAGTTCCTTTTTTGATCTGGTCTGAGTTTCTTGCAATGGTGGAGTGGTGGACTTGTGTTCTCTGCAACTTTCTTCTAGTAATGGAGAAGCAACTATAAGCAACAAGAAGCAGCTAACAGTTAGAATATTTTTCAAATTTTTGAGTTGGAGTTGGGAGAATTTTTTATTATGTGATTTTCCTGACCTTAGGGATGTGAGGTACATCAATTTTCACAATGAGCAAGACGATGACATGTGGCATTTAATCCAATGGTGGGGAATGGAGGAAAAAGTTGCTTTAAAGCACTGGGAGCTAAAAGGTGGTCACATGGGTGTCCAAATGACTCCTTATGGGGTATGGGTGAATTTTTCAAGGCTAATTTCCCCCACCTCAGGTGTACAAGGGACATCAAATTTCACGGTGGTCCTGGAGCTGACACGTGGCGTCTGATCTGACGGCAGGGCATGAATGCTTCAAAAAAGCACCTGGGGGCTGAACTATCAAGTCTGGAGGTCACATAAGGGTCCAAGAGGTCATATGAGGGCTGATAGGGATTCAAGGGGCTAGGTGTACTTTTCCAACCTTGGTTTCCCTGACCTTGGGGGATGTGAGGGACACAAAATCCCGCCAGGCTCCTGGTGCTGACACGTGTCCTCCTAAAAATTTGGCTAAGTCCTAAACTTGTAATAGTGATAACTTGAGCTCCCGATGGAATTTTTTGGAAAAAAATTATATTATCTTGACTATAAATGGCCTTTTGAATCCAATGGTAGAGTTATCATGTCTTTATTATTCCATTTGATCCCTAAAAAATCAGATTTTTGATTTTGTATTCCATATGTACTTGAGAAAAATTGTCTGTAGACCTAATGCACCAAAGTGTTGTGAAAAACATTATTTCACCATCGTGTTGGTCTTGGAATACTATTTTTGGATATATATATTTTTTCTTCTAACTCCATTTTGAGCTCCCGGAATCTTCTTCTGAATCCCAACAACTGTTTTAGGCCTGTGTACCATCTAGGCTTGTGAACCTTGTTTTTAACTTAGACTATTCCAAGTCTTGAAAAAATTCCCCAAAACTTCCAAGATCATTTCCATGATGTTATAAGGTCTTCAATTCACCTCCATGTTGAATATTACCCTTGTTTTCTACTCCAAGGTGGTTGGTCCAGTCCTGGGAAAGCCAGTGATAGCCCTTCCCAATACTACCAAAAAATATCATCTTTTCATAATTCCTAAAATCACCTAGGGTGAATGGATAGAATTTCCTAAATCACCTAGGGGATAAATTTTAAATCAAATAGGAGGGAAGAGACTGAAATATTTGACTTGGGGTGCTTGGGAATGATAAAACAAAAAAAATTTGGCACAGGGGTACAGTTATTGTGCTTGGAAATTGTCAATTTCCTTGTTGCACATTTACATGACACCATGTAGACACCAAATTGGGGTCACACTCCCCTTGGTCCCCTTCAATTAATTAATGTAACACATCATGACCCCTTCATCCCATATTAATATTCAACCTCACATTATTGATTAATTTAATTATTTTAATTAGGTTAATTTCATCCTTACACCTCACCCTAGACCCATTCCAGGGGCATTTAACTCAAAATGACCAAGTCATCACTATCAGCACCGAGTCATATCTCCCAATGCTAAGTCACCACTTGACCTAACTAACTAAGACTTGTTCTTAAACCTAATTAGACTTCTTCTACGACCTTCCTACCTTTTCTAACGAGGACTAAACAATCAAAATCATGCCAAAAATAGTAAAGATATGCTTATTTTTGGTAAACCTAGACTTACACACCTTAACCAATGCCAGTTATCCCTCGACTAGCACCGGTCACCTAACCATCATCGGTTACTTTATATACAACGTTACAACCTTTTACGGAGGTCGGTCGTTTTTCAATTTAGAGAGAACTATTGCATTCAAGTGTGAATCCAAAACCTCTCATCATCCAGACGACACAAAATACTCAACCAAAAGCCCAAGCTAGCATCTAATTCTCCTTCCAGAGCATTGGAATGCTTACAAGAACATTACGGGAGTATTGTTGTGACATTAAACACAAAATCTCTTCACGCATCAACTACTATCCTCATTCATCTACCAGATCTGAAAATGCAAGTAAGTATACGTGATGTTAATCATATTTTACTTCCTTAAAGTTTAGATCCATTACCTCTTTCACCATACTTTACTTCTCCCTGTATTCCTTTATCTCCACCTTCTCACCAATCCATCAATCCAACCACCTAGGGACTTTTGGCTCTCCTTACCTGCCCCCTATGCATTCCTGAGTCTTCTTGGTAATATTACAAACCCAACCACTCTCCTTTCATTCTCTTTATAATCATAGAGAAGCTCAAAAACTACTTTTATTAAATTACTACCAATTTCCCCTACCAACGTCGGTCACCTTAACTGTTATCGGTTTCACCTCTATACCGACATCGGTCACTAGACCGATATCAGTTAATGTGTCTTTTTCTTAACCTCCACCAAGTAACCCATAACTCAACCAAACTCCACCCAGACATTACCAGACACCCCTATGACCTTACCTAACACCTTTGCGACCTTCCCAAACCATAAACATACCTTTCCTAATGCTAGATCAGTTTGTATTTCAATATTATACTTAATTTAGTGTGTTGATAACATTTTGAGATAACTAAATCAAAGTGTTTTTCTCCGTTGTGATCACTCTAACACTTCTTCTCTTCACTAAAATGATTATTTTTATTAAATAATTATTATTTATTAATTTTCCGCTACGTTGGGACACTATTTACCACGTAACACTTATATCTTCAGCCTGGGGCATTTTTAAATATTTCCAAGTGCTATTTGTCTTCTATTTTTATCTATCACCATGATTATTTTTAAATAATTATTTTTGGTACATTTTTTTTCTCGCAGGGGCATGTTACTACTACCCGACACCTGTTCTCCTCACTCTGGGGACTTTTCACGTGGTTCTAGTAGATCTTCCATTTCTTAAATACTTCTGACTGATCAAAAAATTTAAGAATTATAAAATCATTCAAAAATCCAAAAAAATTGTAAAAAACTTTGAAAATGGACTAAAATTGGTAACAAGCTCAAAATGCAGCTGAAATTTGTGTCTCTCACAAGACATTCATCTCATATCTTCTTGGAATTTCCACGCATATTGAGACAATGACTCACAGATCCTCTAAATCTCCAAATCATTTACAAAATCTATGTTGCTTACTTCATCGATACTCTGGGGCATGAGTTGCTTGGTATTGTTTCGTTGTGTACACTACTTTTTCATCAGACCTAAGTGTCCTCCATCCTTTCCCTTGCATATAAAAATTGTTTGGGGCATCATTTTAAACCCTTATCATTTATCAAAACATTTGGAATGACAGCTCGATAATAAAATATTTGTGCAACTATATTAAACATTGTTGGTTTGAGTGTGTGTGATTGTACTTATTTCCCTGTTAAATGAGTTTGTTTTCTTCTCGTATTGCATTGCATTCATATATGTTACATGTATTTGACCATTTTTAGTAATGGACAATTTTTTGTATCTAAGTTATTCATGTCATTTTACGTTGTTGTCGTATGCTCATATTTTAATAAGGACCGATGATGAAGATTACTATAAATATGATGAATAAAATTGTTTATATAGCAATGCCTTGTGGATAGCTCAAAATCCCTTTTCTTGTTATTTTCTCTGCTATCTCCCCTTTCTTCACACTATTCTTTCTTATGTTCTCTTTTTTGATTGTTGGTCACATTCCTCCATCACCCCATTGACATTCGAGGGGGCATCCTTCAACCTAATAATTTTTCTTCTCCCCATTCAAAATTTTCTACTTGTTTATGCTTGTCTACTTTCTTTGAAATGACATCACATAAGTCACCTTAAAGAAGGGAAAATGCAGACACCTATAATTTTATCTACATGATCTTATTAGTAAGATCATATTAACTATCCTAGTCTTGTGTTAATTTACTACACTACACTAGTAAAATACCCTTTCTAACCCCTTATAAACCCCATAAACCATGCTAATCCCTCTCTAACCACCTTCTATAAGCTTGTTTCCCTAACCCTTTTATTGACTTTCTAAAGAGGATTTGAATTTTAAGCAAATATCTTACCTTTCCAAATAGCCACCTAGATTCCTAAAATCTTATTCACACCTCCAAATATATTTTTCAAAAAATCAAATTTTTGACTCCTTTTCAGTCCCACATGCATCCAAAACATCCTTTTCTCAAATCCAAAAACTATAAATAGAGGGATACCCCTCCCACCTTTTCTTAAGAACTCTCTCTCTCTCTCTCTCTCTCATTTTTTATTTAGGCCATGCTTAGGTCTTTTAGAGTCATTTCATAGTTTATTTGAGCTATTTACTTATTATTTACTATTCCTTTCAAAGCTTTAGGTAAATGGGAGAAGACATTGATAGTGAGCTTCCATTCTTAAGCTTTTGAAACATCAATAAACACAAAACTGATTGTTAGAGCTTTAATAGGTTCACTTATAAATAGCTTTCATGGAGTAGAGAACTAATATAGTCATGTTTAGAGGTTGATTGTTTGTTTCAAGCTTTATATATGCATGTAAATAGGTAGCTCTTGTTAATCTCTAATATGGTGGTCATTTGAGTTGTTTGTTCCAAATATTTTGGGGTTTCTTTATAAGTTCTTACCCCATTTTCATAGCTTTTGCAAAATTTTCATTACACACAATACACTTATAATTATGCCATGGAAATTAATGTGTTCAAAGGAAAAATTTACACATGTTTATTTAGTGTACATTCAGTAGTTTCAGTGTATGGTGATATTTTATAGATACACCAATATACATTCAAACTTTAGATTCATTTCGCTCATATCACTTTGTATGCCTCCTCCATTATTTGCAAATGCACACCATTTTTTATCTAAATCCTATCATTAAGTGTTGTCATTTATTCTTAACACTCCACATTTTAGAGTTTGTGGAATAATAATATTGAGCCCTTCCAACCCATAATGGTTTCATTAAAGAAAAAAACCAACGTGTTTCTGAAGGTTTCATTATTAGTACTTGTTTTATTTTTCTCTTTGTTTTGAACTTCTTAGTGAATCATCAGGTTGGCCCAGTTTCAATTTGTTTTTTCAATGTGTTTTTCATTCACTGGGCACATTCATAGGTAACACTAGGATTAAAACCATATTTTGAATGTGTAATGAGTAGTTTCTATTGTTAATATTCAATGATAAAAAAATCTAAACATGTAAAAAATGACTTCCTATACATTGAATGCATGTAAAGAATTTTTATCTATACATTCAGTATCATTTAAATAGGTGAATATACATAAATGTCATTTCTTAGGCAGTTAATATCTAAGTGTACAAAGTTATTATTTTAATATCTATTTTAATAGACATTATAACTAATTAACATACATTGAATATACAGGCGTAAATTCACATTTTTCAACTACAAACATTTACCTTGGTGTTGCCTATAAATGTGTTTATTGCTCCTAGATTTTTGTTTTTGCAAATTGGATGAAAGAAGAGGGTTGATGAAGGATTGTTCGATTGGGAAGATAGGGGAGGCTATTACAAATGTGTCTTTTGACACCATTAATCTCTAGGAAATGTTAAGTCTTCTTTTTTCATGTAAGGTCATTTATGATCTTACTTAGGAAGTTAATTGTTTTCCTTTGTTTTCATTATTCTTGAAAAAAATGTACAAAAAAAACATCTACAAGGAGATAATGCATGTTTATACACATTACAAAAACTTATACTTATATATTGATAAGATGAAATTAAAAAAATATAAGTATCGGTCTATTGTTTTAAAAAAAAAATACATAAATAATGTCTCTGATCTTCTCCAATAAGGTTATAACTTCTTACATTCAAAAAAAGGTTATATATATACGGATCCCATTCACATAAAAAGGTTGCATAATTGAATTACACATAACACGTGCATCTAAATTGTGTGAAAGATGAATTATTCTTCACTATCATCCATGATCTCTTTTCTTTGGTGGTTTGTTATTGCTCCATTCTCTATTTGGGGTGTAATAGGAACATTGGTTGAGCTTGAAAAATGAATTTGTGAATTGCTTGCATGGCTTGATTACATTTGGATAGAAGTAGTGACATGCATAGGAATGTGAGTAGGAAATTACATGTGTGTTTTACTTGTTGAATAAAATTGCATATTACCTACATGAGAAAACTAGATTTGTGTAGACAAAAATTGCATTGATGTTGTTGAAGGAAACTACATTTGATTTTATGAGTAAAGGTGTCGCAAGCTTGGTAATTGGCAACATTTAAAAAATTTGGAGTGTAAATGTTGTAGAAATCCATCATAATTGGGTGTTGTGGAGGAATAATATTTCCAAAATTACTCAAACATCTTTGCCTTTGCATTTCCTTTTCTATCCTCTCTTCTCCCGTTGTAGTTTCTCATGTTCCTTTTTTTATCTATTTTTCTGGTTGTTTTTTATCCTCTCCATTTCCTTCCTTAGATTTTTAAGTTGCCTTTCAAGTTTCTTTACTTCCCTTTCTATTGTGAAATAAATATGTTTTCCTTTCTCTCCTCAAGATGCTAATTATTCCTCTCTTTCAAATCCTTTAGTTCCTTCTGTCGTGCATCTTGTTCCACGATCAATTGTAAGTAGTCACTTGATGTGAGAATTTGTGACTGTCTACTCAATCTTATAGTCCCTTTGTTTCAACATTCTGAATTTTCCTTAACCATTTCAATTGGAAGATTGAGAAAATTCCACTGTGATCCACTGACATGGTTTCCTGATTCTACATTGTATGGTTGTTCTGTTGTGTCTTGTATAAATTTTTTTTGAACAATCCAAATCTGCAACTTCTAAATGACTATTGTTTTCATTTTTCCATTCGTTACATTTTTCATAATAGTGAGCTATTCCACTTGGCATGTTAGGAAGGGGGGATAACATGGAAATTGATATGTCCTCGTTAGGGAGGTTGACTAGAATCCCTAATTTTGCAACAACTTTTTCCAACAATTTTGGATGGCTAGCTAGTGTTGGTGTACTCATCTGGTAATCAAATGTGATAGGTTTTCGCGTCTAACTTACATGATTTGGTGTGTTGTTGTCTTCAACTTGAACATGAAATTCAAGTCAACTACCTTACTCACTATGACTTAAACATGTACATGTGTCTTGTTGACTTACATTTTTCACATATACCCTTGTTTACTAGTTTTTATCAGTTTGTGGTTTCCTCGCCTCATAATTTACATGATGAATATTATCAGCTTGCTATTAGATTACTTCTCCATTATCTATGATAAATTGTTCAATTTCATCTTTGTTATAACCAACCATTTCAAAATTATCTCCATTTTTTTCTCCTTTGTCATCTCAACATTGAATGCATCACTGGGTTTCATTTCATTAACCAATGCATCTCGATTGAGAGGCAAAATTCTAGTCCTCTTAAAACAAAATTTTATATTTTATGGATTTAATTATCTCTTGAAATCCTTGCAGTTAAGTGTCATCAATTGTGAAATTATTGTGTATACATTGTGATGTTTGACCATCCATTTAGATCTCTCATCCTTGAAGTAGGTTGTGAATGGTGAAAACAACATAACATATAATGGTGTAAGATTATGGTTGGTGGGCACAAGACATGTGATTATATCTACGCCCAACGTTCTTGCCTCTTGGATTGTATGGTACGCCACATGGCTGCAATGCCCATCAAATATGAGTAGATGTTTATTCGATGGTGAAACACCACCCAAATTTGATCTAGCAAAGTGGTGTATCCAATTCAGAAATAATTCCTTTGTCATCCATCTTTGTGGTCATATTTTTATATGTTGAGCAGACATAATATTATTCTAAGGAGAAGACACACAAAGAATGCGTGCACAAGAACAAGGTGCATTTGAAGGAGCAGAAGGATAGGAAAGGCAACGCGTACCAGAACAAGTTGACTCAGGACTTAACCATTTTTTAGGATACAAAATAATTTTGGAGATAGTGTGCGGAGCATACATCGAGATGGAGACTTGTGCGACATGCAAATGCTATTTTGGGAATGAGCAGTTGATAAGTGCCATGCATGATTTTGAGATAATAATAGGATTACTTCTTCCAGTTAGCTATAGAACATATATTATTAGCACACTTACATGTGTGCATGTTATTCTAAAGGCGCATGGCTATTTTCAGCATACGACCTATTTTGAGAAGTGTGTAAGTGGTGAAGGGAAAGTCACCACCCCTATAAATAAGTAGTGAATTGTGTAGTTGAGAGAGACTGAATGATTGTAGAGTTATACTGTTGAATATTATGCACGCATGACTTATGATGTATGTTATAATGTAAGAAGATTCTATGTTTTATAGTGTTTAATATAATGGAGTATATTGGATGGATAATTTTGTTAAACATGGATATAACTGGTTCTTATATGGTTAATCTTATCATAGTTAATATTTAATTCATGATTCTCTAAGATCTAGATTAGGAATATGCACTTTGGAATGTTTATGTTTATTTAATGGATCTGAACATGTTCTATCTTCATCACACTAACATCCTACACAAGCAACTCTAAAAAGGGGCCTAATACCTTTGAGCACTTCGTGTGAGTGCTCAGCTCAGGTTGGGTTATGTGTCAGTGCTCCTGGGTTTTACACAGTGGATTTTAGGCTACATCATTATACATGCATCGGGCTCAGAATTGGAAATGTAATTAGCTAATGTTTGTTACACTTTTAATAGTTAGAAACATGGTAAACTCTACCATGTTGTATTAATAAAACAAAGTATTGTGATCCACTCTCTACTCTTTGGGAATATGTGGGGTACACTTCTACTATTTGTCTTTGTAATTACCCTCATCCCAAAATTCCTACCTGCTTTCACACTAGTTTCATTATAATTCCATATCCTTTGTGGCCATACTATTATGTTTTATACATTTTATCCATTTTTTCATAAAATACCAAAACTATGTTAGGCCCAAGCATGACTATCATGTCATGATCAATACCTTTTATAGTCCTTAAAGACAAATCTATGTGCCTCTTTATGAACCTTTCCCACCATGATTTACAGGCATACCATCAGTTAATAGAGTATTCCTTTTCTCACATATATGTACCATGTTCTTTTAATGAGTTTGTTTCTAGACCATGGCCCATATCAACCACATATTTACAATATTGTACAATTTCAGACTCTTCTTGATCTATTGAAATCATTGGGGGACCTTTGCATTTCATGGTTGTGATACCATTTATCCAAGTTGATAATGAACCCATTGAGACTCCCCACTTTTTTTTAGTAACCCTTATAGATAATCTATTGTCTTCAACATCTCTTGTTGCTCCATCTATGCCTTTAGTCATCACTCAATTTTGAAGTAAACTTTTTTAGATTTTGTTGTGCACTTTCCACTAAACTTATAACTTACCTCCATTTGTGGTGCTAGTTTTAGCATTTTTTCGTGTTGTGGAAGTGTATGATATTTTTGTTTTTGAGTTGCTCCAGCTAACTCTTCTTTTGATTCAGGTATATAATCGGGTTTGACACCATTTTTAGGATCCATTCATAACTTCCCCCTTCTTGCTCTCCTCTTTAATACCATGATGGCCTGCAATTATTTTAGATAAATTAACATAAATATAAATGTTTTGAAATGTCATGTAAAAAATGCTTGAAGTAAAATTTATTTCAAATATATAATACAACATTTTGTTTGTGCATTAAAATTTCAAGTATGCATTTTTCTACATCCGTAGGTTGTAGCATGTTCCTTTGGTCTAAAATATAGAGGGTTATGGACAAAGGAGGACAACTAATGGAAACATTGAATGTCAAATTAGCACACAATTGTGAATGACGGTGGAGGCTTAAAGAGTGATAAGGGTTGGGTGAAGTGTATTGAATGTGTTTCTGTTTAGGTGTAGAGAAAATATTGTCCACGCACCAAGTGGTTACATGCATTTTTTTACGTGGGAATAGTTATTCAGGGAATAGTTATTTAGGTATAAAATATTTATTTATTTAATGTGAATAAGATTTTTTATGGGATATTCAGTTTTCTATTTGCTAAAAACTCATACTACATTCATGTATTACATGTATGCTTAATCTATTGACTATAGATTAATAATCCAAACATTACTTACAAAGTATCAATTGAGTTCATTTTGACCAACACTCTTGTATTATCCCACACTTACTCAATTTGGCCAATTATTATATCCTTAGCTATATCTCACTCATTCTTTGTTGCACACACAACCTATTTGTTCACACAATGGACATATTAATATGTTAAATCAGGTTATACCCTCACATATTACAATTTCACCTTTCAAATTACTCGCACATGTATCTAGGACCATGGCTTTCAGAAAGGGCCACAATGCCCATACACTATGGGCTGACCTTGCCGCTTTGGTCCATCTTCCTCTAACGATAATTTTTCCTAATTTGAACTTATTGTAACTTGCACAGAGACAATTGATCTTCTACCAAAAGGATATTTATATGTATTGTACTCGTGATGCATTACAATAACCATTAACATAACATTAAGATAAGCTCACACAATCTCCATTGGCTCGTGTACAAAATAGGACTCGATCAGGACTCATACACTGCCCATTAATACAATGTGAGATAAGAAAGAATGTATCTTGCTATTGTAAAAAAATTCGGTCCACAACTCACGATACAAAAGACTACAGGTTGATTGGTCAGATCCATGATGCCATAGATATTGGTGTGCGATAGACAGGTGTAACAGATAACTCTAAAGGTAAAAGTGAGCACCATGATCATGATCATACTCAAGCGTGCTATGATTGGAATGAACGGTGCTTTGAAGAAAGTCATGGCAGAGGTCAAGGATACCATGGTGGATTCGGATTCCGAGGGCATGGTGGTGAAAGAGGCGAGTTCCCTCACAGAATGTGTTTTACATGCAGATCACCTGACCACTACAAGCGTGAATGTCCTTAGAATATTACTTGTTATTTTTGTGGGAAGAATCATAACTATGAGGAATGATCAGACTTATATGAGCATCTTAGCAAGTAGCATAAACAACAGAACAAGGGTGCATGGATGGTTAGAATACAACGCCCTATGGAAAATCAGTGGATGCCAAAGTTGGCACTAGAACCTGAGGTATTACCTGTGAAGATTACTACACTTGTTGAAGATGTAAGTGCCAGAGAAGTGTTACAACAAAAGCCTACCATCACTAAGGAGGAAGTTTTACATGCAAGGTACCCAGATCTTGCACATCAAAAGGAGGTTTATCAGGAAACCATGGAGGTACTCAGAAATATTCAGGGTGAAATACAATGTTTAAAGGATCAATCATGGAAGTTGGAGCAAAAGAAGGCAGCTGAGATGGTCCAATCATATATTTATTACTTGAAAGAGGCATGCAAGATGTTGCTCTAGGATAATATCATTCCATTACTAGGGAATTGGCTAAAGGGAAACACTCTGTGTACAAGTATTGAGAATGGATGAAAAATCCTACATGTTAATCTTCCCCGTCATAGCTAGGATTATGACAAGGAGATCAATCTGAATGTTGTTATGGATGGATGGCTCTTGAGCAATATATTGATTGACACAGACATGGAAGTCAATGTGCTTACTTTGGATGCATGGGTACAAATGGGTAGACCTCGATTGCAGCCTTCCTCTAATGTGTTGTTTATGGCTAATCAAACTAAGGCCACTCTAATCAGAGTTTTAAAGGATGCATCCATTACTATACAAGGGCCCAAGTTCACTAAGGAATTTGAGGTTTTAGCACTTACAGAAGTGAAAAAATTCTTAGCTCTACTTGGGTGCCCTTGGTGTTATGCAAATAATGTTGATCTATGGTTCAACAAAGGATATATAAGTTTTGAGAACTAGGAAGAAATATTTATTATCACTTTAACATATGGGAAATCTGCACCTTATGTTAAACCTTTGAGTGAAGAAGACCTAAATATAATTTATGTGTGCACCATTTGAGATCTGAAAGTGCTTGAGCCATCTAAGGAAGGAATCCTCCAGTGGAAAGATGAATAGTCTATTAGTGATACTACATGTATTGCTTGTGACAATTCGGCACATGGCACCTATGAGATGGCTAGGTGCGAAGTAAGAAGCGCATTTGCGTGGATAATAAAACATCATTGTATTAGGAGGATAGGTAACAAATTTGTACCTCAATACACTAAAGAAGGAGACCTTATGGTATTCCTACATGCCATGGAGGAGCAGTGGACAAATCAAGTTGAAAGAAAAAATATGTTAGTGTATACCTTGCATGGGACACCAACGCACTCATGGGTGGTTCAAAGGGATAATCTTATAGAATGAAATGAAGTAAAAATTTCTCTAACCACTCGATTGTTTAGGAGTAACACACCTACTAAAAATTTTATATATCATGGTCATCATCCTATTCAGTACCATGTTCAGAAGTGTGAGAGATATGGGATAGAGGGGAAGGAAGCTTTACCACCTTCACTATGGGTGCACAAACTATATTCCACTTTACAAGGCTACACATGCGCTTGGTATGTTTATGCAAAAGTACATAGGGAGATTGTAAATTGGTAGGATTTGATTGTAGGAATGATCCAGAATTTTGATTACTTCTCTACTAAACCTCCAGTGGAAGATGCATTAAGGGTTATAAAGTGGTTAACTATGGGAGACAGTGCAAAGGGTGAAGAACTCATTCAAGAGTTATTTGGTGAGGCAGACCTAGGAGCATGTTTTGATGAAATAGATGAGATAGATGCCACACTACTTAAGCATGCTTGCTTTGAGAAGGAAAAAGGAAAGATGGTATACATATTGGATGATGAAGAATTAAAAAATCTAAATATAGGTCATTCAGCAGGTTTGCACGAAGTGTTAGACAATGTGGATAAAAATGTGCGCACCTATCATGAACCTATGAAGACAAAGAAAGTGAACATTTGCATGGATGATGAACCTAAGGAGGCAATAATTGGGGATTATTGGTCTGATTCTGAAGTAGCAAAGATAATTGAGTTACTACGTAATTTTCAGGACTTATCTCCTAGGGGCTACTATGAGTTAAAAGGAGTGCATGAGTCATTAGGAGAGATGAAGATTAAGCTAAAGGAAGGTGCATGCTTGGTCAGGAAGAGACCTTACAATATGAACCCTAACCTGCACATGAAAGTTAAGGAAGAAATTGAAAAATATTGAAATCTGGCATCATTAAGCCCCTAGAGGAATCAGAGTGGGTTAGCCTAATGGTAATCAGTATAAAGAAATATGGTTAGATTAGGATTTCTGTGGATTACAGGGAACTGAATGTTACATGTGTGATTGATACTTTTCCTACGCCTTTCACAGAGGAAATATTAGAAGGCGTTGCAGGGCGCGAAGTTTATTCTTTTACAGATGGATTCTCTGGGTCTCATCAGGTTATAATTACATAGGAGGTTCAAGAGAAAATGAATTTTACCACTGAATGGGGAATTTTTTCATATATTGTGATGCCCTTTGGTTTGAAGAATGTGCCTATTGTATTTTTGCACATAGTAGTTCAAGTATTCCATGATTTTATTCATAACTTCTTGCAGGTTTATTTGGATGATTAGACGGTATATAGACTTGTTAAGGATCGTTGTGACAACTAGCGCATAATGTTTGAAAGATGTAGACAATTAAGCATCTCTTTAAACATCAATATCTAAATTAAATTAAGTTAAATAAGGATAAAAAATATATCCATTGCTTGCTCGGGTTGTAAGGAAGTCTTTACACATTCAATTGGAATAATTATACAGCAAACTTTACAAATATGACATTTGGACATTTGGACATTTGGAGTGTTCCGTGTGGCTTACTGATACAATATTCCTCTCTCTTTTTTTATTTCTTGGGTTGGCAACAAATGTACACGGCAGATCAATAATAATCAGCCACTCCTCATCCATTCCTAGTATTGGCTGTTGCATTGGAATTGATTGTTCCACAGCGCCTCCAGACCAAGACAACTATTGGACTGATCAGACGAATCCGTAGACATTGTCGTTACAATGGACGCTGAAATGTCGTCAGTATAATGATTGCCGAGATAAAATTGGTACACAATTGGCATAAGAGCATCTTGATCTGCCCACGGACACCTGTAATATTCTTCATCCTCATCCCATTTCGCACCTGCACAAAACGGCTCCACCTCTGCATTATTGAACGCCGCAGGTGCTAATTCACAGTTTTGCTCATACAATTTACCATTGCCGGCGGCGGCGGCGGCGGCGGCGGAGGAGGAGGAGTCGGCGACAGCTGAATTTGGAAGAATGGTTCTCTCACTGTCATGAATTCCAGTCTGTGAGGGAGATAAAAATTGGATGTGGTCTGCCGTGGACTTAGAAATAGCTAACATATTAGACGAGCTTGTGTTAAGCACCGCTTCGTGGTCGTCAGAATATTGGGATGGCGGAAGACGTTTCCTGATTCGCGATCTCCAGAAATTCTTAATCTCGTTGTCTGTTCGGCCGGGAATCTTTTCTGCGATCAAAGACCATCTGCCGACAAACAGAGCATTAAAACATACTAACCCAAAAAAATGATCTTTGAATACAAAATAAGTTCAGAAATTGAAAATATTTGTCTGTATAAGTTTTTTCTCATAATATTGCACTGGTCTCATCACCGCCACAGAAGATATACTTATTTCATAGCAAGACTCGTCATGAAAGAGATAGGTCATGGCAGTCGGTGTGGTGGTGGAGTGTAATGTTGTGAGTTGTCAATAATTATTCATTTCATTTTTAAGAAATTTTATACTTTTACAATCCATGAAAACAGATAAAGTTTTTGGATAAAACTATGTGAATTTTATCCATTTGAATAAGTCTTTTGAAAACAGTAATATTCTGGTCTTATAATAGAGTTTGAAATGATAAAATTCAATGGAAGAAGAGACGCCATTAGCAAGTTTGGAATCAAAAGATTTCTATGGAACACAATGTCACAAACCCGCATCAACGAGTTTTGAATCAAAAGATTTCAATGGGACACAAAGGCCCTATTAGCCAGAAATTCGCAATGTGAATTCTTCCTATCTAAAATAGAAACCTTGAAATGGAGTTATGCATCTTTCCAAAATAATAAAGTTATTAATCAATAGAATATGCTAAAAAATCCAAGATAAAGAGCCTTAAAATTGCTATCTTGAGCATTTTCTAAAAACCAATTTGGGCAAAAGGTACCTGTTGCCGAAACGAGCATGGAGATCCAAAATGAGACGTTCCTCCTCGGGAGTGATGCTGCCACGCTTCAAATCTGGTCGAAGATAATTGACCCACCTCAACCTGCAACTTTTCCCGCATCTTTGAAGCCCTGCATCATTAAACATACAAATTAGATAAATTAACCGCTCAAATTGTATCGATATTTCTTCATGCAAACTGGTTTTCACCTGAAACTCTTGCTAAAGCGCTCCAGCGGCTCGGACCGTGGATTTTTATGCAACGAAGAAGACGAATATCCTCCTCGAAAGTCCAGGGGCCTTTTTTAAGTTTTTCTCTGTCGCAAGCCTTCAAATTCAACCACTTGGAGCTCATTTTGCAACCAAAAAAACTAAAAAAACAGTAAACCTTTTTAGCTCTTTCTGTTCCTAACTCAGAATTCTTTGTGAAGTCGCCATCTAAATGTCTGCACAGAAACACAATAGAAAAAATAAGCGGAAACCCTTTTAATTCCGTGTCCTCTTTGCTGTGTGCACAGTATTAATATTTGCAGAGAGAGGGAGGTCGCGTTGTTGACGCTTTACACCTTTTAGTTGAGTATAATTGGACGCTATTATTGATTAAAAATAACACGTGGCCTGAATTATTTGGCGCGCGGGTCCCGCCACCTGGCGTGGGTAGCGCATCGAGAGACGCAATCAGAAAAGGGTGCATAGTGCTGTCCAGACACACCCAAAGATAAAAGTTGCCATGGATTCCCAGCTTCGTGGAGGGCGCCCCTCCCATTGGCTGCAAATTCTTAATTTTCAAAAGAGATGGACTTATTCGGGGTGAGTGGGGCCCGCGTCGTACTGACGGAAGGAATTGGTGACGTGAGAATACAAAATTTGAACGGAAGCGCTGGTGAAAGCGACGGATGACGTGGCAGCGAAGAATTGAGGTCGCCCACAAGTACGACGAGTCACGAGTGCGACGATGCGGAAATTGCGCGTTGCCACCTGTCGCCTGAATGGCTGGCGATGGAATGGAGGGAGACCGCCTGCCACGCACGCGCGTCCACGTGCCTGCGAGCGTTTCACGTTAAGTTCAGCCATTCGCAGTCGGATGGAAGCGATAAAACTTGGAAACCGTAAATGTTATACATTTATGGCTTTATTCATCGATGAGGACGGTATTTGGGCATTTGGTTGTATTCGTAGCTTTAGGCGATCTCCAAGGATATTATTGTGGGCTACACCTGAAAGAAAACGCCAAACCAAGAAGTATTGAATACATGGATCAAATATAGGCCATCGGTGTTCGCTCACTCGGTCTCGGGCACTCTTTTAGGTGGTCTAAGTTGTGGGTTCTCTCAATTTGTTTGTTTGGTTGGCGAGTGGCTTACTGTACGTACGTACATGCGAGAGGTCCATAGGTATACAAAAGGATGGATGTTGAAAGGACTATGCGAGAGGTTTGTAAGTATACATAAATATCTATTTAAAGGAATATATTACAAATGACAACAAATTGTATATATGTATTGCAATTAGTGTTTTTGTAAAAAGTAATAGTGTCGATGATGTTGCTTCACCATTAACACGAAATGAAAGATAGAAAATGTTGTAGAAAGGGAATGCGAGGTAGGCAACTATTGATGGTGGACATTATTTTTGCATGCCCTACACAAAAAGAGTAGAATTTATATATAATGGAATGGAATGATTTCATGACAAAACAAAACGTATCAAAATATGAGTATGCTAATGTATATTAGTAACATATAAACTTTCAATTAAAATGAATAGTTTGACCCTGGTGCTTCCATCTCACTATGTATGCAATAGATGTTGATAGTGTGTATGAGAAAGAATAAAAAGGAACCTTTTCCATCTATTGATCGAGATTCTAATGCATGCATGATATTTTTGTTAAGATATGACTTATATGTTCTAGTTATTCCTTGGATAATTAATTTTAGCTATTCTTGATTTCAAATTTGGTAAGATATGACTTATTGGTTCCAGTTGGTCCTTGGATAATCAATTTTACCTTTTCTTGATTCAAAACATGGTCACAATGTCCTACTACCATACTACACGTGATATGTTATTTTTTAGATAAAACTCCTAGAGGAAAATAATATCTGCTACGCCCTTAACCTATTGCTTGTATTAGGTTATGAGTAGCCGACTTGTGGCTTATCATATCATTTTATTATATCATTTATACTTTCTCATGCTTAGTAGGTCTGCCTTGGTGATGGCCATAACATATGAATAGTATATATAGGGGATTGTAGGTAGTAGTTGATCATCATTGGAGCTTTGAGTCTTATTTTATGGTTTGGAGGTTGCCCCCTCGAAGTGGCGAAGCTATTCTAATTGCATATCGAGATCATTATTCTGAAATATTGTGTTATTTGGTGTTCTATTTCTACTCATAATTTGAATTATACAGGTAATTTCATTACAAGTGGTATCAGAGCTACGATTTGGGCCAAAATTAGGGCAAAAACCTTAATTTTTTGTTTCCACTATATCTTACGAACCGCATCGAATTTGTGGGAGATATTTTTACCATAGTTGTAAATAATTCCAAGTAAAAATCTTTGAAAATTTCAGAGCTTTTTGATAGCTGTTGCAAAATTTATTGCAAATTTATGTGTTTTGATAAAAAATGCTCCCCAAACCTAAATTTGTGGAATTTTTTGAGTTCTTTACATTTTCGAAAAGCTCTCAAAAACATATTATTAGTATATTCTCTGCATGTTGTTTCCTGTTCGGCCGAATTCGTATCGATTCCCTAAACCCTAAGGTTTGACATCATGGCAGTGCCTTCCACTAGAGCAAAAAAGAATCCTGTCACTTTGGGTAAAACCCCAGATAAAGATGGGGTGGTGATTGAAGATTTGGAGTCAGAAGGGGTAAATACAGATTCCTCAACACTAGGGTTTATCTCTATTGATCATAAGGTGAGCCAACTCGAGTATGAGATGCAAAATGTACAATCTGAGATGGCCTCTAAAGGAGACATAGACCAAATCAATCAGCAGTTGGATGATATCATGCAACATGTAAATGGTAAACAATATGGACAAAATAACCATTTTGAATCACTTTTCTAGTCCAATCAGAATCTAACTTATTGGCAACCACGGAACATGATGTCGAAAGTGGATATACACAAATTTGATGGGAAGGATCCATTGAATTGGATAAATCAAATGGAAAAATTATTTGAGTTATATCAAACACCATCAGGAAAAAAGGTGACATTGGCATCCCTGTATCTCGATTCATTTGGTATCGATGGTTATGTGCTCAGAGGCAGAAGAATGGTCTCAATGTCACTTGGACAATTTATACTGAGGAGTTGCAATTGCACTATAGTTCCAGTGTTTCAGAGAAATAATTTAGTAAATTGGAAAATTTACGACAAACAAGATCAATCAAAGATTATGTGCATCAATTCCAGAACCTATCCTTAAGGGTGGAGAATATTCCAAAAGGGAATCTGAATGACCTGTTTCTTGGGGGTCTTAAGGACCACATCAAGCATAAGGTATGTATGTTTAATCCACTCAAGCTTTTTGATTCTATTATCATGGCACATCGAGCAGAGTAAAAATTTCTTTGTAGTAGGAGGCCACCTTTCACTAACACCAGAGATCGTAGTATCTCTTCCCCTTCATTCGTTAGGCCAATTAGAGTGACTCCTCAACAAATGGAAGAAAAGAGAGCAAAAGGATTATGTTTTAACTGTGACACCAAATATGGACCGGGACACAAATGTGGTGAGAAGAAGTTGTTCTATATTGAAGGAGGTAATGAGGATAACGAGGAAGCTGAAGTTATAGGAGAGGTTGAGGAACCAGTAGAAGATGAAGCCGAGGACCAACAACCTTCAGTTTATTGCCATGCATTTTCAGGTATTATTACTCCTCAAACATTCAAGGTTATTGGCTATCTCAACTAATAGAAGGTGACAATATTGATTGACTCGAGGAGTACTCATAACTTCATAAATAGTAAGTTAGTTTCCTGCCTCAATTGTTTTATTTACCCAGCTCCAGCAATACAAGTTATGATTACAGATGGTGGGACAGTCAAGTGCACAGGAAAGTGTCATAGTATTAAGCTTTCCATGGGAGACTACATATTAGACTCACCTATGTTTTCTATTTCGATGGGAGGGGCTGATATTGTTTTGGGTGTCTAATGGCTCACAACCTTAGGTACTATAGAGATGAATTTCGAAGAATTGTTCATGCGATTTCATCCAGATGAAAGGATAATACAAATGAAAGGGATGGTAGCTAAGTCTCCACAGATTATTATCTCTCATCAGATGTAAAAGGTTCTCAGAAAAGGAGTAGATGGATTTATATCAAAGTTATTTTCCATAGAAGTACAAAATACAAAGTCTTCAATGTCACCCAATCTTCAGCATATTGTTAATGCTCACTCATTTGTTTCCGATGAAATTCCAAAGGGACTACCACTAGTTAGGGATCATGATCATGCCATTCATTTGATTGTAGGGAGCCAAACACCTAACATTAGACCATATAGATATCCATATTCCTAAAAAAGTGAGATCAAGAAAATGATACAGGAAATGTTGAAGGCATGTATCATCAAGCATAACTAGAGTGTATATTCTTCACCAGTGGTTGTGGTGTGTAAGAAGGATGAAACATAGGATTTGTCTAGATTATTGAGAACTCAACAAGTACACCATCAAATATAAGTTTCCTATTCCAATAATTGATGATTTACTTGATGAATTACATGGTGCTATTTATTTCACAAAATTAGATCTTCTTTCAGGGTACCATCAAATTAGAATAAAAGAGGAAGATGTTCATAAAACAAATTTTAGGACTCATGAGGGCCATTATGATTTTTTGGTAATGCCTTTTGGTCTTACAAATGTGCCCTCAACCTTTCAAATCTTGATGAACACTGTTTTTAGGCCATTTTTAAGGAAATGTGTATTAGTTTTCTTTGATGACATATTGATTTATAGTAAGACATGGGAAGAACACTTACAACATGTAAATATAGTGTTGGAAGTTTTGGAGAAACATACTCTCTATGTAAATCCATCCAAATGTTCTTTTGGTGTACAAGAGGTAGAGTACTTGGGTCACATTGTATCCCATGAAGGCATTAAAGTTGATCCTCAGAAGATCAAAGCTATGGTGGAATGGCCAAGGCCCAGAAATCTCAAAAATATTCGTGGGTTCTTAGGACTAACAGGGTACTACAAAATATTTGTGTGGGGATATGGTAGAATAGCAACCCCACTCATTGCATTGCTAAAGAATGATGCCTCACTCATTGCATTGCTAAAGAAGGATGCCTTCCATTACACAGACATAGCCACTAAATCCTTTGAGTAGCTGAAGGAAGCCATGTGCAACACCCTAGTGTTGGCTACTCCCAACTTCTCAAAAACCTTCATTTTTGAATGTGATGCTTCAAGATCAGGATTGGGAGCAGTTCTAATGCAGGAAGGAAGACCAATTACATTTGAGAGTCACCAATTCAAAGGAAAATATCTTCTCAAACCTGTCTATGAGAAAGAAATGATGGCTATTCTTTATGCGGTCAAGCAATAGAGGCCCTATCTCATGGGTAGACACTTCAAGGTAAAAACTGATCATGATAGTCTCAAATACTTTTTGGTCTGAGGAACAAAAAAAGTGGGTGACAAAAATGTTGGGTTATGATTTTGAAATCATATACAAAAAGGGTAAATAAAATGTAGTAGTTGATGCGTTGTTCAGAAGGGATACATCTGCAGATGCTTTACTATGTGGAATGTCCATGTTGATGGCCGATTGGGTGGATGAAGCAAGATTGGAATGGAATCAAGAAAAGGATACACAATCTATAATATAGAATATCAAGCAAGGATCTATGACATCTAACAAATTTGAGTGGAAAGGTAATGCCCTATGGTATAAGGATAGGTTATACTTGAGTAAAGATTTTGAGTTGAAGCATAAGATTTTTGCAGAGCTACATGCCTCACCTATTGGAGGACACTTTAGGTTTTTTTTAAGACATATCATAGAATAAAAAGAGAATTATTTTGGGAAGGATTCAAGAGGGATGTACAAAATTTTGTATCAGATTGTTTAGTGTGCCAACAGAATAAAGGGGAAACAATTAAGACACCGGGTCTGTTACAACCCTTACCAATTCCTAGCCAGAGATGGGAGGAGGTATCCATGGATCTCATCACCGGATTTCCGTGATCAGAGGGTAAGAATGTTATTTTCATGATTTTGGATAGGCTCACAAAATATGCCCATTTTTGTGCCCTATCAAATCCATTTGCAGCCATTTTTTTGGAGACAATTCAAAGGCTACACGGAACCCCAAAGATAATTGTAAGTGTTCGTGATCCTATTTTCACAAGTAAGTTTTGGATGGAATTATTTTCATGCTAGCTCACAGTTCATCTTATCATCCTCAAACTAATGGGCAAATGGAAGTGGTCAAAAAATTCTTAGAGGGGTATCTACGTTGTTTTGTATCAAATAAGCAGGAAAGGTGGATTAAATGGCTACCACTGGCAGAATGGTGGTATAACACATCTTTTCATACCTCTTCTCAAATGACTCCATTTTTATCATTATACGGTTACCATCCACCTTCTATCACTTACTCCTTGAGGGTGCAAACTAAGGTCAGAGATGTTGAGGAACACATTCAACATCAACAATAGGTTTTGGCTAGTTTGAAGGAGAATTTAGAATTAGTACAAAACAGGATGAAACAACAAGCAGATCAACACCGTAGTGAAATACATTTTGAAATTGGTGACTGGGTTTTGTATGTCTCCATCCTTACAAACAGATGTCCCTAAAGCAACAGAAAAAGGACAACAAACTTGCTCCTAAATATTATGGCTCTTATTAGGTTCTACAAAAAATTGGCAATGTTGCTTATAAACTAGAGTTGCCTCCATCTTCATACATACACCGAGTATTCCATGTTTCATGCCCGAAGAAGGTTATTGGACATAAATTTGAAGCCCAGATAGAGTTCCCAGAACTTGATGAGGAAGGAAGAATCATTTTGGAGCAAGATAAGATTCTGCAAACACGTACTAAGAGGCTGAGAACCATAGACATTAATGAATATCTAATCAAGTGGAAGAATCTAAGCATAGAAGACACAACCTGGGAGGATGAAGGTTTTTTGCAGCAACATCCAGGATTATTCAAGGTTGAGAACAACATTGGTTTGAAGGGGAAGGGCATGCTACACCCTTAACCTATTGCTTGTGTTAGGATATGAGTAGCTGACTTGTGGCTTACCATATCATTTTATTATATCATTTATACTTTCTCATACTTAATAGGTCAGCCTTGGTGATGGCCATATCATATGAATAGTATATATAGGGGATTGTAGGTAGTGTTTCATTATCATTTGAGCATTTGAGTCTTATTATATGGTTTGGAGGTTGCCCCCTCGAAGTGGCGAAGCTATTCTAATTTCATATTGCCATCATTATTATGAAATATTGTGTTATTTGGTGTTCTATTATTGCTCATAATCTTAATTATAAAAGTAATTTCAGTATAATTACAGAAACCATCTCAACAGGATTTGAATTTCTAAGCAAATATCTTACCTTTCCAAATAGCCACTTAGCTTCCTAAAATCTTGTTCACACCTCTAAATATGTTTTTCTAAAAATCAAATTTTTGACTCTTTTTTAGTCCCACATGCATCCAAAACATCATTTTCTCAAATCCAAAACCTATTGTAGACACCTAAAATATGCTTACACTTAGCATTTCATCCAATCCAGTCAATTGATGACACTTTCAATCAACCCTTCTTCGCTCCATTCTCGGATGCCCCTTTTACGACACCTTCTCAGTCGTATTCTTCCCACATTCAACTTGTTTGGCTAATGTCCCTCTTATTAGCTAAACACTCCTCCTTTTGACCATTCATAACCTCCCTAGTTCTCTCTAGACCACTTCTATTGGCTTCGTAGGCTATCTATCAGTCACAATTGGTTATCCAGACCCCTCCTAACTCTCAAAGAGTCTCTAATCACTTGCTAATCAAGTTTAACTAGCCTAAACCCTAGTTAACTAGCCTAAACCAAGCTTAACTAAGCCTAAAGCATGTTTATCCTAATCTAATCCTAAAGTGCTTTTTGAGCTTTAGTCCCACATGCACCCAAATTCCAAATTCTTCCAAACCAAAAACTATAAATACAAGGCTAGGCCTACCCATTCAACCTACAACTTTACACACAACTTTACATAAGCTAAATCCAAAACAAGCCTAAGAAATCTTAAGAGCTCATTTGCATTAGCCAAGATAATAAGGCATTTGATCTAAAGTTTTCCTTCCTCCATTGTTGAGCTAATTCCTCCATTTGCATCCATAATCCAAGTTTTAAGTAATATGGAGAGAACCATTGGCCTTGAAGCCATTAATGTTGAGACTCCATTCTTGAAAGCTTGAAAACCATAAACAACTAATCACCCCTTTGATTTATAAGTTGATCTTATTAGGTTCAATTTCTTAATTAAGTAATCTAAAGAGTAGAGAGTAGTATATATGTTAGGTTTTGATGTTTTTGTCAAAGTTATGATGCATGTATAGGATTAACTCTTGTTTATCTCTTATCCCATGATGAATGGATGAGTTCTCAAATCCAAAAACTATTGTAGACACCTAAAATATGCTTACACTTAGCATTTCATCCAATCCAGTCAATTGATGACACTTTTAATCAACCCTTCTTCACTCCATTCTCGGATGCCCCTTTTACGACACCTTCTTAGTCGTATTCTTCCCACATTCAACTTGTTTGGCTAATATCTCTCTTATTAGCTAAACATTCCTCCTTTCGACCATTCAGAACCTCCCTAGTTCTCTCTAAACCAATTCTATTGGCTTTGTAGGCTATCTATCAGTCACAATTGGCTATCCAAACCCCTCCAAACTCGTAATGAGTCTCTAATCACTTGCTAATCAAGTTTAACTAGCCTAAACCAAGCTTAACTAAGCCTAAATAATGTTTATTCTAATTTAATCCTAAAGTGATTTTCAATCTTTAGTCCCACATGCACCCAAATTCCAAATTCTTCCAAATCAAAAACTATAAATACAAGGCTAAGCCTACCCATTCAAGGACTACAACTTTACATAAGCTAAAGCCAAAACAAGCCTAAGAAAGCTTAAGAGCTCATTTTCATTAGCCAAGCTAATAAGGCATTTGATCTAAAGCTTTCCTTCCTCCATTGTTGAGCTAATTCCTCCATTTGCATCCATAATCCAAGTTTTAAGTAATATGGAGAGAACCATTGGCCTTAAAGCCATTAATGGTGAGACTCCATTCTTGAAAGCTTGAAAACCATAAAAAAAAATCACCCCTTTGATTTCTAAGTTGATCTTATTAGGTTCAATTGCTTAATTAAGTAATCTAAAGAGTAGAGAGTAGTATATATGTTAGGTTTTGATGTTTTTGTCAAAGTTATGATGCATGTATAGGATTAACTCTTGTTTATCTCTTATCCCATGGTGCATGGATGAGTTAGCAAAGCTTTGAGGTTATTTAACCTCATTCCATAGCTTTTGTAACTTTCCATTACATACATTTGGCATGCCCGATGGGACACTTATGTCCACCCTCCATTAATGGAGGTCTTTTAGGTTTTTCAAAGTTCATTTTCAAGTTTTTTGCTTAAATCACTTGTTATTTCCTCATTTTTATTTCTAACCCTAGATAAATGACCTTAATTTACATGCATTTTATGGGTTTGATATATAAATAGGACACTTTGACTAACAACTAACCTATTTTCTATTGGAAATTTTAAAATCCGTGAGTTTTGCAAGTTTTTCATAGGGTACACGTAGGTGTCTACAAAGGGGCGTGTATCTGTTTAAACATGCACATATCCATCATATTGGGCACATCTGCATCACTATTTCTATGTTTTCTCTATTTTTGGGCACAAAAACACCTATGCGCACACATACCCATTGAAACAGGCATGTATTCGTCATACTAAGCACATCTGCGTCACTATTTCTGTGTTTTCTGTGTTTCTGGGTGCAAAAACACCTACGCGCACGTGTACCCATTGAAACAGGTGCGTATCCATCATACTGGGTGTGTTCACATCATTGTTTCTATGTTGTTTGTGTTTTTGGGTGCAAAAGCACCTACGCGCACGCGTACCCATCGAACCAGGCATGTACCTATCAATAAAGGGCCGCATATGCGTCAAACTACATTCACCACCAATCTTCCGGAGGCCATAACTTTTTCTCCTGAGCTTGAAACGACTCTGTTTTTATTGCGTTGGAAAGGTATTGAAGAGAGATACACAATGGAATCATAAAATTGGTATTTTGACATACCAAAAATTTATGGCTTACATTATTAGGTAAATAGTCATTTTCTAACATATCGTAAAGTCTAGAAAATTGTTTTTTTGGCAATTCTAACACTTTGAAAGGTTTTGTGTCACTAATCAATTGTTTGTAGGGTTATTTTGGTTTTATTTTTGACTAACTTAGTATTGTGTTTCATTTCTTAGCTTGAACAAAGTTTGTAAAAGTGCGTATGCTCTCTCCTCGCGCCTTAAAAAGTGATCTTGGAGATCAGAAACACTTATACCAAACTTATATCAAACGCTCAAAAACACTTATTTTGTAAAAGGATGAAGTAAAATTTCATATGATTTTAGTAGGATTTTTCACATTTTGTATGCTCTTCCTTTGTGCCTTTGGGTGATCTTAGGAATCAAAAGAAAAGTGTAAAGTTCTCTTTCTTGACATCAATCTACGAACTAGAAAATTACTAAAACTTGTTGTTTACAGGACACATCGCTTGTCGAAGAAAGGCGTCAAAGACAAAATACAAACCCACTAATACACATGTTTCTTGTAGGTTGCCAAATGGTGTGTTACTTATGACCACATTAAGCTAAAAAAGATTAAAAAAACACACCATATTCAAAACATTGTATTGTAGGTTTCGAAAAAGGGTACGTCCCTATCTACTCAACTGGAACATAACCCCTTTGGCATAACACCTTAAGCTATAACAATGGGGGTAGTTCCAGGAACCCTAAAGTAGTCCACCACTGTGTAACCTCATGGATGAAACAGGAAGCGCTCCGCTTACCCACTTGATTAGTTTTCCTTTGTGAGATAGCGTTACAAGTTGTCCCTATGCGACCCTTTTAAGTACATGATGGATGCATTTACTGCCCACTGTGCTTGAAGGGGGAAAAGCTGAGATACTCCCAAACTAGTCATTGTGAATTTTTGGGTAAATCACCCCCCTCATGGATAAACTTTGTAACACCTAGTTGAGAGAACTTATTAGGAAAGCCATTTTGTCTTGGAGCCCACTTTACTAGTCCTTTGTCACGTCTTGGCCATCATGAAGTGATAACTTGTTTGGATTCAGAACCTTGTTTTTCGAACAAGGAAAAGAATCCACTTAAGTTGGATCTAAGTGCCTTTCATCATGGAAATTAGATGACGTTTCACTTAGCTTAGCTTCTTTCACGTCTTCAGATGAGGGGAAGCTCTGCCCAAGTGACACTTAGTTTATTTTTCATCTTTTGATCTACACCTTTGCATTCTTTTGCCCATTTGGGGCAACAGAAGGCATCTTTTGGGAGTGTTGTCATAGATAGTGTTCACCACTTTTTTGTTTGTTTACACTCATCCATGTTTGCGGCTGAGTTGTTAAACATCTAAAGTGCGTGGATGCATCCTTATATCTTTGATGGCCACTTGATCTTGATTTCAAGATCATCATCATAGTTTGGATTGATTCATCATTTGATCTCCCTTTGTTAATATTTACGCCTTGTTCATTTCAAGCTTGATGTAAATATTGACATTGTGTTGATCATCTTTTGCATCAAACTATCACTTTGCACATGCATTTACATAGGGTGTATTTCCTTGTTGATTGGCTTTGTGTTTCACACTTGCATGATTGTTCCTTGTGATTATTCATCTGGAAAAATTATTTTCTAGGACAATCCTTTTTTATCTCATCAAGATTACATCATCATGATGTCCATTTTCCTTAGACCCTCTTTGGAAAATCACACACGCATCTCCATACTTACGAAATGTCTATTTGGTTATCATTATGCTACCTTGAATCGACATCTCACTTCCTTTCCTTTGAAGGATTTCCATCAAGCTATCTAGATCTAGACATTTGTTCTTAAACGATGACAATAATGACTAACTATCACATTGTTTCTCACACTTACTATAATACAGAACGTAGGTTTAGCAATTCAAATAAAAATATTCCCATTACAACTAAACCTCATTTGGTTCTTCGTGTTAGAGATCCCATTTGGGTACCCTGTTCCCCACCTTCAGCTCATAGTCGGTGGTATGGTTTGGATGCTTCTGATCCAAATTATTATTCAGGTTCCCCCCACTCTTCTTCTTCTGATTCAGATCCAAACTACCATTCAGACTCCCACTCTTCTTCTGAAGACTTGGATCCCAACTATTGTTCGGATACCCCTAGATCAAATCTTGAATCATGGTCCTCCCTTCCTTCACAGGACCTTTATTCCAAGTCACCTCAATGATGTCTTCCTCCTTTGAAGACTCATGTGACTCCACGTTCCATCGATCGAACATCTAATTTGGTTCTTGAGTCATGGTCCTCCCTTTCTTCGTAGGACCTCCTTCATCAATCATCTCAATGACCTCTTCCTCCATCAAAGAGTTCCACGACTCTTATTCCCTCTAGTCAATCATCTAATTCGACTCCTACATCACAACTTAACAAATGGCTATGTGATCCTACTTTCTCTCCTACATTACGTCATCTTCTAGAAAAATGACATAGGTCTAAATCCAAATCATCCATTCATGAGACGCTTGCCTCCAATCCTACTTCTTCTCTTGAGTCATCTTCTTCTATCAATCATTCTTCCCCACTTATCGAACCCATTTCTTCTATTCAACCTCTCATGGTCAAAGAAAAACAACCTCTACTTATTGATTTCTCTCAGAATGAAGGAACAATTAGACTACATGATGATATCCCTTTAGAGGATTGCAAACAAAGGATTCTTTCTAGAACTTGATACGCTTCACGTATGGGGAGGAAGAAATTGATCCTTTTGATAGAACATAGAGGAAAATCCTAAGGTCATGGAACTTGATTCTTCTTCTATTCCATCTTCACCTTCTTCCGAGCATGATGAGATGTCAGGGTTTGGCATTGAGCCATGGCGTATCTTCTCATTTCCAAATCATTCCTTATCTATCTCCATTCCTCAATAAAAATCTCACTTTGGGTCACCACTGAGTAGCTTATTGTCTTCTTCTATCCTAGAGCCACCCCCAGGTAGACCTCATTTTTCTACTTGTGGGTCACCTCTTGATAGCCCATTACCTTCTATTCTTGGTCCACATCCTAGTAGCCCTTCATCCTCTTCTATCTATAGGATGCCTCTGAGTAGTCCCTCCTCGTCTATACTTGGGCCATGCCCTAGCATCCCTTCATCATATTCTTCTATTCTCGGGCCATGTCCTCGTATTTTAACTTCTTCCACCTTAGGGCCATATTCTAGCAGCCCTTCGTTGCCTTCTATCAGTGGCTCACCTCCTCGTAGCCCATCCTCTTCAATTCTTGGATCGTATCCTTTTCATTCATCAAATATTTATTTTATCAATAGTTGTGGCAAGCCTGTGGTCATTTCTCGCATCACTTCTAAACATCCACGTTCACTTTCTTCTCCTTCTCAGGATCAAACAAGTCATGTGTTAGCTTATAAGAAACCCAAATAGGTTCATTATCAAGCTCAGGTCAAAATTTCCAAGAGCTCCGAAGCTCCCAACAACTCCAATGGTCTTAGGGTTCAAAATCAAACACGCTTCAAGAACACACATCAACATAACCATCAAGTATGATGCATAAAGTACAAAAACCTATGGATAGGGAACTCAAGCTCCCACATGAGCAATTCTTGTTTAAGGATAAATAACAGTCATTTGTTGAGTACAAGCTCACCACGATCATCGAGATCGGGGAAAACATTACACTTGATAAATAAACACGCCTAGTCTTCCTTATCAAGGAAGTCGTAAACATTGTTGTTGGTTCTTACCACACAGAGTGACTTTGTTAGTCCCAACCTTTTAAAACTATCAAAAATCTAAAAATCAAATAATTCAAAATACAAAAACACGAGAAAACACAAACAAAATCAAAGGTACATTTTCTCAAACATTGTAATCAGGTATTGCATACACATGGATGTTATTTCTTCCCTTCCTTTTCATTCCTCTGCAAGACTTCCTACCATTTTCATCCCTTCGATGATATTGTGGTTAGCATTTTCACACACATTTTTTGACATTTATCTCTATGGTATCTGTTTGAGCCTGGTATTTTATCACCTTGGTAAATCAAAGAATGACTGACCTCTTGGAGATCCTATCACATTCAACATCTAATAAACTTGTTGCGAAGAACTTTTGGACATATTTTTTGACACTAGCCAATGTTCATCATCACAATCACTTCCACCTCCTTCCATCAAGCCATCAGTGGTTCTTAACCCCTTGTCAAACAAGAGAGCTGAAATAAGTTTTTAGAAAGGTAAAGAATCAAAATCAAAAGCTAAAAGCTAAAAACAAAAGTAAATTGATAAATAAATCTCTCTTGGGGTATTTCCAATAATCTCCATTGGGGCTATAGATGCCTGACTGGCAGTAGAGAAATGTTATGATTAGAATCAAATGCATCTCTGTCAGGGCTATGGATGCCTGGCTGGCAGCGGAGCAATGTATGGCTATCCTTCCACCCTTCATTCACAAATCACCTATCACCTATCAAAATAAATCATTCCTACACATTGGCTAGGGTGTCTTCACTTGTTGTCTATTAAATCTTCCCTTCAAGAGGTAATTAAATTCCATGTGCACACACTGGATCTCTATGAGTAGGCAGGATTAGTATGTTACCAAGTGTCTTTTTTTGGACCTTGTTCAGACTCTTACTTTAGTCCTTATCTCGTCTCATGATTTGTGCCTTTGGCTAATCACTTCTTCATCATGAGGCTTCTAAGCTACATTCATATCATTCACATCATTCTTCTACTTCATTCAGAACATCCATGTGTATAAGATTACTTTTTTTTCCATGTTTGCAGAAACCTTTGTCCCCTTTCACAAAAATAATCTTCTCCTTCCTTTCTATCATGTGCTTTTAGGCCAACTTACGCTGGGGGCATCCTTACTTCTTCCCAGCACTTCATTGGTTTATGTTCATCATCATGTTGAACCTATCCATAATGGCCTTGGGTCCTGCTTCTACCATGTGAAGAGTTTACCTTTGAATACTCCCACCTAATCGTTGGGGCATTTTTTCATCTTCACCTTTCTCGTACCCATGTGGCCTTATATCCTTGTACATCCCATCTATCGCTAGTGGCATCCATGCTTCTTCATGTTCTCGTATATAGTTTCAAAAAACTTTCAAAATAAAAAACATTCAAATATGTTAGAAAAATCATCAAAAACATTCAAATATGTTTAAATTTTTTTTATAAACAATATAAATCATCCTAAAAAACATCGCTCTTTGGTTTTCACCTATTCATGTGTGTGACTCGTGGATCATCTTGATCTACCTCCATCAACAAAATCTAGGTTTCTTACTTTGTATGTACTCTGGGGCATAATGAGTTGCCTGGTACTGTTTCATAGTGCACATTACTTTTTCATAGGATGAAAGTGTCCTCCATTCTTCCCCTTGCATGTATCCTTACTTGGGGCACTGTCATTAAGTCACACAGGTTGGAACTAAAGCTTGATAACAAAAACATTGCATCTTGTTTCTATGTTAGTTTAGCTTGTTGACTTTCTCATATTGTATTGCATTTTGTATGTTGCATGGAGTTAGGCATCTTTTGTTGTCTCGTATTGCATTGAATTTTATATGTTGCATGGAGTTTGTTCTTTTAGCAATGGACATTTGTTCATATATGGATTTTCATTCCATATTACACTTTTGTTCATTCTTTTTAACAAGGACCGATGATGAAGATGCTTAATAATATGATGAAAAATAAATTCATTTAAAAGGCATTGGATGGATGTTAGCTCATTCTCCCTTCCTCACACTCCTTTTCTTCTATATCCCCTTTATTCTTCTTCACACTATTCTTTCTTCTATTCTCTTTCTATCATCTTTTCGATCATCGATCAACCTCTTTCATCACCCCATCGACAATCGAGGGGGCATCCTCCATTCTACTCATTTTTCTTCTATCCCTTAAAAATTTTCTACTTGTTTATGCTTGTCTACTTTCTTTGAAGTGATGTCGCTTATGTCACCCCAAAGAGGGGCAAATGTAGACACCTAAAATATGCTTACACTTAGCATTTCATCCAATCCAGTCAATTGACGACACTTTTAATCAACCCTTCTTCACTCCATTCTCAGATTCCCCTTTTACGAAACCTTCTCAGTCGTATTCTTCCCACATTTAACTTGTTTGGCTAATATCTCTCTTATTAGCTAAACATTCCTCCTTTCGACCATTCATAACCTCCCTAGTTCTCTCTAGACCACTTCTATTGGCTTTTTAGGCTATCTATCAGTCACAATTGGTTATCCAGACCCCTCCCAACTCTCAAAGAGTCTATAATCACTTGCTAATCAAGTTTAACTAGCCTAAACCTTAGTTAACTAGCCTAAACCAGGCTTAACTAAGCCTAAAGCATGTTTATCCTAATCTAATCCTAAAGTTATTTTTGAGCTTTAGTCCCACATGCACCCAAATTCCAAATTCTTCCAAATCAAAAACTATAAATACAAGGCTAGGCCTACCCATTAATCCTACAACTTTACATAAGCTAAAGCCAAAACAAGCGTAAGAAAGCTTAAGATTTCATTTGCATTAGCCAAGCTAATAAGGCATTTGATCTAAAGCTTTCCTTCCTCCATTGTTGAGCTAATTCCTCCATTTGTATCCATAATCCAAGTTTTAAGTAATATGGAGAGAACCATTGGCCTTGAAGCCATTAATGGTGAGACTCCATTCTTGAAAGCTTGAAAACCATAAACAACTAATCACCCCTTTGATTGCTAAGTTGATCTTATTAGGTTCAATTGCTTAATTAAGTAATCTAAAGAGTAGAGAGTAGTATATATGTTAGGTTTTGATGTTTTTGTCAAAGTTATGATGCATGTATAGGATTAAATTTTGTTTATCTCTTACCCCATGATGCATGGATGAGTTCTAAAATCTAAAAACTATTGTAGACACCTAAAATATGCTTACACTTAGCATTTCATCTAATCCAATCAATTGATGACACTTTTAATCAACCCTTCTTCGCTCCATTCTTGGATGCCCCTTTTATAACACCTTCTTGGTTGTATTCTTCCCACATTCAACTTGTTTGGCTAATATCTCTCTTATTAGCTAAACATTCCTCCTTTTGACCATTCAGAACCTCCCTAGTTCTCTCTAGACCACTTCTATTGGCTTTGTAGGCTATCTATCAGTCACAATTGGTTATCCAAACCCCTCCTAACTCTCAATGAGTCTCTAATCACTTGCTAATCAAGTTTAACTAGCCTAAACCCTAGGTAAATATCCTAAACCAAGCTTAACTAAGCATAAAGCATGTTTATTCTAATCTAATCCTAAAGTGATTTTCAGTCTTTAGTCCCACATGCACCCAAATTCCAAATTCTTCCAAATCAAAAAATATAAATACAAGGCTAGGCCTACCCATTCAACACAACTTTACGTAAGCTAAAGCCAAAACAAGCCTAAGAAAGCTTAAGAGATCATTTGCATTAGCCAAGCTAATAAGACATTGGATCTAAAGCTTTCCTTCCTCCATTGTTGAGCTAATTCCTCCATTTGTATCCATAATCCAAGTTTTAAGTAATATGGAGAGAACCATTGGCCTTGAAGCCATTAATGGTGAGACTCCATTCTTGAAAGCTTGAATACCATAAACAACTAATCACCCCTTTGATTGCTAAGTTGATCTTATTAGGTTCAATTGCTTAATTAAGTAATCTAAATAGTAGAGAGTAGTATATATGTTAGGTTTTGATTTTTTGTCAAGGTTATGATGCATGTATAGGATTAACTCTTGTTTATCTCTTATCCCATGGTGCATGAATGAGTTAGCAAAGCTTTGAGGTTATTTAACCTCATTCCATAGCTTTTGCAACTTTCCATTGCATATAACTATAAATAGAGGGATATCTCTCCCACCTTTTCCTAAGAACTCTCTCTCTCATTTCTGATTTAGGTCATGCTTAGGTCTTTTAGAGTCATTTCATAGTTTATTTGAGCTATTTACTTGTTATTTACTAATCCTTTCAAAGTGTTAGGTAAATGGGAGAAGACATTAATGGTGAGCTTCCATTCTTAAGCTTTTGAAACATCAATAAACATAAAACTTATTGCTAGAGCTTTAATAGGTTCACTTATAGATTGTTTTCATGGAGTAGAGAACTAATATAGTCATGTTTAGAGGTTGATTGTTTGTTTCAAGCTTTATATATGCATCTAAATAAGGAGATATTGCTTATCTCTAACCTGATGGTCATTTACGTTGTTTGTTCCAAAGCTTTTGAGGTTTCTTTAGAAGTTCTTACCCCATTTTCATAGCTTTTGCAAATTTTTCATTACACACAATACACTTATAATTATGCCATGGAAATTAATGTGTTCAAAGGAAAAATGTATACATGTTTATTTAGTGTACATTCAGTAGTTTCAGTGTATGGTGATAATTTATAGCTACACGAAAATACATTCAAACTTTAGATTCATTTCACTCATATTACTTTGTATGCCTCCTCCGTTATTTGCAACTGCACACCATTTTTTATCTCAATCCTACCATTAATTGTTGTCATTTATTGTTAACACTCCACATTTTAGAGCTTGTGGAATAATAATATTGAGCCCTTCCAACCTACAATGGTTTCATTGAAGAAAAAAACCAACGTGTTTCTAAAGGTTTCATTATTAGTACTTGTTTTATATTTCTCTTTGTTTTGAACTTCTTAGTGAATCATCAGGTTGACCCAGTTTGAATTTGTTTTTTCTCTGCATTTTTCATTTACTGGGCACATTCACAGGCAACTCTAGGATTACAACCATATTTTGAATGTGAATTGAGTAGTTTCAATTTGTTAATATTCAATGATAAAAAAAATCTAAACATTTAAAAAATGACTTCCTATACATTGAATACATTGAAAAATTTTTATCTATACATTCAGTATCAGTTAAATAGGTGAATATACATAAGTGTCATTTTTTAGGCAATTAATATCTAACTATACAAGGTTATCATTTTAGTATCTATTTGAATAGACATTGGAATTAATGAGCATACATTGAATATATGGGTGTAAATTCACATTTTTCAACTACAAACATTTACCTTGGTGTTTCCTACAAATGTGCTTATTGCTCATGGATTTTTGGTTTTGCAAATTGGATGATAGAAGAGCGTTGATGAAGGATTGTTTGATTGGGAAGATAGGGGAGGCTATTACAAATGTGTCTTTTGACACCATTAATCTCTAGGAAATGTTAAGTCTTCTTTTTTCATGTAAGGTCATTTATGACCTTACTTAGGAAGTTAATTGTTTTCCTTTGTTTTCATTATTCTTGAAAAATGTACAGAAAAAAAACATCTATAAGGAGATAATGCATGTTTATACACATTACAAAAACTTATACTTATATATTGATAAGATGAAATTAACAAAATATATGTACCAGTCTATTGTTTTCTAAAAACAAGTACATAAATAATGTCTCTGATCTTCTCCAATAAGGTTATAACTTCTTACATTCAAAAAAAGGTTATATATATGGATCCCATTCACGTAAAAAAGGTTACATAATTGAATTACACATACCACGTGCATCTAAATTGTGTGAAGATGAATTATTCTTCAATGTCATCCATGGTCTCTTTTCTTTGGTGGGTTTTTATTGCTCCATTCTCTATTTGGGGTGTAATAGGAACATTGGTTGAGCTTGAAAAATGAATTTGTGAATTTCTTGCATGGCTTGATTACATTTGGATAGAAGTAGTGACATGCATAGGAATGTAAGTAGGAAATTACATGTTTATTTTCCTTATTGAATAAAATTGCATATTACCTACATGAGAAAACTACATTTGTGTAGACAAAAATTGCATTGATGTTGTTGAAGGAAACTACATTTGATTTTATGAGTAAAGGTGTTACAAGCTTGGTAATTGGCAACATTTAGAAAATTTAGAGTGTAAATGTTGTAGAAATTCATCATAATTGGGTGTTGTGGAGGAATAATATTTCCAAAATTACTCAAACATCTTTTCCTTTGCATTTCCTTTTCTATCTTCTCTTCTCCCGTTGTAGCTTCTCATGTTCCTTTTTTTATCTATTTTTCTTGTTGGTTTTTATCCTCTCCACTTCCTTCCTTAGATTTTTAAGTTGCCTTTCAATTTTTTTTGCTTCCCTTTCTATTGTGCAATGAATATGTTTTCCTTTCTCTCCTCAAGATACTCATTATTCCTCTCTTTCAACTCCTTTAGTTCCTTCTGTTGTGCATCTTGTTCCTCGATCAATTTTAAGTAGTCACTTGATGTGAGAATTTGTTACTATCTACTCAATCTTATATTCCCTTTGTTTCAACATTCTGAATTTTCCTTAACCATTTCAATTGGAAGATTGAGAAAATTCCACATTGATCCACTGACCTGGTTTCCTGATTCTATAATGTATGGTTGTTCTGTTGTGTGTTGTATAAATTTTTGTGAACAATCCAAATCTGCAACTTCTAAATGACTATTGTTTTCATTTTTCCAATCATTACATTTTTCATAATAGTGAGCTATTCCACTTGGCATGTTAGAAATGGGGGATAACATGGAAAGTGATATGTCCTCGTTGGGGATGTTGACTAGAATCCTCAATTTTGCAACAACTTATTTCAACCATTCTGGTTGACTAACTAGTGTTGGTGTACTCACCTGGTCATCGAATGTGATAGGTTTTCACATCTGACTTACATGAGTTGGTGTGTTTTTGTCTTCAAATTGAACATGAACTTCAAGTCAACTACCTTACTCACTATGATTTAAACATGTCCATGTGTCTTGCTGACTTATATTTGTCACATATACCCCTGTTTACTAGTTTTTATCAGTTTGTGGTTTCCTCGCCTCATAATTTATGTGATGAATATTATCAGCTTGCTATTAGATTACTTCTCCATTATCTATAATAAACTATTTAATTTCATCTTTGTTAGAACCAACCATTTCAAAATTATCTCCATTTTTTTTCTCCTTTGTCATCTCAACATTGAATACATCAATGGGTTGCATTTCATTAACCAATGCATCTCGATTGAGAAGCCAAATTCCAGTCCTCTTAAAACCAAATTTTATATTTTATGGATTTAATGATATCTTGAAAGCCTTGCAACTAAGTGACATCAATTTTTAAATTATTGTGTCTACATTGTGATGTTTGACCATCTAGTTAGATCTCTCATCCTTGAAGTAGGTTTTGAATAGTGAAAACAACATAAAATATAATGGTTGAAGCTTATGGTTGGTGTGCACAAGACATGTGATTATATCTACGACCAATGTTCTTGCCTCTTAGATTTTCTGGTATGCCACATTGTTGCAATGCCCATCAAATATGAGTAGATGTCTATTCGATGGTGAAACACCACCTAAATTTGATCTAGCAAAGTGATGTATCCAATTCAGAAATAATTCCTTTGTCATCCATATGTGTGGTTAGATTTTTATATGTTGAGTAGACATAATATTATTCTAAGGAGAAGACACACAAAGAATGCGTGCATGGGAACAAGGCGCATTTAAAGGCGTGGAAGGATAGGAAAGGAAAAGCATGTCAGAACAAGCTGACTTGGGAATTAGCCATTTTTATGGATACGGGATAATTTTTAAGATAGTGTGTAGAGCACACATCAGGATGGAGACTTGTGTGACACACAAATGCTATTTTGGGAATGAGCAGCTAATAAGCGCTATGTATGAGTTTGAGATAATAATAGGATTACTTCTTACAGTTAACTAGAGGACATATATGATTAGTGCACTTTCATGTGTGCATGTTATTGTAAAGGCACGTGGCTATTTTTAGCATACGACCTATTTTGAGAAGCGCGTAAGTGGTGAAGGGGAAGTCCCCACCCCTATAAATAAGCAGTGAACTATATAGTTGAGAGATATTGAATGATTGTAGAGTTATGTTGTTGAATATTATGTGGGCATGACTTAAGATGATATGTTATAATGTAAGAAGCTTCTATGTTTTATAGTGTTTGATATAATGGAGTATATTGGATGGATAATGGTGTTAAACATGGTTGTAACTGGTTCTTGTATGGTTAATCTTATTATAGTTATTATTTATTTCATGATTCTCTAATATCTAGATCTGGAATATGTACTTTGGAATTTTTATGTTTATTTAATGGATCTGAATATGTTCTATCTTCATCACACTAACATCTTGCACAAACAACTCTAAAAAGGGGTTTGTTACCTTTGTGCGCTTCAGGTGAGCGCTCAACTTGGGCTGGGTCACCAGCACGTTTGGGTTTCACACAGTGAATTCTAGGTTGCATCATTATACATGCATCAAACTAACAATTGGAAATGTAATTAGCTAATATTTGTTACACTTTTAATAGGTAGAAACACAGTAAACTCTACCATATTGTTTTAATAAAACAAAGTATTGTGATCCACTCTCTACTCTTTGGGAATATGTGGGGTACACTTCTACTATTTGTCTTTGTACTCACCCTCATCCCATAATTCCTACCATTTTGCACACTAGTTTCATTGCAGTTCTATATCCTTTGTGGCCATACTATTATGTTTTATATGTTTTATCAAACATTTCATAAAATACCAAACTATGTTAGGCCTAACCATGGCTGCCATGTCATGATCAAGACCTTCTGTAGTCCTTAAAGACAAATCTATGTGCCACTTTCTAAACCTTTCCCACCATGATCTACAAGCATACCATCAGTGAATAAAGTATTCCTTGCCTCACATATATGTACCACGTGCTTTTAATGAGTTTGTTTGTAGACCATGACCTATACCAACCACATATTTACAATATTGTACAATTTCAGAATCTTCTTGATCTATTGAAATGGTTGGGGGACCTTTGTGTTTAATGGTTTTGATACCATTTATCCAAGTTGATAATGAACCCATTGAGACTCCCCACTTTTTTTAGTAACTCTTATAGATAATCCATTGTCTTCGACGTCTCTTGTTTATCCATCTATGTATTTAGTCATCACTCAAATCTGAAGTAAAAAAATTTAGATGTTGTTGTGCACTTTCCACTAACATTATAACTTACATCCATTTGTGGTGCTAGTTTTAGCATTTTTTCATGTTTTGGAAGTGTATGATATTTTTGTTTTTGAGTTGCTCTAGCCAACTCTTCCTTCGATTCAGATATATAATCAGGTTTGACACCATTTTTAGGATCCATTCATAACTTCCTCCTTCTCGCTCTCCTCTTTAATACCATGATGGCCTGCAATTATTTTAGATAAATTAACATAAATACAAATGTTTTGAAATGTCATGTAAAAAATTCTTGAAGTAAAATTTATTTCAAATATATGATACAACATTTTGTTTGTGCGTTAAAATTTCAAGTATGCATTTTTCTACATGCGTAGGTTGTAACATGTTCCTTTGGTCTAAAATATAGAGGGTTATGGACAAAGGGGGACAATTAATGGAAACATTAAATGTCACATTAGCACGCAATTGGGAATGATTGTGGAGGCTTAAAGAGTGATAAGGGTTGGATGAAGTGTATTGAATGTGTTTCTGTTTATGTGTAGACAAAATATTGTCCACGCACCAAGTGGTTACATGCATATTTTTATGTGGGAATAGTTATTCATTGGTTTGGTATTAATTTTTGATTTATTTAATGTGAATAAGCTTTTTTATGGGATATTCAGTGTTCTATTTGCTAAAAACTCATACTACATTCATATATTACATGTACGCTAAATCTATTGACTATAGATTAATAATCCATGCATTACTTACAAAGTATCAATTGAGTTCATTTTGACGTGAACATTGAATTACAACATACACTAAAATTAATGACCATACATTGAATGTGGCAATTTGAATAGTGAATATGAATACAAACTAAAATTATTGAATATGCATCAATTGTACACCTATAATTTTTTCATTGAATGCATTTTTTGAAATTACAAAATTATTATTGCATATCCAATATATATTCATTAATTCTCACATATTTATAAACAACCAATAAATATAATACTAATTGGGTGGATATATACTAAAATAACTCAATATACAATGAAAACATTTGTAATCTAATATGTATATGAAAACTGTAGAGAATATTAAAAAGGTTCTCAAATGCATGCTCACTTGATGACCAACTTGGCAATTCAAAACAAACAATAATATATTTAGAGGTGTATATTCAATGTGTGAATGCATAGTGGAAGACGAGAAAATTAGATAATTGCATTTTATGCAAGTTTAATCATTCTAGTGTAAAAATGTATGCAATGGTTCAACATGCATGCATGAAAACACCATATTTTATGACATTCACTACATTGTACTATTAGAACATAATGATTAAGTGGTCTGGCTAACCCTTAATGTATATGAGTCCATCACTAATATATAGGTTAATATTTAATAATATGGAATATTTATATTTCTATTATTAAATATGTTAACCTAGGCATATACTTTACGTTAAATATTTAATGTTATGAAATGATTATATTTCTAATATTAAATATTATAAACCTAGGTATATGTGTCAACTATTTTAGGTTGAAAAGGTTGGTCGGGAGACATACCCTATCATCTTATATAAAAAGGACTTTTAAGTCCTTATTTGATATATTCGGAAAATATATCAAAGGTGTGCAAATCAAGCGATTTGGTTTTACCCTTGGTAAATAGGGTTTTAAAGGAGGAGGTGATCTTACTGGATATAAAATAAGTTCTTTGAAGTAAAAAGTTATTTTCAAAGTGGTTTTTACCCTATTGGAGTTTTCCACTATAAATACTTGTCACCTGTGTTATTTATTTTCCTATAGGTATTTCTTTATTTACTTATGTTATGATGTAATGTTTATTTAAATATTTATTGTAACATTATATAATATGTAAGTTGATTAAATCTGTATTTATTAGAATCCTCAAATTCTAACATGGTAACAGAGCGAGGTAATTAAATAAATTAAGATCAAATGTTGTATATTTTATTTATTTAATTTGTTTGATTTATTTTCAACCAACCCGAAAGGATATTTAAATAACCCCTTATTTCCATTGTGCAACCTAAATTTTTTATTTTGTGAAGAATCAAAGTGAATTAACAAGTGGAAAATTTAGAAATTTCTTACCTTCTATGAAAACTTGTGTACATGTAAGGGTAAAATATTTGAAATATTTTTTAATGTAGTTTTAATATGTACATGTTAAAAAGATATTCAAAATAAAAAACACAAAGTTAAACAGAAGAAAAAAGAGACAACATACCATATTCTAAGCCTAATTTTAAATCATATTATATATATATATATATATATATATATGGTTAGTTTAAACTGCTTAAAAAATAAATTTTATTAAATTTGGTCTATATATGTTTTTTTAAAAAACCTAAGTGCTTACTTTTTTTGGAAGGGGGTCCGTGTTTATTGCTTGGCCATGAAGGGATTACTTTTTAAATCTTAATACTTATTAAATAAAACCTAACATGTGTCACTAACCATTTATATTATCCATGTAAGGGGTCGGCCCCATTCATTTATATCTTATAGTTTATAAAAACTATATAAATAAACTTATTTAATGGTTTTCTTTTATATAAGAGTGAGAGTGGAGAATAAAATGAGATAATGTCTCAGGTATAAATGTGGAATTCTCATGTATAAATGGAGATTTTTTTTTTAAAGCTAGCTTATTGGTGCTCACGTAAAGTGTGGTAAATATTTATTAAAATATTGGTAGTTATAGCCACATAAAAGTTTTAAAGTTTTTAGCTTGCAGGAATTATATAAAATATTTTACAATCTTTCCATGTTTTAAATATGTGCAGGGTAAATTTAAGAGTAAATGAAGGAGACAAGGTTCATGAAAATAGGGATTTACATTTATTTTATTGTCTGGGTGAAATTACTTGTCCCCTCTGCTCATAAATCTACTTGCTTAAACCTCTTTAATAAGGGTTATGTGTTTTTATTAAAAAATATACTATAGTTTATAATTTTTATGTTGTTAGTTTATAGATATGTTGTTTTTTATTTACATTCTATAAACTATATACCTCTTTTTTTAAAATGTATATATTTTTACATTATAAATTATAATATCTTATTATAATGCATTAAGATATAACCTCCCTAATATTATACAGAAGAAGAAATTTTAGAATTTCATTCTGGAAATACACAACAAGTTTTTACTTTATTAAATTTAACGGTTAAATGACTGTCATGGTAGACCAAACATAAGATAGTATGACGGCCATTTAGATGTCAAATTTAATTTCTTAGGCTCTAGGAAACTTTCACTGTGTTAAAATTGACGGTCAAATAACCGTCATGATAGACAAAAAATAAGCCATTATGACGGTCATTTAGATGTCAAATTTAAGCTCATCGGATCTTTGTATACATTATTTTTTTCAGAAATTTGAAGTTGTTATGCATTCTTAGGGGTCTCTTCTTCACTTCTATATGGTCAAAAATATTTTTTATATAAATATGGGGTATAATGCAGAGCCATTTATATTGTGAGTTATTATTTTGATCATGGGAAGTTAATTAGTATGCATTATAATGACAGAATTAGTTATGATCAAATAGTTTCTTTAGATCTATAAAAGTTAGATTTGATTCTATTAAAAGTGTTGTTTTTATTATTGATAAATATGTATCTAACTTTTTGGTACATTGTATATTATAATGAGGTGTGTTTTACAAGTTTAGGAAAACAATGACGTCCAACTATTTCTGTCTTGACAAAACCAAGATCCTGAATGAAACCAACTACAATATTTGAGTCAAAACATAATTTATGGCGAGAAAACTCAGGATGATTGTTTATAGATCTGAGGTTTATCCCATTAGTTGTTAAAAAACTGTAGATAACATGAATACATTCTTGTAATGAATTTAAGAGACTCTTTCTATGATTCTACGCAATGTGAACGATGAGTACCTTCTATACATTGGTAACATCAAACATACGAAAGAGGTATGTGCATAATTAGAATCCATGCATGAAGGATACTTGATATATCAAGGATAGTAATAAGAGATAATAGCTGAAGGAATTCAAATAAATGGTCTGTATATTTTTGATGATTTCTCTTCTGCATCTTGTTTTATATCTCAAAGTTTGAATAATTCAAAACTATTGCATGAAAGGTTATGACATGTTAATTATCGAAGCTTATATGAAATGTCTAGATATAATCTTGTGAAAGATTTATGTGTTGTCTTCTCTCTTGAAGTTACTTCATTAAATACTTATAAATGATAGTTTTGATTCTGATTTAGTAAATGGTCATGATGATATTTTGATGCTATAGATGTTTCTGAAACTCTTACCTTCCTAGATAGAAAATTAAATTTGGTTCAATCTATGTTAGAAATTTCAGATCCTATTAACCTTAGGAAAATGACCATAAGCCATCATATGTACCATACATTAATTACCTTGTATGAACTTGAGCCACAAAGTATTATAAGGTCTATGTAGATATACAAAGTAAAATATAATGCTGATGGTAGTATTAACAAACATAAAGCTAGACTTGTTGCTATAGGTTTCAATCACAAACCTGGTATTGATTATGTTGAGACATTTCCTACAGCTAAAATGAGTACTGTTAGGGCCTTATTTGCAATTGTCACTCAATTTGGGTGGGAAATCTACCAAATGGATAAAAAAATATTTTTTTGAATTGTAATTAAAAAAAGACTTAACATATTTCAACCTAAAGGATTTGAAGAAACTAGTAAAGAAAATTATATTTGTAAGTTGAGAAATCCTTGTATGGTTTAAAAAAAAACTCTTAGAGCTTGGTAAGCGAAAATTGTTTCCTTCTTTAAACTATTAGGTTTTGTTAATTATTCTTATAACAATGATATATTCATCAAGCAATAAGGCTCACATATTATCATTATATGTATATATGTTGATGATTTGCTTATGACTGGTGACAATTCTGATTTAATTCATAGGATTAAAGAGAAATTGAAGCAGTACTTTGAAATGAATAAGTTAGGTCTCTCACATCACATTCTTTGTATGACTGTATTTCATACTATTGTTATTTTTCAAAACAAAATATGCAACCATTGTATTGAAAAAGTTTCTTTTGATTAATTGTAAGCCATTTTGTACTTCAATGGAATTTGGAATAAATATTGATCCTAAATCTACATATGAAAAAGGTTGATCTTATTTTACATACGTTATTAGTTGATAGTTTGATTTATCTAACTATAACTAGATCAGATATTTCCTATATAGTATGAATTACTTCAAGGTTTATGCGGGAACATTTTTTAGAGATCATTGGAATCTTGCAAAAAGAATTTTTAGATATATTAAATGAATAATCAATTATGAGTTACATTATACTAAGAATGAAAATGTTATCTTATATGGATTTTTTGTTTCTAACCATATTGATGTTATGTTATAAAGTATGTGGTATATGTGTTCAATTTTTTTGGTGTAGGAACCATTACTTGGAACAAAAAATTTAATCAACAGTCTCAATTTCTTCTCTTGAGGCAGATAAGTACAATGAAAAAAGTAAAGAAGTCATGTGGTTGCAGCGGTTGTTGGTAGAGATACACATGGAAGATAAAGGAAGTATTCCTCTTCTATGTGGTGGTAGAGTTGTATTAATCTTGATTAAGAATCTAGTTCAACATCAGAGGACGAAGCACATTGAGATACATATATGTTTGACCTATGAGAAAGTGCTAAGTGATAGATAAATTTCAAGTTCATGTTGACTAAAGAGCAGGTTGCTGACATCTTCACAAATTCCTTGAGTGCTGCAAAGTTTTGTCACTTTCGTGAAAATCTTGGATTGTCAGAGTTGTCAATAAGGGGGAGTATGCATGACAATGTCACCTCCTAATGGAACTTAGTTTTTGTAAAAATATCTTCAGGCATTTGTAAAAGACCTTCGAGTAAGTGTAAAAAGACCTTCGGGCATGTATACCTCCTCACCTTATTTTTTAGAAACAGGTGTAGAAATATCTTAAAGACAGTCTTCAATAAACTCTTTAGTGTTATCAATTTTACTGGTAAACATCTAGTACAAACATATTGTTAAGGAGGTCCTTGGTTGTAAAATGCTCCTATATGCTTGGGTTCAATAACCTTTTATGAAAACCTGTGAGAACATGTAAAACTCACAACTCATATTTAGCCACTGATCATCGGATGATCTTTAGAATTCCAAATCCTTTTGTACCAAATGGTAAATTGATTATGATGAAGGTGTTATAATTCCTTTAAACCAATATGCTAGCCTAAAACCTTTATGGTTTAAGGATTGTAAATCCTGTAGTGTAGCACAGGCATGTAATCTATTGGCATATGTTATGTTATCCCACTTAATATTAAGGGGGAGTGTTGGAACATAATGATTAAGTGGTCTGGTCAACCCTTAATGTATATGGGTCCATCACTAATATATAGGTTAATATTTAATAATATGAAATATTCATATTTCTATTATTAAATATGCTAACCTAGGTATATACTTTAGGTTAAATATTTAATGTCATGAAATGATTATATTTCTAATATTAAATATTATAAATATAGGTGTATATGTCAACCATTTTAGGTTGAAAAGGTGGGTTGGGAGACATACCCGATCATCTTATATAAAAAAGACTTTTAGGTCCTCATTTGATATATTCGGGAAATATATCAAAGGTGTGCAAATCAAGTGATTTGGTTTTACCCTTGGTAAATAGGGTTTTAAAGGAGGAGGTGATATTATTGGATGTAAAATAAGTTCTCTAAAGTAAAAGGTTATTTTCAAATTAGTTTTTACCCTATTGGGGTTTTCCACTATAAATATTGTGTCACTTGTGTTAATTATTTTCCTGTATGTATTTCTTTATTTACTTATGTTATGATGTAATGTTTATTTAAATTTTTATTGTAACATTATATAATATGTAAGTTAATTAAATCCATATTTATTAGAATCCTCAAATTCTAACATGTACCAGTTAATTTCATGGCGAATGGAAGGTTAAATAAGAAAATGCACAAAAATAACTCATTATGAACTGAAAATATTAGAGTTTGTGGTGAAATGTTAAATAAGAACATTCACATAAATAACTCATTATAGGGTAAAAATAGATTTGTAATCCTCAAAATACTAAATATACATTGTATAAACATGTGTAATTTTTCTTTAAACACATTTTTCTTCATGACATAATCACGTGCATATATTTAATGTATATTCACTCACTCAAGTGCTTGGGGTAGAGGTAAAAATTGGTGAGCATGGAGTAATTGAACTAATTTATATTAAGGTGGGGTGTATTTAGTTACTTTAAACACTCATTTTGGTAATTCATGTCTCACAACAACACAAATTGTACAACACTCTTGTATTATCCCACACTTGCTCAATTTGGCCAATTATTATATCCTTAGCTATATCTCACTCATTCTTTGTTGCACACACAACCTATTTGTTTGCAAAATGGGCATATTAATATGTTAAATCAGGTTATACCCTCACATATTACAATTCCAACTTTTAGATTACTCACACATGCATCTAGGACCATGGCTTTTAGAAAGGGCCACAATTCCCATACACTATGGGCCGACCTGGCCGCTTTGGTCCATCTTCCTTTAACGATAATTTTCCTAATTTGAACTTATTGTAACTTGCACAAAGACAATTGATCTTCTACCAAAAGGATATTTATATTCATTATACTCGTGATGTATTACAATAACCATTAACATAACATCAAGATAAGCTCACACAATCTACATAGGCTCGTGTGCAAAATAGGACTCAATCAGGACTCATATGCGAACTCATACATGGACTCATTACATGGATAATTATAAGTATATTTAGGGTGGTAACCTTTCCTTCACAGTTTGACTCTAAAAATAGACTCCTCCCATACATATTTTGCATGTGTTTATAACTAAAGATTTCCTATAATTAGACTTCAACCCACGGTTCTCCATAAGTGATTTGATTTATTTCTAGAAGCTTTTTTTTTCCTGTGCGCTATAAATAGCTTCTACTTTAATCATATCACATGTGCTATAAATAGATTTGACTCTTCTATGCATGTTTTATCTATTATTAGTTTTGCATGTGTTTTATCCACTCTCTTGTCTATTTTTGGCTTTCCTTGATGATACACCATCTTCTGTTTTTTCCTATTTTTTCCTACTTTGGAAATTTGACAAACTCATGTCTCTTTTGTTCCCTGCGTATAACCCTTAACAAGTACTTATTCATACTCTCGTGTGTCCCTTCATGCACTTGTTTCAACCTTTGAAAATATTTTTTACATGCTTCCATGTGCACCCTTGCAAGCATCATTCAGTCTTCGTGCATGTCTCATACTTAGGCATTTTCTCAGTCTAACAATACCTATTTCTATCCCTTCCTAATTACCCTTATCCTTTGAATAATATGCTAAAATTGGTTCTAGAATGCATTCTAGATCATTATCCTCTACATTCCTTTAGAATTAATTAAATTTATTCTAAGCATGCTTAAATTGTACTTCAATACACTTTAGCTAATTTAATTAAATATTTATTTAATTAAATAGTTAATTACTCTCTCACATCATGACTAATTAAAGTAGTTATTTAAAATGAAAATAAATATATTTTCCTACTCATCCTCTAGTTGGACTCCACTTCACTATCCTAGTCACTCCACTCCACTTCACTTCTAGAATTATACAAAGGTGGGGGTAGCAATGTTTCACGTACAACCACCTTCCTAAATGAAAAATTATTACCAACTAAAAATTTACCACCCCTCAATGGATATTCAATCCATTCAAATTGTTGCAACCTCCTTTAATTTTATTTTAAAAATATACATTGATGAATTCATTAATAACCTCTAACCACTATAATCTTTATAAAAAATAGGCCATATCCTTTGAAATGATTGTTGGAAGCTTTGTAACAAAACTCTGTCAATTTGTTATTCGATATTTGCATATTGAAAATACTTCCTTGTGTCTAAATTTGTTTGTATCATTATCACTTCTTCATTTGGAGAATAGTTAGAGCACCCACAATCTAACCGTTCAAATATTCTGCATGTATAATACTTTAACAATATTATCATTGAGGTTTGAAAGAAAGACTATAAAAGAGGTTTATTTTGTGTTATTTTCTTACTTCTACTTCTTCTTGTAGTTTTTCACTGATTACATTTCTAGCACACGTGGTGGGACGGACCCACGCTCTATTACTCTTGATTTCATATTTTTTATTATCTTTTAGTATATAATTTTATATGTATTGACTCTTGTGCAAATTTTGTATTATCTAGTTAACATTTTTGTTGTTTTGTGGTATTTGTGTATGTTTTAGGTGTTTTGTCTCAAAATATAGCTAGCTACAGATAAGCTTTTTCGTGGTTCTATTTGGTGGATTTTAAGCTCTACCATGAGCTCCCTCCCAAAATCACCTTTAACTCAACAAGATACAACAATTGAGCTAGAATTTTTTGCATTAAACGAGCTCTTTGATATCCAAACACCATGTCTCATCTCAGCCCCTGAATCGTCTCCAACTTAGTGAGCTACATCATGCCAATTTCCCTCCCTCACCTATCGATCTCCCCTCTCTATGACCCAAACTCATTTCCATCCCCTACATCGAGCTTACTAAGATATTTCCCAACATGTTGCATGTTATTCCTAACAATCTAATCCACCGCACTTTTTCCAAACATCCAAACCATGTAGGTTCACCAAACTTGTACCACCCCATCAAGCTTGTGATGAGATTCCCCACACCCTGTTAGCCAATCCGAGCTAACCTATCGCATCGTTCAACATTTGAACCCTTCAACTCAATTCACAGTTTTAAGTCTGAGTCCAACTCATCCTCCATGAGACACTCTAACAGCTAAGTTGCATCCTGTCGAGCCCATTCCATGTTTTTCAAACCCCTACTTGATTTCTCCTCGATCGAGATCTACATAACATCCAAGTCATATTTAACACACTCACCCCACTCTCCTTTACCTCCTCGTTGATCCTGATCCATATTTATCTACATGATTCATTGAGTCACTCTCATCCAGAACCGTATAACCCATCTCACAAATTCAAGCTAATATAAACTCACCTTGATCTGGTCGAGCTCTCCTTACTATTACTAAGCTTTGATCCCTATACCTCGCCCCTTACTCAGCTCACAGAGCTGATCCTGAGCTCCCTCCCACTTGTAACTCACCTCACCAAGTTGAGCCCAAGCTTTTACTCCTCTCCTTTTCTCATCCTTATGATTTTAGGGTTTCTTTCTTTCAATCCACTCTTTAAAGGGCCTAAATTTTAATCACACTAAAATTAGGTTAATTTTATTTAAACTCCTCTACTATAACCTTTTATTTACTTTTTAAATTAAATTTATTATATTTTTTAGTGAATTGAGATTTATTTAGCAATTAGGTCCTAGTTTAATTTTTGTCGATCAAATTAGACTAAATAAGACAACTAGGAAACTCTAAAGGGTTATTGGATGTTTCTTTACCATTAACATTTTTCAAAGGATATTATCAAAGTATTAAGATGTTTTGTGAATATAATCTTGATGAGCTCATGTGTATGTTCTTTTCTCACACTTTATAAGTGATCTTGAAAATCTGAAACATTAGTCTGTCTTTATCTTTTCTCTTGTGTGTTTACCTTAGGAAAAATTATAACCCATTACCTGTAAGACCATTTCTATGAAGGTTATTTTTTAAATAAAAAATACTAATTGCAGATTACCTTTGTTCGTGATAATCAAACAAACCATTTTATCATTGTTTTTTATTAAACATTATAAACACTCTTTAATTAAATTTTTTAGAGATGAGTTTATTCCTCCTCTTACTGTAACTATGGGAAGTACTTGGCTAGGGACCAGAAAACCTTTAAGGAGTACCACATGAACCCGAAAGTAGTTGACACCTTGAGTGAACTAGTGATTTAATTTAATTTGAATTAAATCTAAATATTATAGAGTCACTACTGAACTAAATGATGTATAAATGCTGAAATATAGAAATAACACAAGAAAAATAAGATTTAAAATAGGAAACCATAAGTAAAGAAGAAGGAGATAGGAATTATTTGATTTATGCTTGATTTGGAACTGATCTAAACTGAGAAAAGTGTTGACCAAGTTGGGCAGAGTGTCATTATTGCTCACAATAAATTCTGAAATGTAGGAATGAGGTCGGACATGGGTGCCCATGGCAGGAAAGGGACACATGGATGCTAAAGACTAATTCTAGATGCATGTGATTGTGTAAATGATCATAATCTAGTTTTTACTGTGTTACAAGATCATTGCAATTGCTTCTTATTGATCACATGAGATTCGTTCCTTGCATGTCGAAGGTACCTATAACCTGCAAAATAGAAGTTCATTTATAAAAGCCCACAAACCGCATTAAACTTAAAAATAAATATACAATATGGGGATCCAGACTGGCCCCTGTGATTACCGTGAGAGTTAACTTATAGCAGAGTATTGTACTACATCTCAGACTCCATGTAGTTTTGGTGAGTATGTGTAGAAATTGTGCCCTAGGATTCCCTTGTGTAAGTTACACTTGATAGTAGTCTATAGCTAGAATGTAGAAATGTATAGCATGTGTGAATGAAATATAATGAAATTCCCTTCCTATGTAGTGTATGCAGAGTTGATTCAACATTTTTCCCTTGAATGGATGTTAGATGGATGCTCTTGAGTGCTTTAGGTGAATTTTGGATGCAAGTTTAGGTGATGATAGTAAGGTTTAGTGTTTGGTCCTTTATTTTGAACACATAACTATGCATTTATATGATTCCCTTATTTGAATTTTGTAATTGAAAACTGGAAGTCTGACCCATAAGTGTGTTAGTGTAGGTTATTATTTATCCTTTTATTTATTTATTAGGATAATTCTTACACTTGTGTTAGCCCTACACTTGTTGGGTTAGCTTGCTTAGGTGTACTAGTTGTGTGGAGATAGCTTACTAGTTGTGTTAAGTTAGCTTCTCAGTTATGTGAAGTTAGCTTACTAGTCTTTTGGAGTTAACTTAACTACCAGTATTATTTAGTGGGAGTTCTTCACCACTGATTTAGGTAGTAGTTGCACTTCCCTCCTCCTATATGTACATCTTTCTTATTGAATAATTCAAGTCATTCTATTGTAATGTATTGAGCATTATGGATTATGATGGATTTCCATATATGGTATTTTAGCTCTTCTATTTTGCAAATATAATGTGATGTACTATTATCATCTGAGATCGCGGCTTAGAACAATCTTATTATTGTTCATTTCAAAGTGAAAAATATGCCCAAAAGATAAAAGAGAGAGAAAGGTGAGAAAAAGGTCCAGGGGCACCCAGGAGGGACAAGAGCGCCTAGGTGCTCCTGTCTTGGATGGGCACTGGTGTCCGAAGCCATGAAAGATAAACAAGTAAATTCATGGCTAGGATGTAGGGTGTGTAAAACCAAATAGAAAGCACAAGAAACATTGAAGAAAAGAGGCTAAAGATAGTTGTCAATCACTAGTCTTCTCTTACTTGGGAATCATATGAATGCTAGTATGTTTTTTAGGACTTAGAAATGTACCTAAGTGTGTGATTTTGTGTATACATTTTCCCCCACTTTATGTTATTGAGTGAATACTAAATAACATAAAATATATAAGAGATGTGTAACTTATGGTCATGTAGATAGTGTGGAAGATAGTTTTTCAAGTGGATAAGTGAGGCGTGGAATGATTGCACAAGCGAAGCGTAGAAAATAGGGAAAGGAAAGTGAACCTAGGGATGAAGAGTATCTGTTACTTATACCTATTGTTTTGATTATATTTTTTATTGAAGGATAATTTTTGCTTGTGTATTGAGGACGGATCTATGCAAAAGTAGAGAAAAAGATATAGTTCAAATTTTTGTATATGAAAAATCTGAGCAAAGTTTGCAAAAGTATGTAAAATTGTGTAAAATTACTAGTAAAGGAAAGTGTGCACCTGATGTAAAAGAGTGTAAGAAGGATAGAAAAGTTTCCTAAAATGTTGCGAAGAGTGAGTTTTTTGAGTGATCACGCCAAGAGCGAGTTTTTTTTGGTGCAATCTTAAGGCAAGTGCAAGTTTTTTTGAGTAATCTCGCATGCAAAAGAGCAAGTGTTGTGGAGAGAGGTATGGTGTTACTCTCCTTTTGTGACTCTTCCTTGACAAGCACCATTTTAGATGGTGTATACCCAATTTGTTCATGTTGTCCCAAATTAGTTTCAATTGTATTGATTATTATAAATTATATTTATTGAAGGAGATAGAATCGCATGTCTGTGACTGGAGGAACTGTACATGTAACTATAACATTACTCTGAAGGCTTCTATGAACTGTGTTGATCTGAGAAGATGATTACATGTGACCCCAGGAAATTAGTGCCCAAGGCAAGGACACAGGTGCACCATAGTGCTACTATTGTCTGATGTCTGGGACACCTGGTGTCTATGTTGTCCTAAGGACCCAAGTCAAATTCTAGGCCATTATATGACTGTATGTTTCTGTGTATGATTTATGTACTGTGTGAATGATGTGCTATAGTTTTGAGATGTTGTAGAGGTGATTTTTTCACCCAATGTATGCCCCCCTTATTTGGGGTGTCATGCGACGATTGGTATGAGAGTGTGCAGCCCAAAAGATATGACTTGATGCTGATCTGAAGTTGGTATGCCTACATGGGGTAGGGGATGTGCATGGTAGAAACCCAGGCACATGCAAACAAAACTTGGCTAGAAACATGTGTTAGTAGTAGTAAGGATGCTAATATGCAAGAATAATGACAATTTAACAAGCAAGTGTGAAAACAAGATGGACCGCAAAAAAGTGGGTTTCAGACATGGGAAATCCCTCACAATGTAACAAGACAATCAAGGGCTGAAGTGGGAAAAAGCATATAAACAGTGATCCCAAACAAGACATAGGGCATATCCTGTAAACAATGGAATATAATAGAAAATAATGGAAAGCTAAAATTTATTAGACAACCATGGTGGAATATAATCGTGTAAGGAAAATGTTGCACATGAAGCACTCGCTATACATGTTATAAAAATAAAAATAGTATGTCAAGACATGTATGTATCAATGGAAAGTAATGTAATAGGAAGAATAGGAAGTAGCAAATGATGAAATAATAAACACTTGTAATATGTGAAAGTGGTAAAGGTAGATGCCCCTAGGAGCCTTGGTGGGACTAGGTAAAAGATATCGTGCTAAGCATCATTGCAACATGTGAAAATTTGTAAGAGATCTGACATTCACCCCAAAAGACCAAGTGAACATGCACATGTGTGCATATAGAAATATTAATGACATGCTAAATATTTGAATACCATAATAAGTAAATGTGCATCATGTAATTAATGTAAGAAAGTAAGAGTAAGTTCAAACAATATATGTAAATGTAGTGTATAACTGTGATGGAATGGTATGCAATGTGTGAAGATGATAGGAGTAGCGGCGTCTCCCCCAGTGGATGTGTATGAGATGAGGTTCACTTATAAAACACCCATCATATAGTCAAGAATGAACCATAGAATACGATTGTGTCATCAGGAAATGGTTTGAAAAATGTGTGCTAGAAAGATAGATCATGAAGCATAGAGTGTGAGGAGTGAATGTGGCTAGGTTCATTTTAGATTTATACCCTCAATAGTTGAGTATGAACCACGGAATTAGAATGTGTCATAGGGTAATAATGATACAATTTGTGTATAAAGATGTGTAAGTGTATTGAAAAAATTTTAGTGTGAAGCACGGAGCACGATAGTAGATACTATAGATAGATGATGATGCTAGGAGGGGGGGAAGAAATCATGATGTCTCCCAAGTATGAGAAGGATAGAAGGTTATCCAATGGTAGTGAACGGAAAATTCCCTCCACCCGATGTCTGAGGAGATAAAGGCATGTGATGATGCTCTAAGATCGGTGAAGTATGCAAGTAATGGCGTACATGTGACATAAACTTATGTGGTGAAAGAGGTGGTGAACACCTATGTGAAGGGGTTGCTGAGTAGGGGACTTAATCCAACGAGATGGATTAGTAGACTGATGAGGACCACAAGGTTGTGAAGTAGGACGTGTGTGAATAGGAAAACTAGGTGTTGAATGTGCCTTTGTTTTAAGAGGCCGTGAAGACCTAGATGTTGTAGCTTATGGAAGGATATCATCAATACTAGGTTTAGGAAATGGTGTGCATGGTGGAATGCCTTTAATAGTAATAACTTGTTTATTTTGAATGAAATTTAGACACAAATTATTCATTAAGGGAATAGCTTGAGCGACGCGGAGCTAAGGAAGACCTAAGAGCATGTCACAACCTTCAATTAAAGATGCCACAAGTGAATGGCACAAGCATGGTAAGAGGCCAAACTATAACGAGCAACCTGATGTATCCAAAAGAATTAGGAATTGGATATGTGATTTTAGATATTGGACATTTGAAAGCTATAAGAAGTGCAATTGAGAACATACTAATATGATTCATTGGATAGATCATGGTATTATTTACAATATACGAACCAATAGAAGAATTGATGTGTAATGAATCAGAATTGAATGTAGCATGATAATCATGATCTGAAAATAAAATGGCTGGTGGTGATGCATCAGTGTAAGCGACAAGGAAGTCAAGGGGCCTCGATGAAGGAGGGGGCACAACTTGATATTTATGATTAACAAAAGAATCAAGAGCTTGTGAGTAATGCTTAGGGAAAGGGTCATTAAATATTTTTATATTTTTATCATCATTGACTGGATTAGAAGCATATGGCTCAGGGAGCTCAAGTGAATTATTATCAATAAGATTTTGTATGAGATACCGTAAATGTAAAGCGGTGGAGTGGCTGGGGAGATTCAAACCCCCAACCACCCACATACAAAAAATAGCCCTTGTCACCACACCACCTAAGTGTATTAGCTATATAAAGGGCTCATTGGTATTTGTATTAACATAGGTTTGTGATAGATCTATGCTTGGACCTTACGCCTATTGAGGCTATTTTTAAGCCACTTAGGAGTATTTCTAGGCCTCGGGGTAAACTGTAAAGTTGTCTAGAATTTTGAGACGAACCTATTGTGTTCTCATTTTTGTGATTTTGTGATAGGTCTGTTATTATGCTAAAGTCTTTTAAGGTAATTTTGTAAATCTGCATTTTTGAGGCACTTAAGACCATTTCTAGATCTCAGAGTAAAGTGGAAAATTGTCTAGAATTTCAAGAGGCTCCTTATGAACCTATTATTTTCCTATTTTGGATATTTTTGATGACATTTTTTGTTACAAAACTCACTTGAGTACCTGGATTCTGTTTGGAGCCATTTTCAAGTGCGCAACTCATTGAAAGGAAACTTTTGGAGATCTGATCTTCTACACCAGTCATTGTAAGTCGGGTTATTGATACTCAATGGGTATGGATGAGATTAGTATTCTTCTAAAGACCAATTTGGATTCATTTTGGATCAACTGGAATTTTATCATCTTGTTTTCCAGCTCGGATTCATTATGAATTAACTGGTATTTGATCACCTTGTGTTCTAGTTTAGATTCATTGAGAATCAATTGGGCATTTGCTCTTCTGCATAGGAATTTGAAGTCACGTTATTGCTACTCAATGTTTGTGGAGGAGATTATTTGTATTTCAAAGGACCAATTTAGATTCATTGGGAATCAACTAAGTTTTGTTCTTCTGGAGACTAGTTCGAATTCATTCGAACAAACTGGTATCATTTGGTTCATGATTGTGCATTCATCACTTCATTTGTAAGTTTGTATTTGATTTGCAAATCGGAAGTTTTAATGAATCGATTCGACATTTCAAACCAGAGACATAGAAATTTGTGTTGCCGAACTCCGTTATCAAATCTCTTGTAGTGTGTGTGTGTCATTTTTACATTGCAATTATTTTAATTTTATAATATGGTGGAGTTAATTAACAAGAACTTATAGGGGTTTGAGGCTAGTTAAAATTTTAGCCCTATTTTTGGATCAACGCTCTAAGAGATCCTCATCAGTTTTCAATCATGCACATTCATTGGTGCACTCATCCAGAACTGTTTCCTCATACAACTGAGCCACAATTTCTTTCACTTTTGCACTACCCCCATATTGATGCGCTTCATCAACCACAAGGCCTTGTGTACTAGAGGGTTAGATGGAAATTAATTGAAAGTGTGTACCATACTTGATGTCAAGTCTTGCCAATTAGGAGTCTCTTGCTTCGACTCAACATGTATGTACCACGCGCACACACACCTGTGTAAAGTGGAATAGAACTTATGAACCAATAACGATGATGGTAACACTTCTAATCCTTCCAAATAATTCTTCTAATCCTGTATGTGAGTCCTGGGAGATGTTTTTCCATTGTATGTTGGTATCTTTGAAAGAAGGTTGTTCCTAACAAACTGTGTCAAGAATGTAATTCTTATCTCACTCCATCTTAGCATATTATCCCTATGCACAGCTCACCATTGCATTGTCATTCCTCTTAATAAGTATACCAACATATTCCTTTCTCTCCTTCATCAAGTAGTTGTTCTTCTATTACACTAAAAAATTATTTAGGATTTTCTTCTCATGTATACCTTAGTAACGCAGTTCTTCCCAACCGCCTAACTATTTGTGGTCTAGTCACCCTTGTTACATGCCCTCGACACTTGTGACCAATCATTTCATATGTTCCATAGGACTAGTTATCACAAGTAATGTTTTTAGTGTCATTAATCAAATGTACATCTTCCTGTTTGAGCACTCCCTTTTTGTTAGCTCAACACACTCTGGATCACACACAGTCTATGCATAGATATGATTCAGATCTTCTTCACTAATAGGATCCGTGTAGAACACAACCCTTATAACATTCATAGGGATCACTACACAGTCATCCTCATTCTCAAAACTAATATAACACTTATTAAAGCACATGTTTGTGTTGTTTGCATAACACCATGGATGAACAAGTAATGCAAGTTTTATGCCTCTGCTAGCTCCAGACCCTCAAAATCACCCTTGAATTTTTCCCCTTGTGTATTGATGTTTACACCCTTCAAAACTCTAATGGACATTATCATGGTTTTAGTTGCCATATACAACACACTAGAAGAAGGTTGTAGTGGTGACCTCCCCATCCTATTCTATGCATCCAGAGTGAGAATGTTTACTTTTGCAGCAGTGTCAATCAGGATGTTTCTCACCATCCAACCATTGATAAATTCATCTAAGGTGATCTCCTTATCATATTCATGGGGTTGTGGTGGCAGATTCGCATGAAGTATATGTCACTCGCTTTTCTTGTCCATAAGTGGTACCTTTTTCTATAGCCATTCACCTAGAAAGGGTATGCTATTATCTTGTATCATCATCTGACACACTTACTCGAGTTCATTGATGTCCTTGTTAGGTACTCCCGTATGTCTCATGTGCTCCCTATCTCGTGCTTACTCTTTAAGACAAAGTATCTCCCCCTTTAAGTTTCTGATAAAACTCATGGTTTCTTGGAACACTTCCTTATGTTTCTATGTGTCCAGATACTTATTGGTCGGTCCAAAATCCTTGCACCTGAGTGGTTTAGTTTGTGCCTCCTCTTGTGTGTGTGAAGCTTTTATGCATGTGGTAACCAAAAAAGGTTCTTTCTTTGCAACTGCCAACTCTTTTGGCTTCTATTTCCCTTAAGTAATATAAATCATTTCCATGCCCCATTCCTTTTTGTTTTTACACATGTGCACGTATAAGTTTGGGAAATCTTCAACCTTTTACCCTTTTCCATAGTACGCACAAGACATGTTCTTGGGGCACTCACACTGATTATTATTGAGCAATCCGCAAGTGTACCAAGTACCTCGATTGAACCTACCTCCACGACCACCACATTATCTAGCACGATATCCTACCCTATAGCCTTCATTATCATTCTGTCCAGCTCCATTAATTTTCCTTTCATGCACTTGTGAACTACCCTCCACATCATTCTGGCACAAACCTATTTTACATGCTTCATGGATGTGATCAATTAAATGATAATGATTTGTATCATGCATGTCACACATCTTGCACTAGAGTGACACATTCTTTTGTGTAGTGCACTAGAGAAGTGGACAATATTTGATATTATGGTCCTTGTGGCATATCTCACAAGATGATACTTGATTGCACACATTCTTGCATGGATACTTATTCTTCGTATGTCCCTCTACTTCAAAATATGTGCACCAGATACCACTTCCAGTGTCATGCACTGAGCTAGTAGATAAATTTTCCAACTGCATGGCCATGGCTATAATATGCACTTCAAGGAATAGGCTCACACTAGTGTTCATGCTTCTAATGGCTTTAACACGTAGTTATTCCCCCAGATCCTCACACAAATTTGTAAATGTCTTATGTGAACATTGTAGACAATCCACCCAAAAACCATTGTGCATGTTAGATTTGATGGATATCATATGAAATATTTGATTACATAGTCTTGAATTGTGCATCATATTCCCAAAGACTCTCAGATAGCCCTTGCTTAATATCCTTGAGCACGTTGATACTCTACTGCTAGAATGCAGGAATGTGAAACTTGACCAAGAAGGTGGTGCACAAAGTATCATACTCTCTTGTCATCTAATGTGGATCATACTTTCTATACCCATTGTGCACGTGACCTTGTAATGTATTCGTAAACTGATCGACCTTTCTGTCTGAGGTAGTGATCCCCTTGGATCTCCACAAGAGCTCATATTTGTGTACATGTTCAGCTACATTCTCCAATCCTTTGTACTCTATTAACTGGAATGAAATTTCATAAAAAAAATATGAGGTGTTTGTGGTGGGTTACTTCCTTATCCTGGATTATTCCCTCTCAGGGGAGAACAAGATCCCGACCCTGAACCTCCACTAGGATTGCCTAGGACAAGAACCTCCCAAGTCTCATGTCACTAGAACTCTTATGTGTGCACAGATGGTAGAAAATGTCTACATGCCAATACACTATATTGGTGTTGTGCCTATGTTATTGCTTCCAGAGAGTGGCACGCCAACAATAAATCTTTGTGTTGCACCTAGTACCACTCCCAAACAAACTTTGTTGACCTACTATCAAATCTTCTTGGGCAATAGAAATCGCTGCCACGTGTGCTACTTTTATATGTTGTGCTTCTTGTTTGGACACTAATACACTTCTACCCACGTCACCTTCCCAACGTGGCAATCCTTGATTGCGCTCACATTCCTCTCCCTCACTATGATAATCTTCTATCTGAACTTCTGAATCCTGAGTATTATGCGTAATGGCTAAAGTTCCAAGGTGGTCCAGATACGTGTCAATGGCTCCCATATGGTCACTAGACTCACTTCCACCAAATTTCAAGGGATTCCTTCTTTGCTTTCCTAATGTCAGAGGTGTATAGTCTTGTGTCCCCTCACTTTCCTCAAGGTTCTCAACACTTTTTGTCGACCTTACTCCTCTCTATCTCAGTGCCTCTTCAACCACCCTTTTCTGCACATCATTGTATTTGTGCAATATTTCTTCTTGCCCTGCTTCCATCTGGATTAACACCATCCATTCCAACCCTTTTCCCTATCCTTGTGTGTGGTAGGTGTTTAGCTAGCCATTTTTAGGCTCTCAAATCCTAGTTCAATCAACAATATTTTTATAGCAAGTAGAAGTGTGCGTAGGTACAATCCTCTAGGATCACGATCAAACTAGAAATCAACTTCCTTCGAGCATGAATATGTAGAGATTACGTATTCCAAAGTGTAATTGTTCAACACGCCTTTCCACTAATGATCTACTATGCATTTCCATGGCTTACCCAGATCAACAAATGCTTGATACTTGTTATGGTTCCACACTTGTCTCTACCTCAATCGACTCTTGTTGTTTCTTACGTACGCTGCCAACCAATTGTGTAACTCCCTTATAAAGAAGGTGAAGAATGTCTTGTAAAGTGGATCATACAGGTTTTCTGTGACCCATTTACGCGGATTAAATTAAAATTAGTACTGTATCATTGCGCAAAATCTTCTTCACCTTCATGTAGCCAACGTTCAATGTTCTCCAAGGATAACTGATACATTAGGTGCGCACCACATCTTGAGATCCAAAATAAAAGAAGGTCCCAGCAACATAACCAAAATGTCATGTCGAAGTCTAGTTTCAACACAACACTGTTAGGTATGCTGACACATCATCCAGGAAAGGCCTAACTACTCACTCGAAGCACACGTAACTCTACCAGGTCCCTCCTTGTGTTTTCCGACCAAGATGTATTTTCTATATTCATGGCTAACATAACATGTAAATATACCATATGAAGAATATTAACTTACTATAACTTGCACAAAGACAATTGATCTTCCACCAAAAGGAGTTTTATATTCATTATACTCATGATGCATTATAATAACCAATAACATAACTTCAAGATAAACTCAAAAAATCTCCATAGATTCATGTGTAAAATAAGACTCGATCAAGACTCATATATGGACACATGCACAGACTCATTACACGGATAATTATAGTATATATAGGGTGGGATCTTGTCCTACACCACTTGAATCTAAAAATAGACTACTCCCATACATATCTTGCATGCGTTTACAATTAAAGCTTTCCTATGATTAGACTCCAACCCGTAATTCTCCATAAGCAGTTTGTTTTATTTCTGGAAGCTCTTTTTTTGTCTTGTGCATTATAAATAACTTCTGATTTAATCATGTCGCATATGCTATAAATAGATATGCCTCTTCCATGCGTGCTTTGTCTATTATTAGTTTTGCATGTGCTTTATCCACTCTCTTGTCTAGTTTGGATTTCCTTGATGCTCACACCATCTTTTTTTTTTTTTCTATTTTTAGCTTACTTTGGAAATACGATCAACTCCTATCTCTATTGTTCCCTGTGCGCAGCCGCTCATGTGTGTTTCTTCATACTCCCACACGTCCCTTCATGTACTTGTTTCAACATTTGAAAATACTTCTTTCATGCTTTCACACGCACCCTTGCACACATCCTTCGACCTTCACGCATGTCTCACACGTAGGCATTTTATTGATCTAACAATATCTATTTCTAGCCCTGCCTCATTACCCTTATGCATTATATGCTAAAATTGGTTCTAGAATGCATTCTAGATCATCATCCTCTACATTCCTTTAGAATTAATTAAATTAATTATACCGTTCATTCTGCATTCATTTAGAATCTATACTTCAATACCCTTTAGCTAATTTAATTAAATATTATTTAATTAAATAGTTAATTACTCTCTCACACCTCATGACTAATTAAATTAGTAATTTAAAATAAAAATGAATATATTTTCCTACGCATCATCCACTTGGACTCCACTATCCTAGTAATTCCACTCCACTTCACTTATATAATCCTACAAAGGTGGGGGCAACAAATTTGCAAGTAAAACCACCTTTACGGATGTAAAATTATTACCAACCAAAAATTACTACCCCTCAATGGATATTCAATCCATTCGAACTGTTGTAACCTCCTTTAGTGTTATTTTAAGAATATACATTAATGATTTCATTAACAACCTTGAACCACTCTGTAACCTCTATAAAAAATAGGCCATGTCCTTTGCAATGATCAGTGGAAGCTTTGCAACAAAACTCTGCCAATTTTTTATTTGATATCTGCATATTGAAAGTTGGAGAATAGTTTAGAGTGCCCATAATCCAACAATTCAAAGATTCTACAAGTATAATACTTGTACAATCTTATCATTGAGGTTCACAAGAAAGATTGTAAGAGAGGGTAGTTTTTGGTTATTTTCTTACTTCTGCTTCTGCTTATAGTTTTTCACTGCTTACAATACTGTATTAGGGAGAAGGCCACCTCTTTTGCAACAACACCCCTATTAGTGTAAGGATCGATAAAAAATAATTTCAAGATGCATTAAAGATGCATGTTTGACCCAGGTAGTAAGGCATGTAAGGTTTGTAAAGTCATCAAAGAAATTCTAAGATACACTGAAGAGGTCTATCCAAACTAGCTAGCAAGTCAACAAACATACCTATCTTGTAACCAATCGATCATTGTGTTAGTGAGAGGATCACCTCTATCCTACCTCGTCCCTGTTGACATAAGGATCATAATATACTAAAAAAAGTGGGGCAAGAGGTCAAAATGAAATTCACATTTACATACAAAAATCAAGATCAATATAACATTAACTAATTGTAATTAATGGATATATTATAAGATATATATTAATAATAAACATGTTATATATATATATATATATATATATATATATATATATATATATATATATATATATATATATATATATATATATATATATATATATATATATATATATATATATATATATATATATATATATGCAATAAGAAAGAGATACTACCATATATACAATAATTTAAAGAATGACATTTAAAATTGAGTCTAGACCTAATGTTTGTAAATAACATAAAATATGCCTAGATAAATTAACAAACTTCAAAAATATGTATATGACCTAGACAAGAACTTAAAAGACTAAACTAAAAGCTTATAAATAATACATACAAACATTTAAGACTCTAAATAAGACTAAACTTAAACCACAACTAATATTGACATATAAACAAAATACAAGTAAAAATAAGAGAATTTTATTAATTTTAATATCACCAAAAGCTACACTATAAGCCAAATTTTGTTAGCAAGAGGACATTTTTTACTGGTGTGAGGAAATTTCCTTGATCTTGAGTTCCTATTACAACCATTTTGTTCCCTAGCCCCATCCCCTACCTCAATAACTTATTTTTCCTCGAGGAAAGTGACATTTTTCTTGTGTCATAGTCACCATCGCAACCATTTTTTGCTCGACGCCACTTTACAATATTTTATTCATCAACTCATGTCACTCTTGCATATTATGTTCCTCTCCAAAAATTACATAATTAGAGAACTTCAAAAACTATCATTCGTAGTAATTTGTTGTCCCACACTTTAAAAAATCCCCACACAAGTCCTTCATTTCCTTTTTCTTGTCTTCCCCTTCCTTGGAATCTATTGGAATGGAAACCCTTCCCTTGGTTTGGTGATACAAATTCTTGTCTTAATCCTTATGCCTTCATCTCTTTTATTTCCTTAATCAACTAACATTATCTGATATCACGTGTATTTACATCACAAATGTTTACACCAGCATACCACCTAAACTTCCTTGGTCTTGCAAAGCATCATAAAATTTCTCAGCTTGGGCACTACATAACATATATTGAATCCCATAGTTATTTATCAAACCATCTTTCTTGAGAAACTATTCCTTGCATGCCCCCCTGTATCACAATCAATGAAAACAATCCTTTATGCACTTCTTGAATAGTTCTCATAGAGGTTAACTTATGAAGTTATGAATCTATTGAATAAAAAAGTACTCTTCCAGAAGTAAAGTAATACATATATCAAATTTTCATGCAATTTCTACTTGCAATGAACCATCCAATGCCTCCCATTGATCCTTGAGATCATACATGGATAATTGTCTTCAAACATGTATTAGTGATCCTCCAACAAACCATTATGTGTTATTAATTGTTGAATATCATAGGAAATATTTGACAACAACATTTTAAATAGGAACACAAACTTTAATTTTGATTTTTCTTAATTTCTTATATTGTATAAATGTTTTCCTGCTCAAAATATGGAATGTGAAATTCCTTCAAAAATGTTACCCTTAGTGCATTAAATTCAGTTACAATTTTATTTGGATCAAAATTCATGTACCAAATGTGCACTCATTCTTATTACATTATTGCCAAAATACTTTCCTTCTTTGCCAATGAAGTGACACATTTATTCTTCCATTCAAGTTCACACATATGAACATTTTATTTGATATATTTCATGCCTCTATACTCTTACAACTTTAAATTCCCATGGTATAAAAATTATGGCTACACTGGGCTTAGAACATTCACTCTCACTCTTTTCTTAATAGGTATTGCTTCATGCTAGTCTACATGGGCATATCCATAAGTATTCCCCTTAAATTGCATTATTTGTCCCATAGACACTTATATTAACTGTGTCACTAGTGTAGGATTTGTGCTAACAAACACGCCTTCTACTTACATTGGAAAATAATATTTCAACCCCCAAAACTCCAACACCAATCACCATCATGATTTTCTTCATCTAGTCTTAACTTCCAGTGGACCCAGGAATCTCTTTTCCAACCCTCAATGCCAAAACACCTTTTCCAATATCAAATCCTACTATCTGATCTACTAAAAAATATTCTTGACTATCTAGAAACTTGTCTCTCCCAAATACACCTTCACCCTCTCTTCTTATAGAATAATTGTGTCACATGTCTTCATCAGCTGGTTGTCAAATCCATTTAAGGTCTTTTTTATGAATCTACATACTCATCCTCTTCCATAGGAAGTTCACCTCCTTTGATTATATCACCTTCACCTCTTGACTCAAAAAACCTTGATTTTTTTGTACTCCTCTTTCATGAAAGTCCTCAAGATTTAAGTCATCATATGCCCTCCTTTTCCATCATAACTTCCAACATCCTATTCCATGGTTGACTTCCTTACGCTACTAAAATCCCTTAGATCGACCTCTCTCCATCAATTTTTTGTGTACCTCTTCAACCTTATCTCTCTTTAGTCATGTTCACAACATTTCTCAATTTTCATTATACAAAACCCTATTTGTCGCCTTTAACTACATTGGCCACCACACAATAGGAATTTACCCCTTCATATTCTATTTTTCAAACACTAGATCAACAAGAATCGTCTTGATCTAAAGAGAAATTTCAAAAAGGAAGGATCCTATAAAAATTTGAATTCTTCTTGTTCCTGATGACACTCTAAACATTCATAATCAAATTGCAAAGCTAAACAAGGAAGGCTAACACTATTGCCACCTGATAGCTAAGGTTATAAGTCTAGGAATGTAACATTAAGATAGAAGCTTAACAGAATGCTCACCTAGTATGAAAACAATACAAAATCTAACTAAACATGCCTACTAATATGCTTGAATTACCTAACATGGGCCTAAATAGACATAATAGGGAAACCAAATTGGTATGGTTGCTACTCCAAACAAGGTGAAATGTCCTCTCCAAATGACTACATGGTCATTTTGGATATCCATCTACTAACCCCATTGAAGGCTTTAAGCAAGGATTGAACTTGTCTATATATCATATTTATTATAGGAGATGCAAATCAAAGCATGGTGTAAAGTATAAAGGAATGAGGTGCACCCTTTTTATAGTTTTCCTTTTGGGAGAAACTTGTATTTTGGTACATGTGGGACTAAAAACCCTAAATTAGATTATAATTTCTAATCATGATTAGACCTTGATAATCACAATTTGTGAATTACTAAGTGATTAAGAGGTACGAAGCATTAATCAACCACTTAGGGTCAACTAGGAGGCTAGGATAAGCTTTTGAAGCTTGCTGAGATGTTGTGGAGGTGAATGGGGTGATTTTGAGTGGTTGGAAGAGGTGTTTGAGTCAATATTAGGGTATATTGACCAAAACAAGGGGAAAATAGGCTTAATTAGCTAATAAACACTAATTGTCTATTTTGAAGAGGATTTTGACTTATGATTCGCTATAAAGTGGCATCCTAAATGAGAAAGAGGTTACACAATCAAAAAAGAACTCTTAATTTTCCAAAGTGGTAAGAAACATTAGTTAATTAGCAAAGAGTACTAGTTATAATGGAATTGGGAAGAATAAGAGTGATTTGTGTGAATTTTGGCAATAAGATTGCAAAATTGGAATTTAAGTGTCTATATTTTCCCCTGTTTGAGGTGAAGTTAGTGAACTTAACTTCAAATATAGTAGACCAGCATAAAACATGTAAATGTTTGAGAGAAAAAATAGTAGGTTGAAGGATGCCCCCTTGAGTGTCGATGGGGTGATTAGAATAAGTCAATCGACGATCAAAAATATGATCAAAATGGATAGAAGAAATATAGATCAGATCGGGTATGAAACCCTTAGGTTACTTCAGAAGGAATAAGGATAGGGATAAACCTGATTGTTTATTGCCCCAGGTGATTTGGAAGAAAAAATAATAGTGGTAATAAATGATAATGGAGAAGAAATGATTAATGGAGAAATATAAGACAAGCCCAAGATTTGCATCCAACCTTTCAATAAGCCACTTGGTTTGTATCATTTTTCCCCTAGGTATACATCAACGGCCTTTATTTAAAATAAACAAAAGTATAATATAAAATGAAAAGCTATACATTACGAACAATTATTTACTAATAAAAATACGTAACTTCATACAACATACATTATGCAATGTAATACGAGAAAGTAAAACGATATTAATCTCCATGCAACATACAAAATGCAATGTAATACGAGAAAGTACAACCTAGCTAACCTAACAGAGAAACCAAGTAAAATAACACGTACTCAAGACAAACAATGTTCAAGATAGTTGCACCATATGTTTTTGTTATCAATGCTTTATTTCTCAAATGGTCATTTTCTAACTACAAGGGTTAATAATAGTACCCCAAGCAAGGATACATGTGAGGGGAAACAACGGAGGACACAAGTAGTCCTATAGAAAAAATGTTTGTGTACTATGATATGGTCTCTCGTAACTCACTATTGCTTGGCAGTACTGACGTAGTAATGCAAGACTAGTATTTTGTTAATGAAAGTAGATCATGATGATCTGCAAGTCATTTGAGACAAGAATAATATAATAACGTTAATAAATAATATTTTTGTAGGAACCACTTTTGATGTTCGATGGGAAAATGCATTTAATATAGGCTTCAACAACGTGCATGCCGTTTACCAATTTTTGAATTTTTTTAAAATTTTGCAATTTTTTGGATTTTTGATGATTATTTGAATGCTTTGATATGTTTTGACGTAACATATTTCAATGTTGTGGAAATTTTGAAACATATTCGAATGTTTTTGGGTTTTTCTTAAAAATATTTGAATGTATTTTTGAGATTTAGAAACATATTTGAATGTTTTTTAACTTTTGAAACATATTTGAATGTTTTTGATTTTTAAAAAGTTTTTTGAAGCTATGTATAAGAAACCAAGAAACATGGATGCCCCAGCGAAAAATGGGTTGTATAAGGGAAAAATGCCATGCGCATGTGTAAGAAAGTAAAGATGTGAAAATTGTCCCTAGTGTTAGATGAGAATGTATAAAGGAAAAATCTTCATGCGCAGAAATATGAATCAAGGCCAATATAGATAGGTTCAAACATGGTGATGAAATTAAAATCAATGACATGCTAAGAAGGAGCAAAGATTCTACCTAGCGTAAGCCAACCAATAAGCACACATGATATAATGAAGAGGAAGATTGTCTTTTGTGAAAGGGGACAAAGGTTCCCACAAACATGGTAAAAATGACAATCTTATACACATGGATGTTACCTGAACTAAGTATAACCTAACAATGTGAATGTTGTATGTATCTTAGAAGATTCATGATGAAGAAGCATATTAGCCCAAGGCACAAATCTTGAGACAATTATACATTTTAGACTAAGAGTCTGAACAAAGTAAAAAAAGACACTTGGTAACATACTAATCATTTTCTCATTAGAGATCTAGTGTGTTCACGTGGAACTTTATTACCTATTGGAGGGAAGATTTGATAGACAACAAGTGAAGACACCCTAGCCAATGTGTAGGAATGGTTTATTTTACAAAGTATGTTTTTTTATGTAGAATGGATTGCGGAAGAAAAGCCATACATTTATCCACTTCCATCCAAATGTCCATAACCCTGATGGAGATGCATTTTTTTATAATCACAAAATTTCTCTACTTCCAGTTAGGTGTCCATAGCCCCAATAAATATTATTGGAAATACCCCAAGAGTTGAGTTATATATCAATTTGCTTTTTCTTTTAGCGTTTGATTTCAAGAGCTTTGTACTTTTTCATGATTGATTGATTTTGATTCTTTTTACTTTCAATGAAAACTTATTTCAGCTCTCTTGTTTGACAAGGGGTTAAGAACCACTGATGGTTTAATGGAAGGAGGCATGGAATTGATTGTGATGAAAAAATTGACTAGTATTCAAAAAATATGTCCAAAAGTTCTTCGCACACAAGTTTTTTAGATGGAAGCATTAAGTGATAAGATAGTGCTAAGAGGTCATTCACATTCTTTAATTTACCAAGGTGATAAAAGACCAAGGCCAAACGATAAATATTTTAGAGATAAATTCACAAGAATGCATGTCGAATTTGCTAATGAAAAATATCACCGAAGGGATTAAAATGGTAGGAAGACTTGCATAAGAAGAGACAAGTGTAAAGAGGAAGAAAGAACATGATATGTGTATTTAATACCTAATTGCAATGTGTTTTTGATTTACCTTTGATATTTTGAGATTTTTTTCATCTTTTTTCATTTTTGTCTGCATTTTTATGAAAAGTTGGACATTAAACAAGGTCACTCAGGGTGATAAGATCCAAAAACAATGTTAGAAATTTCTTGATAACCGAAGACTAGGCATGCTTGAAGTTATGAAGAGTCATATTATCTGTGATCTTTATAATTATGGTGAGCTCATACTCAACAAATGAATTTGCATTTTATCATGAAATGTGTGATTTCATATGCATGGAGATTGAGGTTCTTATCTAGAGGTTTCTGCACTTTGTGCCATACTTGATGGGTGCAAGTTGATGTGCATTTTTGAAGGATCGTGGTTGATTATTAAACTTTAAGGATTGTTTGCAATTGTTGTGAGATTTAGAGGTCTTGAAATTTTTAATTTCAATTTGGATGAAGGAAGCCACTTGGGTTTGGTCTATAAGCTATTGCATGAATTGTCTAATCTACGAGAAGTAGGAGAAGAAAGTGGACAAATAGAATTGATGTGAGGAATGATATGGTGGGCATTACCACAATCCATTGATAGAAGGAATAATGGTCTATTATGGATAGTTGAAGGGTACAGTCCAATGAATTGAAGAGGATGGGATGTACATAGGAGGTGTTCCATAGATTTAAAGATAAAGGGACTACTTGGATGTGGCCCTAAGATAAAAGATGAAGGACTTCCCAAGGCTGTCCCTTAGATGGAAGATGATGGAATAATTGGAGGTGTCCCAAGAATTGAAGATGAGGGAATTCTAGGACATGCCCCCAGTATAAATGGAGAGGGGCTTCCAGGAGGTGAGCCAAACATAGAAGGAGTGAGTGAGGTAGATCCTGACTTGATGAGGGTAGAGGACCACATATAGAAGCAGACGTACAGTGGTTACCCAGGTAGCAGAACCAAGGGTGAGATTATGATGGAGGAATCTTGATATATAAATAATGATTTGAAGAAAAGGCATAAGATCTTCCTCAATGAGTCTGTAGGACCATTAATTACATATTTTGATCCAAAAGGAATTAATTGGACTTCATCCCAATACACAAGCGAATCGATAGTCAAGATTAGGTCCTATGGTTATAATCCTATAGAGGATATGCCATGCGTGTTATCACCAAGAATTCTATGATCATCTCTTCATTTCAAGAGGAATTTAGATTGGTAGAGGTATTTGTTCTGTGAGAGACATGAGGTTGAATATAATAAATGGGTACAACTTGTGAGGATGATTGAGAAGATGATGACTCAAGATTACTGAAGTATAGTTTGGATCTAGCTGACCTTATAGAGTAGAATAATGTGTATATGTGCACATGGATTAGTAGGCGTTGTCCTAGAAGATGACATGAGTACGATGTGAAACAATGATGATTACGTTGCAATATCAACATGATGATTGTGACATAGGAGTCATAGTGAGGTGATTATGACTATATCCGTTGAATGAGGTAGTAGTTCCTAAGGGCCATGGGAGCTCGAATTAGGGTATGATTTTGAGATGAGTGCCGACTTAGCTAGATTATGGACAATGGGAGTCGACTTAGGAGATTGTGACATGAGTCGTCAACGTTAGATGAATACAACATGGGAGTTGACTTAGGAAATTTTCATGTAGGTGTCAGCCTAGATGAATTTGGGGTTACCCAGACCTTTAATGGAGGAGGAGGTTGTCGATGTGGTAAATAAAGGAGGTCTTGCAAAGCAAGGGAGGAATGTGAATCAAGAACCAAATTATATGTTTGACTGATGTATCTTAGTGCCACAGAGAGATTCTTCAAAGGAGAAAGATGCCATATTAGGTGAATGATAAGGAGAGTCTGTGTGAAGAAACGTATAGGCCTCATGACTTAAGATTCGAATGAAGGCACAATAACTCTAATGGGAATTTTTAGATGCCCTTGGCGACACATCTAAAGATTTGTAGAATGAATAGTTTGGATTGGAGTCAGAAGAATAGTGGGAGGTACACGAATAACACTTTGGATTAGAAGTGTCCAAACCACACATCTGATTTATGAGATGAAGGTGGGGAATAATGTACTCAATCAGGTTCTCATAGTGCGAAGAACCAAATGATAGATTAGCCGCGATGAGACATCCTATGATGAGAATGCCAAAAATTTTATTCCTTAGATGTAGTATGTATATAGGAACCTCACGATAGTTGGACATTATTTACATTTGTGTGATACCAATGATCTAGAGTAGATGGTTATTAGCACGATTTGAACTCCTTCAATTGTGAATGCATGATGATTTACCATGTCATGTATGATGCATTACAATGTTCGTGGCTATTAATTTTTATGACTCATAGCACCCCTGGATGCAAATCAAGGTTCTAAATGATGTCTTAGGCATCCAGTGTGATTGCACAACATGGAAACCTCTCTCCAAGTGTGGCACTTGTGAAACTGAGAGAGGAATCTCCAGATTAGAGGCTGGTTCCTCAAACTCCTCTGATTTAGATCTATATTTGCACAACTACAGAGGTTCAGATCCTAATCCTACTCTAAATTGCAAGGAGACAGGGATAGAAATGCAAAAATTGAAACTAACTAAAGATGGTGATGCACCAAAAGGAGTGGTGAATATTTTTGTCATGCAAATAGACACAAACCAAAGATTGCAACAATAAAACATACACAGGCTAATAAGATATAATTTAGGATCTAAAATGAAGCAAATAATACAAACAAAGGACTGAAAACTCATTCACAAAGCTTGCATTATCATTTCCAATGTCAAAACCACTGCATTACAACCTCAGAGAGGTAGAAAAACTGTTACAATATTTGAAGAGGTCTGATTCTTCCACACAATCACTTGCTGGAGGTGAAAGAAGAAGTTTTTTGCTATGCCAAAAAGTGTTCCCCCCTTTAGAAATGAGCCAAATCTGGCTTTTACATTGCATGGGTCGAGCCCAGGAGAGAGAAAACATACAAAATGTGGGAATCCCATTCCTCATTGACATTGAAAATGCATTAAATCAGTATGGAGGACCTTACAAACCCATACCTTGTCATTTTTGACCAAATTGGAGGAGAATGCATGACCCATTCTGCATTAAATTTAGTCGTTGAAGCATGTCATTTCTGGCCATGGACACGTACCAGAGTCATTTTTGAATTTTCTCAATCTTGAAACTGAACCAAAATTCAAAATTGACCATTAAATCATGTAGATAATTTCATAAGCTTTCCAATGATATGAAGAACGTGCAAATCCGAGCTCTGGATCAAAAGATATGAAGGTCTGAAGTTTTAGGGCAAAACGGCCAAATGAAACTAAAAAAACGGATGTCGAGCAAAAAATTTTAAATTTTGACCTTTTTGCATTTTGGAAATAATTTCAAAAAAATTCTGCGCTCCGCCGGTCGGATGCCACGTGGCAAGGTGCTGATTCGCTGAGCAATTCTCTCTCCTCCACCTTTCACAGGGCTTTCCTTTGAAAATTTTGATCTTTTTAACTTTTGGAAATCTTTTCCATTTTTCCCCCCGCGCCCCGCCACTTGGGACAGGTGGCACATTATTGGTTGGTTGACAGGGGTGCGAAAAATCTTTTACCTTTTAGTTTTTTGGCCAAAACTTTTTGTAAAGAAAATTCTCCAAGTCCTCCCCGAGCTCCGCACTCCCCTTCTCCATTAGGACACGTGTCCTCTTTTTTTGGCTTGGCTTCCAACGCTCCAAATTTGCATCCTTTGCCAAAACTCATGGCAAAAACATCCCTCAGTAAGGAAAAATCTCACATAGCGGACCTTTCCTACCCTTTGAATCATTTTCCGATCCACGAAGACACGTGGCACATTCTGATTCGTCGGTTGGCTCTTTCGGCTCCCCGCATCTACCGCGTTACTTCTGGAATTGGATGTCCCAAACTGTCTGCGACAAATTGACCTCGCGATCCCGCCCGATTCAGGCTTCCCTGTCCCTCTTTGAGGCGAAGACATGTGGCAAATTTCCATTGGCTCTGGCTCCTTCGGCTTTCCGCGTCCCACGCATCCCTTTGTCCCAACTGTCCCAGACGGATCTGAAAATTCTTCAAATGAACCGCTCGAAATGGTCTGCCTTTGCTCTCGGCCGCTTCACCTTTTCGCGTCCTTCGCGTCCTCACGGCCTAGATGTCCCAGCCTGTTCTGCACAGCAGTTAGTCAATTTTGTTTTTACCTTCGGCCGGTTCGCCCTTTCGCGTCCCGCGCGTCCCACATGGCCCGGATGTCCCTTTGCTGCGTGGACCGCCTGAAGGCCTTTCGGCCGATTCACGCCCCGATGTCCCAACTGTCCCAAGGGCCACCTGGACTAGGACTTAGCCAATTTTTGTGATTTTTTCTGGCCCAAGCTTGTTTTTTGCAACTTTTTCACCCTTTTTTAGAACTTGCTCTTTTCTTCTTGGACAGGAGAGTTAGAAAAAAGCCGAGGGGACCCCAAAAACATGATTTTTTTGCCTTGAATCAATCTATCTTGCTCGGGACCGAAGAATTTAATGCATGTTATCAAAATTACCCTGGGGGTGAATTTTGGATAACAATTTGGCGACTCAGCGGGGTCATCTGCCTGCTAGATGAAAATACCAGTTGCCTGAAGCAGTCCATTGGGCATGGAGTCATCAAATATTCTGTTTAGAACCCCAACTGACTTAGAATGTGCAAGGAGGAAGATGGAATATCACCTGATGGAAGCAAGGACTGAAAAACATCTCCATGGACAGCAAGCTGTGCCAAAGCACTTAGGGAAAACAAAACTAACCTACAGCAAAAACAATGTGCACAAGCACTTGGAGGAATGAAAATCTAATCTAATATTTACAAGGTAGTGAATTTCCCTCTAGAAGCAATGCTTGAGATAGATTCCATTTACTGGAATCTGCAGTTCTTCACCATCCAATGGGGCCAATTGGAAAGCATTGCTGTTCTTGCACTTCGTGACCATGTATGGGCCACTCCAAATGGCATCAAATTTTGAATGCCTTCCCGGTTTTGCTCTATCCACATCCCATTTCAACACTAGATCTCCAACCTGAAAAGATCTATCCTTGGCCTTCCTATCAAAGGTCTTTTTGATCAAAGCTTGATCCTTTTCCATTGCTTGGGATGCCTGATTTCTGATCTCTTGCAGCTCCATCAACTCTGCATACCTCACCTCCATGGGCTCAAACTCTAGCAACTCCAGCTGCTTCATGAGTTCCAATGTTGGCAACTCAAGTGACATGGGCAAGATTGTCTCTCTTCCATAGACAAGCCTGAATGGAGAGTTACCTATGGATCTCTTGGGAGTTATCCTATCAGCCCATAAGGCTGATTTCAGTTTGGTATGCCAAGACCTCTGATTCTCATCAAGAGTCCTCCTAATGATCCTCAACAAGTTCTTGTTTGTAGACTCGGCCTGGCCATTACCTTGAGGGTAATAGTTTGATGAAGTGCTTAGGTAGATACCGTTCTTGACAGCCCACTCAGTCACCTTAGATCCAATGAATGCCAATGCATTATCAGAGATTATTGTAGCAGGTACACCAAATCTGGTTGTTATCCCCTCATAAAAGTCTAAGATGCTAGACTCATTTGCCTCTTTGAGTGCTACTGCTTCTGTCCATTTGGTGAAGTAGTCCGTGGCTGTCAAAATCCATTTGTGCCCTTGGCTTGAATTGGGATTAATGACTCCAATGAAGTCCAAACCCCATTGCATGAATGGCTGGTCAACTGAGATTGGATGCAATGGAAGGGCAGCAAGTCTCTCTTTTCCTGTGAAGAATGCACAATTCTTACACCTCTTGATCCATGCATAGCAATCACTGAAGATTTTAGGCCAATAATAACCAGCCTTCATGATTTTTAGAGCTGTCACTCTTGGTGCAAAATGACCACCAGCTGGTCCACCATGGAACTCTTCCAACACCCTTTGAATCTGATTTGTGCTAATGCATCTCAGCAGCACTCCATTCACATCTTTCTTGAACAAAACTCCATCAACAATGGCATACGGGACAACCTGCAATCTGAAGTGTCTCCTTTGGGTCTTGTTCATCTCTGGAGGGCATAGGCCTGTGCCTAGGAAGTGTATAATACCTTGGGTCTAGCAAGGAGTGGGGGCAGCATTGTCTTCTTCTTGATTGCCACTTGGCTCATGGCTGTCCTGGACTGTCAAAACAGCCTCTTCTTCATTGCATACTTCTCTTTGCTTCCCCAAAACCAGCTGCTCACACAATCCTTTCCCTCTTACCAGCTTGGTGATCTTGATCTCAATGTCATACTCCATGACACGGGTGATCCAACCTGCCCTTTTCTCATTCAAATCCTTGTTGAGGAGGAAGTCCTTAACCCCAGCATGTGAGACCAGCAACTGGACCTTGTTGTTTGAGATTAAATGCTTGAATTTCTTCAAGCTTCTGATTACTGCAAGTACATGCTTCTCAATAAAAGAGTACCTCACCTCATAGTCATCTAGGCTCCGGCTGAAGAAGGCAATTGGCTGCTCATCATTATCCTTGTTCTGCTGTACCAAAATGGCAGAAATAGTGTCATTACCTCCAAATGCATAGAGGATGAAATCCTTGGAGAAGTCTGGGTTGATGAGAGTTGGTGCTTGAGAGATGGCTTCTTTGATTGCTTCAAAACTCTCCTTGCCTTCTGCTGTCCACTTGAAATCCATGCTCTTCTTTAACATTTTGGTGATGGGCTTGACAAGGGCTGCAAAATCTAGGACAAACCTCCGAACAAAGTTTATCCTTCCCAAGAAACTCTGAAGGGCTTTCTTGTGGCTTGGCAATGGTAGTGCTCTTATGGCTTCAACCCTCTCTGGATCAATTGCTAATCCTTCTTTGGAGACAATATGGCCAAGGAGCTTTCCTTCATGTGCAAGAAAGATACACTTCTTAGGATTCAAAGACACTCCAAATCTCCTGCACCTCGTGAAGACTTGCCTCAAATGAGAGAGGTGGTCTGCTGCATTTTTTGAAAAAACAGTGATATCATCAAGGTAAATCAGCACCACGTTGTTAATCAAACCTTTGAATGCCATGTCCATTGCCCTTTGGAAGGTAGCACCAGCGTTGGACAGCCCAAATGGCATTTTCTTGTATGCAAAAGTTCCCCATTTGGTTGTGAAGGCTGTCTTGAACTGGTCCTCTTCCTTCACCATAATCTGATTGTAGCCTGAGTAGCCATCAAGTAGTGAAAACCTCTCGGAGCCAGCCACAACTTGCAAGATTTGCTCCATGGAAGGGAGTGGGTAATGGTCCTTGAGAGAGGCTCTATTCAAGTCTCTGAAGTCAACACACAATCTGATCTCTCCACTCTTCTTTCTGACTGGAACTAAGTTGGCAACCCAACTAGAATGCTTGATTGGGAATATGATCCTTGACTCAATCAGCTTGTCCAATTCTTTCCTCATGAGAGGCTCCATGTGTGGATTGACTGGTCTTTGTTTCTGCCTGACAGGCTTAGTATTTGGATCCAATTCGATGGTATGCTGAGCTAAGTTGGGATTGAAACCTTTCAAGTCTTCATAGCTCCAAGAAAACACGTCAGGGAACTCTTGACACAGCTGTATGAACTCATACCTTTCTTGTTCAGTTGTCATCCTTCCAATTTGCAATGGTTTGTTCTCTTCTACCAAGATGGATACTGAATCCTCTCTCTTGACCTGAATGTTTGCTTTCTCCTTTCTAAACTGATCATTGGGGTTAAAAATGGACTCCAAAGTGATAAGTCCCTTGGGCAGCTTGTTAGTTCTCAGCTGTACCACTTGGTCACCATACTGCTGTTCCAATTTTTCTTGATTCTTGGCTGAGAACTCAGCTTCTTCTTGCAAGAAATGGATGATTTGCTGGTCATTCTCAAACACTTGCCAACTGACATTGTTATCCGGCACTGAAGGCCTCACAATCACGTGGATGTTTGGCTATACCTTGTCTTGTTGAATGCTTTCCACAATGTCAAAGGCTGCCCCTACTGCTGCAAGCCTGTCAGCAGCTTGATTCTCTTTCCTAGGAATGGATTTGATGCCAAAACCCTCAAAATCTTCCATGAGGTCCCACACCCTGTTCTTGTAGCACCTGAGTAGATCATTCTTGGCAGCATGCTGTCCCTTGACCTGATTTACAATCAATTCACTGTCACCAAAGACTTGCAAGTTCTTTATTTTCTCTCTTGATTGCCCAATGCATCCCTTGCACCAAGGCTTCATATTCAGCAGTGTTATTGGAGCATGCAAACTGAAATCTAAAAGCTGAATAGTACTTTACTCCTTGAGGTGAAACAAGCATGGCTCCACCTCCTGCACCTTGTCTACTCCTTGATCCATCAAAAAACAGCTGCCATACCTCATTGTCATCTTTGTGGTTTGGCTTGGTGATGCTAGGAATAGGCTGATTTTCTTCGTGTATGCAATAGACCCCTAGCTCAGATTCTTCCACTTCTTGATAAGGATCAAATGCATGTATCTTGTTTTCCCATTCATCAAGAGTTAGATCTGGGATGCTTCCAACCTTGGTGTCAGCCTCATCAGTGCTTGGGTGATCTTCTTGATCAAATGCTGAGCAATTGGCATTAATCTGACTTGGAGTGTAAGGCTCAATATGGAAGTTTGCAATAGGTTCTGACCTGATTGTAGCCTTAGTTCCATACCTCGTTCTGAACAACATGTGTGACCAATCAGTAGACAAATATCCCCCAATCTTGGCTGTGAAGTCCCTTGACAAGCATAGGGCAAAGAGTGGTGGAAGGTCTATGACTGATACATCTTGTAAAACAACAACATTTGGACATGCATGCAAGGTAAGACTCAAATTTCTAATCACTCCAACTGTTGCTACTACTGTCCCATCCAGCTGCACTACCCCTTTGGATATTGTTTCATACTGGAGCCCTAGCTGATCAGCTATTTGTTTAGGCATTACTGAGCTACTTGCCCCGGAGTCTATCATGCAATTGTGCACTAGCTGATTTCCAATGATCAATGAAACATAGAAAGGAGGGGGCTTCAACATTTTACCTTGTTGTCCTCCATGATTTCCCTCAGGCTGGGTAGCATTTGTAAGCACCTTCTCTTGCCTTTGGGACCTGTTGATTTGAAGTTGACCAGTCCTTCATGGCAGCTTGTAGCAGATCTCTTTGGCCTGGGATAGATAGGGATTCCCACATTGATATATTAACATTTGTCTTCTTCATCTGATCAATGATGTTGAATGGTGATGAAGGATCTCTTTGTTATCCCTTGGTTTGCACATTCACTCCTTGCACGTGGGCAGCAATAACTGGTATTTGAGTTGGCCTAGGGGCTGTTCTTGGCTGCCCTTGTGCATTTGAAATTGGATTTTGCTTGCCAACCATTTGTGGAACCATGGAAGGTTGTGGATTGGTTGGGGCTAATGGCTGTTCTTCACCCAAATTCCTCCTTTTTGACCTTGTGTTGGCTGCAACACCTTGAGAAACTACCTGATTCATGCCACAAAAATCCTCTGCTTGCCAATTTACCAATGTGGTGTCATTTGGGGCTGATTGCTGTTGGAATGTTTCTTGTTGTTGGTTGTTTCCTTGACTGCCCTCACCCTCTACACCAGTAGTTGTCACCATTAGTGCTTGATTCAAAGCACCATTGAAGCACATGGATTGGTTATGAGGCTCATTGCATGGAAAACACCAATCATACTCCTGGGCAATGTTGTTTTGTGTTGGCACCAATGCCTTAGAGGCAGATATGGCATTTGGATTATAGGGCTGAAATGGTCTATTGGCAGGAGGCCTTGTTTGATTTCATATTTGCAACTGGATTAGGTGGCCTTTGTGGTTGGTATGGCTGCCTATTAGGCTGAGCTTGGGGTTGATAAGAAGGTCTAAAACCTTGGGCTTGCTGCCTCTTGAGAGTAACCAGCTCATTGCCTAGGTTTTGCAATTGCTTCATGACTTCTTGAAGCTCATTTGGGGCACTTGGAGATGAAGTGGAAGCTTCATTTGAACTCTGATTTCTAGGAGTGGGAGAAGGAGCCAAATTAGGTGCTTGATTGGTGTTTGGATTCTCTAAACTTGGAAACAATGGCATGGGAGGTCTAGGGGCAAGTTTGCCAGCTTGGATCAAACAATTTTCAGCCCTAATGGCAATGCTATAAGCCATAGGGATAGTTATGCCTCCCATGGACTGAATTAACATAGAAATATCAGAATTTAGAGCTTTGAGATAGTAGAGAAAAGCACCTTCTGTTGTTGGCCTGACTGCCACTGGAATTCTCTCCCAAGTCTTTTGAAATCTGAAGTTGAAATCGGTCAGCTGCTCATTGGGAGCTCTCTTGATGGTTGTCAGCTGCTCCAAAAGAGACAAGTTGTCTCCCTTTTCTCCAAATTACTCATGAAGTGCTATACACAGCTGATTCCAATTTGTGATAGAACCAGCTCCAAGGCTCCTAAACCATTGCAATGCTTTACCCTTGAATGAAGATGCCAGTAACTTGACAGCCACTTGCATCTCATTGATTTCATGAATTGCACAAAGGTTAGCAATATCTTTAACATGATCACCTGGAGTAGTCTGATTTTCTCCAGTGAAGTAGGGAATGTTCTTCAAGGCTGCAATAGGAATTGGATGTTGCGCATTGAGGGCAAGTGGGCTGCTGCCTGTGAAGTTGACATAGGGGTTGTTTTGTGCCATTCTAATTGGTCTTAAAACCCTTGTTGACTGAATGAAAGGCCTACCAGGTGGAGGAGTTGAGAGAGTTCTGTTTGGTGGAGATGGAGACCTTTGAATCCTTCTTCCTCTTTGCCTTCTTCTTGGAGATAATTGCAGGTATTCAAACAGCACTTCTTCTTCTCCAACTCTTGACCTTGTGGTGACTCTTCTCATGAGTTTTCAGGCCTACACTGCTGAAACCAGTTGATTCTTCCCCTTGGAGTCACCAGATGTTCAATTTATAGCTCTTTTAAAGTAAGAAAATTGCAGCAGATGCACATCAACTTTGCTGCAAATAAAAATGAGACCTCTAGGTCCCACCGGGTGTGCCAAAACTGTTAGTGCAAAATCACAGCACCCCTGGATGCAAATCAAGGTTCTAAGTTGATGTCTTAGGCATCCAGTGTGATTGCACAACATGGAAACCTCTCTCCAAGTGTGGGACTTGTGAAACTGAGAGAGGAATCTCCAGATTAGAGGCTGGTTCCTCAAACTCCTCTGATTTAGATCTATATTTGCACAACTACAGAGGTTCAGATCCTAATCCTACTCTAAATTGCAAGGAGACAGGGATAGAAATGCAAAAATTGAAACTAACTAAAGATGGTGATGCACCAAAAGGAGTGGTGAATATTTTTGTCATGCAAATAGACACAAACCAAAGATTGCAACATAAAACATACACAGGCTGATAAGATATAATTTAGGATCTGAAATGAAGCAAATAATACAAACAAAGGACTGAAACCCATTCACAAAGCTTGCATTATCATTTCCAATGTCAAAACCACTGCATTACAACCTCAGAGAGGTAGAAAACCTGTTACAATATTTGAAGAGGTCTGATTCTTACAACAATCACTTGTTGGAGGTGAAAAGAAGAAGTTTTTTTTAAGCCAAAAGTGTTCCCCCCTTTGGAAATGAGCCAAATCTGGCTTTTACATTGCATGGGTCGAGCCCAGGAGAGAGAAAACGTACAAAACGTGGGAACCCATTCCTCATTGACTGAAAATGCATTAAATCAGCATGGAGGACCTTACAAACCCATACCCTATCATTTTTGACCAAATTGGAGGAGAATGCGACCCATTCTGCATTAAATTTAGTCGCTGAAATGTCATTTCTGGCCATGGACACGTACTAGAGCCGTTTTTTTGAATTTTCTCTCTTGAAACTGAACCAAAATTCAAAATTGACCATGAAATCATGTAGAGAATTTCATAAGATTTCCAATGATATGAAGAACATGCAAATCCGAGCTCTGGATCAAAAGATATGAAGGTCTGAAGTTTTAGGGAAAAACGGCCCAAAAAACGGATGTCGGGCAAAAAATCTTTAAATTTTGACCTTTTTGCATTTTGGAAAAATTTTCAAAAAAATTCCGTGCTCCGCTAGTCAGATGCCACGTGTCAGGTGCTGGTTCACCGAGCAATTCTCTCTCCTCCACCTTTCCGCGGGCTTTCCTTTGAAAATTTTGATCTTTTTAACTTTTGGAAAAAAATTCATTTTTTCCCCCGTGCCCCGCCACTTGGGACACGTGGCACGCTTTGGTTGGTTGACAGGGGTGCGGGGGCATCTTTTACCTTTTAGTTTTTTGGCCAAAACTTTTTCCAAATTCTCCAAGTCCTCCCCGAGCTCCGCACCTCCCTGCTCCATTGGACATGTGTCCTCTTTTTATTGGCTCGGGCCAACGCTCCAAACTTCACCCCTTTGGAAACTTGGCAAAACATTAAGTAAAAATATCACCCTTTCCTCCACCGCTCTGATCCACAAAGACACGTGGCATGTTCTGATTTGTCGGTGGCTCTACCGGCTTTTCGCGTTCCTCGCGTACTTCATGGCCCAGGCTGTTCCAAACTGTCTGGGACAAATTCCTTCAACACGCCCGATTCGGGCTTCCCTGTCCCTCTTTGAGGCGAAGACACGTGGCGCATTTCCATTGGCTCTCAGCTTCTTCCAGCTTTTCGCATGTCCCGGCATCCCTTTGTCCCAACTATCCTAGAATGTCTGGGACAAAATCTTCTGAACCGCCCGAAATGGGCTGCCTTTGCTCTCGGCCACTTTCACCTTTTCACGTCCTTCGCGTCCTTTGTCCTCACGGCCCAGATGTCCTAGCCTGTTCTACACAGCAGTTAGTCAATTTTTTTTTACCTTCGGCCGGTTCACCCTTTCGCGTCCCACGCGTCCCCATGGCCCGAATGTCCCTTTGCTGCACGGACCACCTGGCGGCCTTTCGGCCGATTCGCACCCCGACGTCCCAACTGTCCCAAGGGCCGCCTGGACCAGGACTTAGCCAATTTTCATGATTTTTTCTGCCCCAAGCTTGTTTTTTGCAACCTTTTTTTTCACCCTTTTTTCTAACTTGTTGGATTTTCTTCTTGGACAAGAGAGTTAGAAAAAAGCCGAGGGGACCCCAGAAACATGATTTTTTGCCTTGAATCAATCTATCTTGCTCGGGACCAAAGAATTTAATGCATGTTATCAAAATTTACCCTGGGGGGTGAATTTTGGATAACAGCAACTTCAAACACTTGCTTGTTTTGTGACCTTTAACACGGTGGAACTGGAAATATTCATTATCTCTAAACCAAGATGGCTTAGGTGTGTCATCCTCATAAGGCATATTTTCAGGATATCTAACCATATTAACCACCTCTAGCTCTTTTAATATTGATGACATTGAGTCCGAAAGAGGAGTGAAAACACGATGTTTATACTCCGTAGGTGGAGCTCCCTTTATGAGCTTCAAAGGTACAGAATTTTGAATGGCTTGTACTCTTTTATTGTCAACTATTCCATCATTAACCATCTTTTTGTTCTTATTAGGAACAAAATTTGGCTTGCCGTTGGTCTTGGAATCATTATGATATCTTGAAAAGGGCTTTAAGGTCCCTCTATTTAACAATGCCTTTTCAATTTGAATCCCTTTTTCTATTACCTCTTCAAATGTGTTGCCGCAATGCATTTGCAATTGGAACGTAATGTCTTGATGGAGGTTGGGAACAAATATGCCTATCAGCTGTTTTTCAGGTATGGAACAAGGAAAGCGGCTAGCTAACCCTCTCCATCATTGTAAAAACACAATGAATCTTTCATTGTTTAGTTTCTTGGCATTGCATAGATCTAACATGGTAACGTCGTTTTCTATATTGAAAGAGAAGTGTCATATGAAACTCTCTGCTAGTTCTGGCCATGTTGATATGGATCCCTTAGGGATATGCACAAACCATTCTAGCATTGTTGCTCCTAAACTTTGTGGAAACAAGTGCATAAGATAATTGTTACTGAATGCCACCTTTTGACATGCCATATAAAATTCCTTTATATGATCACGAGGGTCACCTTTTCCCTTATATTTATCAAAATTTTGAAAATCAAAATTTCTTGGGAAAGGTACTTGCAACATGGATTTGTCAAATGAGTAAGGACATAACTCATCATACTGATACTTCTTATTATTGTGTTGGCTAGATTTTCTACATAGCTAAAAACCTAGGAATTCATGAGATAAATATCCCTCATTTACCGGTGATGCTCCCATGTAAGATTTGTCAGTTAAATATGCTAGTATATATTTGTGGGTAGTACTTTAACCATGCAGCCCATGAACCATAGGTGTATAGTTTTGTAGCAAGTAAGCAGCTGTTAAATAAAGGAAATATCTGAAGAAGAGGAAAATAATAGAAAATAGGAAGGAAAGTGGGAAGATGTACAACCCAATAAACATATTATAGAGTTGATTACATGCACATAGATAGAACAAATAGATATTAACATACAGAATTATAAGCAAAGGGAACTCCCAGATCTAGATCTAAAATAGCACAAAGTTTATAAGTAGATCTAAGAAAAAAAATTAGAAAAAAAATGCACCATCGACACAAATTTCTTTAGAAATATGCTCCTTTCTATTCTTGTGCTTCAAATAGCTATCAGGGGTTTTAGCACAAAGTCTGGAACACAATAGTTTTGTAGCAAGTAAGCAGCTATTAAATAAAGGAAATATCTGAAGAAGAGGAAAATAATAGAAAATAGGAAGGAAAGTGGGAAGATGTACAACCCAATAAACATATTATAGAGTTGATTACATGCACATAGATAGAACAAATAGATATTAACATACATAATTATAAGCAAAGGGAACTCCCAGATCTAGATCTAAAATAGCACAAAATTTATAAGTAGATCTAAGACAAAAAAATTAGAAAAAAAATGCACCATCGACACAAATTTCTTCAGAAATATGCTCCTTTCTATTCTTGTGCTTCAAATAGCTATCAGGGGTTTCAACACAAAGTCTGGAACACAAGAATTCTACTTACAAATTTTGATGATATTTTCCCTGAAGGTTCTTCCTCTAATTATAGAATGTAGAGGGGCAATTACAAGTCGGAAGCTTTTAGTGAACTGGCACATGTGGAAGTTGTAAAGGAAACAACTCACAATCTCCCTTATGGAATTCCTCTTTGCAAATTCAAATTCAAATTCAGGTGAATGCAAATTCAATGAAGGATTTAACTAGAAGATTGGGATCACATGCACAAGATCTTGGAAACACGGGCTGCATTAGAAATAGGCGGATGAATTTTTGTCAGAAGCCTTTGAAATTGGATCGATTTGTGTAGATATAACAATTAAATCGGTGATAGGTTCAGGACCTATGTCTTGCATCATTGAATTCAGAAAATCTAGAAGATATGCATGATTCCGCCGATCCTTCGCGTTCAACCCACTTTTCCATAGTTGGAGCAATCTTTGTCTGAGAAATTTCTTTTTCTTTTTATTCGGTCGGAATTCTTTATAATTGGTGCAGATCTGGGGATTTTTTCAGATTCAGAAGATATATTCAATGTATCTGACATTTATTTAAGCTCCCTTTCTCTTATATAAGCACTTGTAATGAATACCTGCAATTAATTCAGACAAAGATGGCAACCAGAACATGAACACTTGATTTTTATCATAAAAATCAGCATATAAAGTCTGCTGCCCTAAAATTTGAGGCTTTGCTTACATGCAAAGCAAGCATAAATATTTTTAACTTCACCTGAGCACCTATACCAATATGTAGATAATTACACAGGCATAAAATCAAGCTCTTCTAACCCTAGGCACTAAACTTTGAAGCTTTCCAGCAATGAAAAACACTTTTTTGAGCAAAACTCCTCCTTTGGGTGCCAAATTTATCCGGGTTGCACTCCTTTGCTAGAAGAATTAATTAATTCATCATTATGGCAGCCCTTCTTACATAACCCTCATCATTCTATAATTAATAATTGCCTTTCCTATTCCTGGTAATTAATTAATTAAATAACATTTTTTTCTCTTTAATTTGGGCGCCAAAATTTGCATGCTTCAGGACTGTCATTAAATAAATAAATTTTATTTATTTTTAGCCTTCTTCTTCCAATCTTCTTTGAATTCTATCCATGCATTGAATTTTCCTCATCCTTGGGCACCAAAGTTAGGAATAAAAACAATTAATAAATGCAATTAAAGTTATTCTTTTATTCCCAAAGGGGTCGCATATTTTGGCAAAGGCTGATTTCTTGATTTAACATTCACTTTTGATGGGATTATTCACCCTACACTGCAGCTCCAAAAATCCCATGATCCACTTAAGTTGTTTGACTTCCATAATGAGATGTTTTACCTTACAAGGTAGGTAAGAAATTCCCATCAATACCTTAAGTGATTTTTTTTAATTTTATAATGGGAATTTTCACCCTGTAAGGCAGGTAAGAAATTCTCGCCTACTTGTTGCCTCTAATTTTCCCATCATGAATTACCCTACAAGGCAAGTACAAAATTCTCACCTACCTGCTGCTACTAAAAATTCCACTGCAACTTAAAACCTTCCATTCCCAAAAATGTGACTTGCCCAAAAGAGGTTTTTTTGTGCATGACTTCATCTTTTTAAAGAGAACCAGACTTCCTGAGGATGATTCCTTCTGACATGAAGACCATAGATGATCTCCAGATACTCCAGGAAAGAAAACGGACTGTAATGGCGAAGGAATTGACCTAGGGGAATTTCATAGAGAAAAAACACGCAAAAATAATAAAAACAAAAAATGTTGCCAGAAGTCACAGACAAAGCCCAGGATCCATTCTTAGTGAAAACCCTACTGGTATATGTGAATATTGACATGCAAAACCTCAACAGGGTTAAACCGGAGCACAATTTACCTCAAATAGGGCTTAAAATAATTAAATAAAAATTTCCTGCTGACAAACCCTGACGAAGGGATAAAACGAGTTTGGGCATCTGGGTATTTGTCAAAATTGGCTCATATGACTCTCTAGGAATATCTTGACGCAATGCAAACATTTTCTAGCAATAAAACACAAAACAACCTATTATTTTAAAAGAATGAAATTTTTAACATGGGGTAGTCTCATATTTCAAGGTGAAATCTGGGGACACCATCTGGCTCTGTTTGTGGACATCTTTGCCTCTGTCAAAATGACATGAGCAAAGGTGAGATCCCAACATCTCTGGTTTTGTGTCTTGTATGTTGGGCTCGGGATCGGGCAAACAAAAACAACACAACACAGAAAAAAAAAAAAAAAAAACAAAGTTTTATTTACATACATACATGGTTTACCCTGCATCTCAGTTCCTGAACAACTTTAGATATTTGAAAGGAAATGGTAACTCAATTCCATCCTAGTAGGCAAGGAAGAAAGTATCCATTCTGGTAGCTCTTTTGATCACGAAGGGCCCTTTCCAGAGTGAATCAGATTTGTCGTGCATGCCCTTCGGTTCATGTCTCATGTCCTACCAAAGTACCTAGTCTCTGATCTTGAATTTCCCTTCTCTGGCCTTCTTGTCGAATATCTTAGGAAAGTCCTCATCAATTTCATCTTGTGGTGGCTCATTCTTTGTTCTTTTTATGGTGGGTAAGTCTGCATCAACTTCTCTCATTCCCAAATTCACTGGTTGCACTTCGGAGTAAGAACTGTCACCATATTCTTTGTTCTTCTTCAGGTACTGATCATGCTTGTTGAAAGTATCCACTAAGGAAACTAAACCCTTGGGGATTTTGTTGCCTTTTGGCTGGATTACTCCACTGCTATCACCATAATCTAGATTTGTTATGCCTGTGACTGTTTGTCGTGGTGGTGATTTACTCTCTTCAACATTCAACCTATAAAAATTTTCTTGCTCCAGACATGCAAATGTTTTTTTATTGTCAGTGAAAGTCTACCACTGTTCAATATTATCAGGGACTTTGGGATGGTAGGCCATCTCCAATTTATAGTTTCCTTGTCTAAATATGGACGATGGTCTATTTGGATTCAATAGTGTAGCTGTGACCGCCAAAGAATCTGCCTTGGAGTTTTGATTGGTTGGGATGAAGTCGATAGAGAAGGCTGCAAAATATAATGTGGCGGAAAACACTTTATCTCTGTAATGCTTCAGCTCATTTCTTTTGACTTGATTTTACCCTCGAACTTGCTTTACTAGAAGTTCAGCATTTCCTTGGGCTTTGAGGAGTCTTACTCCTTTCTTTCTAGCTTGCTCCATTCCTAGAAGCAATGCCTCATACCGTATGATTGGTGTTCTTGAACATCAGCTTGTGGGAGTATGGGAATATCTCATGATCTGGAGATATTAGTAGAACGATGGCTCTTGATCCAAAAGAACAAAAGGTTCCTTTAAACTCCAGAGTCCAAAATTGTTCTTCTTCTTTTACTGGCTCTAGCTCTGGTCAAAGTTCTAACTCTGGAATGTCTTTATCCATTTCCAAGAAATAAACCCCATGGTCAGATTCTTGAAAAAGAATCTGAGATCTAGGATCCTCATATTTTGTAACCATGTACTTAGACTTCTTTTATGGCTTCAGCTTCTAATTAATTCCTTTGATAGGAATATGTGCACATGACCAATCCATCTTTACTTCTTCTCCCAGCTCTTTGCAGAAGTTTCTGCTCAACAACATCATGTAGGAAACAAGAATATCTGTAACTAAGATTGTCATCTTTAATATTTTGTCGGGAAAAGCTACCAGAATAGCTTGTGCATCTTTGATTTTTCCGATTAAAGGGACTTGTCTCTCCATGGAATAACACCTTTTTATGGTCTTTTTCAAGGTAAGCCCAAGATCATTTGCAACTTTAGTTGGCATGACATTGTCATAAGCACCCGAATCTAGAATGCAATTGCTTAACTTGAAACCATTAAGCAATAGGGAGACATAGAAAGGTTCTACTCTTTCAAAAGATAATGAGGGTTTAACAATTGTAATGTTGTTCTAGGGAAGAGTATCCTTGGGCTTAGGCAAAATGCCTTTTGATGTATTGGATTTTCTTGGTGATTGTACATATTTGACTAGCCTATTTAACTACTCAGGAAAGGCTCTCAAGTATTCAACTTCTGACATTTGTACTTTGGTTTTCTTGACATGATCAATAATGTCAAAAGAAGGAATAGATTCAAATACCTGAGTTGCTTTCTGTGGTTGAGATGAAGAACTCACATTCTTATCCTTAGGAGCTATAGAAGAAGGCAAAGGGCTTACCCTTCTTTGTTTGTCAACTAATGCCTCAGCTTGGCAAGTTTTTGACCTTGTAACTACTGCATATGCATGACCATGACCGTCGTCAACAAGCCCCTCATAGTCATGTTCAGATTTGTAGTTTAGGTCATTAATATTGGAGTTGCCAACAAGACCTACAAAATCATCATTCTTGAGCTGATCAACTTTAGCTTCTTGGGCTTCTTCATTCATCTCCACGTTGTTTCTGGGATCAGCTTCAATTGTTAATCTTTGGAAACCAACAATGTGGTTCTGGTTGTTGTTGTTGAAATTCCAAGTAGGGGCAGTATTGTTGCCTTGAGCCATTTGAGTAATTTATTTCTTCATCTGCAACATCTCATTTTATAACTTTTGCAATAGGGAATTGGATGTAGTAGCAGAGGACAAACTTTTAGCTCTAGAAGTGTTGCTCTTTATCTTTCTAGCCATGATGAGGTTGTCTTCAATTTTAACCACCATGTTTTGAGCTGCTAACAAGTCAATAGGATGTGCTCTTCATAGTTGATAGCTTACTTTAGGAAGTAAAAAATTGATGAAGAATACCTTTTGATTCTTGTCATTCAAGGAAGCAGAACCCAGAATTTTGTACAGTAATCTTTGGAATTTTGCAATAAAATCCCACATGTGCTCATGTGGCTCCTTTTTCAGCTGAGTGAGTTGAGTTATCAAGGTACTGGAATCTTCGGCTACCTTAAACCTTTTCAGGAATGCATCTCACATAGTATCCCAGTTGGTTATGGTACCAGGAACTAGTCAATAGAACCATTCTCCAGCCAAGTCATACAGAGTCTCTATGAAGAGTCTAACAAACACATCTTCATGTTCAATTGCAAGCATTCCACAGGATATAAAAAACGTAGCCAAGTGGTCATCTGGATTCTTCTTGCCATCTCCAAAGAATTTTAGAAAATTCTTTCTCATCCCTTTAGGTAGATCATGTATAGGAGGAGTTAGATTCAGAGGTCCAAAGGCTGCACCCCATGGAATAGGTGTTGTAGGGGCAGGTGGCTGATTCTGCATCATGAAAGGAGCACGTCTTCTTCGAGAATAGACTTGATGAATAATTCCAGCTACCGGATTATGCTAAAGATGATCCATATCTAGATGCGTTTGAACTATTTTTACTGGTGAAAGGCTAGATCTGTGGTTTCTAACTTGAGAAATCTCTGGTCTTCTAATTTGTGTTGTTCCCCAATGGAGTCGCCAAAAACTGTTGGCTACATTTTCTACATAGCTGAAAATCTAAGCAGTCATGAGATAAATCTCTCTCATTTACCGGTGAGGCTCCCGTGTAAGATTTTTCAAGTAAAAATGCTAGTATATATTTGTGGGTATTACTTTAACCATGCAGCTCATGAATCATAGCTGTATAGTTTTGCAGCAAGTAAGCAGCTGTTAAAGAAAGGAAATATCTGAAGAAGAGGAAAATAATGGAAAATAGGAAGGAAAGCAGGAAGATGTGCAACCCAATCAATAGATTACAGAGTTGATTGCTTGCACATAGATATAACAGATAGATATTAACATACATAATTATAAGCAAAGGGAATTCCCAATCTAGATCTAAAATAACATAAAGTTTATAAGTAGATCTAAGACAAAAAGTTAGAAAAAAAATGCACCATTGACATAAAGTTCTCCGGAAATATGCTCCTTTTTATTCCTCTTCTTCAAATAGCTATCAGGGGTTTCAGCACAAAGTCTGGAACACAAGAATGTTTCTTACAAATTCTGATGATCTTTTACCCGAAGGTTCTCCTCTACTTATAGAATGTAGAGGGGAAATTACAAGTCGGAAGCTTTTAGTGAACTGGCACATGTGGAAGTTGTAAGGGAAACAAATGACAATCTCCCTCCTGGAATTCCTCTTTACATGACATGCATGATTTGCAACTAAAAATAGAACCTTCTATTTTGCATGTCTGCCACCTATTTCTAAGTAGTTGACTTCTTCAAGTAATGGTTTTTAAACCAATCACTTAAGTTTTATAATTTAATTGATCACTTAATTACTTTTTCGGAGAAAAGAAGAAGAAAGAGGAACATAAATTAGAAGAAAGCTACAACACTTCTAGTTTTGTTCTTTTTCCACATTCTGCATGCAGTTGATTCTTTTGCCTTTGATTCTCACCAAACTAGGTCTGCAAGTAGCTGACTGTGATTTTTCTTATGGGTGTTGCCTTTGACTTTTCTTCCCTCTTATCCTTGAAGCTTTTGCAGTTCTTCTCCATTACATGCATCAGTGCAATGTTTTTTGTAAATAACTCATAATTTTTATTTTTAATTGCATATGAGAAATTAAATATTCTGGAAAGCACTCCGGGTGAATGAAAATTCAATGAAGGCTTCAACTGGAAGATTGGGAGCACATGCACAAGATCCTAGAAGGAATTTTCCATGCACTGACTTCTACACGGGCTGCATTAGAAACAAGCGGATGAATTTTTTCCAGAAGCCTTTGCAATTGGATCGATTTGTGCAGATATGACAATTAAATCGGTGATAGGTTCAAGGCCTATGTCTGCATCATTGACTTTAGCAAATCTGGAAGATATTCATGATTATGCCGATCCTTCTCGTTCATCCTACTTTGCTATAGTTAGAGCAATATTTGTTTGATAAATTTCTTTTTCTTTTTATTCGGCCGGAATTCTTTACAATTGGTGCAGATCTAAGGATTTCTTCAGATTTGGAAGATATATTCAATGTATTTGACATTTATTTAAGCTCACTTTCTCTTATATAAGCACTTTTAATGAATACATGTAATTAATTCAGACAAAGACATCAATCGGAACATGAACACTCGATATTTATCATAAAAATCTACATATAAAGCCCGCTGCCCTAAAATTTGAGGCTTTTCTTACATGCAAAGCAAGCATAAATATTTTCAACTTCACCTGGGCACCTGTACCAATATGCAGATAATTACATAGGCATAAAATCAAGCTCTTCCAACCCTAAGCACTAAACTTTGAAGCTTTCTGGCAATGAAAAACACTTTTTTGAGCAAAACTCCTCCTTTGGGTGCCAAATTTATCCGGGCTACACTCCTTTGCTAAAAGAATTAATTAATTCATCATTATGGCAGCCCTTGCTTAAATAACCCTCATCATTCTATAATTAATAATTGTCTTTCCTATTCCTCGCAATTAATTAATTAAATAACATGTTTTTTCTCTTTAATTTGGGTGCCAAAATTTGCATGCTTAGGGTTGCCATTAAATAAATAAATTTAATTTATTTTTAGCCTTCTTCTTCCTGTCTTCTTTGACTTCTATTCATGCATTGACTTTTCCTCATCCTTAGGCACCAAAATTAGGAATAAAAAACAATTAATAAATGCAATTAAAGTTATTCTTTTATTCCCAAAGGGGTCACATTTTTTGGCAAAGGCTAATTTCTTCATTTAAAAGTCACCTTTGATGGGATTATTCACCCTGCACTACAGCTCCAAAAAACCCATGATCCACTTAAGTTGTTTGACTTCCATAATGGGATTTTTTACCCTACAAGGCAGGTAAGAAATTCCCATCAATGCCTTAAGTGATTTTCTTTTATTTTATAATGGGAATTTTCACCCTGTAAGGCAGGTAAGAAATTTCCACCTGCCTGCTGCCTCTAATTTTTCCATCATGACTTAAGTGACTTTGCCTTCATGGGAAAAAGTACCCTACAAGGCAGGCACAAAATTCTCACCTGCATGTTACTACCAAAAATCCCACGGCAACTTAAAACCTTCCGTTCCCAAAAATGTGACTTGCCTAGAAGAGGATTTTTTGTGCATGACTTCGTCTATTTAAAGAGAACCAAACTTCCTGAGGCTGATTCCTTCTGGCATGGCAGCCATAGATGATCTCCAGATACTCCAAGAATGAAAACGGACTATACTGGCGAAGGAATTGACCTAGGGGAATTTCATAGAGAAAAAACACGCAAAAATAATAAAAATGAAAAATGTTGTCAAAAGTCACAGACAAAGCCCAAGATCCATTCCTGGTGAAAACCCTACTGGTATATGTGAATATTGACATGCAAAACCTCAACAGGGTTAAACCGGAGCACAATTTACCTCAAATGGGGCTTAAAATAAATAAATAAAAAATTTCCGCAGACAAACCCTAACGAAGGGATAAAACGAGTTTGGGCATTTGGGTATTTATCGAAATTGGCTCATATGAATCTCTGGGAATATCTTGACGCAATACAGACATTTTCTGGCAATAAAACACAAAATGACCCGTTATTTTAAAAGAACAAAATTTTTAACATGGGGTAGTCTTAGATTTCAGGGTGAAATCTAGGGACACCATATTGTTACTGATCTGGCCCTCTTGTAATGCTTGAAGGGAATTATTCATAGTTTACCACTCTTGATTAAAAAGTGGATCTTGCGGGTGATGGCGTAGGTATATACAAAGGGTCTAGCCTAGGTGTATGCCCACCCCGATTTGTTGCGAGAATCTCTTCATAAGGATCTCTTTGTGCCTCCCGTCGAGGAGTGTTTATTGAGAATTCATAAAGCGAAGCTTTAGGTTTTTCCTTTAGTATAGTTTGTTTCACAAATTTTGGTTGTTTCTTTTATATATGCAAAGCCAAACTTGTCAATTGACGAGTGAGGGCTTGGACCTATTTTTCTAACGTAACCTCTTTAATATGTATTTCATGACAATCTTCGTTAGGAGGCGGTTGTGCATGGTGAACATGTTCTTCATGGTCTTCGCAATGAATTTTAATAGGAGGCAAATGATAGTCTCCATCATTTTCAAATGGTATCTCCTCATTATTCTATCATGTAGAAGTAGAGGCATGACCTGGGTTTAATATTTCATTAAGAGTGCGACAAGGGTGGTCTACTTCTTCTCCCTGAACCATACCGGCGATAAGAGAAGGGTCTACCATGGAAGGTAATTTGGCCCCTAGTTCCATAACCCGCATAAGAACTTCATGTTTGTTGTGAAAAATGTAGTTATTAAAATGGGCAAAATGAAGCTCTGCATCCACATGAGGATACTCTTCCTCTCCACCACTATGGTCAACCATGATTTTATCCTCCAAAAGAGGGTTATGACCTCCAAATATATTGGCTTCTAACTTTTGTGACCCTATCCTCATAGTAGGGATTACTTAGAATAGAAGGTACAACATGAAATATTTCCACTAAGGTTTATTAACAAGGGACCCTAGTCAAATTCGTGCAGCGTAACGACCCTAAGTTGCCAACACAAGGTGACTATAGAATAGCCACAAAATCGACAGATCAAAAAAAATGTACGAACTAAAGAATAATGAACAAGCTACCCTAGCAAGGTAATATAGGACACAAGTTTTGCTTAGAATAATACAATGATGTACAACGCTCAAAACTTGGGGTTTACACCAAATAGTTTAGTCTCTAAGATTTCGTCTAGATAGGTTTACAACCAAATAGTGACAACACAATATCACTAGTTATGTTAAGTTTGTAACAAAAAAGGCCTAAATGATAAGAGAATGTTGACGCGATCTTCTAACAAGATATACTAAAAACCAGTTTCTAAACACTAACAAATTCCAAGTCTCGTAAAATGGATGATAACAATTTAAGTAGCGTAACGACACTATTTGGACACATGAACCAATCTTTCGGGAAAACAAGATTTCTAGTTTCAAAATAATGTTATCGCGATGATAACAATGTATCCTCAACACTCACAAAACTCAAGACAAAGTTAGGATGTAAAAACTACGTCTAAGTATAACAAGAAATTATTATGCGTGTGAGCAACGTAACTCTACAATATAGAGATTTTAGGCCTAATTTCACAATGGAAACAAGAATAACTATCTCAATTGCATGGCTACAATGTGGGCAGCGTAACAACTCAAAAGAAGACAACGATGAAATCACCTAACTATGATGATAATAAGTCTCAAATATGGGTTTTTGAGACAAGGGGACCTACTAGATCATGAGTATGTACCATGCACACTTTCAACACTTATGCTCTGGCATTGCAACCTAGTCTCACAAGTAGAATACAAAAGTGGTGGACATGTGATATCTAGCTGTATCCATATATGTTGTTTCCTTTTGTCACAAAAATGGGCAACAAGAAAACAAGGGTGTAGACCAAGTGGTGTTGAAATAAACCTGGTGTTATTTTGGAAAAGTTTTGCCTTGTCTTAAGACAAGTGAAAAACTAGGACAAAATGACACTAAGTAGATTTTGTGATGAAATGTCATGCGGTTTCAACTTTAAGAGATTATTTCCCTTATTCCAAAAACAAGAGTTTTAATCTAACAAAGTTGTTACTTTTTGAGAGCTCTCAAATATACTATCTAAGAAAAAAACAATGGCTCCAGGTTGACAATCTTCCTAGGTGGTTTTCTCTCTAGGTGTCACAAGATATCTAGAGCAAGCTCGATTTACCCAAAAGGTCACACTAACTAATTTGGGATTATCTCAGCTTTACTTTACCCCCTTCAGTATAATAAGCATCAAATCGTGTTCAGTTATACTTTCACTAGGGTCGTAATATAGATATCTTTGACGCTAATCTCACCAAGGCATACTAGAAAAGTGAGTAGTGCGGAGCACTTTCCTATTTTGTTCACAAGGTTCCATCTTGTGTGAACTACTTTAGGGCTCCTAATACCACCCCCATTGTTGTAGTTTAAGGATTATGCCAAAGGGGTTATGTCCTTGTTGAGCAGATGAGTCGTAGCTCTTAACTGAAACATGCAAATACAATGTGATGATTGTGGTGTATTTTTTATATTTTATAATTAATTTGGTTTTTGTCGTACTCATTTTAGCAACCTATAATCACACGTGTAGTTAGAAAAATTGTTTAGGTCCTTGTTTCTTTGACTAGCATTAGGTACTTCAGAAAAATGGTTAGTAGTTTCAAAATAGATTCACAATATCATAAGAAAATAGCAATGAAAAATGCTTGTAAATCAACTAACTACCATCAAATTTTGCAAAAAACAAGGTTTATTCCCAATTCATCCAAGTGATTTTTATTGAAAAGACTATAATTTCTTTTGATTCCCAAGATCACACTAGGTGCAAGGGAAGAGCATACACAAATTCTAGCCTTGGTTATTTAGCAAGTGAAAAGGCATTTAAACTAAAAGATGATTAACAGAGTTTCCTACTCACTCTAATGATAGCAAAATAAGGTTTAAGAGTGATTTTGATTCTTTAGATCACATAAAGTGCAAGAGAAGAGCATATATACCTTAACCCAAACTCATACAAATCATGGAAACAAGATTAATTCCTTCAAACCCTAAGTGTTTTTATAAGAAAACTTACTCTAAATCTATGAAATTGATAAAAATTGCTTCTAAAAACCGCTAAAAAGTAACAACAATCCTAAAAACCAAAAATGGAAACTTTGAGTTTGTAGGAAAAATTTATACAGACACACTTGAGTTCTCATGTCGACGTGTACGTGCATGTTTCAATGCCTGCATGCCTCTGTCAACACATATGTGCCCCTGTGTAAAAAGTGACTGATGGCTAAAAAATTTGATTTACGTGTGCACTTCTAGAGAAGCGAGTGCATGCCTGTTTCAATGCCCGTGCTCCCTTGTCAACGTGTGTGCGCCCCGTTGTAAAAATGACTGACAACTGAAAAAAATGAGCTAATGTGTGCACTTCTAGAGAAGCGGGTGTGCGCCTGTTTCAATTTCCACGTTCCCATTTTGATGTGTGTGCACCTGTTTCAACACTTGTACTCCCGATTCAACGCCTGCGTGCCCCTTTGCTGGAAATGGTCAAAATTCAAGTTTTGACAAGAATTTCTTTAAAAAGGTCAAATCTTTGGTATTTTTTGGCAATTTTGATAGGGATTTGCCTCCTTGAATCCTGCAAGGAATATAAAAACACAACTTCTACCACTAATCTAGTTTAAACAATTATCTAGCTTGAAAAAATGATCTAAAACTTTGAAATTAATCTAAAATGCTTGAGAAACTAATCTAAAAAGCTTTAAAAGTATTCTAGAAAGCTTGAAATTTGAACTAGAAAACTTGAAGTTAATCTAGGAAACTTGAAACTAATCTAAAAAATTGAAATGAAAAACTTTGAAACTAAGTTTAAAATATTTAAAAAGTGAATACAATGGGGTATTGTCCCACCAGGCATGCCAAATGATGACACCCTAAACATTCATAATCAAATTGCAAAGCTAAACAAGGAAGGCTAACACCATTGCCACCTAATAGCTAAGGTTATAAGTCTAGGAATGTAACATTAAGATAGAAGCTTAACATAATGCTCAACTAGTATGAAAACAATACAAAATCTAACTACTAATATGCTTGAATTACCTAACATGGGCCTAAATAGACCTAATAGGGAAACCAAATTGGTATGGTTGCTACTCCAAACAAGGTGAAATGTCCTCTCCAAATGACTACATGGTCATTTTGGATATCCATCTACTAACCCCATTGAAGGCTTTAAGCAAGGATTGAACTTGTCTATATATCATATTTATTATATGCGATGCAAATCAAAGCATGGTGTAAAGTATAAAGGAATGAGGTGCACCCTTTTTATAGTTTTCCTTTTGGGAGAAACTTGTATTTTGGTGCATGTGGGACTATAAGCCCCAAATTAGATTATAATTGCTAATCATGATTAGACCTTGATAATCACAATTAGTGAATTACCAAGTGATTAAAAGGTATGGAGCATTAATCAACCGCTTAGGGTCAACTAGGAGGCTAGGATAAGCTTTTAAAGCTTGCTGAGATGTTATGGAGGTGAATGGGGTGATTTTGAGTGGTTGGAAGAGGTGTTTGAGTCAACACTAGGCTACATTGATCAAACCAAGGGAAAAATAGGCTTAATTAGCTTATAAACGTTAATTGTTTGTTTTAAAGAGGATTTTGACATACAATTCGCCATAAAGTGGCATCCTGAATGTGAAAGGGGTTCCGCAATCAACAAAGTGTTGTTAATTGGCTAAAGTGGTAAGAAACGTTAGTTAATTAGCAAAGATCACTAATTATAATAGAATTGGCAAGAATGAGAGTAATTTGTGTGCATTTTGGCAATAAGATTGCAAAAGCGAAATTTAGTTGTCTACATTTATAGACGAGAATATGTTGTCACCACAAATTCTAACACATAACTTTATAGATTACCTCACCAATACACATCAATAGCTCTAGTCCACACTTCATCGATATGATTCAAATTTTATACCCTTGCATCAATCCAAACATTTTGTCTCACAATATTATGCCTCTTTCCAACATAAAAGTGGTGATCCACGCATAAAGGTACTCTGGAAACTCTATAAATAACACTTCATATAAATCATTGTACGACTCATCCTCTAAGAAAGATCTTGGTCTGTGATTGTAGCATCCTTTTTTCCCGATCCCAAATTCTATAGTATTATCACAAAACCAAACCTTAATTTTTTCATGTAACTCATTTCATTGATCCATAGGCCATACACATAATTACTTCTTATGACACAATGAAATGAGGTCCTAGTAACAAAACCAAATATTAGCCTAAATGTGTGCAATATCTTAGACTATAGCATAGGACAAACCCCAATGCACATTAGAGTACAAGTATTTATTTGCACCACTAGTTTCAATTAGGTTTTTTATTTAAGGTCTCACCCAAAGCAAAGGAAAGAAGTCATGGGTCCCTCATTTTAGGAGAGATACACAAAACTAGAAATATGCATGGCATCTTAACATAATTATCCTTACATAACCTACTCCTCAACAAAAACATCAAATGCACATTGTAAAAATAACATACATATCACCATATTAATTGCAATTCATGCACATAACAAATAAAATAACCTCAACATACACATAAACATCTTATCTCCATTAATATCTCAAAGAATGATACAATTTACATCAATTTGTGTGTAATTACACTCAGAGACATGAATCTACACAAGATCTACAAAACAAAAGTATAATTTGCACTCATTTATGTATGAAACCATTATAATTCTTTGATATTTTCACCAAACCTTACTAGACCATCCTAGGTGTGCAACATTTATAGAAGCTCTCTAGATCTACAATTCCAGTAATGTTAATGATCAATATAATGTTAACCACACAATAATAATATTTGTGCAATCATGCTTTACATTTGAGGATTTACAAATTATATATGTTCTTATGAAATATTTGACAAAGCTTTGCATAGATTTAACAATAATTTTTTTCTCAAAAATTATTCTGCATACATTATATTATTTCATACGAGACAATACATTTATATAGGAAAAGTCTTTCCTATAATTGTGGAGCTGATATCTCCACCACAATCTTCTTATGTCCCTATAATAGCTCAAAAACTTATTCACGTAATATTTTTGTTATAACAATATATACGTTTAACCAAACAACTAACCAATTTACCAACACTATTACTATCTTACCATAAGTACATAATATTTACCATATGGTAAATATCAAACCATGAGAGCACTAATAAAGATTATTCCTAACATTCTTGCATATTTCTGTGCATATTCTCTTGATTTTCCTTCCAAAATATTCTTCTTGTTTGGTTGTCACTTAATTTCCACACGTATTCTCCCCTATGTCGGTGGTGTAGTTTCAGATTATCTGCTCTTTGAACCTCTTCTTGTGTCCCGTGTGTCTCTTCCTTCTCTTGGAAAATCCCCAGTTTACTCTTACATGGTCTTCTTAACTTCTCAGTTTGTCATGTGATCATGCATGTCTCACTTGTGGCTTTTAGGTCCAACAATAGGGAATGAAATTTCTCTTGTCAACAATAAATGAGGATTTAGATCTTTGATCATTTATCAATATAGAAATTGTGCTTCACGTCATGTGTCAATATTACCATTGTTTTTAGGATCATTCTAGGTATGTGTTCATACTATAAAAAATTAATGCTTCTTCATTAAGGTTAAATAGTTCTGATAGTGTTAACTCTAATCTATTCAAAGGTGTAGAAGCATTTTTGCAATACAAGAAAACGAGGAATATTAGCGATTAAAAATTAATTGGTTATTATTACAACCAAAAATCCATTTATGTGTCTTCCACACTTGTATATTGGTATACTCTTAGAGTCTTTGGATAAGTAGACATAGATAAGAATTAATGTAATTGTTAGACATCTTATAACATCCAACCTCTCTAATCATTGTATAAAACTACTAGAAAATACAATCTTGCAACTCATAACTCTAGCACAATACCTATTATATTTTTTCTCTCATTTTATTATCATTGTGATTATGCATCTTGGTCTTTATCTTTTCATATGCACTTACACCATAACATATTTAATCCACTAAATGTGGTATCCACATCGTTTACTCATGGGTCCTAGATCAACAGTATCATATCTTGCACACTTCATATCATATCCCAGTGGTGTTGAAGTTTCCATCTGAATTTTCCTTTATTTGTACCCCCACTCATACAAGGTCTGATTACAGTAAGTTATGTCTTGAAACTTGTGTTAGATAATCATAACTTCCAACACATCCTCAACTAGCAGAAAAATCTACTTCAAATATGTCAACCTCATATATGGCACAAAAAATGATACAATATGTTTCGCATAGGCAAACAAGAATATTTGGAAAAGCACTATGCATATGAGAAAATGTGAATTTTTTGACCACTTTTCCAAACTTCTCTAGCATGTTCATATTCCTTATGAATCATCCAATTCAAGTTGACCCCTTCACTGGGCATATGTCATACAAGTTACCAATAAATCTAGACATCCCAAGTTTTGAAGGAAGCATAAATTTGTATGTATTAAATAATTGGTTAAATCTCATTTATTCATACTAAGTAGAACAATTTTCTAATAAAGATAAAATAATATTCTCTCCTTAGGATTTCCTTGTCTACAAAGAAATGGTGGCATAACTATTGCACTACCCATTAAGACGAGGACTTAAAATTTATAGATACCTAGAATGGTTTCATAGAAGTGTTGAAAGCTACCTATTACCCAGTCGGAAACTATGATTAGCAGTACATCAAGTTTTCATAATTGTGCCAAGGTGGTGATCAATGTATTCAAGAATACATAGACACCTTTCACGCTTTGTTTCCCAAATTGAATGTTCAAAGATCGAAATAAAATCATCTTGAAATATAGGTCAAACTTAAGATCATACATCCAATCCCACGTGGATTTCCTCCACATTACTTCTCTAAGGGAGGCAAAGATATTTTCTTGCAATTTCAAAGAAAAAGTCTAATAAAGAAGAGTCCAATCTCAAGACAAGAAATGGTCTAAGAATTTTAAGTTTGGAACTAGCTGATTTATAATCAAGAAAAGGGACCTTCGTGGTCTTCCCATAAGATATTTGGATGGCATCCTAAATGTGCCATGAACATTTGTGTGCCATATTCAACAAATTTTCACATTTTACGAGAAAACAATTGTGTGCAAACATGGATAAGCGTTCTTTTTCCATGTAGGAGATCCTATATCTGTGATGCATTGTTGAAACACATGGATTTGATGTGTATCTGGCCAAGATCTATGTCATCTAGTAACGACCTACACCAAAGAATCTCACAAAGCTTTACAATTTTTTGGAATTTGCAAATTTCTACTTGGTTTATCTCATGACAGTTGACCTCTTAATCCAATTATGAAAGTGGCTCCAAAGCAACCTTTACTTGGATAACCATAAAATAGAAACCATTTAAAGAAATTAGTAAATTACAGAGTTTGTTTCGCAGTAGTAAATTTTCAATTCTTTACCTTATTTTCAAAAACCATTTGAGATGGAGACTTATGCATCTCAATATGTACTTGATTCAATCCTCTCTCAATTTGGTCATTTAGTTGCTTACCACCATAAAACATTCACTACCACAATAATGTAATGTCCCCTTTTAGGAACAATGATAAGATGACACTCAACAAGAAGATTCAACACCCAAAATTATTAGGACATTGTTGTAAATGATTAAACTCATCCAGTCATACTTGAGCATTCAGGTGGATGACTCAATAAACCCAAGGAGAGGGGTTTAATGGCCTCTATCGAATGGCTTAGATCTTTTACTTCCAGCTGAAACTAATGTGGTATGCAAACTTGGTACTCAAGTATACTAACATACAACTCCAGTTGAACTAATGAGCTCAGAAAAATCAGATTTCAACTGTATAAAATCAGACCTTAGTTCATTAGTGAATATATCAAACAAGCAAGAACTCAGCTGCAAGGGATACTTGAAATCATTCTCCAATACCTTCATATGAACCTCAACTAGACATGATTATTTAGAGCATAAAAATCCATGATACAAACCGTTGGAGTGTATATATGATTTGATCTAATATCTCATATATAGATCAAATAAACTCTCATTCAATAAATATGTAGACAACTGCAATATGAATCCCAAAAACAAATCTAAATTTACCCATACAAATTGCTAGATGTATACTTGATCCAACTTCAGATGTAGATCGTTGAGAATTCAATCAAATATTTCATAAATCATACTAGATACCTTTATGTCCAGTTCGTTGCCAAAAGGATCTCATTCATGTGCAATCTCCCAGCCACAAGAGGATCTACAAGAAGGTAAGAATCGTTGCCCCAAAATATGTATTCTTCACACAACATGAGCCTCAGACAAAACTCTAAGTACTGGAATATTTTAGTCACCAAAGGAACTATACTTCTTTTCCAATAGGAGACCATAAATCATGCATATGTAGTTGTGATACCTCAGTCACAAGAGAATATGCAAACAAGGGGAAATTTATATCAAAAGGGACACTATTAAACCCTGCATATGCAAGTCGTCACACTTAGATTGGAACAACCACACTAAGACAACCAAAAGAGGTAGAAATCAATGCAAGAGGAACTCTAGAGATGGATGTAATGATAGACCAAAACCCCAAATAGTTCATTGATATTAAATGGCATTTAAAAATGCAACAAACACTCAACATTCACCCCAAATGGAGTAATTGGTTTTAAGGAAATAAAAACAGCTCAATTCAACTACAATCACACCATTACACACCAAATAATAGCACCAATTTTGTTTAAAAGGAGTCGTTGTAGCAAGGGCACAAAAACATGTATAGATATGATCAATTTACCTCAAACAATACTCCAAAACAGTCCACAAAACACCAAAGAAAATTCACTAGGATTGAGAGCCAATACACACGAAAGTAGATTTGAAAAAGTACCCCAAAACTCTTTAACTTGATCACGAAAACCCAGTTGCTACAATAGAAAATATAGATTTTCACTCGTAAATTTAACCAAAATATTTGTCAAGGGCCAAAACATGGATCTCACAAATAACCTTTTTAATTTTATAACAAGCTACAATACATCTCCAAGCATGAGAGAGAAAGTATCAATGGTGGGCATACATCCCTACTCCAAGCATGGAGTCAAATCAATTTCATCCATAAGCATAACCCATCTCAAAGAAATGCGGCCCCTCTTTATAGAAATAAGAGGTGCAATCTCCAATGTTCAATCATTTAATATTTTCCCTCTAAATCAAAATTAAAATTAAAATATTTAATAAGCTACTACTTGTGCACTTTATTTAATTTCTTAATTTAATATTATGAAACAACTAACCTATGTGCACCTTCTAAACTACCTAGAAATTCCCACTTGTAGCGCTAGGCATACCAAGGGGTTATAATGTAAATAGAAGAGTGAATCGATTTGGTAGTAATGTCTCTCAAAAAGGGGGACATTAAAGTATCCCACATATTATCAAGAGCTTTATGACATTGTTCAAGCATGTAAGCATTGAAAACACTACAAATTGGGAAAGGAGGTCATAGTCTACATGGATCACAATTCATGGCATTTTCTCTAGACAAAGAAATTGTAGTGAGAGCAACATCAAAAATGGTCTTTCATATCTTTGAAGTAGTTTCCATTTGAAATTGAGCATAAGAATGGAAGTTCCAATATGGTCATTGATTGTTTGAGTCAACCTTTTGTTTATCTCTCCTTACTATGCTTGATACATGTGGATGTGAGATTTGCATGTGGACATGAGACCCACACTTGGTCACAATTAGACAATTGATGCAAACTTCACAAATATTCATCAGGCATTGTATACTAATACGTGATTCCAAATTTCTACTTGCAAGATGGACTCATATATTCTTCATAACTTCATGTGTGTCACAAGGCAGAGCATGAAAAACAAATATCGGTGACTCATTTCACCAAAGTTGTAAGACAATTTGGGCTTGAAAAGACCATTGAGGTATGGTGAAAATATATCTTTTTGCCACTCCTCAACCAAGAAGCTACGAAAAAAAACAAATAATGTGTGCCATGTGCCATAACCAAATCTATTAAAAAAAAGAAATAATATATGCATATTCTTCAATTCTAATGAGACTATGGCAATCAGTGTCCATGGATTTCCTATCACACTACCTATATGCATATTTTTCAATTCTAATGACACTATGACAACCAGTGTCCATGGATTTCCTATCACACTACCCTACCACCAAACAAGGCAATGATTGTGTTTACGTATTAGTCGATAGACTCTCCAAGACGACAATTCTCACACCATGTAGGGAGCCAACCTTGGCTCAAAAAAACTCAACTATGTTTTATAAAATGTATAGATTCTTTTCAATGAAAAAAAATGTATGTATTCACTTAAGGTTACCATCAACCATCATCTCTGATAGAGAAAAAATTATGAGGAATTTCTAGCAATGGCTTTGGTCCATGATGGACACAAAGCTAAAAAATTCTAACGTGTTCCATCCTCAAAATGATGGATAGACAGAGGTGTTGAATGCATCTTCTTAGAATGTACAATTCTAGAAAGCAATGCACATGGGATGAGAGTTTTCCTTTCGTTCAGTAGAGTTACAACAAAGCTCTGCACAACTCTATCACATGTAACTATTTTCAAGTATGCTTAGGATTCTAGCTTTTGGCACCCATTAGCGAAACTTATCCTATATTGCCATCCACAACAATAATTCCTTTAGCTCAAAATGAAATTGACAAAGCTATTGAGTTCATTAAGCACATACAACACATTCAACAAGTGTGGACCATCCTACGAAAGGCCAATCAATAGTATAAGCAAAATCATGATAAATACCAAGAGCCACACACTTTTCAAGTTGGCAATTGAGTATGGATTCATTTGCAAAAGAAAAAATTCACAAGACCTTAGCATAAGCTTCATCCACTTCAATACGAGCCCATACTGGCACTAAGAAAGTTGGAGTTAATTATTTCAAGATCAATCTACCTTCTTACGTGGTCTTCATCCAATATTTAATGCAAAACTCTTGCACCATTATTTCCACTTTGGACACACCAAAAGTTACAAGAACACTTCAGTAAGTAATGGAGACAATTGCTCTTCAATTGGGATTTTGGTCATTTTGTGATATAATGGCAATATTATATGACGTATGTTGTCTTCAACATCGATGTCAAGACCATTTCAAACACACATGGTCATACCACGAAGTTCAAACCCCTCTTTGTTGATGTCACACAATTCCAACAATGTAAGTTTGAATAGTCACAAAGCTAGCAATTGTCTTCTTGTAACCAACCAACCACTTCTTGATCTTCCACACTTCTATGTTAATGTAGGTATACGTCTGAGAATCAACAAGTGATTATTAGATGCACGTAACCTCCCGAGGCCGTGCAAGAATATGCAGGATTACGGGAATGGTGATGGCCAACTATAGGAGAATAAGGGACTAAGACCGGGTAGTGTGAGTTCCTAGTAGTTGAATTGGCCAAAGGGGAGTTAGAGGCTATGTATGGGTAGCGTAAGTTCCCTATTGTTTAATTGTTTGATTTGATTTTTTTACTAAATTATGTTAAAGGTTTGTTTTATTAATTAAGAAATGTAATCTAGCTTAAATAAAAGACAAGTGTGTTTTAATCTTTTAAGTAACCAAATTCATTCCCAATTAATTAAATAAAACGAAATGAAATACCATCTATTCTATTTGTATGAGTAAGAAACGAATTAAAAGAAAACTAACTAATCAAATAACATCTTTTTTTTATTTTTCATAATTTAGATAAAATAAATAAATAAACTATTCTACAAACACAAGAAATTAATTAAAATAAAATACTACTACTTCCAATAAAGTAAGCTAAAAACAAAGAATAGTCGAATGTGATTATTCCTCTGTTGCAGGGTTGTCTAACAATTCTATTCTAAGAGAATGTATTAAAAAATTATTGATCTAAATAAAATAAAATAAACTTCATCTGGAAAAGCTTCAGCCTCAAGTTTTCTGGAAAGGGAAAGCTCCTCAGAAGAAATTTCCTCTTTGTCGTATGAACTTTCCCTGACATAAGTAAATCTAGACTAATTAAAAGAAATAAAAGATGTGCACGGATTTCTTCACTTTTTGCAAACTATTTTCCTGAGTAAGATCCAAAGGGATAAGTCAGGAAGAAGTTATCACGAGAAGATGTGTGCAACAATTTTTTTGAAAGAAATACTAGAAATAAAATAAATACACTCGGGAAGTGATGAAATCTTCCTCTTCTACAATTCTACCAACTCAAAACAAATGCATTATTTATATTCTAACAATTAAAAATTAATTAAAGCTTCAAAGAATTCAAGTACAACATCAACCTGGTTACTATTGTACTGTGGTAGCTTCCCAAAGATGAGAATGTGCTTTTTTTCTCCTCAGCTGTGTATCCTCTTCCAAAGATGAAGTCCAATTGATTCAGGAATGCACAGATGTTGGCTGGTAGAAAAGTAAACAAAATATTGGTTGTGGCTGACTTAGTGTAAGAAACAACTGAAAATAAATGATAAGAAAAAACAGAGTAAAGAGGTGGTTGTCTATTTGGTTCCTCTCAAAATTTCAGCAGCATAACTTAACCTCAAGAATATGAAAATTCCAACCTATCATACGGGTAAAAGTTGGGCTCTTTATAAAATCTGGGAAAAAAGAAGTCAATTACATGTGTCAAAGAAGAGGTGACAAATCAGCAAAAGGAGAGGTAGTCAACATTCTAAACATAGCCAAAGAGGAAGAGAAAATCAACATGATTCCAACGAGTCAAAAAATATGCAAAACGGTTAAGAAACGAGTGAGAAAATCACTCCCGAAATCCAAATGTGTGTTGAAAGATGTGCGTTTAAAGTCTCTAATTTCAATTGATAGAACCACCGGTCAATGCAGAAGGGCGGTTGCACAACCGTCAACGCAGTTGCACAACCGCCGCTCAGGACAAACAAAAAGCTAAAAATCAGTTTTACAAGAAAAATAAAAGTCTGCACACAGAACAAAGGGGCTGATTTTCCCTAGCTTGTTTTGTAAAGGAGCGATGTAAAGAATAGAGGAAAGGATCTGGCATACCTCATGGGGGGTTTACCTTGGAAGACGTTTTTATCATTCATATTGGAGATTTTGTTGTTCCAACAATTATAACATCAAATGTAATTTTGGGTGCATACAATAAGCTTTCATCGTATAAATATTTTGAAAAAATAAAGATAGGTAATAGGCATAACATAGTGGCTAAATGTCTCGTAACACATCCGACCTAATTTTAATCTAAAATGTACATAACTATTGCATAATACAATGTTTGTAGCTTACAGTTCTAGAATGGTGCATATTGTTATGTTGTTTCACTTTGTCCATAAACACTACAATGATAAATCTTGATATTCATCATTTCACATGTATTTATGCCTTAACATATTTAATATTTCATTTTATCCGTCTGATTTCCTCATATGCCCAAAATCACTTAAAATATAATAATTTCGATATGAATTGTCAGCGTCAAAATAAAATAATGATGTACTTCTTATTGGATAAACATTAATAACACGCCCTTTTATCTTTCTTGCCTCGCCCATTTGGGTGCGGGCCACACCCAACAAGTTGGATGGCATATCTTATTATTAGTTAAAGGTCAATAATCTTTTGAATTGTGATCACTTTACACCCCCTCCCCCCTTTCTTTGAATATAATATTCTCTGAATAATGAATTGTCAATCGCCTTGAAGGTCAATAATCTTTTGAATTGCAATCACTTTACCCCCACCCCCTCCCCCTACTTATTTAAATATAATATTATGCATCTCAATATGTACTTGGATCAATCCTCACTCAATTTGGTCATTTAGTTGCTTACCAAAGTAAAACATTCACTACCACAATAAGAAAGTATCCCACATATTATCAAGAGCTTTATGTCATTGTTCAAGCACATAAGCATTGAAAACACTACAAATTGGGAAAGGAGGTCGTAGTCTACATGGATCACAATTCATGGCATTTTCTTTAGACAAAAATTGTAGTGAGAGCAACATCAAAATGGTCTTTCATATCTTTGAAGTAGTTTCCATTAGAAATTGAGCATAAGAATGGAAGTTCAAATATGGTCATTGATTGTTTGAGTCAACCTTTTGTTTATCTCTCCTTACTATGCTTGACACATGTTGACATGAGATTTTTGTGTGGATATGAGACTCGCACTTAGGCATATAAGACTCACACTTGGTCACAATTGAAAAATTGATATCTAAACTTCATACTCGAATATTCATCAGGCATTGTATACTAATACGTGATGCTCCAAATTTCTACTTGCAAGATGGACTCATATATTTTTCATAACTTCATGTGTGTCACAATTAGCAGAGCATGAAAAAAAAATATCGGTGACTCATTTCAACAAAGTTAATTAAGTTACAATTTGCTACTTCAAATGAAAAGACCATTGAGGTATGGTGAATAAATATATCTTTTTTCCACACCTCAACCAAGAAGCTATGAAAAACATCAAATCCTGTGTGTCATGTGTCATAACCAAATCTATTAAAAGAAAGAAATAATATATGCATATTCTTCAATTCTAATGAGACTATGGCAATCAATGTCCATGGATTTCCTATCACACTACCTATATGCATATTTTTCAATTCTAATGACACTATGACAACTATATGTCCATAGATTTCCTAGTCACTCTACCCTACCATAAGGGGAACAAGGCAATGATTGTGTTTACGTATTAGTTGATAGTTGGATTAAGATAAAATTTCACACCATGTAGAAAGCCACCTTGGCTAAAAAAAAGTCAACTATGTTTTATAAAATGTAAGTTTTTTTTCAACCTCTTTTTGAAAACAAATGTATGTATTCACTTAAGGTTACCATCAACCATTTGGTTTGATAGAGAAAAAATTAAAAGGAATGGATTCTAGCAATGGCTTTGGTCCATGATTGGACACAAAGCTAAATAAGTTTATAACGTGTTCCATCCTCAAAATGATGGATAGACAGAGGTGTTGAATGCATCTTCTTAAAATGTACAATTCTAGAAAGCAATGCACATGGGATGAGAGTTTTCCTTTCATTCAGTAGAGTTACAACAAAGCTCTCCACAACTCTATCACATGTAACCGTTTTAAAGTATGCTTAGGATTCTAGCTTTTGGCACCCATTGGCTTAAACTTATTCTATATTGCCATCCACATGACAATAATTTCCTTTTGCTTAAAATGAAATTGACAAAGCCCTTGAGTTAATTAAGCACATACAACACATTCAACAACAAGTGTGGACCATCCTACGAAAGGCCAATCAATAGAATAAGCAACACCATGATAAATACCAAGAGCTACACACTTTTCAAGTTGGCAATTGAGTATGGCTTCATTTGCAAAAGAAAAAATTCACAAGACCTTAGAATAAGCTTCGTCGTCCACTTCAATACGAGCCCATCTATCTGGCACTAAGAAAGTTGGAGTTAATCATTTCAAGCTCAATCTACCTTCTTACGTGGTCTACATCAAATATTTAATGCAAAAATCTTGCACCATTATTTCCACTTTGGACACACCAAAAGTTACAAGAACACTTCAGAAAGTAATGGAGAAAATTTCTCTTCAATTGGGATTTTGGTCATTTTGTGACATAATGGAAATATTATATGACGTATGGTGTCTTCAACATCGATGTCAAGACCATTTCCAACACATGTGGTCATACCACGAAGTCCAAACCCCTCTTTGTTGATGTCACACAGTTCCAACAATGTAAGTTTGAATAGTCACAAAGCTCAATTGTCTTCTTGTAACCAACCAACCGCTTCTTGATCTTCCACACTTTTATGTTAATGTAGGTATAGTCTGAGAATCAGCAAGTGATTCTTAGATGCACGCAACCTCCCAAGGCCATGCCGGAATATGCAGGATTACGGGAATGGTGATGGCCAACTATAGGAGAATAAGGAACTAAGACCGGGTAGTGTGAGTTCCTAGTAGTTGAATTGGCCAAAGGGGAGTTAGAGGCTATGTATGGGTAGCGTAAGTTTCTTATTGTTTAATTGTTTGATTTGATTTGTTTACTAAATTACGTTAAAGGTTTGATTTATTAATTAAGAAATGTAATCTAGCTTAAATAAAAGAAAAGTTTCTTTTAATCTTTTAAGTAACCAAATTCATTCCCAATTAATTAAATAAAACGAAATGAAATACCATCTATTCTATTTGTATGAGTAAGAAACGAATTAAAAGAAAACTAACTAATCAAATAACATCTTTTTTGTATTTTTTAGAATTTAGATAAAACAAATAAATAAACTATTCTACAGACACAAGAAATTAATTAAAATAAAATACTACTACTTCTAATAAAATAAACTAAAAACAAAGAATAGTTGAATGTGGTTATTCCTCTGTTGCAGGGTTGTCTAACAATTCTATTCTAAAATAATGTATTAAAAAATTATTGATCTAAATAAAATAAAATAAACTTCTTCTGGAAAAGCTTTAGCCTCAAGTTTTCAGGAAAGGGAAAGCTCCTCAGAAGAAATTTCCTCTTTGTCGTATGAACTTTCCCTGACATAAGTAAATCTAGACTAATTAAAAGAAATAAAGGATGTGCACGAATTTCTTCACTTTTTTCAGACTATTTTCCCAAGCAAATCCAAAGGGATAAGTCAGGAAGAAGTTATCAAGGGAAGATGTATGCAACAATTTTTTTGAAAGAAATACTAGAAATAAAATAAATACATTCGGGAAGTGATGAAATCTTCCTCTTCTACGATTCTACCAACTCAAAACAAATGCATTATTTATATTCTAACAATTACAAATTACTTAAAGCTTCAAAGAATTCAAGTACAACATCAATCTGGTTACTATTGTACTGTGGTAGCTTCCCAAATATGAGATGTGCTTTTTTTCTCCTTAGCTTTGTATCCTCTTCCAAAGATGAAGTCCAATTGATTCAGGAATGCACAGATGTTGGCTGGTAGAAAAGAAAATAAAATATTGGTTGTGGCTAACTTAGTGCAAGAAACAACTGAAAATAAATGATAGGAAAGAACAGAGTAAAGAGGTGGTTGTCTGTTTGGTTCTTCTCAAAATTTCAGCAGCATAACTTAACCTCAAGAATATGAAAAATCAAACCTATCATACGGGTAAAAGTTTAGATTTTTATAAAATCTAGGAAAGAAGAAGTCAATTACATGTGTCAAAGAAGGAGTGACAAATCCAAAAAGGAGAGGTATTCAACATTAGAAACATAGCCAAAGAGGAAGAGAAAATCAACATGATTCCAACGAGTCAAAATATATGCAAAACGGTTGAGAAACGAGTGAGAAAATCACTCCCGAAATCCAAATGTGTGTTGAAAGATGTGCGTTTTAAGTCTCTGATTTCAAGTGACAGGACCACCGGTCAATGCAGAGGGGTGGTTGCATAACTTTTGAGGCAGTTGCACAACCGCCGCTCAGGACAAACAAAAAGCTAAAAAGCGGTTTTACAAGAAAAATAAAAGTCTGCACACAAAACAAACGGGTTGATTTTAGTCAAAGGAGCGATGTAAAGAATAGGGGTAAGGATCTGGACCTCATTTTTACCTTGGAAGACGTTTTTATCATCATTGGAGATTTTTTCGTTTCAACAATATAACACCGTGTAATTTTGGGAGCATACAATAAGCTTTCATCCTTTGAGAAAATAAACATATAATAGGCGTAACATAGTGGCTAAACATCTCGTAACACATCCGACCTCACTAATCATTGTACATAACTATTGCATAATACAATGTTGTGGCTTATAGTTCTAGAATGGTGCATATTGTTATGTTGTTTCACTTTGTCCATAAACACTACAATGATACATCTTGATCTTCATCATTTCATATGTATTTATGCCTTAACATATTTAATTTTTCGTTTTATTCGACAGATTTCCTCATATGCCCCAAATCACTTAAAATATAATAATTTCGATATGAATTGTTAGCGTCAAAATAAAATAATGATGTACTTCTTATTGGATAAACCTTAATAACACGCCCTTTTATCTTCCTTGCCTCACCCATTTGGGTGCAGGCCACACCCAACAAGTTGGATGTCATATCTTATTATTAGTTAAAGGTCAATAATCTTTTGAATTGCAATCACTTTACACCCCCCCTCCCCCACTTCTTTAAATATAATATTCTCTGCATGAATTTTCAATCGCCTTGAAGGTCAATAATCTTTTGAATTGCAATCACTTTAACCCCCCCTCCCCCTGCTTATTTAAATATAATATTATGCATCTCAATATGTACTTAGATAAATCCTCACTCATGGTCATTTAGTTGCTTACCAAAGTAAAACATTCACTACCACAATAAGAAAGTATCCCACATATTATCAAGAGCTTTATGTCATTGTTCAAGCATGTAAGCATTGAAAACACTACAAATTGGGAAAGGAGGTCGTAGTCTGCATGGATCACAATTCATGGCATTTTCTCTAGACAAAAATTGTAGTGAGAGCAACATCAAAATGGTCTTTCATATCTTTGAAGTAGTTTCCATTTGAAATTGAGCATAAGAATGGAAGTTCAAATATGGTCATTGATTGTTTGAGTCAACCTTTTGTTTATCTCTCCCTACTATGCTTGACACATGTTGACATGAGATTTGTGTCTGAATATGAGACTCACACTTGGTCACAATTGGACAATTGATGAAAACTTCACAAATATTCATCAGGCATTGTATACTAACACGTGATTCCAAATTTCTACTTGGAAGATGGACTCATATATTCTTCATAACTTCATGTGTGTCACAAGGCAGAGCATGAAAAACAAATGTTGGTGACTCATTTCAACAAAGTTGCAAGAAATTTTGGGCTTGAAAAAGCCATTTATGTATGGTGAAAATATATCTTTTGGCCACACCTCAACCAAGAAGCTACGAAACACATCATATCATGTGTGCCATGTGCCATAACCAAATCTATTTATAATGCAAGAATATATGCATCTTTTTAAATTCTAATGAGACTATGGCAATCATTGTCCATGGATTTCCTATCATGCTACCTATATGCATCTTTTTCAATTCTAATCAGACTATGGCAACCAATGTCCATGGATTTCCTATCACACTACCCTACCACCAAACAAGGCAATGATTGTGTTTACATATTGGTTGATAGAATCTCCAAAATGACGATTCTCACACCATGTAGGGAGCCAACCTTGGCTCATAAACAACTCAACTATGTTTTACAAAATGTATAGATTCTTTTCAATGAAAAAAAATGTATGGATTAACTTAAGGTTACCATCAACCATCATCTCTGATAGAGAAACATTTATGAGGAATTTCTAGCAATGGCTTTGGTCCATGATGGACACAAAGCTAAACAAGTCTAATGTGTTCCATCCTCAAAATGATGGATAAACAAAGGTGTTGAATGCATCTTCTTAGAATGCACAATTCTAGAAAACAATGCACATGGGATGAGAGTTTTCCTTTCAGTCAGTAGCTACAACAAATCTCTGCATAACTCTATCACATGTAACTATTTTCAAATATGCTTAGGATTCCAACTTTTGGCACCCATTGACGAAACTTATCCTATGTTGCCATCCACAACAATAATTCCTTTAGCTCAAAATAAAATTGACAAAGCTATTGAGTTCATTAAGCACATACAAAACATTCAACAACAAGTGTGGACCATCCTACGAAAGGTCAATCAATAGTATAAGCAACACCATGATAAATACCAAGAGCCACACACCTTTCAAGTTGGCAATTGAGTATGGCTTCATTTGCAAAAGAAAAAATTCACAAGACCTTAGCATAAGCTTCATCCACTTCAATACGAGCCCATACTGGCACTAAGAAAGTTGGAGTTAATTATTTCAAGCTCAATCTACCTTCTTACGTGGTCTACATCCAATCTTTAATGCGAAACTATTGCACCATCATTTCCACCTTGGACACACCAAAAGTTATAAGAGCACTTCAGCAAGTAATGGAAACAATTGTTCTTTAATTGGGATTTTGGTCATTTTGTGATATAATGGCAATATTATACGATGTATGTTGTCTTCATCATAGATGTCAAGACCATTTCAAACACACGTGGTCATACCATGAAGTCCAAACCCTTCTTTTTTGATGTCGCACAGTTCCAACAATGTAAGTTTGAATAGTCACAAAACTAGCAATTGTCTTCTTATAACCAACCAACCGCTTCTTGATCTTCTGCACTTCTATGTTAATGTAGGTATACAACTGAGAATCAACAAGTGATTCTTAGATGCACGCGACCTCTCGAGGTCATGCTGGGACAACTGGAATATGCAGGATTGCAGGAATGGTGATAGGAAACTATAGGAGAATCAAGGACTAAGATCGGGTAGTGTGAGTTCCTAGTAGTTGAATTGGCCAAAGGGGAGTTCGAGGCTATGTACGGGTAGTATAAGTTCCCTATTGTTTAATTGTTTGATTTGATTTGTTTACTAAATTATGTTGAAAGTTTGTTTTATTAATTAAGAAAAGTAAATTTTTCTTAAATTAAAAACAACTGTGTTGTAATCTTTTAATTAACCAAATTCATTCCCAATTAGTTAAAGAAAACGAAATGAAATACCATTTATTCTATTTGTCTGAGTAAGAAACGAATTAAAAGAAAGCTAACTAATCAACTAACATCTTGTTATATTTTTCAGAATTTAGATAAAACAAATAAATAAACTATTCTACAGATAAAGATAAAGGAAATAAATTAAAATAAAATACTACTAATAAAGTAAGCTAAAAACAGAGAATAGTCGGATATGGCTATTCCTCTATTACAGGGTTGTCTAACAATTATATTCTAAAAGATTGTATTAAAAAATTATTAATCTAAATAAAATAAAACAAACTTCTTCCGGAAAAGCTTCTTCTTCGAGTTTCCTGGAGAGGGAAAGCTCCTCAGAAGCAATTTTCTCTTTACTGTATGAACTTTCCCCGGCAGAAGTAAATCTAAACTAATTAAAAGAAATAAAAGATGTGCAAGGATTTCTTCACTTCTTCCTCTAACTATTTTCCCGAGTAGATCCACATCCACAGGGATAAGCCGAAAAAAATTTATCAAGGGGAGATGTATGCAAGAAATGTTTTGAAAGACATAGTGTAAATAGAATAAATACATTCGGGAAGTGATGAAATCTTCCGCTTCTACAATTCTACCAACTCAAAACAAATGCATTATTTCTATTCTATCAAATACAAATTAATTAAAGCTTCAAAGAATTCAAGTACAACCCCAAACTAGTTACTATTGTACTATGGTAGCTTTCCAAAGATGAGATGTGTTTTTTGTCTCCTCAAATTTATATCCTCTTCCAAAGATGAAGTTCAATTGATTTAGGAATGCACAGATGATGGCTAGTAGTAATGAAAACAAAATACTGGTTGTGGTTGGCTTGGTGCAAGAAATGACTGAAAGTAAATGGTAGGAAAGAACATAGCAAAGAGGTGGTTGTCTGTGTGGTTCCTCTCAAAATTTCATCACCATAACTTAACCTCAAGAATATGAAAAATCCAACCTATCATACGGGTAAAAGTTTGGCTCTTTATAAAATCTGGGAAAGAAGAAGTCAATTACATGTGTCGAAGAAGAGGTGACAAATCAGCAAAAGGAGAGGTAGTCAACATTCTAAACATAGCCAAAGAGGAAGAGAAAATCAACATGATTCCAACGAGTCCAAAAATAGGCAAAACGGTTGAGAAACGAGTGAGAAAATCACTCCCGAAATCCAAATGTGTGTTGAAAGATGTGTGTTGTAAGTCTATAATTTTAAGTGATAGGATCGTTGATCAATGTAAAGGGGCAGATGCGTAACTGCTGCTCAGGACAAACAAAAAGCTAAAAAGCAGTTTTACAAGAAAAATAAAAATTTGCAGGCAGAACAAAGGGTTTGATTTTAGTCAAAGGAGGGATGCAAAGAATAGGGGGAAGGATTTGGACCTCATTTTTACCTTGGAAGAAGTTTTTATCATTATTGGAGATTTTTCCATTCCAACAATATAGCATCGTGTAATTTTGGGTGTGTACCTTAGGCTTTCTTCCTTTGAAAAAACTAAAGATATAATAGGCATAACATAGTGGCTAAACGTCTTGTAACATATCCGACCTCACTAATCATTGTACATAACTATTGCATAATACAATGTTGTAACTTACAGTTCTAGAATGGTGTTTATTGTTATGTTGTTTCACTTTGTCCATAAACACTATAATGATACATCTTGATCTTCATCATTTCATATGTATTTATGCCTTAACATATTTAATTTTTTGTTTTATCTGTCGGATTTCCTCATATGCCCCAAATCACTTAAAATATAATACTTTCTATATGAATTGTGAGTGTCAAAATAAAATAATGTACTTCTTATTGGATGAATCTTAATAACACGCCCTTTTATCTTCCTTGCCTCCAGGGTTCATTTTAAGAAGCCTCTAATAAAATGGAGGTGGAAAATTCCCGACGAATATACCTGGATCCACTTTCGCGTAAAGGCGAATTTTCCATTTTTTCATAACTAAATCTTTGCCCGCTATTATTTTGAGGGAGAGAGACTGCAGACACTGACACATAGTGGATGAGCAACAAAAGCTTTCTTGTCACAAATCAACAAGCTTTGTTGATGCACGACAGAAGCCTTCTTGTCGCGCGTCAACAAAGCTTGTTGGCACACGACAGGAAGGCTTTTTGTCATGCGTCAACAAGATTTGTTAACGCATGACATGAAGGCTTTTTGTCGCGTGTCAACAAGCTTTGTTGACGTGCGACAGGAAGACTTTCTGTCACGCGTCAACAGAGCTTGTTGACACGTGATATGAAGTCTTCTTGTCGCGCGTCAACAAAGCTTGTTGACGCACGACATAAAGTCTTCTTGTCGCGTGTCAACAAAGTTTCTATCATGCGTCTTAGGCTTCAAAACCCTAATTTTGTCCTATAAATACCCTCCCACCGGTCATTTTCACTATTTACACTTCCTAGCTCATGATTTTTCTTGTTTACAAGAATCCAGGTTAGGTACAATCAAGCTCAAGGACAACTACAATGGCGATTACAAGTACAACCCAAGCTCAAGACAAAAATCAATTGAAAAATCCAGTCAACCCACAAGCCCTATCTAAGGGCAAGATACTCTAGAGGAGCCTTTTGTGCCCCCACATCCAGAAAGTTTTACAAATGAATTTGGAATACAAGGATTTTCTCGATGCATGTGACTTTGGCGGGCTCGCTAGGATGCCCCATTTCGAAATAGACCATGACATTATGAATGACTTTCTCTCCTCATATAATACAGAGGACAATCTGTTTATCGTTACTGTGGACGATGGTCGAATGTTTCAATTCGGTATCGACCTAGTTGATATTCATCAGTTAACAGGCCTCCCATTCAAAAATTCCCCCATTGTTACAACGAAGGCAACACTCATCGAAGATGATAAGAAGTACCTCGAATTGACTTTCGGTTTCCATGTTGATTGTACGTGTAAACTGTTTTCAATTTTCATTTGGTATTTTCAGTTTCTGATTTTGATACAATTCAAATCGATATTAATTCCAACAGTTTTTTGGCATTTGCAGCTCATATCAATAAATCCAGACGTGGTGTGGATACGCACGGAATTGCACACCACTTTCTTGCTGCTATGATTTATTTCTTTCAAGCTAGAATAGTTGTGTAGGGTCGACAAACAGATACACCAAACAGGGCTATTGCATACATTCTTACAACTATCAGAAAGAAAAAATTTGATTGGTGCACATTTTTATCCAAAAAAATAAAAACTGACATTACAAATGCAATGCTTTTGGAAAAACCAGTCATTCACTCCACAAACTATCTCCTTGGCCTTTGTTATGAGGCTCTTTTAAATTTAAAAGACAAATCAATTCCTACTTACACGGACGAGGCGTTGACGAATTTTTCAATTTCATTTCAAGAACAACAGGTATAAACTATAAAGTTTATATTTTGACATTAGACTAACAGGATGTTCTTCTAGAATCTGATTAAATATTTATTGTTTGCAGAGAAGATTTTTGGAGGCCCTTCGAAAAAAAGCGGCATCAAGAGGAAGAGGCCAACAACACGCTGAGGCATTGGAAGATTCACAATCTGAAATGGAAGTTCACTCATCTCCAAACCGCCAACCGTTTGAATTAGTTAAAAGCTAGAGACGTAATACCCTAACATTTATTATTTACAAATTCTCATATTGTATTTTCAATTTACCATTTAAATTTTACCATATTGAATTGACATACAATCGACTGTTGTTGACATTGCAGGGATTTTGGACTATATGCGTGCTTCTCAAAGTCAATCGTCTTCACCAACTCACTCAATCCAGTCGCATGTAATTGTCTCTTCTCAACAACCAGCTCAGCAATCCCAACAACAGACAGCTCAAAAACAACCAATTACTATTCCAACACAGCCACCTCAAGCACCGCAACAGGCTACTCCTCAACAACAAGCTATGATTTTATTGTTTTAGTACAAGTTTTAAATAGTACTTCATATAATTTCGTAGTTTATGCATAGTTTAACAGTTTTTCATATCATTTTTCTTGAACTTTTCAGCACATTGCAGTCCTTCGCCTTCTGTACAAACAGTGGCACTGCCCCCTCCACCAATAATATTCAAAATGTCAACTAGGGGATCAGGAAAAAAGAACATTGGTAAACGCATGCCAATTTCTCCGGCCCCTAGTGGGACATTAAACATTGCCTCCTCGTTTCAAATTCCAACCCTCTCTTTCGGTGGCTTGCCCAGCGCAACGGGCATATCAATTTTAAATAATATAACTTTAAATTAAGATTACTTGGGCATTGATAACAATGACCCAACAAGATTTTTCAATACACGTGAGATGATTCAAGGCCAACAGGTATACTTATGTTTCAACATAATTTATTCAACTTTTATTATATTTCACTTTAGATTTATTTATTTGAATATTGATTTATTTTATCGCAAATAGGATCAAACCACCCAAAGGCAGAAACAAGTAGCAGTTGTTGATCAACCCGAAAGTCCCCATACCTCTCCAGGGAGATCATCTTCTTCAGATACAGATGGTGAACAGTTGCTACCATTTCCTTCAGAGAACTTAATTGGTTATGATTGTCAATCCCATGTTGATGAGTTTATTGTACCTCATATGAATCAGCTCATAGAATGGGAGAGAAAGGAAAAAGTACTAATCAATGAGATAATAAGTCGTTTTGAAAATTATTGGCAAAGGGATAGTTTATACGCTACAGTCCAGAATCAACCTGCGAAGATGGATTCCTTACTTACCCAAGTAAAAAGTGGGATTGTCACGTATAACAACAATTATAAAGACAATATTTTAAATAAAGCACTAAACAAATTGGAAAATATTAGTGCTGAAGCCTAGGCATATTTTAACAAATGGTCTAAGGACAAGGATCTGGTAGCAATTGCAAATGCCGAGAGAGATAGAGCGGTCATTAGTATTATCACTTTGAACAATATTTTTTGTTAATTTGAAATTTTATTATTTTAGTAATATGTTTAATTGAGATCACTTTTTTTTGTGCAGTTGAAATATGAAAATTTGAAGAGTCAAGCAAAGGTTTTTCAAGTTCACTTGAAAACTGCGAAGAACAGTTTATCCACAGCAAAGAATTTGAAGGAAAATATTGTTTTGGTTAACAAACAAAAAATACACTAAGTGGATAATTAAAGAGCATGGCTTCGACCCTGAAATTTTATTCAAAACCAAGGCAGTTGCATATCCAAGTTTGCTATCCCATGGAGATGTGACAAAGGAAGAACAAAAAATTGTAAAGAATCTAGACAGTGTTGCGGAAGATCTCATTAGTTCTGGGATTATTCAAGTCATTGGGGAAAGGGGTACATGAAGAGAAGCCACTGGGGAAAGGAGTACATAAGTGGAAGCTATCGAGGAAAGGACTACAGAAAATTGAGGGTTGAAAAATTTCATGATTGAGGGTTGAAACTTGAAAAATTGAATCTTTAAATTTGAAAGTTTGAAATACTTTATAATCTATATTTAAAAATGTGAAACATTGAATGTGATGGTCATGGCATTTGAAATTTATTATCCGGATTTGAAATTTGAAACTTGAATGTGATGGCGTTTGAAAATTTGAAATACTTTATAAACTGGAATTTTATATCTTCCTATATATTATGTATACAATTTCTAGATTGTATATAGTGTTTATGTTTCATTTGAATGTGATGGCGTTATGATAATGGTTAATTATTTGTTTTAAGAAAATCTAGAATATGGTATGACACATGCATATTAATACTAAGAGTTAAATCTTCTTCTCTCTACTTGTAAAATTCAAACTTTGTATCAGGTTTCTTACAATTTAAACATTATCAGAATCTTCTCTACTTGTAATGATGATTGCATTAGATGTGGATGATGACATTAGAATAGAATTATAGCTATGAATTATTATGAATTGTATGTGGACCTAGATTTAGCTTCAAGCACGATCATGGAATCTAGATGATGATAATGGATAATTGTTTCAAGAAAATTTGGAATGTAGTACGACAGAGACATTTAAATGTTCTCAAAATCTTCTTCTCTCTACCTGTAATGATATGATGACATTAGAATGGATATAGCTGATAATGAATGATGATAATGGATAATTGTTTTTAAAAAAATTGGAATGTGTTAGGACAGAGACGTTTCTGCACATTTAAAATAGATAAATAATTGTTTTAATAATAATTGGAGTGTGTTAGGATTATGATAATGATATGATGACATTAGATGTGGATGACATTAAAATATATAGATGATGATGAATTGCATGTGGACGTAGATTTAACTTCAAGCACGATCGTGGATGATGAAATAAACATCTTAATATGGAAAAATCTTCATCTCTCTTTGTAAAATTTCATTGTGTGATTTTATCCCACAAAGTTTAAACAATATATCAAAGCATTCTACAAATACAAAAATAAATTAAACATAATTGTAAAAAATCAAACAATGTCATATGATAGGGTTTAAGTTACCTCTTGTGTTTTAGATAACTGTGAAAAAGCATATGGAAGGAAAATGAGAAATCATCCTTCGTAGTATGTTAGATCTTTGATTTAAGAAAACTCAACACAAGAAATAGATTAGTAGATAGATGGGTGAATTGCCTGACATTGTCAGCCCCGAGAAGTGTGAGCTTCCTCGGATGGATGTCAACCCATATTTTTAAAAAAAGATGAAATAATGATTGAGCAGATTAAGGAAGAAACATAAAGAATAAAGAAAAATGCAAATGAAAACCTAAACATGCCTGGACAGTAGAAGTTTGGAAGAGTATAACAGTGGAAGAATATACAGATCTAGATTCTAAACACTGAAAAGCCTTGCAAATTAGTATTCGACAAATGCATGTAACAAACAAATTTTTGAAACAGAATTTGGTATTTGACGAATCCAAAAAAGTAATTATATAAAACATAATTTTTATAAATAATTGTATTTAAATAAATGTAAATATATATACCTATAACATCTTTAATGATAACAAGAGCTAAAACAAAATTTGATAAAAAGTCTCCTCAGTCAATATTTGCATCTGTAGAGTTAATATGAAATTGAATAAATAACCACAGTTAAAATGTAAGGTGACAAACAATAAAAGTAAGGTCAAGGAGATACCTATTTAAAGCTGAAACAATTCATTATCAATAGCTTCTTCAAAGTCGATATCTAAACAAAACATACGATTGAAACATTATAATTACAAGCAACAATTGAACTAATTTATACTTCTCTTCTGTAGAGTGTGATGATGCGTCAATTTCACTCTCATCGTTGGGAGTAGTTGTACTTGTATTATTCACACCTCTTCTTTTAGAAAGGGAATTCCAATGCGCAATTGCTATGTCAAAAGGAAAGGTTTCCATAGAGTAGCGAGATACATAACACCTCATGCAACTTTCTAGATTTTTATCCAACATGTTTCTCAATTTTGATTTTATAAATGATAAAGCACTGAGAACCCTTTCATAATAACGTTCTGGAAAACGCGTCCTCCACAGACCTTAAAATCATTGTTTAGCATAACTCATATAATCTGAAATATTCACGGATGTCTTCTTGTAAAATAGAACTTTGATAGATTCCTCGCCACAACCTTGTAATAGCACTACTTTAAGAAAGTTCGTCCAAATTTCTATATCGGTTCCTTATTGTTGTTGCAAAATTTGTTGATTGAAACTTTAATAAATCAGCATTCAGTATACCTTTGATTTCCATACCCTTTGTGAAATGTTCCATTATTGTACCCATGGATTTATGGAAATAATTTCTTACAAAGTCTACACAACCACCTTCAGTATTCCAAAAATTAGGATTCATCACATTCATTGCTTCAAGAATTTTATCTTTGGAGAAATGTTCTCTAATTTCTTATGATAATAATTCTGATTTTTTAAAGCTTTATTCTTGTTTCAACTATAACAGACTCAAAGAGATTACGTGTCACATGAACATATTCTCATTTCAATCTTGTAATAGCTTGAAGTTTTTGCAAAATGTGCAGTGGTATGTCCCTCCCATTAACATTGATGCAGAGGTGATCATGGATATTAAATCTCAAATAGTTATAGAGATTTTTAAGATCTAATAAAGTTTTCCAATTCTCGAAAACAAGTGTATCAAAACTATCTTGGGAACAGTACAAGACATCAAGACTTTGACATACCATTTTTTTCATCTTTATAACATCCACAATATAGATTAATCTCTCATGTGCATGCTTCATCAGTGTATTGATCTCCTACAACATTGGAAGAATACCAACCAATGTGAGCAATGTCTTCAAATCAGTGAAACGAAACAACAAGTCCCTTGCCCTGTCGACTTCATGACGATATTTGTGCATGAAACCAACCAACGAAGGATACTCCTCACGAACTTTGCATGCAAGTTCATACAAAGAAATCCATCTCATCTCAACATCATTTAGAAGTTTTTTGCCATCTGTAATTCCAATTACGAATTTCTAGAGCTCAAGAAATCGCTTTGGGTTGCTTGCCATATAGGCATAAAGTTCTCTTATAAAGTCTTCTACTTTAGCAACATTTTCGTAGTTACTTACCATTTTATACACTAAATTTATTCTGTGATAGACATGGATACATACCCATGTAGTGTTGTCGACTGATGTCACTTCATCAATTGAAAGAGAGATAAACTTTGATTTTTTTACATTCTCTTTCAAATCTTTCTTCTCTATCATCGAAAAACACTTTGCCATTTCCCATGCACTACTTTCAGACCAATGAGACTGAGGTACGTTGCGCATTCCATTATATTGATAAAAAACTTTGAAATCGAGGAAATCCAAAATCGGTTTTCCTTTCTTTAGTATGTGAAATAAAGTAGAGAACTGTATGAATTTTGCATGTAGATTTGTTTGATTCATCTTACCAATTTGCGATGTGATCGTTCCTCCCTTTTCCACAAGATGTCTGCATTTTTTCTACTACGCTTCATAATCCGCTGTGTATTTAACATGCATGCATTCTTTTTCAGTTTTCCAACTATGTGTTTTGATTTTTTGGCCATCCACCCTTGTTACAGTCAAATATTGTTTTCCACAGTGTTTTTCTTTAGTGTCCAGTTTCATTTGCATTTTTTTTTGCTTTCCCAATTTCCACGTATATATTGTACATGTACATTCAGATGGGATCTCTTCTGAATTAAATGGATGTATAGGGTCGATAAACGGAAATTTGGCAACCCAATCAAACTTGTATGTCCTCCCAATGGTCCACATATTCTTGTTCGTTTTCAATGTTTTACTTTTTGAGTAGAATTCTTAGCAATATCACAATCACTTGGTTTCCTTTTTCGTGAACCAAAATTTGAATTTGATTTTTGTGTTCCATTTTGCTGACTATTTGTATGTGCGATATCTTGATGCACTCTGGTTGCACCCCAACAGGAAAAATACCTTCAAAATTTAGCATCTCAACAGTTATATCTTCAAGATCTGGCATAATATTATCATAGGTGTCATTTGTTTGATACTGTGCAGAATGCATGTCCACCTCAATATTACCTTCCACACATCCAGTATTCTGATTCTTTCTGGTGGCAGCTATATGGGTGCTGGTGGTTGCATTATCTGTATCAGCAGAGTTTCCAAAATACTTGAACAGGGACTTCTGAGATTTCTTAGTTATTTTTTGGTTCTTCACATTCTGAGGACTATCACCTTCCATTATTTTGAACAAAGTCGTGCGTTAGCAAAAGAACCAAGTTGCACGTAAGAGAAAATTGAGTCGTGTGTCAGGGATAACACTAAGTCGCGCGTCAGAGGAAACCGAGTCACGCGTCAGAGGAAAACGAGTCGCACGTCTGAGGAAACCGAGTCACGCGTCAGCAAATTCACTAAGTCGTGTATCTGTAATACCTCCTTGTCGCGCATCAGCAAATTCAATGAGTCGCGCGTCAACAAATATCCTTGTCATGTGTCAACAGCCAACCCCTTTGTCGGGCATCAACAAGATCTCCTTGTCGCTCGTCTTCAGAAAACCTTTGTCGCGCGTCAACAAATATCATTTTTCGCCCGACTCTAAATTACCAACAATCAAATCTGTATTGTGCTTTGGTGCTTAGAGTATGCAAGTTCACGGCATTGGTAAGTACTGGTGGTAGTATACTACCTGACGAATCACCTAAATTTTTATAGGAGATGTTTTCAAATGTAGGCGAAGCCAACCCCAAATAATATATATACTATAAATTTTAGGTGAACAGGTCACTGCCCTGCTTCGAAAAAAATCGTCTTTTCAAATTTTCCTAAAATGAAATTTTTGCCATATTATGAATATTCGCCACTAAAATTATCCTTGCTTGCCTCGCCCGTTTTGGTGCGGGCCACACCCAACAAGTTGGATGTCATATTTTATTATTAGTTAAAGGTCGATAATCTTTTGAATTAAATATAATATTCTTGGCATGAATTGTCAATCACCTTGAAGATGAAATAACGACGTGCTTTTTAATTAATAAACCCAAATAATTGGTATTTTACCCAATTTTAATAATCACATCTGCTAGAGATTTGATCCTTAATTGATAAACCCAAATAAGTGTTGGTATTTTACCCAATTTCAATAATTTATCATATCTGCCGGAGATATGAAGCCCTGTGAACTATTTACGACTTGCACTCATGCCACTCGGCTACATAGTTGTGATGAAATTATTATTAATTGTTGTGTAGAAAAGGATTTAACTGTGGGTAGAGTTTTCCTAATCAAACATAAAACATGCACTAATAGACTTCTAACCAGGTATACAATCTTTTCTGCATGAGGAAGTTGTGTCTCCACTTGTGAAGTTGCAATTATCGTATGATTGCAGGATGTTTTATTAACATTCACTATATCATATTCTCCAATGCTAAATATCAGGGATTGCCTATGAATTGCCTACCACTAGAATTGCATTTACACTGGGATTCTTGAGCTAGTGCGATCAGCCTCCAAAACTCGACATTTAGTCCCATAAAAATTCCTATCCTACTGCATTCCCACATCTTGCTTATTAGTTAGTCGGCCTAAAAACCAATGTTGGACTAAAACCTTAACAATTGACAAAAAATAAAATTTTCTTTCAATTCTTAAAAGGGCCTGCACCCAAATTTTCACAAAGAGAAAAGGAAAATACAGATGTTAACACAACGCCTCAAACATCTAATGACAAATACTCACTGCTAATAATAAAAAATAACCGCCACCAAAACATAACCAGATTACAATAAGAATTCAACCTTGTATGTTGCAAATTGTATGCAATCTAAATATTATAGATCCCTTAGCCTTGAAGATTTCAAAAAATCCGCTTCTTACAAAATTTCCCTGCATATTACACTATCATTCATCTAGAAGAGCTTTCAACCGATCTCGAAATATTTGAATCTTCTCTGCCTTCACAGCCATAACAAGCTGCATTGTCTTCAGATCTTCGGACTGCCAGACATCAAAACCCACAGTAACCTTTTACTTTCAACTTTAGATAATAAAATGTAAAATTAAAATACATTCAGTGAAGAAAAAATAAACAGATGATATGGCCAAAACTTCAAATTCTAAAGAATAGTGCATCCAAGCGAACCTCACTTGCCTGTTTGGCATTAGACTTTTCCCCAAAAAACATCGACCAATAAGTCAAAGTGACTTGTTTGGAAACAAGACCAGGATTTAGTTCTTCACATTTGGAACTGATAAAAGGGAACTAAGGAACTCTCGACAGGGATAAATGAAAAAATATCAGATAAGAAAATTCCTGATTTCTATATATCTTAGAGAGCACACAATAGAGGTATCCTAATCAAGGATAACTGGGAGTAACAATCCGTTCAAGTTCCACCATTTTCCCGACATTCATAATGCCTCGGATCACTGGCTGAAGTACAAATATCATATATTAAATCAAGTTTGTTTAATAGGGTACATAAACAAGGGCAGCATGCCCTCAAATAGATTTCTGGTAAGTAGTGGGATCAAACCTCGTACAAGAGATGAAAAAGCTACTCTTGATACCACTCTAGAAAAACTATGAAAAAAGGGATTGAATGAAATCATAAGAGACTCGTCTTAGTTGGTTCAACTCTTGATAAACTTTTGTCTGATAATGAAATGCATAAAATTTGTGTCCTGACTACTAACCGTGGAAATAAACTTAAAGCAAAATCCACATATCATATGTTAACTAAAGATCTCTACCTCAGATGATCATAACTATTCTATTAATCAGCTCAAACCATCAGCTTGAGGCAAGTCAAGGAGATCATTTCAATTGCAAACGACGGAAAATCAATGCCAAAAAAGCTCAAATAAATTGACAAGAAGTTTTAAAATATGAGTCATGACTGTTTGTGCATCACACAGAAGGTTAAAAATGATTAGAATTTAATGTTCTTTTTGCATTGTAGCATCTTCGTGGAGTTTTCTTGATCTGAAATGAAATGTGAAAATCTTCAAAATTAAGTTGGTTTAGTTGATCAGCTGTACTTCTTAATTCATGTGACTAAAATGAGCTCAAGACCTTTTAACCTCATAAAGACAGAAATGGGCAATGCAAATATATTACAACAGAGCAAATGCGCAGAAAAAACAAGTTGATAAGTAACATTGTAGAAGGTTGTTCCCGTTGACGAAACCACCAGATATAGTACCATAATCACTTCATTTATGTGAGTAGTGGTTTCATACATGCCATCACAGTTTCACGAGTCATAGCAATTTCAAATGTGTCATGGCGGTTCAGCCATTTCAAATGGAAAAGAAGGGTAACAGCAGAAAACAGCCTCCCTTCAAGTTCCTCGTCTCCTGGAATCCCCTGTTTGACACTCAAGAGAATTCAATGGCAATGGTAATGGTAATGGAGAGAAGATTGACAATTGCCAAAAGTGATATGAGGGAATTTTGAGTTAAAAGAGGGCTGCACGGCTGAGAATGGCTTAGGATATCAATCAAGCATGCCAATGATGAAATTAATCCATAGCAAGTTGCACGAGTGTTAAGATACTGTTGGTATGTTATTGGTCTTTGAAGGCAGTGAGCTTGTAAATTTGGAAGAAGATAGAGGAGATGAGGAAGCATAGCTTCATTCTTCCAGAGTTCTCCTACATTTGGTTTCTCCAAAGTTAATACTTGTGGCTCTCTCTCTTTATGGGTGTGTTTTGATTCACTTACTTCCATTCCATGCAACCACTTTACTATCTCAAGCGCTTAAGAGAGCATAAGCATGAGATATACAGCTCATTACAAGCATAGTAATTTATCAAAACAGCAATTAGAAGCTGAAAAATAATTCTCACATAAGTTATAACGAATAGCATACTTTGTTGCACTATTGTTCTTGTGGATAGAGAAGAGTCGCATGCGAAGAGTTGCATAGAAGGGATATGAGACACGATATGCAATGAATGTAGGGACATATGTGAGCATATGCTGAATTCCATAATGAATAAGGTAGACAGAAGCCATACAGCTGTAGGAAGCATCAACTTGTAACCTTAGATTGCCATTTCAATAGCATAAAACTTGGGAACAACGCATAAGAACACATAATTCCATGTTGGTGAATCACGAATCGGAATATCCAGGTCGATTATGGATCAGATGGTATCAAATCAGGTTTTCCTTGTGCCTTAAAGGTTTGCTAACACGTTCTCAGATTTGTGTATATATTTTACTTCTATATTTGATAATTAACGCGGAAGTGTAGGCTTTTGGGCTGCATAGTCAAGTCATGGGAAATGATTTGAAGAGAGAAAGGCTTCGAAAGCTTGAAGAAATAAACCAGCAAACTCAATCAGAGAACACAGAGTCGCAAGTTGGATTGGCAAGCCATAGAGATTTCCTCAGTTGCAACAAGAGTTGCCTGCAAATGAGGATGTTGGAAAATTCCAAGAATATGGTGGAGTGAAGAGGAAAAAAGAGTCTACCGTGCAAAAAAGACCAACCTCTACCCAGGATGCACAAACCATGACTGAGGTATGCAAGCACTCCATTATATGCTCTTTATTATAGTCAATCATCGAATGAGTGCTTTGATAGTTTCGAGAAGCATTTTAAGACGATTGGCTTTAAGTTGTCATTCAATACGGGTTATCATGGAAAAGGTCTTAGAAAGGATGGCCAAGGAATAACAAATCTCATAACAGTTGAGGAAAGGCCTCAATATGCCAGTTTGGGGTGCTGTGGTGGCAAAGAAGAAGTAGGAGAATGCTCCAAGGATGCTGAAATAAGCCAACTTTGTAAAGATATGGAGCTCAAACCACTAGCTCCACAAAAAACAGCCAATACAAGGTAATGTCATCATTCTGTTTGTAAAATCCAACAAACAACTTAAGTCTCTAAATAATAGACATTTTTCAAACAAATGGGAAGGTAGCAGCACTACACCTCAAAGGATCAAAGTAGAGTCTATAAAGGGAGGATAGAAGCTCCATAACAGAGGAAGTAGCACATCACCACTCCATGACTGCAAAAGTGAATACAAAGTAATTTCAAAGACAGGACAGCCTTTCAATCAAGGAAAAACAACCAAAGGAAAGTTGAAAGAGAAGGTAGAGCATCACTGCTCCATCAAACTAGTGCAAGTAAGAAGGACAGCTTAAGAAGGTATGCAAATGATAAGTTGTCCATTGTTTATTTCCGTCACAGAAAAAGGGGCCATGTAGCACATGAAGGATAGTACATCTATGTTCAATTATGGAATGCGCAGCCATTTTATTGGAAGAAGCAATCAATCGATAAGAAAACAAGTTATTCACACCACTCTCCAAGCCAAAAGAAGGGATCAAGCTGCAAGAACCAAAAAGGATGCAAATGGTGAAGACCGCTCTTCAAAACAGCATGAAGAGCAACGAAAGGTGTTATTCAATGATGTGGGCAATAACTATTGCACTCATTGCAACATGAGTGTGCACTAGCATGCACATGTTGGAAATTTCATCCTCAACTTCACCCAAAGAATTGTCAGGGGCATCCCAAGAAGGAAGAGGCATCCACAATAAGAAGTAAGAAGCTGTTTAAGCACCAGTAAGCCAAGAGAGAAAATTTAGAAGCAAAGCTATCCAAGGAAGAAGCCATCAAGGAGAGGCAGCCCATGGAGGAATTTTCATCACCATAAGAAGTGCGTAATGGTAAAAAAGTCATTTTTGGACCATTGGATAGAATATTTGCAAAGCCAAGACGTTGAATTACATTTAAAACACAACTCAGAAATTGCTTCATGTGTTCAATTTGTTGATAGAAGCAAGAAGAGAACTAACTCTATGTGTATGGGTAAGTCAATAGGCTTTTCACTCATCAAGGGTGAATATGGAGCAGCCGTCCAGTTTATTTGAGAAGCGCGAGTATGAGCAGCCGAAGGCTTCAACCTCACATTTTCAACCTTACACGCTTCAAGAAGTACAATTTTCAGCATTCTTACGTGTTCAAGTCGATGTGCAAGTTATGCATGATTTCATTGCCACTTGTATGTAGTCCATGACAAGATAGGTAAAAGAGAGGCACTTCAAGTTGAGAAATCACTCCAAGCAAAGATTGAAGGCCAAAGCATCACAAAGGTCAAAATTGATTTCAAATCTCTCCATAAAAATTCGAAGTATGCTTGAAATGACAGCAATTGTAACATATCTATTTTCTTAACATTGTTGTAGTGTGCAAATAGGCATTACAATGATTGTACCATGCAGGTATAGGTATAATTTCAAGATCAGAATTGTTTTAGCATATCTATGTAAATGATGATTGTATTATGCACATCAAAGGTTTTAATGGTTGCAGCATGCACTTTCAGTTGTATGCATGATCCAGAACAGGATTTCTGAAAACATTTTATAGAAAGTCCTGAAAAATCCATTTTTAGTAGTTTTTGGCATCTTTTAGTATTTTGCATTTTTTGGGGTCTTCAAACCATTTTTGGGCTTCAGACTGTAAGACGATAGACGAAATGCTATAGTCGTAGCAGATTTTTTCGATTTTGTTCCAACAGATCCTATGGTTAACAAATCAGGTCAACGGGCTAGGAGATATGACCCCAACAAGGAGTAATAAAAATAATAATATGATAGATTTTGGTTTTTTTCCGCTTCTGTCTTTTCAAATCCATCCCTAAGGTGAATACCAATGGTCTCCATGTCGGAAGACCTTTTGGTTCCCATTTGGAACCCTTCATATTCTATTTTTAGCATTTTTTTCATATTCTCCAATTGTATAGCTATAAAGTAGCTCACTTTGGATAAAGACATAGATCTCCGGGCATACATCTTTCTTATAGACTTTGTCAGTTTGTATACATTTCAAATTGCAATAAAATTAGTTATTTCTACAGCTCTTTCATTGTGAACTCATTGCTATAACACATTAAGCACCATTGTTAGTCTGTTGTCCAAAGGGTTGCAGCTTATTCCGGATCAATGCACATGAGATATAGGTTTAACAAGTTTTTCAAATCTCATCTTTGTATGACAGGAGTTGTATTATGCACAATGATTGGCATCTACAAGTGTGTTCACAAGACCAAGGATTTCTTACATGGTGGAAGAAAAGTAGCATGACGTTTACTCATTGATAGCGAGGTAAGAAGAGCACTCATGATGAGTAGCACTCCATAAGAAGACTGCTGATTTCATGGGTGTATGGTTGGCACATTCATCACCCACATTGAAGAAATTTCATTATATGTACATTTGTAATTGTTCTTAATGCAAATTTTGATTTGTGAGATCCAAGGTAAGGAGAAGCTATATGTTGAAAAACTTATCTAGATCAGTTGTCATAAGCATGAGAATTGGAAGGGAAATGATGAAGCAAACATCTCCCAAGGGAGAGCATCATTCTAGCATGCATCTGTTATACAGTAAAAAGAATAAGAGGATCTGCCAAGAAGACCACCAACAACCATATGAGTTGAAGGCCAAGGCACCAAACAGTTCAAGGAAAAAGGCCAAGGCACCAAAAGACTGCAGAAGAAAAGTTTAAGCCGCCAAATTATGCAGAACGTTCGGTTGGAAAACACTCAAAGGAGTCATGTACTCCAAAACCAATCTGATTTCAGAAAAGTAACATGTTGGACCAGCAGACTCCAAGACAACATTTTTCACTCCATGAGATGCAATGAAGAAAATGTATCCCATTTGAGGAGGTAGAAGGTAGATCCTTATCTTTTCATTGGAGAGCTTTTGTAAAACCAAATGCCTCCAAATCAGAGACACGATCCAATGTTAGCATATCTAATTACTTGTACACTATTGTATGGTTCAAAATGCACTCTTATTATAATTTATTATCAATATCCTATTAAAAGAGAAGATTATCAACTAAGTAATTGGCTTAATTGACTTCAGCTATTAATAGGAAAACACTTTAAAGTCTTATCTTTAAGAAGACTTGTTCTCCAAGTAATCTAACCCTAAACCTCCTTACTTATCTATATAAGAAGCTAGAGGGTATGGGTGAAAAAGAGGTTCATTGGAAAATTTCAATGTAATGTCCCCTTTTCCAAATTAATTCGTTTTGGAGACTTCAAGTCCATTCCTCTTCCCGTGGGCAAGAAGAAAATGAACAAGCGAAGTGATTGTCATATTTTTTAGTTATTTCGTGAGCATTTGCATTCTTCTTTAATAGTTCTCTACATAAGTCAGGTCGGTTGGGTTAAGAAGGTGGAAAATCAAAAGGAAAATAAACAGAAAGTATCCTTATGAGGTCGGTCCTAGTTGGAGGCTTCCTAATTGGTTTTGGCACCACAAAAAGGTATAAAAGAGGGTTCACTTGGCTCATTTGGGCATCACGATCTTGTCAAAAATAGACTTTGCATGGTTTTTGGGTTGATTGCTCAATTACTTCCACTTAAGGGCGAAAATCCTTTGGTGTGGCTAACAAGGAGGATGAAACCCTTCCTTGCTTGATTGAAGAACGAAAACTCTTCAATTTGTTGTTTCCAAGTGCTTCAAAAAGATTGATGTTGTAGATTTTCAGCTGGGGTTTGATTGGAGAAGAGCTGCTAGTGTTTGAGCACCATTTTTAGGCCCTCTTCTAGGGTGGTGACTTGCTTAGAGGTGCAGTTGGGTGCCATCTAGGGAACATTCTTTCATTTGGAGTTGATATTCAAAATCCTCTTAATTTTAGAGGCTGATTGCACACTTTTCATGAGATTTTTGGGGCTTGAAATCTCCATTTCCAGCCATTGTTGCGAGCTGTAATCCAGCTGCAATAAATTTAATTACAGCTGTATAGAATTTCCAAATTTGCATATACTTTGCAGTGCTTTTGCTTGGTGTTTGTTCCATTTGTTAAGCATAATATTTTGGAGAATTTAAACACCAATTTTCAGCTTGTTTGGATGGTGTTTGATGCCCTAAAAGTGCAAATTCAGTTCGCTGCTAGGGTTTATAGTATTTTCAGATTGGCTGTCATAAATTTCAGTTTACTTCCGATTGGGATTTGTGTTATTTCCTTTATTTTTTAGCTTCAGCCTAGAAAGGGATATTATAGTGGTATCAGAGCATCAATCTTCCCATCTTGAGGGTATTCATGCAAGAGGGTGACAAATGGTACATCTATTATCAAATGAGAGAGAAGAAAAACCAGATCAGCTATTTAAAGTCTATAGAGTTTATAGAGGTTTATAGAGTCTTTGTAGGTCTATAGAGTCTCTATAGGTCTATATACCTATATGGTCTCTATAGATCTCTATTGGTTTATAGTGGTGTTATTATCATTATATATGTAATACAACTATGTTGTATTCATCAATACACTAGTCTCTATCACCTCCCTCTCCCTCTCCCTCTCTCCCCCTCCCCCGAACCCCCTCCCTCTCTCTCCCATATGCGCCCCTCCCCTCCATTTTGTCATATTTCCAGGTTAGGAGTCGGTGCCCCCTGGGGGGGTCCCTTTTACCCAAGGTTCCCAAGAGGTCAAGATCGATAGACTCATTGAAGGGCAAGAAAGGTTGGCAGACACCATGGATTTGCTAGCACTAACCCTACAAAATTTCATGAACCAAGGCTTCAAAATGGCAAGGGCAGCTCATCCGGGGTTAACAATTCAAGGCAACCCCAAGGGTTAATCTGTGGATCAACCACTAAGCCTACTTTCCTCCCAAGGGAAGAAGCCATTCCAGAGGTGGACACATGGAAATCAGGAGGGCACAATATTGCAACCAACTATGAAAAGTATGGGGCTCTTCCGAATGAGATCTGTGATGCTATTTTGCTTGTCAAATTCATAGGGGTAAGCAAGGAAAGGTCGAGGCCGGAGCCTAGACCTCATGCGCCACAAAGGGAGCTTCAAAATGCTTTGGGGAAGGTGGCACTCTCCACATTTGATGGCTCCAACAAGGGGACAACCCGGGCTTGGATACAAAAGTTGGATACCTATCTATCATTGAGGCCTATGACAGAGGATGAAGTGATAAAATTTGCAACCCTTCATCTTGAAGGAATTGCACATGAGTGGTGGTTCCATTGATTGGTCACACAAGAGCACAATCTCATCCACTCATATGATGAGTTTTGTAGGAGGCTCATTGAGAGATTTGATAGGATTGACCCGGAAGTTCATTTTCGGGGGCTAGCATAGTTGAAACAACAAGGCATGATGGAGGACTATGTCGTAGAATTTCAGAGGCTTTCAATGATGATTACGGATGTGACAGAGGGGAGGCTCATTGTTTTGTTCATTGAGGGTTTGGTTGAAACACGCAAGGGTTTGGTGAGATCATTTGACCCTTTGTCTCTCCAAGAGGCAATAAAGAACTCATTGGATCTTGAAGGTGCTACTCCAAGGACAGTAGCGATCAACGAGCAGTCAAGGGCATCTTGGAATGGTGGAAAACCAAAGGGACTTTTGGGACATCCAAGAATCACATCATTGGACCAGCCAAAGAAGCCTTTTCAGCGGGTACCAATCATACCCAACGAGCTGTCTAAAACCAGTAGAGGAGTGGAGTCAAGGAATGAGCTAAGAAGGAAGAACTTGTGCTTCTCTTGCAAGAATTCATGGTCATTGATGCCTAGCTAAGGGTCATGTGTATTATATTGAGGTATTTTCAAACTGTGAAGAAGAAGAAGAAGAAGAAGAAGAAGAAGAAGTAGGTGTTGAAGAGGCAAAACAAAATCATGATCTAGAATAAGATTCGAAAAGTTTGGACAACACTCTTGTCACCTTGTCCGGTGCTCCTAGATATCATCCATTCCAGGTGAGAGGAAACCTACATGGACAACGAGTCACGATCTTGATTTATAGTGGAGCTATTCACAATTTCAGTGATGAGAGCTTAGTGAAAAGATTAAAGTTGAGGGCTGAAAATTTCAAAGGTTTCAATGTTATGGTAGCAGATGGCTTCACCCTCCCATGCACAAGAAGGATACCGCAACACATGCTCTCTTTGGGAAGGCACAAAGTGAAGGATGATTTTCAATTTGGTGTAAGGGGTTCAATGGCTACATTCATTGGGTGAATTTACCCAAAATCATTGGCAGTCAGCACATTCTTTCAGTTGCATTCATTAGAACGAAGAGCGGGGATGCCATATTAGAATATGGCTTAGCTTGTCTAGTTGTTAATTATTCATCAATTCTTTGTTTTATGTCTGAGGTTACAGCAGTTTGGAAGGTTGAGTATAGCTAAGTATGCAGATAACAAATTTGCTAGTGTTGTTTTTGAAGAAGAAAATGAAGACATCAGGTGTATGAGCTTGTTTTTGCAAGAGCTCTTTCATTTGATAAGCACAGGATCCGGGCTTTTGGAGCACTACATCATGTTTCATCTCTTGGGCATGGTACTTGGGCATGCGAGCTTGCATTTTCTTGAGGGCCAGCAAATTTGGCAAGGGAGGATTGTAATGTCCCCTTTTCTAAATTAGAAATAATTTACAATATTTTAAGTTAAGCCCAGTCAATTCGCTATTTTGGACAACTTAATAATACTATTATTAAGATAAAAAGTATTTTTAAATACTTAAAAGTATTTAACCTATTCATTATTATATGTCGGCTAAAAGAATGAAAAAGGAAGTTGGTTGAAAAAGTGCAATGCCGACTTAAAAAGAAAATTGAAAGGAGATGAAAGAAAAAGAAAAGGAGGTCCGTCATCTTTAGAGGATTCTATTTGGTAGTTGGCGCCACATCTAGCTATTTAAAGGGGTCGCTTGGCTTGGAAGAAGTTATGCATATTTTTGGAAATCATTTCTCTTGGAGTTGGAGCATGTTTGCTTTCTCTCTTCCATTGAGGACAAAAACCCTCTTGGAAAACCTATTGAGAACGAAACCTCTCAATAGTGGGCTGGTTTGAGGACGAAACCCCTCAAGCTTGCAACAAGATGATCTCATAAGGAGTTGTATTCAATTTTGAAGGCATTTCCAACCCTCCTAGGGTGGCGACTTGCCCTAAGGTGGTGTTTGGGGTCTTCTTGGGCACGACAACTTCAAATTCAAATTCAGCCATCATTGTGTTTCTCCTATTTTTAGCAGCTAGAATCTACATTTGTACTTCAATTTGGAGCTTGGAATCCTTCATTTCCAGCCATATTTGTAAGGGTGTTCACTATTGTTATTATATTTAATTAAATAAATTCCAGCTGGGGTTTGAAGGCTTATTTCTTGGTTTATATTTGTTCTAAAATATTTCTAAAGTTCCCTACATGATTTGGATTGTGTAAAAGATGCATTTTTGGAGAGAGATTGCATTTTCTTTGTTGCTGTTATAAATTAATCAGACTGTTGTACCTTGCTGTCATAAATTTCAGTTGGTTGTTATAATTTTCAGTTTACTATCTATTGGGGTTTGTGCAATTTCCCTTTTGTTTTAGTTAGAGCCGGGAAAGGGGCATTACAGTCTTCTTGCCTTGCGACTGGGTCTTCTTCCTTGTATCTTTCCCTCAATTGTTTGCATTTTATCCCTTTTCATGGGATCTGGTATATCTTCGTGCCCTAACAAGACTTTCTCCATTTTGATGTTTTCTGGTTTTCTGCGAGTTACAGCCTTAGATTTGCAATCTTCTATTCAGAATTTTAAGACCCTATCGAGCACCAAGATCTGATACCAATGTCAGAAGACTTGAATAGAGAAGTAGCGGATTGCACGCATTGTAGGTTGTGTGTCCATCATTTTACTATGCAAGAAATAGTTACAAAATGGTTGAAGTGGTTACAACCATGCATTAATTAATACATAACTAATGTGACTTAAATAAAGCCTTATATTCTTATACGTGTGAGGCAAAGAGCCTGGTCTCGATTGAGAATATGGCAAAGAAAGTGAATGTTGCAACATGCAATCCTCAGTTGATAAATCTAAAAGAAAGTGCCTTATTTGAAGCTTTGTACAGAAATAAATGAGAGTAAATGTGAAAACTACGAAAATATGTATAGTAAAAGTCCTAGAATTCCAAGTCGAGCTGCTTGGGAATTGCATGTCACAATATTATACAACTCCATGCATAGAAGAACATGGAATGATGTTTGGGAAGATTAAATGGTTATTCTTTCAATGTTTACAATTCTTGGTGCCACGCTCAGGAGGAGCTGGTGACAAATTCTGGCCCTGGGACTGGCACTGACTGCTTCACATTGACACTCAGTGATGTCAAACTTGACTAGGCAGTGGCGTCTGGTGCTAGCAACAGTGCAAGACCAATGCTGTAATGTTATTTCCTCAAGCTGCCATTTGGACCAAACTAATTTGTTTGTATGTTGAATTTTAAATACATTATATATTTTTGGGGTCTGTCATGTTTTGTTAAGGCCGAAGGGAACTCTTGATTCTTCAGCTTCTTAAATACTTGCCAAGCCCAAGTCATGTGATGGTATGAAATGTTGCAACAGCAGAAGTAAACAGCCAAAAATGCAAACAAGTACAAGGCACTTACACACCAGCTGCAGTTCATAGAGCTATTAGGTGAAGGTTTCATACTTGACAGCAACACATCAAGGATACAAAATGACTGAATGTTCACAAGGAATAAATGTAAAAGTGCTTACTGGATGTGGCCATAGAAGAAAACAAGGACAGCTATTGAATAAAAGTAAAAGATGTAAACAACTGTGCTACCATTTTCACCTGAGTAGAAATTCAAAGGAGGTTTAGTGACAGACTTTAATCTAAGATCATGCGCGGGACAATGATTTTCTTTCAATCATTTGTTTACACTATTCAATATAAGTGAAGCATTTGAATACCTTCCATCTTGGTATACCCAAATTGTTTTACAGTCATATATGATATATCCTGCTCACTAATCCTAGTGTCAAATAGCTTGGAGAGAAGCATTGCACTTGGATAATGAATGTTGCCATGATAGGAGAACTCAAGCAATAAAGTGGTGGACTGAGGGTTAGTTGTGGAGCAACTGTGTGTACTATACAGTAAGTTCCAACTATTGTTTTTAATGTACACAATGTACCAAAGAATGGAAACTGTTGTGTCCTTGCAATCGTTCTTGCATTTGCCATAAGATCCATTATGTTTTCATGCATTGGTGAACCCTCTAATACAATATACTTCTGGCAATGTGGTAAAAATCTAGGTAACCACAAATAAAAATTATAAATATTTCTTTCAAATTAGTAGTCAATCTTTCTTATTATCATTTATGTGTACCAAAGTATTTAACATGCCAAAGATAACTATAATCACAATGTTGCATTGTAAATAAAAGGAAGCCCTTATTCTCCCTGTAATCCTACACCTGAAATGTTATGGATTTTTTTATTTCTGTCTTTATTAAGTGTAAAGAAACTCAAATACCTCGTGTGTAGTTTGATATTCTGCATGAACTGGAAAGGTGAAGGACCAAGAACTTAGCTGCAAAAGTACAAAAATATAAAGAATAATAAGCAGGGTTCCATGTTTTAGCAGGCATTCGGAATAATACTCAAGATGTGAAATAGCACACATTCGCAATCTTGCAGTTTACCTCATGGAAAATTTCATCCTCGGGTTTAATATATATAAGTTGCCCACTGCCCCCATTTTGCGAACTGCCCTTTTTTCTCTAAATTTTAAAGAAAGGAAGACAGTAAATTAGTTTAACTACTAATGACATATTACATACAATATGTTTAACCAGTTATTTAACGACTAATCAAATTTAGAAGCTAATGACATATTATATACAATATGTTTAACCAGTTATTTAACAACTTATCAAATTTAGAAGCTAACTGATAATTATGTAAGTTAGAATAATAATAACTAGAATAAATAACAAAGAAGAGAATAGAGTCAATATAACTCAAAACACAAGCTCCAGATTATAAGCAGCTACTTACCTTTTTATTTTCTTTTTTTGTCTCCTTGCATTCCCTTTGCATATCTTGGATAGTTTGATATACTTTAGTGTTAAGTAGATAATGCTTAAATTTAAAGGAATCTCGCAATGCTTCTGTTGGCTGAACACATGAAAATAAAAATGTAACTGATTACTCCTCACTAAAGTGTTACATGTGATGCTTAGTTTTAATACTGCAAAGCAGAAAATTGCAGCATCTCTTAGTACATGTATGACTTGTGAACAAGATTTAAAACTTAGCAAAGGAAGCACAACCCATGAACAATTTCTAAACACACACCTCGTCTTCAGTAGCCCATGTTACTTCATCAAAAAGGGCATTATAAAGTGGTGGTACAAGCTCAAAGGGAAGATTAACCACACGTTCACAGACCAAAAGACCCACGTCGTGGGGATTTTTTTCCCAAAACGTTTTAAGCTCAATAATATTGAAGTTCTGAAGACATTTATCAAGGAGAAATTTCCAAAGCTCCATAATGCAGCGCTGATCCTGTTGAATAAAGAAAAGGCATCAAGATAATTCAATGATTACGTGTCATTACATGTATGCCCCTAGAGTCCTACCTATAACCACTAGCAAGGCAACACATAAGATTACATCATATCCAATACCTGATGAAAAATTATAAGAATATCAGTCCATATATTAACTAAATCTCCTTTCTCATATCCTATCGCGTCTTCCATGAGAGAGACCAAAGATCAAAATCCTCTATTTTGGTACAAAAACATGTACGTAGACAAAGCTACCTATTGAACAAACATATCAAACAAGCTTCATACTCTACTTGAAACTTCTGAATAAAGTCAAACAGCGAATCAGATGAGGTACTTAAAAAGAATCAGACTAACATGCACCCGCATGTTTAAAAAAGAATTACATAGTTTATATACAACTAGTTTGAAGATGCAAAAAGCTTATACACTCTAGAGTCAAAGGCCAATGAGCCTTTTGAAAGATAGATTTACCAGGAATGATATTAAAGGGATGCTTTTGTCATCATGGTTATGCTATTTATGAGTATCCGTTCATTACAAGAATATTCTGTCTTCAGACAATGTTTCCTTGAAACTTCAGGGGTTACACAACTTTCACCCCTATGGAAAAGTGAAATGAATTAGTCATTGCAATAGAAACAGATAACAAAGGAGCTGAGATCAAACTGCTATAAATGTTGTTAGTAAGAAACCTGAAATCGCATAAAAATCTATCATATAAGTGCCCTAATGGATGATGTTGATGCATGCCCGCAAGAAAAAGGCATACAAGTTATCCTGCTATTCCATTCTAGTTAAACGGTGTAAACCATCCCGAGAGAGAGAGAGAGAGAGAGAGAGAGAGAGAGAGAGAGAGAGAGAGACTGTACAAAACACAAGGAACACATGCATACACACACACATTGGTACAGTACAGTACAAATGGTGCAAATATTGCAAAATGCATATGGACGTGGATGTGGCTCCATACTTTCTAGTAAGGCATGGACAGGTCCTAGCCCTATATAGTATTTATAATAATCACTAGAAACTGAAAGCATATATACTGAAAGTGACATTAATTAGAGACAGTGGGAATAGATTACCATAACAGCAGACATGCCAAAAGTACTAAAATTGTTCAAGGAGATTTAACCATGTTGATATTGTTGGATAATGTGATACCCTTGACTCTCTGTTGTGCATGATTGCTGCAAGCTACTCGAAGATAACATCCAGAATGGTTAAAGTAAAAGATATCATGGTAATATTTACCAGTACCCATTAATGTGTTGTGGTAAATCGAGTATCTTCAGATTGTGGATTTATGGATTAGTGAATTGTAAATTATAGATTAGGGAACACGAAGAGTAATGTAAACCAGGAATTTAGAAAGTTTGTAGTACTTTGTGTGTTATGTATCTTTGGTTTCTTGTAAGTATTGGGGAAGCCCCACGGATCTATTGGTTCGAAGAATGCATAGGTGAATGATGCGAGATGTGAATTGTTCCAAGACAAAACAAAGCAAGCATACAAGACTGCAAATTACAAAATACAAGAGAAATTATTACAGTAACATAGAAATAGATCAAACTCAATACGATCAAATAGAATAATGCAAGAGATGTACATATAGGAGGTGAATGTGTAACCTCTTAGAATCATAGCAATCTCCACCTAGAATAGTGGTAAGTTTAACCAACACCTAGAATGGTGTAGACAAGTGGTAACCAACACCTAGAATAGTGTAGTAAAGTGTACACCTAAGCAAGCATATCCCATAAGTGTAGGGAAACTCCAAGTGAGGTAGAATATCCCAAGTAGGATAATACAAATAAAGGGAGGAAAATAAATCCTACACTAACAATAATGCAAGTTCATGGGCTTTAAAACTCATATTCTTTATAATCCTCCTAATCTTTCTTATGCTTGTGAACATTCTTGATTCCAAAATGTGGCATCACAACAAGATCTTTCTGTCCCTGTGAGAATAGGTTGTTTCACTGCTTTGCTGATCAAAAAAGCAAAAACAGAGATTTACAACTTTTATAGCAGATCCCCAGATGTGTCAACATTTTATTGGTGGCAGTTTATTGTCACTGTATATGGTAGTATCAACTATAGCAAGTACTGCAAGTTTAATGCATATACCAAAACAACTCCCAAGTATAGAACCCTATGTTGCTAGGATACGGGTATGGGTACAGGTTCGATACGTGGATACGTCAATTTTTAAAAACTCTTGGGTACGATATGTCTTGGATATGTCCGTACACACACTCATTTTTTAGTCCATAAGAAATACAAATCTTGAAAATTATAGTAGGATCAATGTTCAAAACATTCAATATACTATATTCATTGATCATGTGGCTGCCATACATATGATATACGTATATCAGGTCAACATGAATACAAACAAAACTTGAAAAATATACTAGGATCAATGTTCAAATTTTCAAAACATACAATATACTAAAGATTTTACATTTCATTGATCATGTGGCTGCCATACATATGTTATAGAAATATCATGTCAATATGAACACAAACAAATCTAGAATATATCATCTAGATTTTCCTCAAAATTAAATTCTTGCTTGCCACTTGTGCTAGCTCCACTCTCCACTCCTTGTGAACTCCCTTGAATGTCATCTTCGCCATCAAATATTGAAAGTTGGGCAAGAGTGGTTGCGGAGGCATCAAGTCTGTGGTCTCTGGAAGAAGATCCCAAAGTTTGGGAGGACCTCTAACATAGTCCTTAGACTTGTGTGACAAGAGGCACAAAGTGGAATGCACATATACCAAATCCTCTAACTTTTTTAGATGCCAACTTGTTTCGTTTAGTTGAGTGGTTAAAGGTATAATAAGTACTCCAGGTCTGCTCCGCAGAAGAATTACTAGCCAATTATTACAAAAAAGTTCATTAGAAAATTCAAATTAGTAACATACGAAGAATGTGAGGAAAATAATCCTACTAAATAAAATTTAAAATTTTCAATGATTATAAATTTATAAATGTTATACTTGTGAAAGAATTTTGATGGCAATAGGTCGCGAGTACTTGGCATCATGGCCATGTACACACCACCATTTGCTTGGGCTCAAGGTGCACCTGTCGAAAAGAGCCTCAATCTCTCCCATGTTGCCTTCTGAAGCTAAAAACATGCCCATTTCATTTTGGATTAGACTGGCTATAGATGGATCAGGAAAAAGTCTTATGAATGTTTCCCTAGTTCCATTTGCAACTTCGGAGTCAGAGAATGGTGGTTACCTGTTACGTAGCCCAAATATTTCAAAGCTATAATACTTTGGGTTCAGTGCATAAGCAAGGAGATGTAATGGGGTGATCATTTTATTCCACCTCTTCATCAACACATTCTTCACCTCATTGTAGAAGGTTTCTTCTGGATCTTGCTCTTTTGTTTGTATGACCTCTCTAATAGATTCAAGCATAGAATCTATTCCATCATATATCTCTCACATGCATGTTGCATCAATATCTACGTATCTGATCATGGAGAGAATGGGCTCTAAAAAACTGAGCAAGTACTCAACCTTGGCCCACCAATCATTATCAAGGACCAATGATTTTACCTTTGCAGCTTTCTCTGTATTTGACTGCCTCCACACTGTTCAAACATTGTTGATCACCATACTGCTTAAAGCCTCTTTCACCTTCACAAGTCGTCTCAAAACAAGTGTATGAGTCAAATCTTGTTTTTGCAACCTTTAACAACTCCAACCTTGAGAATCTCATAAATATGCCCTGTGACATGATGATTTGTGATAAACATCTGAATGTCATTTGCCTCAATGTAAATTTGCTCAATCCACAAGATTTTCCCAATCTTTTGGAGCATCAAATTAAGGGAGTGAACAACACAAGGGGTCCTAAATATGTGCTCATATCTACCCTCTATAATCAATCCTGTTGCTTTACAATTTTTAGCATTGTCCATGATGACTTGGACAACATTCTAGGGGCCCACCAACTTAATTGCCTCTATCAAAATGCCGGCAATAAATTGTGCATCTTTGACTTGCCCTTCACAGTCAATGGCTTTTAGGAACATTGCCCCTTTAGGGCATACTACAACAACATTTGTGAGGGGTCTATTTTTAACATTTTTCCATCCATCTGAAATGATGGAAACCCCTGAATCCTTCCATGAATCTCTGATTGGCTGCAAAGAGGTGTGAATGTTTTCCACTTCCTTTCCCAAGAGTGTGGTTCGAACCTTTTCGTAACTTGGACATTTGTACCCTTGTGGAGTTTCATTAATAGCCTTCACCATCTAATGTCAATATGGAGACCTCAATACATTAAAGGGCAGCCCACATGCATAAATACATCGAGCAACCACCTCATCAGCAATATCCCTCTTGTCATTATTCAATGCTTTGTCTAATGCTCCTTTTTGGCTTTTTCGTGAGGTCTCTTGACTCTCTTCATCAAAAGGGGTATCAAGTGGTTGACTTTGAGTTTGGATGAAAGGATGAGTAGTAGATTTATGTGTGGGTGGTTGTAATGAAGGCCTTCTTTGCAAAGGAATTGTTTTAGATCTATTTCTTTCACATTGCCTATCAGCCTCCTTTTGCTCTCTCAAGTACTCTGCCATTTTCTCTTTTGAAATTTTAGGGCACTTTTTTATCCCCACACCTCCAACCCCATTCAAATGGATTTTCAATCGGCTATATGAGGATTTGTATTGAGCATGACAACCATGGCATATCCAAATCCGACCCCCACCACCAACAAGATATTCTACCACTGTCACATGTCTCCGACGAGGGGAATTAGGATAATGTTTCAAAGGAACTGATGTGTTTTCAAAAGCTTGTGGGCCTTGCACTCCAACTGAAGTAGAACTTGATGCCATCCTAATATGTTTTTGCTCAACAAGATCACCATAACGGCACGAGGTGAGGGCATGCACAGAGTTAGGATGTTAAAAAAGTCAAAAACATTTTTCCTTTACATAAATAATAATTAATAAATTAAAAACCAATGGCTTAGTAATTTTTAAGTGATGTCATCCTAATTTGTTTTTGATCACCAAGATCACCATAAAGGTGCGAGGTGAGAGCATACACAGATTTATAAAGTTAAAAAAATTAAAAAACATTTTGCCTTTACATAAATCAAATGATAAATGCTAAAATATTAATTAACATTGAACAATCCATTTAAAAATTAAAAATTAAAAATAACGATATTTACTAATTATTAAATTAAAAAACCCTAAATTGTGCCATCCTAATCTGCTTTTGATCACCAAGATTACAATAAAGGTGCGAGGTGAGAGCATACACAGATTTAGGAAGTTAAAAAAATTAAAAAATATTTTACCTTACATAAATCAAATGATAAATGCTAAAACATTAATTATTAACATTGAACAATATTTAAAAATTAAAAATAACGATATTTACTAATTATTAAATTAAAAAACCCTAAACTGTGCCATCCTATGGTAAATGCTAAAATATTAATTATTAACATTGAACAATATTTAAAAATTCCATCTTTAAATTCCAGTGGGCGAGTTCTTGTAGGTTTAGAAGTATTGTTACTCTGTCAGAATTCCATCTTGGCCCCTAATCTTCCAGGTTTTCATCATTTTTTCTCGGACTTCGCACCTCTCTATGGATCAGCATATCCGTCCTGTGTAGTAGCATATTTGTCCCCAACATTAACATTTGTGGTCAATAGTGTAACGTTTCTACTTCTGCGTAATATCCCCTTCTCGGTCGAAGACCCTTGGCTCATTTTGTTTCCCCAACAACTAAGGGATGTGCACAAGGGGAACTTAAGTCATAATAATTTATTATAAAGTGCAATTAAAAATATATATATATATATATTATAAAGGCACTTATAATAAAGTTATTATAGACTTAATAATAAAATAAAATTAAAAAAAGTTAAAGTCACCTTATAAAGTTTATTTGTCCCCTAGAAAATGTGACCTCCTTATGGGTTGGATCAAAAGGGAAAAACATTAAATGAGGGGCTAAACGCTTACTGGATGTTGAGGGAGACAAGTTGGTCCATTAGCTCTATATAAGCAAGTCGACTTGCTTGAGGAGGGCATGACTTGTCTACTTTATGGAATCAGATTTGTATGTTGAGCTTTGAGTTTGCATCTTCAACCTTCTAAGGATGAAAACCCTTAGATATTAACCCTTGCGGACAAAAACTCTCCAAGAGTCTAGTAGGACGAAAACCCTTCTCCTAGTTGAGAGGATTCTCCACCCTAGGGTTTCCATTGCAGATCACAAAGTGAATAGCATTTTTCAAGTGTTTTCCAATAGTTTTTCAAGCATTTTAAGGGCTGTACTTGCATAAAGGAGATAGTTGATTTTCTAGCATATCAGATCTAAATACATCTATATGTTTTTGTTGTAATTTCCAACCCCAAACCCTAAGGGCAAATTGGTGTTTTGGCTATTTAGGGCACTTATGGTGGTCATTTGTATGAATGGGTAACATCATTGCATTCTCCCTATTTTTTTAAGTCTATGCATGGTTTATTTGTGTGGATCGGAGCATTTTTGAGTGAGTTATGAATTTTTGAAGTTGCCATAATTTTTTGGAGACTGGGGTTTCAAAATAAATTCATTTCAGTTGTTTATGGGCTCTAAAAATTCAGATCTTTGCATGAATATATTAAGGGTGAAATATTATAAGTTTCCGCTCAGTTTATGGTAGAAAATATCATGCTTTATTTCTGATTTTTAAAAGTTTCATAATCAGCCCTAGTCGCATTTTCTATAAACAAATCAGATCTGCATCATAAACAGTTGGTATATTTTTTAAATTGCATTGGGTGTGTGAGAATTTACTCAAATCCATTTAGGGGCAAAAATAGTCCAATTGGGAACATTACATTCTGACAATCTATCTGCAAGGTTTAACTTTTTTACTACTATTGTAGCACTTTTGTTTTGATAGTAGTGTTTTTTAGCATTATTGTAACGTTTATACTTTTGACAATCTACTTGCAGGGTTTAACGCTTCTATGTTTATTGCAACATGTTTGTTTTAACAGTAACATTTTTGTTCATTATTGTAATGTTGTTTCCTTTGATGATCTATTTGCAAGGTTTAACATTTTTGTACATTATTGCAATGTTTTTGTTTTAACAATAGCATTTTTGTTCATTATTACAATGTTTCTGTTTCTAACTATCCGTCTGCAGGTTTGATGTTTCTAGCTATTGTTGTAATGTTTATGTTTTGACAGTGGCATTTTTGATCAACATCGCGATGTTTCTGTGTTCTCTTTTTTCATCTATAGGTTTGGCATCTGTGATTACTATTGTAGCGTTTTTTATTTAACCGTAACGCATTTGTTCACTATTGTAACGTTTTTAAATCTCGACTATTTCCAGGAAGGTCTAACTTTTTTATTTTATTGTAACATATATGCCATGTGTTTTAGCGTATTTGATCATAACAATGGCATATTTGATACAGTGACTTCACTTTATGTGCTTCATCGTTTCTAATGACTTTTGCGCTAACTTGCAAGTTTTTGTTGATTGTTTTTGCACATTTCTAACATGTGTGCAGCATTCAAATCAAGTGTCAAAGTCAAATAAACCAAACTTCTAACAAATTGTGTGCAGGGATATGTAATCATTTATTGCATTTGCTTAATGTTTATTCAATTTCATTCGCTTTCATGTCTTATTCAATCCTCGTCTTAAACTGTGTATGCTCTTCCCACAAACCGCAAGGTGATCTTGGGAATCAGAAATAATTTAGACGTTATTTTACGCATTTGTAGGTTCTGGTGACTTGGAAGTTATTACCAAAATTTAGCCAAAGCCCGTGTACCGACAGGCTATATAGATTTGTTGGAGGAGCTTTTGCTTTTTGCATAGCTAGAGTTCACTTTTCTGTGGCTCCTACGAAGTGAGGTGTGTAGTTGCTACCAATACCCGGGCCTTAGATAACACTATATTGAGGTAAGAATAGCCGTTTTTAGTGAAGTGAGGGGGGATTTGACCCTCCAATACCACACCTTAGACAATACTCCTCTTCAGGGAATCGAGCCTCACATACCACAAGTTATATCAAGGACTCCCCTAACAGCCTTGTCAAACCTAGCATAAGAGTCTTCATGTCACAATCATTTAGTAGTGTCGGAAACACAACATTCCCTAAAATACCCACCCCATACCTTCGAGGTATATTGGTGGGCTACTACACATTTGTAATCCTATTTTTACTAACATAGGTTGTACTCATTGTGTTTTTTGACTCCCCCTTGTGCCATACCCATATTCAAAAACACAACCACAAAACTTTGCCCGAATCAAAACCAATACTTCAAAACATCAACAGCAAAACTTTGTCTAAATCAATACCAAATTTTCAAATATAAAACCCAAAAATCTAGACAAATAAAAAACTATGGCCCTTATTACACATCAACGTCTTAAACATCCCAAGCGAAATTCCCTTTTCCATGGGCCTCATGATCCATTAGATGACGATGTCAGTCTAACAAATCAAAGTGAGAACAAAGACGTTGGCGACCTGTTTGAAAACAACTAAGCTGAATTTGATCACTCCCTTTTCCAACACAGACAATATCCTTATCCGACTTATCGACTTAAGAGCCAAACTCCTTGGCGATTTTAGTTTGGCACTCCTAGCAGGTATTATCAGTGAGCAAGAAATGGACTTAGAGCCACCAACCACATCTAATGACCCTCTTAACAAAACACAACCATTCACGTACAACGACAAAGCAAAAACCAATATAGAAACCACTGCCAAAGATTCCACAAAATCTGACAAGACCACAAATTCTAAAATCCCCCGTATCAACACAAATCACAACAAAGAGAAAATGGGTGAAGATCCCCAGCCTACTCACAAGGACAATTAATCTTTATAAGACCAAATCCAACACCTAACCAGACAATTGGTTTATGCAGTTTCTTGTGTTAGTTAAGAGAAATCGAAAAAATCAGATCATACCCATGAATCTAACAATCAAGGTCCTGACCCCAACAAATCTAATTTTATCCTACCCCCGTCAACACCACTTCATGACACATCATTCACCCAAGAATGGCTAACCATGAAGGATACATTACATGGACCACAAAAGAACAAACATGGCCAAAGAAAAAGTTTAGGTTTGAGGAGTTATGTCCTTACCCTTCCAATAGAGAGATGTTGCGCATCCCTTTTCTTGCTTATTTTGACCATCCAAAATGTGACAAATATAAAGGAAATGGTGATCCAAGGGAACATGTCAAGGACTTCTTCATGGCCAATCACAAATTCACATACAGTAATAACTCTCTTTCAAATTTTCCCTCGTAGCTAAGGTGGGCAAGCGCTAGAATGGTTTCTACACCTCCCACAAGGTTCCCTCACCACCTTTGCTTATCTATCAGAGAAATTCATATAAAATTTCTCCTTTAACATGGGAACGTTACCATGTTGGATTTGTGCAATGCAAAACAATAAAACTTTCCCTTCGTTCTTGCAACAATAAAGAGGTCTAGCAAGTCGTTTTCCTTGCTCCATCCCAAAAAAACAATTGCTTAGCATCTTCGTGCCTAAACTCCATCCAGAAATCACCTTCCATCTTCAAATGCATTGTGGTGACACATTTGAGGAGGTTATAGAAAAGGGAACTCAATTCAAAAAGACCCTCCTCACAAAGGGAACACTCAACACATTCAACAAAGATCACTATGAAAACAAACAAACCAAAAAACCCAAATTATTTTATTGGAACAAGAATGTTGTAAATGATGGAGTTACAGAATCCAAACACATACAGGCGATCCAAAACACCCATCATCTGACTATCTCTTGAGGACCACCTAAACAAGAAACAAAGCGCAAGAATATACACCCTTGGGTGAGTCATTATTTGTTGGCTTTCACCAACTCGAAATGGCTAACATGATCATGTTTCCACAAACATGATCGTTCGATGAGACCAAACTAAAACCCACATGGTATAAGGAAAAGAATGTTGTGATTACCATCGCATCAAAGGTCATTCAAAAAATAGATGTATGAAATTGAAAAATTACATTCAAGACTTGATTGACCGTGGGGATATTGAACTCGATGGACAAGAATCCCCTAAATCAAAAAATAAAAAAACTTGAGATATACAAAGACCCTTTCCCCAAGCATCATCAAACAAAACAAAAGCAAGATTGAAGTTAGACCTCCCAAAACAACAATACTAGTCATGCTGCCAAGAAAGCCTCAACCATAGATGACTCTCTCATTGGCTTCATTCATCCCACTAAACATCATATAGCAACCCTTAAAATCAAAATCCAAAACTATGTCATAACAACATAATAGAATCGTTGTCCTGCAGCCTCCTCTGCCTAGTCCTGAGGGTAAATACAATATTCTTGAACAACTTGAAAAAACTACTACACAGATATCCATCTTGGATCTTCTCAAAATATCCATTGTCCACAAGGAAATCCTCTATAAAATCCTTCAAGATTCAAGAGTCCCCAACCACATTGACCCTTCATATGGTTTTAAGCCTTGGTCGCAATATCACCCCCAACCAACAAATCATATTTAGCCAATGTGACATCCTTGAGGACAATCCCTCGTGTAACCTTCCACTATGTATTGAAGCTATCATTACCCATTGCAAAGTAAAATAGGTAGTTGTTGACAATGGATCGGGACTAAATATTTGCACCCTAAAGCTCATCAAACACTTAGGCCACCTAGATACAACATTGGAACCAAACATCATTACCATCGAAGCTTATGACAATGTCGAACAGCAATCCACAAGCACCATCACCCTTCCTCTTCAAGTTAGGCCTATCACGCATGAAACCTGGTTTCATGTCATAAATCTTGATCTCCCATAAAACATTCTCCTCGGTTGCCCATGAATTCACACCATGCAAGCCATCCCATCCACCTACCATCAATGCATCAAGCTCTCATTTCAGAGACGGGCTCACGATCCCTGGTGACCCCCAACACTTCCAATACTGCACAATGTTGGAAGAACATTACCACAAAGCATATGTTTGCCCGAGTACCAAAATTGCTTCGACTCAGAATCCAAAGCCCTTGCATCCCATATCCATCTTGATGTAATGCCCTATTCTGGGCTAAGCTGAAAGAAAAAGAGAAATAGCTGTTAGAACGTAATATTAAGTGCCTATAAACCTTAATTATAATTAAATAATTAAGAATATTTATATTCTTCATTATTTAATATAAACTAAGTTTGTTTATGTTTAATTGATTATTGATTAATCAATGGTTTGAATTGGGGTGACTTTTTATAAAGTCACATCCCATCACTTAATGGTTCGTAACCCGTGGGGTCAAATAAATATGATCATGTGGCATAATCATTTAATTCACATGGTGGATTGTTGGAGAGAAGTGAGAAGGGAGACCTGGACTGTAAATTATTGTTTCTCGAATAATGGAAAATTCTCTTTCACCGTGGTTTTTACCCCTCGGGGGTTCTCCACATAAATTTGTGTCATTGTGTATTGTTATTTTATTTTATTGCATTTGTTATAATGTTGTTATAATGTTTGTTATATTAATTTAATTACTATTGAATCTTATTTAATGGTTAATGTGTTTAACCCCTCGAATCTGACATGATATTAGAGCAGGTTCAAAAGGTTTCAAATAAATAAATTAATTTAATTTGGTGCTTGGGAGTCTAGAACTATGTTTTTAATACTCGAATTGTTTTTCCTCTTTCTCTTATTAAAAACGCCATCAATTCTTGAATCTGGTGATGTTGCGTTGAAGGGCTCAAAGAGACCTTCCCAACGAGACCAATTTTGCCTAATATGGAGTTGTGGAGAGAAAGTTATGGCCATTTAAAGTTGTGCATCTCGGGAGGAACAACAAGTCAACATGTGGCAGCTTTTGATTTGCTTCAGGTTTTCCTATGTGTGTATTAATGTTTAAATTTTTATTATATAGTCTCTCACCATGACTTTCTATTCATTATTGCTTATGACTAAGAATTTAAATCATACATAGTATGATATCACAATAAAGTTTCTCCATTATGTTACATTGTCTTTAAAGGAATGTATAATACATAAAAGATGTATGGGGAACAAACCTATAAAGGATAGATCATAGATTAATATATGTTTAATATAATATTTTTTTTTTAAAAGGGTGGGGACACCTGAGAATTTATACCTACTTATGTTTGTGAAAATCCCATGACTTAATAATCTCCTTGATAAAGATGGAAAGATCATCATCAATTTGAGTATTCTCAAATCTTGTTTAGTTATGTAAATTACTTACTTATTATAAGTAATTTTAACCAATTATCAAAGATAAGTCTTGTTAATGACTAGTTAACGGATTTGAAATCAGGAAGCGAAATGAAGTACTCCTCTTCTATGTGATAGCCAGAGTTGTATTACTCTTGCTAAGAATCCAGTTTAGCATAAGAGAATGAAGCATATAGAGGTTCATATGCTTTTTATCCAAGAGAAGGTTCACTGCGGTGATATAGATCTCCAACACTTCCCAATTGGAGATCACGTTGCAAATATGTTTACAAGACCATTGTGTGTTGTAAAATTTTGCAAGTTTTGTGCAATGATTAGCCTTTCAGAGTTATCATTGAGGGAGAGTGTGCATGGCAATGTCACCTCCTAATGGCCGGTCGGTTGATATCTCCTTCTCCTCTATACTTCTGCTCCAATTGTAAAGCATTGTAAAAAACATCCCTATGATCTTTGTAAACTTGTCACTCAAAGTTTATGGTGTACAGTCCAGTGTGTTGCATCTATTTTTAAAGGAAGTTCTTGTGTTATAAAAGGCTCCTATAAATGCTAGTTGAGATTTTTTCCATGAGAAACTGTGAGATGTAGTCTCACAAATCATGCTTAGCCTAAATCATTCACTATTGATTTATGGATTCCAAATCCTTTTGTACCAAAAGATAATTTGAGCATAATAAAGGTGTATAAATCCTTTAAATATGATATGCTAGCCTAAACCTTCACTATGGTTTATGGATTTGTAAATCCTGTTGTATAAACAAGTAATGTTGGCATATGTTCCCCATTTAATATGAAGGGGGAGTGTTAGAACGTAATATTAAGTGCCTATAAACCTTAGTTTATAATTAAATAATCAAGAATATTTATATGCTACATTATTTAATATAAACTAAGTTTGTTTATGTTGAATTGATTATTAATTAATCAATGGTTTAAATCAGGGTGACTTTTTATAAAGTCACATCCTGTCACTTAATGGTTTGTGACCTATAGGGTCAAATAAATATGATCATGTGACATAATCATTTAATTCACATGGTGGATTGTTGGAGAGAAGTGAGGAGGGAGATCTAGACTATAAATTATTGTTTCTCGAATAATGAAAAATTCTCTTTCGCCATGGTTTTTACCCCTCAAGGGTTTTCCACGTAAATTTGTGTCATTATGTATTGTTATTTTATTTTATTGCATTTGTTATAATGTTTGTTATATTAATTTAATTAATATTGAAGCTTATTTAATGGTTAATGTGTTTAACCCCTCAAATTTGACAATAGCACCAACCCAAGTCAAAACAAACTGAAATTTATAACAGCAAGCTACAACAGTCTGAAATCTTATGACAACAAGAGGGAAATTACAATTATTCACCACCAATACCACTTTTACACCATCCAAAGCATGTAGGAAATAATCATAATTATTTTAGAGCAAGTACCAACCAAGAACTGAATTTTTAGAACCCTAGCTTAAGTATAATAATTAATTTTGCAACAGCAGTGAACACCCTTACAAAAATGGCCGAAAATAATGATTTTAAGGCCTAAATACAATTCCGAAAAGTACAATCAGCCTCCACAAACATTTAAAATCCACATACATGAGGAAAGTGACTTGTCGTGCCTTAGAAACCAATGAACTCCTCCCAAGGAGGGGTCGCTACCCTAGCACAGGGTCTAAAATTGGCCAAACAGCTGGTCCAAAACCCTTGCAAGCTCAAACACAGACTTGTGTGGCTATCCCACACTCAAAACATGCAAATTTGATCTGCCCTAGTTTGAATGATGCCCTAGTTTGAATGATGCCCTAACAATGATAAATCTATCTTGAATCTCTGTAAATCTGATTGTAGCACATGTGTGACCTCTGTATGAGATCACCAATGAAGATGTGAAGATTTTCGTCCTCAAAATCTAAGTGCTATTATGGGATTTCGTCCTCAATAGGCCTCCATGAAGGGTTTTTGTCCTCAATGGATGAGAGAGAAAGCATAGCAAATCATATGCAAAACTACTACCTCCACCCGAAGGGACCCCTTTAAATACTTGAGGGTGGCACCAAACATCAAAAAGAACCCAAGGAGACCAACCACGTTTTTGGGATGTTATGATTCACCTTTAACTCCATTACCCTCTTTATTTTAAGTCGGTGTTTGCACTTTTTGACCTCTTTTTTTCACTTCCTCAAAGCCACTTAAAAATTTAAATTAATAATAATCCTAAGTGTGTAAAATAACTATTTTTGCACTTATTCAAATTATTAGTTTGTTATTATTATTTTGTTTTTATTATTAAAAGAAATACTTGAAAAAGGGGACATTACAGTCCTCCTTTCCCAAAATTGTTTGCCCTCAAGCAATTGCAAGCCCCTTCTGCAAATCCAAGGATCCCAAAACAATCTTGGGAATTTGCAATCCCATATTTTGAATAAATTCTTACAATTACCTCAGAGAATCTGACACTGAACTGTAAAACACTCTTGCAGTAGGAGTAATTGTCAAATTCTTCCATCAAATATTGTCCCTTATTTTGTGCAAGCTTGCATCTTTCCTTAGCTGATAACAGCAGTCCTTTACCTATTAATTTTATGACCAACAACATGAAAAATGTACAGCAGGTACCAAATTGAAACCTTTTTGAAAAAATCAACAATGCAGGCAATGTAGTGGTTGAAAACAAACATTTAATGACTGGAAATATCATATTAGCAATCACAAACTGAAAAGAAGTCCTTTCCCTGACTGAAGGCGCCTGTAAACCCGTTCATATTACCTTTGTTTTTGTTATGCTATCAACTTGTTTCACCTTATTGCCTTGCTTCTCTTATATATGTGAACATGCTAGTCTAAATCACACTTATGTTTTTTCTTCTTATTTTCTCCATTCCTGAACCTGCACATAGAGCAAACATATTAAAAGAAGCAAGAGCTCTCAATATTACTTCTTCATGCCTCATAGATATGTGAACTAGTTCCCTTCCCATTCTTGCATTTTCCTCAAAATTCCGCTTCATATGATGGAATCTCAAAGGTCCATTCGTGCTGCCCCAAGCACAGTTGTAGCCTTGCATTTCCTTCCTCAAAATCAAACTGATAATAGTTGGGATCCACCTTATGACAGCTGCAAATGTTTCAACATTGGTGGTAGGCTGGAGATCCTTCCACCATGTGACCGGAAACTCTTTTATGACTGTCACAAATGTGTGAAGCGAGCTGGAACCATTGTTGACAACGGATAAATGAATGGTACAGCAGCTGTCATACTACGAATACTTCCCAAAAATCTGTAATGTTAGCAACATACGGGTTGGAAATAACCATAAAATGACAGGAAATGCTTTATTAGCGGCAACAAATGGAAAATCATTCAATTTTATGATCGAAAGCACTTGTATGGTTGTGAATGATGCAATGTAACAGCTGGAAGTAGTGATGATTTTAGCCTTCGAGCTGAAAGTTTGGGCCATGGTTGTCCTGACTCCTCATTATGTTCTCATTTTCCTTGGGAGGTTATCAATCATCACTCCTTGCTCTTACTTTCTCCCAAAACCGCCTTAGGGGTGTTGGAATTTTTGCCCATGATGTTCTCAACAAGAGGCTTTTTTCAGGCATGAAAAACTTCATTATACTTGCCAATCTACAGTTGTCCAAGGAGAGTACTATTATTCCAAAACATGAAATTAGAAAGATCATCGTACCATGGTTGTAGCATTGTATTTTCTCATTCAATCTTGGGATTGTGGTGGCTAGAAACCATCTTATACCAGCAACCAAAGCCTCACCAATATCCATGTATGGAGTGTGCATCTTTCCAGTAACAAAACCTTCTTTTACAGCTGCAAAAGTTATAGGGGCAAGGATGGGAATGTGATCAACAACTGTCCAAAAATTATGGCAGCACCCTTCAAGAACCATGGGCTGTAGTTATTATTACCCATATTCATACCTGTCATGCCATGTTGGTTTATACATCTTGAACAACAAGGTCATATTTGTTTTGATTAGCCTTAGTGGCTGAATTTATGAACTTACTACCTATCTTCAATGAAAAACTCCTTCCAAGAGCATGCTTATCAATTAGGAGCTGAAAATCTTTATGACGTGATTGTTGTTCTGAAAATAAGATTGTTGGATTTACCTCATCATGTGTTGCCCATGGGACCTACCTCCCATGAGAAGTTTCCTCCATTCTTTTTGCCATTGTTGAGATACCCTCAACACCTCCCTCCTCCTGAATTGTTGAGATACTGAGTCAAAAACTCAACACCTCCCTGAACCTTGTGACCCACAATCTTTTCATTACTATGTAATGCACTGCATGCTTGAAGTTAGCAGCTGATTTTTGAATTGTTTCATTGTGTCTTGCTCTGATCCCTTGTACGACCCATTGTGGCTTCTAGGACAATTTAGAACCCAAGGTTCTACTTTCATCCTTTTACCATTCTCAGAATGATGGCAAAATTGGAATAGTTCTTTGCTGTCCTGAAAATCCATCTCATATGGTAATGGCTCAATCTTAGGAATGCTCAAAAGATGGATAGGGGCTTCTTGGAAAAGATCCTCTTTCCATTTGGTACCCTTCATCTTCTCATCATTGTTAGAATAATTCTCATGAGTCATGATCAAAACATTGTAAGGACATAGTGTGACAGTGATGCAATAAATCAAATTGCTTACCATTAGTTGTTGATATGTAAATTCCAGCAAACTGAAAAACCAACATGAGTATCCAGTGAGGCCCCTTTTTAAGGGCATGCCTCTCAACAAGGTCATCCTGAAACTCAACCTCATAAACCTCTTGCAGATCTGATTTTTCTTTCTTCGGTTCATGCCCCATGATTTCTTCCTTGACCTCTTGAGGTGTTGATGTACATGTTACCTTTGTTGGTTCTTTTTCTTCTTTCAAGGGAAACTCCTTTGGGTTTGGCTCCTTGGCAATTCTTTGTGGTCTAGGGTTTAACCCTAGCATCTTCATCCATGCACCGGTTGTCCCCTTGTTGGAACCATCAAATGTGGAGTGTCACTTTCCCCAAGGCATGTTGAAGATCCTTTTGTGGCGCTTGAGATCTAGGCTCAGGCCTTGATCTACCCTTGCTTACTCCTATGAACTCTGCAAGTGAAATGGCATCACGAATCTCTTTTGGAAGAGCCCTATACTCCTCATAGCTGGCCACAATGTTGTGACCCACTGAATGTCATGTTTCAACCTCCAAAATGACTTCTTTCTTTGGTAAGAACTTAGGTCGCCAATCCATGTTCTCTCTCCTAAGTTCCCTTTCACTCATGTGTCCATTGTAGATTTGCCTCAAATGTTAGCTTTCGACCCTGCAGACTACGAAGATCAATGCTCTGATACCACTATAATGCCCCTTTCCGGGCTAAGCTAAAAAAAAAGATAAATAGCACCAACCCAAATCAAAACAAACTGAAATTTATAACAGCAAGCTACAGCAGTCTAAAATCTTAGGACAACAAGAGGGAAATTGCAATTATTTACCACCAATACCACGTTTACACCATCCAAAGCATGTAGGAAATAATCATAACTATTTAGAGCACATACCAACCAAGAACTGAATTTTTAGAACCTTAGCTGAAGTATAATAATTAATTTGCAACAGCAACAAACCCACTTCCAAAATGGTCAGAAATAGTGATTCCAAGGCCTAAATACAATTTCGGAAAGTACAATCAGCCTCGAAAAATATGAAAACTCCAAATACAAGAGGAAAGTGACTTTTCGTGCCCTACAAACCAATGAACTCCTCCCAAGGAAGGGTTGCTACCCCAGGAGAGGGTCTGAAATTGGCCAAACAACTGGTCTGAGACTGAAACCCTTGCAAGCTCAAACACGGACTTGTGTGGGTGTCCCACACTCAAAAACATGCAAATGTGATATGTCCTAGCTGCGAATGATGCCCTGCCACTGATAAATCTGCCTTGACCCTCTGTAAATCTGATTGTAGCACAAATGTGACCTCTGTATGAGATCACCAATGAAGATGGGAGGGTTTCTGTCCTCAAATCTAAGTGCTATTGAGGGATTTTGTCTTCAATAGACTCCATGGAGGGTTTCCATCCTCAATGGATGACAAAGAAAGTAAAGCCCAACTCTTCAAAGAAAAGCAAATCATATGCAAAACTACTACCTCCACCCCAAGCGACCCCTTTAAATACTTGAGGGTGGTGTCAAACACCAAAAAGGAACCCAAGGAGACAGACCTCCTTTTTGGGATGTTATGATTCACCTTTAACTCCATTACCCTCTTTATTTTAAGTCGGTGTTTACACTTTTTGACCTCATTCTTTTCACTTCCTCAAAGCCACTTTAAATTTTAAATTTTAAATAACTATTTTTGCACTTAATCAAAATATTAATTTGTTATTATTATTTTATTTTTTATTTTTAAAAGAAAACTTGAAAAAGGGAACATTACACCTGATGCAACTAGTTGAGACTAAATATTTGCACAACAAGGCTCATCAAACACATGGGCTACCCAAATACAGCATTGGAACTAAACATCACTACCATAGAAGCTTATGGCAATAATGAACAACAATCTACAGGCAACATTGCCCTTCCTCTTGAAGTCAGAATTGGCACGCATGAAACTTGGTTTCATGTCATAGATCTTGATCTCCCATATAACATTATCCTCAGCCACCCATGGATTCACACCATTCAGGGCATCCCATTCACTAACCATCAATGCATCAAGCTCCTATTTTAGAGACAAGAGCTCACAATCCCCAGTGACCCCCAACCCTTTCAATACTACAGAATGTTGGAAGAACATTACCACAAAACATATGTTTTCCCAAGTACCGAAATTGCTTTCGACTCGAAATCCAAACCCCTTGCATCTCGTACCCATCCTCATGCATTGCCATCTTCATCTAACAATCCTCTCTTAGAAATCCAAATCTAAAATCATCAATACCGATTGTGGAGAGTACAAACTCCATAACGCCTTCCATATCGATAATCCTGTCCCCTATCACCCAAAAGTCGTGGCAAGCTCGACACAGTCCAGAAAACAATACCAAACTTTCATAGCTTTATATGCTTTGTGAAGAGCAGCTTCCTTGCAAATGAAAAGCTTGAATAGCACTTTTAGCTCTTGGTTACACAATGAAAGCTTCTCATCTTGGTACAAATCTCCAAACTACCCCATTCCAGACAAGATAATAGACAACATGAACTATTGAGGTCATGGTTTTGGCATCTATGAACATGGCATTCATGAACTCATCCAAGCTCACGAAAAACATGAACGTTAGTTATGGCATTGGGATTAAATGGTATGGTGTTGTGCTTAGCGAAATCAGCCACACCTCTTCAATTAGCGATGAGATGCCTCTTCCAACATTGAACCAAAATTCCTCTTGTAGCCTTTACGAGTATCTTGCCTCCACGAACCTCTTTCACAATAATGTAGTTTTCACCAACTCCATCAAACATGTACCAACCTAGACTTACAATACCCCAACCTCATTGACTGGGACCAACAAAATTCCCATACCAATCAATTCCTTTTAGGACACGGAAGCTATCAAAGAATTTTTGGGAATTTGAGATGATATCTTGTGAGGGGATCACAAGAAAGGCTTCACAATCAACCTGGATGCATGTGCGCTTACGTTGGGGAGGAGGTTGAGTTCCTTGGTCAGTGAAAATCAAAAAAATTACAAAATCAGAAGAAAAAAGGTATAAAAGAAAATTCTTATAGTGAAAACATCTTCAAGGTGTTATTGGATGAAAAAATTAAAAAATAAGAAGAAACTAAACATGAAAAATCTATTTGGTGAAAACCTTTCTATGGCGCCAACAAACAAGGAGCTCAACCTTCCGCCAATCCTACATAGCTTGAAGATGGATCTAAATTCCTTGTAGAAGAAACTATTGACATCAATATTCATATAGAGGAATAGTCTAAGATCATTAAGCTTGGAGCTTCTCTTAGTCTACAAGAACAAAAAAAAATTGTTACCCTCTTACGAGATTTTTCAGATATATTTTCTTAGTCATACACAGACATGTCTAGCTTGGATCCTTCTTTTGGTTGTTCATTTGAAGCAGTTGAGCAACTAAACTTGTTAAGCAAAAACTCTAAAAAAAGTACCCACAGATTGCCCTCCTTGTTAAAGAGGAACTTCAAAAACTATTGTCAAGTGGGGTTTATTCAACCAATAGATTACTCGGAGTGGATATCTAACATCGTTCCTATCCGCAAGAAACTTGAAAGGAATCTGAGTGTGCACAGATTCCAAAGATATAAACAAAGTTTGTCCCAAAGACGAATTTCCCTTACCTAACATTGACATGATTGTGGACTCTACGACAGGACACGAGATGTTTATCTCTTATGAACAGCTTTTCAGGTACTATACTGAGATCAAGATTGCGACCGAGGATCATCATAAAACAACGTTCACTACACTATGGGGTACCTTTTGTTATCAGGTCATGTCTTTTGGCTTGAAAAATGCAGGTGCTACATCTCAACAAGCTATGATAGTCATCTTCCATGACATGCTCCATGACATTGTGGAAGACAATGTGGACGACATACTCAGGATAAATCAACAGCTCGCGCAGAACATCCAAGCGATCTTGATGTGAATCTTTGAACGATTGAGAGAGTACAAGATTATCTAAATCCCAAGAAGTGTACCTTTGGTTTCAAATCAATTAAACTATTGGGGTTTATTGTTTCACACAGGGGTATTGAAGTGGATCCTTCCAAGATAACAGTGATTACGGAGATGCCTCCTAAGAATATCAAACAACTTCGGAGCCTCTAGGGTGAAATCCAAGCAATCAAAAGGTTAATCTCCCTACTTGCAGATAAATTTCATCCATTTGTGCACCTCTTAAAGAAGGACATTATTTTTCACTAGGTCCCTAAATATCAGCATGCCTTTGACCACCTTAAACAATATCTATCATAAACCCATTGTCTTGGTTCCACCTACTCCGAGGAGAGCCCCTACTGTTTTATATATCAACACAGTTTTCTCTAGAAGCACTTTTGGCACAACATGATAAACAAGACAAAGAAAGAGTTATGAACTATCTCAATCAAAGTTTGATAACATATGACCTTAATTATCCACAAATCGATGAACGCATTTTGTTTAGTTTTTATCTTTGCTTTTCAAAAGTTAAGGCTATATATACTCAACAACAAAACTAAGATTGTCACAAAGGTCGACCCTCTTAAATGCCTACTATCCAAATCAACTCTTACTGGGACAATAGCAAACTAGATCATCCTGCTAAGCAAATTTGATATAGAATATGTAAATCGTAAGGCTATTGAAGGACAAGTAATCACAGATCATTTGGTCAAGGCACTTCTTCCGGACACTCAGCCATTAAACATGGACTTCCCAGATGATTCAGTCATGACTATCGACGAGCCTCTTACATGGAAACTCTACTTTGATGGTTCCTTCACTCATCACAGCTCGAGAGCAGGAGTCCTTATCACACCTACAGGTGATCTCATTTCAAGGGCCTTCAGAATCGGTTTCCCATGTACCAACAACATAGCAGAATATGAGGCACTCATTACAGGCCTTAAAATTAATATCAAATGGAACATACACAAGTAGTATTCGTTGGAGACTCGCAACTTATTATCAAACAGGTTAACGATGATTAACATCAAGGACGAGAAACTTATCCCATACAAACGCATGGTTGATAGCTTATAAATGCTTATTTCACGCATATCAACTTTGAACAGGTTCCTCGTCTTCAAAACAAGTCGGCAAATGCCATGGCTACTATTGGCTCTCTCCTCAGCCTTACAGCAAATAGCAAAGGATTTCATTTTTTGGTTGAACACATCATTGTTCCTCCTTACGACATGCCAAAATCATGTTTCGCACGTGAAGTTGTTAGTCCCTTCTCCCCTTGGTATGAAGACATATAATTACCTTCACGATAACATTACCCCCCCAACCTATCCCTCAATCAACGAAAATTCCCTCATCCGACGCATTTCCCATTACACCCTCCTTGGGGGTACTCTCTATCGTCGAGGCTACGATGAGACCCCATTACAGTGTTGAAATTCGGAAGCAAACTTAGCTATTTTAGCGGTGCATGTAGGCATCTACTGAGCTCATACCAACGGCATGGTCTTTGCCAAGAAGCTCCTTACGAGTTGAGATATTACTGACCCACTATTGAAACAAATTCTTGCTAGTATGTTCACAAATGTGTTGCATGATAGAAGCATGGAAATATCATTCATGCACCATCTCAACCACTTCAACCAATCACTACTCTTGGCCTTTCTCTAAATGGGGGCTCGATCTCATTGGAAAGCTCCATCCCACCTCCTCTGATGGACATAAGCATATCATTACCACCACTAAATATTTCACCAAGTGGGTGGAAGCCATTCCTCTCACCTATTGTTACCGATAAACAGATATCGAAGTTCATCCTGAACCATATCATTTGCCACTACGGCATCCCATCCACCCTCGTCTCTGACAACAATAAGTCCTTCAAAAACAAACAAGTCAAAGCCCTTTGCAAACAATTCCATATCAAACAAAAATGGCCCATGCCTTATTACCCCCAAGGTAATGGTCAAGCTGAGGCTTCCAATAAAACCCTGTCAAAATCCTTGGAGAAAATTGTCAATACTCTGGCAAGAAACTGGCACCTCCAAATCTATCCCAGCCTTATGGGCTTACCATACTTCCATCTGCACTCCTGCAAGAGCCACCCCTTACTCCCTTGTCTTTGGAGTTGAGGCCATCATTCCTCCTTGAGATTGAGCTACCCTCTTTTGCTCATCTACTTGCAAGACCTAATAGATGATGAAAAGTACAAAGTGGCTCAGACTTAATGAGCTAGAACTTTTGGATGGGAAATAGCTTCATGCCTTAGATCACTTGAAAGTTTACCATAACAGAATGTGCCGTAACTATAACAAGTGCATCGTCTCCAAAGAGTTTGAGATCAGTGATCTTGTCCTTAAAGAGAATCAGAAAAGCACCACAAAACAGCGAAACAAGAAGGGAAAATATGAGCCTAACTAGTTTGGCCCATATATAGTCATTGCAAAATATGGTTCAAAGCTTATAAATTGGCTACAAAAGATGGTGATGAACTCTTTGAGCCCATGAATATCATGCACCTCAAATGGTTTTACACCTAAGTGCAGCTGAAAATCCCATAAATGTCAAAAAATCACAAAAATAATCAAAAGAGAAAAATAAATTCATTTATGAAAACCATGTTTATGGCATCTTGAACAAGTACCATGATGAAAACCGGTTTTCGGTGTCATGAGTAGTGTCATGTTGTCTACAAATACCTCACACTTGGGGGCATGGCCGCTCCACCTAGTTTTCATCTACTCCATACTTGTTGATAATTCTTCTCGTTTCTAACCTCCACATCCCAAGCTAGGACGTTAGGTTTGAGACATTGTGCCCAGGGCACTTATCTATGATAATATCCTCCTGAGCACTACCTTTGGTTCTAACATTGATCCAGCACTGCACTAGTTTAAAACATTGTGCACATAGCTTTATCTTCCTGATAAAAAATTCAGGGGCACATCGCCACATGATCCCTTGTACATAGCTCAAATAATTCCGAAAAACAATTCAAAACCATCAAAAATCCAAAAACATCCAAAACAAATCCAAAAATCCAAAAACATATGCAAATACAACTCAAAACTCCAAAAACAACACAAAACTACAAAATCCAAATAATTGGAAAAACACGAACCAAAAATTTAGAAAATCTTGGTTGTCAACCAACACTTACTTTTCAACAAGTGGAACATCAACAGTACACACTCCTACAAACGAGATACATTGTTCTCCATCCAAGTTTCCCCAACATATATCATTGTCTATGGAAAAACATGGCTAGCATCGTCATCTCTTGGGATACATCAGTCCCTATCACCTCCCTTCATCATGTACATCAATGCTTGGGGCAACACCATTACCCTTGTCACATTCCTACATTACTTGGGTGCCAAATAGGACAAAGTAAATGTGTTTGTTTGTCTACTTACTTGTATGCCTACATTACTTGGGTGCCAAATAGGACAAAGTAAATGTGTTTGTTTGTCTACTTACTTGTATGCATTGTTATTTAATTTTGAGTTTGTCCTATGGCATATTACAACATTGTCACTATGATCTTCCATATCATGATGCCTCTTGTTTTGTGCTACATTAAATAGTTGCCCAAGCCATTAAAACTATGAAAGATATGTAGCATTCATCACACTTTCCTGTCATCTATCTAACATTTCATCCATCCATATTCTATCTAACATGTCATTTATTCATATTCTTCTAAATAGCATCATATTCTTCTATCTAATCAAATGACTACGTGTGCATCATCATATACAAGAATGGAGCAGAAGCTACCGTAAATCATCACAAAACGATCTCGTCATCTAAATATTTACAACTCACATCCGTCATAAAAGTTCAATCACATCATCAGCACATCATAAACCCAAGTACGAAGGCATGATACAAGACAACTAAAATCAATAAATTGAGTTGAATCATCATATATATCAAATGTGTATGATCACAACATACATCACAAAACTCATATGCATCATATCAATGTCAAAAATCCTAGGCTCTATCCAAAATCATGTCGAGTCAACTATTGCCATGACTCTCGGCTAGCAAAGGGCCTCCAAGTGACGGACCTCCTGATAGTGGGCCCCTCACAAATGGCATCCCAATTGATGACATGGACCTGGCTGAGGACAGTCTTGTTGAAATACTCTTGCGATTTGAGTAAGCGGGATCTTGTGCCTTTATTGGCACTGCCTAGTCATATAGCCACCTATAATATGCAACCTTTCGGATCAATTTAGCAAAATCTCTTTTCACTCAACCTAATCCCATGGGCTCTAACATCTTGTGAGTTATATCTCGCTCTCCAAGTAGCCTTTGCACATCAACATGTTGCCCATCGAGCTCTCCCTGAAGACGAGTTATTTTTGATGTCAAGTGCACTATCTCAAAATTTGTGGATGCTACATTTGCATCTCTTGACGTTAACTCTGTAATCACCAACCTCATGAGGCGCCACCATGCGTCATACCCATTCTCCGCCCCACCATCTAACACAACTACTTTCTCCCACAACACATCCTCAATAGAGGTCCAATTCACCGCTATTGTCACTGCACCTATCACAGGCCCCCACTATTGCCTTTCACATTGTACTCTAGCAAAATAATGTGCACCTGAAGGGATGCCCTGACTGTGTCTAAACTACTGCAAGACTCGGCCTAGTTTGTATCTCTACAATGAACTCTCGTCGACCCACAATGTAACACTTTGTCCTGACATAACCTAGTTGATAATAATCCTTTTCTTAGCCCCGCATAGCTACATAAGGTATCCAGGCGATATCTGTTATAGCTAGCTCATTTAGAGCTCTCATGTAGTATCTCAAATCTCCCTGCTGTCCTTTGTGTCCTACCAACCGCCACGCACTCATATACCCTAGGCTCATCATTTTCCTGGCTCACAATTGCCCCAGTGGCTGACCCACAGCAATATGCTCTCAAAACCAAATCTGCAGTAGCGTTAATGCACCAACATTGTGACCACCCATGTATACCACCAAATGTAAATCCCTATAGAGTTGTGCTAAGACAAATGGTGCCAAGAAAAATATGTGTTGATCCTCCACCATATCAAATGCCACATCCACAAATCCAATAGAAAAGAACTTGCCTGTCTTGTCAAGCAACAATCTACCACTGAAAAATGCCATGGGGACTAGGGACAGTTGGTCCACTAAATCTCCCTGTAAGCAGCCATCCAAAACCAAAGATAAACTCGTTCGCAATAGATCGTTGTGACCTGTGGCTCTCTTAAGTGTTACTCGAGGATCTATCCCCTACTAGTATACCATATCGCCCACTATCAGAAGCCTGCATATACAGTAAACATCCTCTAAAGTGACTATCATCTCCCCAGTTAGCAGGTGGAAGGTACTAGTCTTTGAATGCCACTGCTCGGCCAACACCATCAGCAAGGGCCTATCTACACGGACATCCGACATCCGTGTTATATAGTATAATCCCACAACCTCCAAAACACCCCACTCATCATTAGTAAAGTCTCTCGTTAGGCTCAGTACTACTGAGCGCCTCTGGCGGGCAACAATGATTGAAAGTTCCTACAATCACCAAGTAAACAACGCAAACTTAGTCATGATAAAAAATGCCACTACTAACATCATAAACACTATGGGTAATAAAAAATGTTACAGCATTGATCAAATATGCTACGTTATCAAATTCCCTACACATTATATCATATGCAGTACGATTACATCAAATGTGCTACAACTTATATAAAAAATGCTACTTCTAAAAATTTGATCAAAAACGTTACAACTTTGAAGCATACACTAATGTCATGATCAAATACGCTACAATAGGAAAATCCGTAATAACATTTCCACCTAAGCAGGTTTTGCACCGTTAATAGCCCTAATAAATGCAAAAATTCAAAATCCAAAACATCACTTACCACTGGCCCACAATCCACTCGGTGTTCGTACTCTTGAATGTGCTCACTACGGTGTCAATGATTAGGAATCTAAGCCATGTTCTCTCTCACTATCTTACAAATCCAAAGCTCTCTATTTCTTATTGTCTAGGGTGAAAATGACTTATTTTCTACCCTTCCCTTCCATGTGTAAGCCCCACCCCTCTGGTTGTCTTCTATCATGATCACTTCTGCACCTTTTGAGAGTCCCTCCACTTTTTCTATCGCCAGCATCACCCTAAATTTCATTATTTTCTTCTATTTTTCCGATATCCATCTATTTTTTAACAACTCTCTTTGAAAGGGTGTCGCCAAATGTAGATACCCCAAATTCGCCACTCACGAATCATTCTAAAATCAAACAAAACCCATAAATCACCTATTTATTAATTAATTAAATCCCTTTTATCACATCAACATCCTATAACATCCCGTGGACAATTAATCTATAATGTCCCCTTTTTCAAACTAGTTTGGTTTGGAGGACTATGAGCCCATTCCACTTCCTTGGGGCAAGAAGGAAATGAGCAAGGGAAGTAATTGTCATGTTTTTCAGTTATTTTTGTGAGCATTTGCATTCTTCTTTAATAGTTTTCTACATAAGTCAGGTTGGTTGGGTTAAGAAGGTGAAAAGCCAAAAGGAAAATAAAAGAAAAGTATCCATTATGAGATCGGTCCTATGTGGGAGCTTTCTAATTGGTTTTGGTGCCACAACAAGGTATAAAAGGGGTTGTTGTGCATCATCATCTTGTCTAAAAATATAACTTTGCATGGTTTTTAGGTTGATTGCTCAGTTACTTCCACTTAAGGGCAAAAATCCTTTGGTGTGGCTCACGAGGATGAAATCCTTCCTTGAATGAAGAACGAAAACTCTTCAATTTATTGAGGATTCTCCATCCTGAGGTTTCCAAAGGGCTTCAAGAAGATAGATGTTGCAGATTTTCAACTAGGGTTTGATCCTACAGTGATTTTCGGCCCCTCCTAGGGAAGCAACCTACCTTGGGAAAGAGTTAGGTGGTTTCTAGGGCACGACAACACTCAACTTGGCCATCATTGTACTCTTCATATTTTTGGCAGCCAGAATCTATATTTGGACTACATTTTTGAGGCTTGGAACCTCCATTTCCAGCCACTGTTGTGAGCTGTAATTCTACTTTCATTAATTTAATTACAGTTGTATATAATTTCCAAGTTTTCCTATACTTTGGAGTGTTTTTGTATGATGTTTGTTACATTTGTTGAGTATAATATTTTTGAGAATTTATACATCAATTTTCAGCTTGTTTGGATGGTGTTATGATGCCCTAAAAGTGCAATTTCAGTTCACTGTTAGGGTTTATAATATTTTTAGTTGACTGTTATAAAACTCGGTTTACTATCAATTGGTGTTTGTGCTATTTCCTTTGTTGTTCAGTTTTAGCCCGGAAAGGGACATTGCATAATCCTAATCAATTCCTCCTAATCACAATTAACAAGCTACTAATCATACATCTCCATTATCTTACATTCACCAAAATCAACCAAAATCCTCAAACAGAAATCTATATAATGAAGCTTCCAAAGGTACAATCACACACCTCTCATACAAGCTTTCTATTTTTAGAAAGCTAGCTAAATTGAGAAACCCTCTTATGTAGGAGCTTACCAAAGCTAGACATCTTTCCAATTTGGGAAAACTCTGTACAAGCATGATGGCATGTGTGTCCAACGCTCCCAGTGAGTTTCGTGACACGGACTAACCGCCTCTCGTAGATCCTAACTCTGGTGATTGTAGCGGAGACTAATACCTATGGGTTTTGGTCTAACAGCAATCGTGGTCCAACAAATAGTATCAAAGCGAAAGGTCTCGAGTTCGAAACTCACTTGGGTAACGTTGAGGGGGAGATTGTTGGCATGTGTGTCCAGCGCTCCCCGTGAGTTCCATGACATGGACTAACCGCCTCTCGTAGATCCTAACTCTGGTGATTGTAGCGGAGACTAATACCTATGCGTTTTGGTCTAACGGCAATCGTGGTCCAACAAAGCACACTGCACAATCTTGCACAATCGGCTTAAAGCATCCACATTATCATTGAAGCAAATCCACACAAGGGGAGGTTTTGTGTTAACTTACGTTTATGCATAATGATTCCTCTTCTTATAGCTTTATCTTAATGTTATTGCAAGGTTGTAGATTAAGTTCTTCTTAGTGCAAGTTCCTAGTTTTAATCTATGATTAACTCATGTATACAAGCAACAGTAAAGGGAAGTTAACAATTTTATGGGGATGGTTAAGATGGGATGATTTATGGGTAAGTTACCATTCCTTTTAGTTTATATTTGTTTTTTGAGTAACAGGTAATTTTGCAGCTTCTAGAAATGGAGAATTTTAAGGCAGTACTCTTTTTGGATGTAAAATGGAACCTGATTCTAAGGACATAACTCAAATATGTGGTTCATATTCTTGCTGTTCTTAAAAGTTTGTGTGATTTTCTTGATGTGCACTTAATTCGGAAGAAAATGATAATTGTTTGTTTTAATTTAAGTTTGCAGCTTTGCAGCAATAGACAAATCTGGTTGATAACCATGTTTCTATGTTCCGAGTTTATATATTTAAGTAATTATCACTGTAAGAGCAACAGTAACACTCTAAAAACAACTGAAATGTGATTCTTAGAATTAAGATGAAGAGTGCATCAGAAGATGTCTTGTTGGATGCAATGGAAGTTCCAAGTGCCAGAGAAAGATCAGGTCTTTGACTGGTTTGCTTAAAGTATTCAGAATAAGGAAATGGCTAGGAACTACAATTCATGGTCTTCTGACCAGGGGTTGAAATGCATTCCCTGCTTTATTCACCAACCAACTCTCCCAGGCAAAGGAATGCTCAACATTAATGAAATTGACTTCTAGTAATGATGGCTATCATGCTGGATTAGTTAATGGTGAAGAGAATAGATTGTATACATACTTTTACAAAATGAAAATATATAGATGCATCTTTTGACATGAAAAATTACTAAGCGCAACTTTACAAAATGATAATATTAACAGATGTAATTGTGTTCCCAAACAAAGAGATTTGATAGAGAATCCTAAAATAAACAAACAAATGCTCCATGTAAAATAAGCTAACCTTATATCTCGCTAGGTTAATAGCTGTAATAACACCAAAAAGGCTATCTTCATCTGTCTTGATAACAGTACCAACTGTCGTCTGAGCCAAAATCATGTCAACAAAACCACTTAAATCCCAATCAATCCCGTCACAGTATGTCTTCAGTAAACTTCTCACTCCATGGAAATCATCCTGTTTGGGGTCAAAGAACTCAAAATCTGCATAAACAACTTCCTGCAAATCAAAAGTATTGATCAATTGACACTATAGATTGTTCATCATGCAGAAAAAACTTGTGAGTATAACTACCACAAAAATTTGAAATCAATCATAGTTCAAAAGAGTATATTTTAAATTTAGTCTGGTAATACTAGTATATGTGTATGTTACTGATGTTACAATTATTTGATCTTTTATCTTGCCAGTAAATTGAATAGTAGCACAGACTATAGTGGAAATTTCAAACCTTTGCCTCTGAGTCAAGATGATCTTCTAGCTTGGTAGTGGAGGTCTCTGCTGTGCATCATTTTTTTTCATTTTGTCCCAACGGGATTACCTTTATTTGGTTCCCTGTATGTTTGTTGGTTTCAGGAACATCGAAGGACTCACAACATCGACATCTGAAGAAAGTGTGGGGACCCTGTAAGCAACATTTTGGTTGCCGTGTATCTCAGCCTTTGAAGACTGTTCAACTCAAGAAGCATTTACTTGGTAAATCCAACCTGATTTGATGACCAGTTCCAACATATGGGTTTTGTGGGATGAGTGCTCAGCCAGAGGGGAGGGAACAATTTCCTCCCCTTCTTGTTCTGTTAAAGACCTCAAGGGTTAGTTGAAGAAAAGGGGTATGAGAATCCTTCCCTGACAGAAATAGAAAGTTTCAGCATTCAGAAGCTCCAATTTTAATCCTTAGATGGAAAATGAGGTATGATTATGTCTAAATGCTGAATGGGAAGATGATGAATTTTTTATTCTTGGTAATCAGACCAGATGGTGAAACCATCAAGAAATGGAGGACAGAGTATTGGAACCCACAAACAGGAGCTGTTGTTAAGCTGCCAAGATGTTCTTTCCCTATAGTGTTTGCTAGTTCTGAAGACAGACATTGGGTCTCAGGTCATGGACCTAACAAAGGGAAGGATTAGATCATTCTTTAAATATTGGACAGTTGGTTTCAATCCATTGGAGGACACATAATCAACAGATTTTCTATCAGTCTATTTGTATCAAATTGAGGATATGCTTGGTTTCTATTTCTTTAACTCCTTTCTCGCCAAGTTAATAATTATGCTAGGCAAGAATTTATGCAGATATTGATTTGTGGAACCCCTTCCTAACCTGTAATGTCCCCTTTTCTAAATTAAAAATAATTAATGATATTGTAAGTTGGGCCTAGCTAATTCTTGCATTGGGACAACTTCATATTATTATAATTAAAATAAATTTATAAAAGTATTTTTAAATACTAGAATAAAAGGGAGCAGGAGGTCGTCCCTCTTTATGAGGGAAAAGAAATAAGAGGCCTACATGGAGTGCTCCACAAAGAAAGAAAAGAAAAGGTTATAAAAGCAAATGTTGGGGCTCATTTTGGATCACTTTTTGGCATATATACTTATCAATTTGGACTCTAGGGCTGATTGCTCTATTTCCAACTCCACTAAGGGCGCAAATCCATAGTGTGGCATCCAAGGAGGATGGCAATCTTCCTTGTGGCACATTGGAGAACAAAAACTCTCCAAAATTGGTGGTGTGAAGACAAATACTGAAGATCCTCTTGCTAGTTTATATCTACGGCATCAAGAAGACGATCTAACAAGAGCTTTTGCATGGTTTGGAGTCTCTCTCCTAGGGAGCCTCTAGGGTTGGAGTCAATTTGGGTGCCTTCTGGGGCACGGAACTCATTTATTATTTGATATTCAGATTTGTCATAATTTATAAGGCTGATATCTTTCATATTTGGCCATTTCCGGGGTTTGGAGACCTCATTTTTTATCATTTATCTTGGCTGTACTTTTGTTGATAAATTAATTGTCTGTTGTGTTTGAGATTGGTTTTCATGGTGAAAATTGTCCTAAAGTGTTTCTAAAAGGTTTATAAATATTGTGGATGAGTTTTAGAGTGACATTTGTGTAACATCTTGTTGTTTACAAGCTGTTGTTCAAAAATTAGACTATTGTACCATACTGATCTAAATTTTCAGTTTACTGGTCTAAAATCATATTTAAATGAGTTTGGGGTTTGTGCAATTTCCTTGTTTTTAAGTTTCAGCCTTGGAAAGGGACATTACATAACCTCAATCAAGTATACTTGGGAGTACCAAGTAGATTATGACAACAGTCCCTTTAAATGCATCCGTTTGGAATATTGACAGGATATACTAGCCCGAAAAGCTCAAAACATTGAACTTACTTTGGAATAGAAAGAACATCTCTGTCTGAGCAGTGAACAACTTGTGGGGGAAAATATAGAGACGTGTTGGCACAGTGCATGGTTGGAATCCAGATTGGAAAACAATTGCTAGATTGGAAACTATAGAGGATGTCAAAGCACTACCTAAAGTAACAATGAAGGCTTAGCATCCAATTCACGCCTTTTTTCAAGCCCTAAAAATGGGAGGAATCAATTATAAAGGAAATTACAAAGGGCAACTCTTGAGAGCTAATAAGCAGAAATCATTGAATGATATAGATCCTTCATCTTCAACTAGCAAGCATGAGAAGAAAGATAATGGTAAGGGTATATGCTTTGTTTGTGTTGAGTCATTATCAAGGGATTAAAAAAAAATAGTTATTTTTTGTTACATATGTTTTTGTTTGTCTACATTCTAGACAGCATGGAAACGCCCTAGAGGGTCCCGTACTAGCCTGGAAACATACCAGGTACTGGTACGAGGTACGGTACGCTGTGGGTACGGCTGGAAACGTACCCACAGGGATAGGGTACAGTCCGGGTACGGTTTTGCCGTACCCGGACCGTACCTTGTCCCTGTGGGTACGTTTCCAGCTATACCCGTCCAAAAAAATTGCCAAAGACAACGTTTCTTTCCTTTTTTGGATTTTTGGTGGAAAAATCACGACGATAGAAAAAAATTTGCCATTTTTGGAAAGGGTCCAAGAAGATGTAGCAGCAAAAACTTGCATGTGCCATAACTTTCATTCTATGACTCCGTTTCAAGTGTCGTTTTGTCTAAAAGTGTATATTTTCTCGAGCTCTACGCATTGATGGCAATATTTTTCTTATTTTCATAAAATCCATTTTTGCACCTTTTTAGACCAAGCAACTTCTTGCAATCTTCTGAAAGAATCATGAGCTTTGATCGCCTGTAGACAAAATAGTAATTAAAAATACTGGATAGCTTTCCAAAACTCGGCGAGTGTTCTCCCGTGCTCGGACTAATTGTCCCACCTGCCAGCTTGGATCCATATTTTTCCTGCTTAGTTATGATGTTTCGAGAAATATGTCAGACAATACTATCATGCTGAGTGGATCAAGGAAGGTCACCATGAACAATCAAAACTCCTTGAATCTTATCACAGTCACTAAGATAAATAACTGTGATAGAGAAATAATAATTTTTAATAAGTATGCAATGTATGAGAATTAAATTTCAATAAGTATGCAAATGCTTCTTTAAATTTATAATTTATATACATATTTATATTTATATACATGTATATATAAATATATATATATATATAAAACATACCCAAAAGCGTACCGTACCCAACATTTTCAAAAAAATTCCGTATCAGCGTACCGTACCCATACCCGCACCCGTATCCAGACTGTCTAGTCTGCATTGCGTCATCTATGTAGGACTATAAATCTGCACCAAGGGCATTTGGCCATTATCCGTGGTAATTATCTCAACCCATTTCTCATTGTGCACTTAATTCAGTTATTCCTACACACATCTCGCTCAGTTTAGCACCCCTCTGCTGCTAGGTCACTTTTGTTATTCAGCTATGACCCATCAAAAACCTATTTACTTTATACAAAGCACATCTTCAGACATATGGCCACCTTCTCCAACTATCACAACAGATTTTGCACCTTTTCACAACACAATCGCTTGTTTGGGACGAAATTGGCCGACAATGTTGTCCTAAGGCCGACATTTTTGTCCTCCAATCACTTAACAGTCACTTTTTCAAAGGCAAAAGTTATCCTAGTCGACCTAGCATCAATTGAGCGAGAAAACTTTTCGCAACAATCACATATAATATTATAATCACCCCACCCATTCAAAGGGCCTCTTCGCTCACATCTTTGGGCTACCTAGGAGATCACAACAAAGAACTCAATTGCAAAATCAATCTCTCAAGCACATCAGCTAGCTACCATATCTGAATACATCTTGTATGGCTACCCTAGGTTATTATCACAAGCTATATTTTATACCAAAGATCATTGCCAAGCGTGTGAGGTCCAATTGGGGTCTTCATTGCCGAACACATTTCTATTGGACATTTTGCACACATTCAATGGATGGAAAACTACATCGGTCTCACGCCTCTTTGGAGTATTGCCATGTAGGCAGCTCTCAACTTAATGGAGGGTTGATAAAATTTGACCATTGCAGACTAACCCCTTTTTAGGTCCTTCAATCAAAGAGGAAGCTAGGGTTTGAAGAAGAAACCCTAAATCACATACAAAAGTGAGATCGCAAACATCTAAATATAGAACATTGATCCTAAGAAACAGTAGGACATGGTGCAAAAGTCATAATTCAGATCAAGCCAGCACAAGACAAAACCGCACACAAAGGACGAATCTGACTAGGCAACTTTGTATAGCAAGGCTGAATTCATCCTTTGTACATTATGAGATTGCACAGTTTCAGATAGAGCCAAAAAATTTCTTGTATGACCCATATCCATCATCACAATTGTCGGATCAACTTACAAAAATAGTCAATCAGTGAAATCTTCTCTAACCCTAACCCACACTTACCTTTTTCTAACTTTATAGAGTTTGAATATCCAATATATTGAATAATATATGATTTAGGATCATTAGATTTATTGTATTTCTATTCTAAATCATACAACACATTTAGTATATATCTTAAATAGGAAAACCTTAGTTTTGATTTTATATTTTAGTAAACCCGCTTATTTAAAATTACCCGCAATCTAGGGCTTCGTGCCTTACCCTTGTAGTTTTAGATTTATGAAATCTAATTGGTATTATCATAGATCCTCTTCGGCTTCTTCTTGAAGCCCTAATCTATTTGGGATATTTTGCACCTCCAATAGTAACAAACCTTCTACTGAACTTGACATTAATGGCAATTATGATAATTATCCACATCCTCTTTTAGCTGAATTTGTGAACCATTTCCAATGGACTATTCAGAAAAATGAATGATTTCCCTCAACTTCTAACTCATATCACATGATGGGTGTCATGGATGATTTTGTAGGACAAAAAGTATTCTCTTGAAACAAAACCTTTGATTTGGTAGACGATTACTTAGACCTCTTCAATGACCCCATGGCCCCAATCATGAACCATTGGAATAAACAATTCACATTACCCTCTTCATCCTAACATATATTACACACCTTAGTTTAGGAGTTATCGAGATCCACATTACGCCTATGTGCACCAAACACTAACCCTAGTCCACATCTACAACAATTTGAAGAAGACCGAAGGGATCATCTACTCAATGATGAAATCTTGCTAAAACACTTTCCAAAATCCTTGATGTCACCAGCTTGTGAATGGTTCTTTTTATTACCACCAGCATTTCTCACTTCATATAGGCAATTGAAGCAAGCCTTCTTTTTCAGTTTCCTCATACTAGAGGCCTTTGAATCTTACTTCAAAACACTCTTTGACCTATGCCAACAACCAACTGAAAGTGTCTCTAACCACATCAACAATTCAACACAACCTCGTCTACCCTTCCATTCCAACCAACAGATTGAGACAAGTAATATCTCTTCATCTGTGGCCTTCTCCCGCATCTTCTACATTGTTTCTATGCTCTTAGTTTCAAATACTTTAAGGTACAGTGTGTTGAAGTCCTTAAGCATAAGGAGGCCATGCTTGGGCCTCGTTCCATTAGTACTAAGATACACCCATAGATACTCCTAGTCTTGAGACCTCAGCAATATGCATCTGCATTGAAAGGGCCCCATATCATACTCCCTTTACTTATGATACACCCATAGATCCCAAGGATATCAGGATTACACACAGCACACTTAAGGTCATATCTATGCCCACAGATGTTGCTAACAGTACTCAAGCACCTTTCATATTCCACAAACCTATGTTATAAACCATTGTTTCCTATGCAAAGAAGTTAGTAAAGTGCATTAAAGTCAAAACACAACCACGAGAATTGTTACACTTGTTCGAAAAGAGGGCTACATCAAAGTCCAACTTTTTGGCGGAAGAGTTCCTGACATACTCATAGCATGATGCCCACACTGTTGGAAATATTGTCATTGATGTCAAAAGAGGTGCTGAACTGGTAAACGGAAATCTGTCAGAAAGTAACGGAATTATTGACGGAAATGGTAGAAAGTAACGGAAATAACCAGCAGTATAGAAGGGTAGAAAACGAAAGTTTTAAATACATGAAAAGAAGCATTTTTGCATGAGGATTATCATGGTATAAGCGAGATATACACAGCTATACATAAGAGAGAGATATCTGCATTTTAAGGTGTTCATATGCAATGTTTTATGGTGAAAAAGAAGATTTAATGATGGTTGGCAGTGATTTAATGATAACAGTGATTTGTCTAAGGAGGGGCAGCGCTCCTATCAAGTGGTTAATTGCATTGATTAATGTGCATTTAATAATTATGGGCTGCATTAATTATTTTTTGGTTTTAGCCGGCTAATGCACTTAATTAAGTTGTGTTAATGGAAAGGTTGTGTCGGTTGGAACAATGTGTCTTTTCGAAAAGGTACGAAAGGCTATATAAGAAGATTCATATGAGACTTATTAAGCATGGATTCAAGTTGAATATCTTAAGGAAAAAGAAGAAGAAGAGGAAGTGTAAGGGCAGAATTTTAGAACAGCAAATCTGAAAGTAAGAAGAAGAATTTTCCATTATTCGTTGAGGAAGCAACAAGTTCAAAAGTGGAAAGCAAATTTTGTAAGGAAGGTTGGTGCCTTCATATTCGAAGAGATCGGTGTCTCTTGCTGAGTTGGTGCTTAGCAAAAGGGGTGGGTGCTCCTATAGGTTGGTGCCTACAAAACTGTAATTTGGGGATTGGTGTCTCCAGTAGGTTGGTGCCTACAAATTTTTGAGAAATATATATAAAGAAAGAAGTTTCTCCGTGGTTTTCTCCCGAAAGGGTTTCCACATATATCTGTGTCTACTTGCATTAAGTTTTGTGTTCTTTGATTGATTTGATATATTCACATTGCTCATGATTATAGATCTAAGTTTAAGTATTGAAGTTTGAAATAATATCATAATACTGATTCACCCCCCCTCTCAGTATTATCTTGTGCTCAACAATTGGTATCAGAGCGGGTTCCTTTAGAAACAATCTAACAGTTGGAAGGTAGATCTCGGGAGCACATATGGCTAGTCAAGTACAAGAAGGTTTTTCCTCGAACAAGGCTCCGTTGTTTAATGGAACAAACTATGCATTTTGGAGCGTAAGAATGAGAACCTATCTGATGGCACTAGGGTTTGATATTTGGCAATCAGTAGCGGTCGGATATATCATTCCATCAACTCCGCCAACAGACCAAGCCGATAAGAAGGCTTTTGAAAACAATGCCAAGGCGATGAATGCAATCTTGTGTCGTCTGTCAGAGTCCGAATTTGTCAAGGTAATGCAATGTGACACGGCAAAGGAAATATGGGATAAACTTTCGAACAATATATGAAGGTGATGATAAGGTCAGAAAAGCTAAGCTTCAAACCCATAGGAGAAAATTTGAGAGCCTAAAAATGAAGGATGAGGAAGATGTTGCAGCTTATCTTCTGCAGGTGGATGAAGTTGTCAACGCCATAAGAGGGCTTGGAGAAAAGATTGAGGAACCTGTGATCATCCAGAAGGTCTTAAGATCTTTACCATTAACATTTGATGCTAAGGTGTCTGCCATCAAAGAAATGAAGGATCTTGACAAGCTAAGCATGGACGAACTACATAGAATACTGACGGCTTATGAAATGAGGACCGAGTCTAATAAACCAGCAAAGAAGGAAGCCGCATTCAAAGTCTTGAAGAAAAAGGCAATCAAGGAATCTGAAGCAAATGATGAATCAAACAACGAAAAAGATGAAAAGGAAGCTTTATTCATTCGAAAGCTAAAGAAAGGATCCGGGAGATACAAAGATAAGTTACCATTTAAATGTTTTAACTATGGTAAAATTGGTCATTTTGCAGCTAAATGCCTAGAGAAGGAAGATAGCGAAGATGAAGAAAGCAAGCCCAAGTTCAAAAGAGAATTCAAGCAAAGCAGAGGCAAGAAAAGATTTGAAAAGCAAAAGAAGAGTCTATATTCAAAAAGAGGTAGCAGCTCATCCAAAGAAAGCGGAATAAGTGATTCAGACAGTGATGATGAAGAAACATTGTTTATGGCTATAGAAGAAGGTTCATCAACTAGCAAAGTTGATTTGAAAGGAATCGAGGACATAGAAGAAGAAGGTGATGTAAACCTCAAAGAAGAACTCATTTGTGCGTTGGGTGAAATAAAAGCACTCAAAAAGAGGAATCAGAAGCAAAGACTTCAGCTCCAGAAATATGAAGAACAAAATCAATCTTTCGAAGCTAAGTTAGCCCAAAGTCTTGAAGAATCAAAGAATCTAATCATTGACCTGAAGACCCAGATTGAAGAAGCAAAGAGAATTGAGGAAGGGTTGAGAAGTCAGCTCAAGGTGAAACAAGAAGAATGTGAAAAACGTGAGTCAGAGATTGTTGCGATGAGAAAAGACTTAGAAAAGGTAAATACCGAATTAATGAACAACTTGAAATTTGAAAAGAGTACTAAGGTTCTAGATGAGATTCTAGAAAATCAAAGATCACCATCCAACAAATCAGGACTTGGATATGAAGAAAAACTAGAGAAAGCTTCAAAATCCATTGAGCTTCCGGAGAAGAAAGGTTTAGAAAAGGCAAAAAGTTATGCAGAAATTCTAAATACGCCTACGAAGAATAAAAGCATAAAGGAAGAGGAAACTACGAAGACCAGTTCCATCCACAAGGAAGGTGTTAAAGAGAACGACACCAAAAGACCATTTATTCCACGACATAGGAATATGAACAGGTTCGAAAGTTCCTTTCATGGTTATTGTTTTTATTGCAATATATATGGGCATAAAAAGATAGAGTGTAGAAAGCGAATGAGAGATAATGAAGCCTGGAACAAACCAAAATCTGCTCATAGAGTGTTGAATATGAACTATAATTCGTTTGCTCCACTATCCTATTATAACGAGGAAGCCATTATCTGCTACAAGTGCAATAATTATGGACATATAGCACGCTTTTGTAGAAGTGTGTTTGACTCGAGACAAGATCAAAAGACAAAGCCTTTAGATACAAAGAAAAGGGAGGCTACGAAATCCTGGACAAGGAAGCAGGAGAAAGATGGGCTAGACAAAGAAAAATCCATGCTTGTTCAAACAGCTTTTCATGCTCGAGATGAAGGACAGCAAGTGGTACATTGATAGCGGATGTTCAAGACATATGACTGGTGATAAAAGTAAGTTTCTCTCCTTAAAGAAAGTAAATGAAGGTACAGTAAAATTTGGTGATAATGCTATAGCGAAGATCGTTGGCAAAGGTACGCTGAGTCTGGATAATGGAAAAACAAAAACAGAGAATGTTTTGTATGTTGAAGGATTAAAACATAACCTCTTGAGTGTGAGTCAAATGTGTGATCAGGGACACACTCTTAAATTCTATGCTGAAGGATGTGAAATAAGGAAAGCAGATACAGGAGAACTAATTGCAGATTGCCACCGAACTGCAAATAATCTATATATGCTCGGAGAAATAAAAGAAGAAAAATGTTGCCTAAGTCAAGTTGAGGAGAGTTGGCTATGGCATAGAAGGATGGGACATATAAATTTTGATAATCTTGTGAAGATAAGCAATAAGCAGGCCGTACGGGACATGCCTAAAATAACAAAGCCTTCGAGTACTCTATGCAAGCAGTGCCAGCTTGGGAAGCAGACCAGAACAAGATTCAAAACAAAGGAGTATTCATCCACCAAACCATTAGAAGCTAATTCACACGGATTTGTGTGGACCTACCAAAACGAAAAGTATTCAAGGTGAGAGTTATTTTATGTTACTCATTGATGACTACACTAGAATGACATGGGTAGCATTTTTGAAAGAAAAATCTGAAGCATTTGGAAAGTTCAAAGCTTTCAAGGCATTAGTAGAAAATGAAACAGGGCTGAAGATAAAATGTCTAAGGTCAGATCGTGGAGGTGAATTCATGTCAAATGAATTTATTGAATATTGTGAAGACCATGGAATTAAAAGACAATACTCAGCTGCAAGAACTCCACAACAAAATGGAGTAGTAGAAAGGAAGAACATAACCGTTCAAGAGATGGCCCGAACAATGCTAAATGAATCTAAGCTATCAGATAGATTCTGGAAAGAAGCGGTAAGTACTGCCGTTTATATTTTGGATAGAGTGCAAATCAGAGTTAACCATGACAAAACTCCATATGAATTATGGAAAGGAAGACCAGCCTCGGTCAAATATTTTAAGGTATTTGGGAGCAGATGTTTCATTAAAAGAACCGAAGAGGACTTAGGCAAATTTGATTCAAGATCCGATGAAGGGATTTTTCTTGGGTACTCCACTAAAAGTAAAGCCTTCAGATGTTATAACAAGAGGTTGCGGACTATCATAGAAAGTGCAAGTGTCAGAGTGGATGAGGGTCTGGATCTAAAGACAAAAGAAAATTCAGAAGAGTCTTTAGAAATACCAAGTCTTGTGAAAGAAGAACAAGAGGAAGAAGAAGATATTGAAGAGTGGAGTAAATCAGAAAGGCAGGATACCAAGACGCCATCTCGCTTCGTTCAGAAAAATCATGATGAAAGTCAGATTATTGGAGAACTTGATACCGGGGTTCAAACCAGAAGAAGAATTACAAATGCTTCTGAGCAAGGGTATTTTTCTCTGCTATCTAAGGTAGAACCTAAGAACTTTTTAGAAGCAAGACATGATAAACATTGGTTGAAGGCGATGGAAGAAGAATTAGATCAAATTGAGAAAAATGAAACTTGGGAACTGGTTCCCAGACCAAAGAGTCAGAATGTGATTGGCACTAAGTGGGTATTTCGGAACAAACTAAATGAAGATGGTCAAGTCACTCGAAATAAGGCAAGATTGGTATGCAAAGGGTATGCTCAAGTGGAAGGTGTTGATTTTGAAGAGACTTTTGCTCCGGTTGCCAGACTAGAAGCAATCAGAATGTTCCTTGCTTTCGTAGTGTTTAAAAATTTCAAAGTCTACCAAATGGATGTCAAATCAGCCTTTTTAAATGGGAATTTAGAAGAGGAGGTTTACATAGAACAGCCTGAAGGGTTCCTATTATCAGAAAATGAAGATTATGTGTGTAGGTTGAAAAAGGCATTGTATGGATTAAAACAAGCCCCCAGAGCATGGTACTCAAGGCTTGATCAACATCTACAGGACCAAGGATTCAAGAGAGGACATGCTGACAGTAATCTTTACATCAAAACTGAAGATGAACACCCGTTAATTGTGGTTGTATATGTGGATGACATAATCTTTGGAGGAGACAATGAAGAAAAGTCCAGAAAATTTGCAGAAGACATGCAAAAGGAATTTGAAATGTCTATGTTGGGTGAGTTATCCTTTTTCCTTGGATTGCAAATTTCTCAATCTAATAAAGGAATATTTATATCCCAAACCAAGTATGTGAAGGAAATGTTGAAAAAGTTTGGTATGGAGGAGTGTGCACCTGTCAGCACACCGATGATCACCGGAACCAAGTTAAGCAAAGATGACGAATCTCCAGATGCTGATCAATCTCTCTATAGATCAATGATTGGGAGTTTATTATATGTGACAGCATCCAGACTAGATATCATGCAAGCAGTGGGTATGGTGGCACGTTTTCAAGCAGGGCCGAAAGAAACACATGTGCAAGTTGTAAAACGCATATTCAGATATCTAAAGGGAACTATGGAATACGGGTTGTGGTATCCAAAAGGAAAAGATTTCACATTGATAGCTTATACAGATTCAGATTGGGCAGGATGTGTAGATGACAGAAAAAGTACAAGCGGAGGAGCATTTTTTCTTGGAAATAGCCTAGTATCTTGGCTAAGTAAGAAGCAAAATTTTGTATCCCTATCCACAGCAAAAGCAGAGTATATAGCAGCGGTACTATGTTGCACGCAAATTTTATGGATGAAGCAGACCTTGAAGGATATCAAAGTAGAGTATGATCATCCCATCTCCATATTATGTGATAATACCAGTGCAATAAGTATTTCAAAGAATCCGGTTATGCATTCCAGAACAAAGCACATTCCCATAAGATATCACTTCTTAAGAGAGCAGGTGGCAGAGAAACAGGTAAAGTTGGAGTATGTCGCTACATCCGAACAGATAGCAAATATTTTCACTAAGCCACTTCCAAAGGAGACATTTGAATATCTACGGCATAAGCTGGGAGTAATTTCTTTTACATCTTTACATTGAAGAGTCAAGGGTAGCACTGGTTAAGGGGGAGCTAAGACTTTGCAAATTTTTCAGCTCCTAGGATGACCCTTTGTCATTGATGTCAAAGGGGGAGAATGGTAGTAAGGGGGAGCTACGGCAAGAGGAAGCTGCAGAAGAGGAGATTATTTTTTTTTTGGGGTTGCCATCAATGACAAAGGGGGAGATTGTTGGAAATATTGTCATTGATGTCAAAAGAGGTGTTGAACTAGTAAACGGAAATCTGTCAGAAAGTAACGGAATTATTGACGGAAATGGTAGAAAGTAACGGAAATAACCAGCAGTATAGAAGGGTAGAAAACGAAAGTTTAAATACATGAAAAGAAGCATTTTTGCATGAGGATTATCATGGTATAAGCGAGATATACACAGCTATACATAAGAGAGAGATATCCGCATTTTAAGGTGTTCATATGCAATGTTTTATGGTGAAAAAGAAGATTTAATGATGGTTGGCAGCGATTTAATGATAACAGTGATTTGTCTAAGGAGGGGCAGCGCTCCTATCAAGTGGTTAATTGCATTGATTAATGTGCATTTAATAATTATGGGCTGCATTAATTATTTTTTGGTTTTAGCCGACTAATGCACTTAATTAAGTTGTGTTAATGGAAAGGTTGTGTCGGTTGGAACGATGTGTCTTTTCGAAAAGGTGTGAAAGGCTATATAAGAAGATTCATATGAGACTTATTAAGCATGGATTCAAGTTGAATATCTTAAGGAAAAAGAAGAAGAAGAGGAAGCGTAAGGGCAGAATTTTAGAACAGCAAATCTGAAAGTAAGAAGAAGAATTTTCCATTATTCGTTGAGGAAGCAACAAGTTCAAAAGTGGAAAGCAAATTTTGTAAGGAAGGTTGGTGCCTTCATATTCGAAGAGATCGGTGTCTCTTGCTGAGTTGGTGCTTAGCAAAAGGGGTGGGTGCTCCTGTAGGTTGGTGCCTACAAAACTGTAATTTGGGGATTGGTGTCTCCAGTAGGTTGGTGCCTACAAATTTTTGAGAAATATATATAAAGAAAGAAGTTTCTCTGTGGTTTTCTCCCGAAAGGGTTTCCACGTATATCTGTGTCTACTTGCATTAAGTTTTGTGTTCTTTGATTGATTTGATATATTCACATTGCTCGTGATTATAGATCTAAGTTTAAGTATTGAAGTTTGAAATAATATCATAATACTGATTCACCCCCCCTCTCAGTATTATCTTGTGCTCAACACACACATTTAGAACACCTACTTGTTCTCGCACAAAATTGGTAGAGCTCATAACATGTACCATAGATTATATAGCTCAACACCTTACAGATATTTCTCATGGATATATCTACAAAATAATAACAGATGGTCAGTGCACAATCCCTGTCATTGACTTTGATCCTTAGCTCAATGATTTATTTGATGATGACTCGCGTGCACCCGATGAACCCGATCCAACTGTTCCTCGGGATACAAGCCCTCCATATAAACACCCACTTGACAACATCTTTTAGACGTCACACATGACTCCTTATAAATAGCACCTTCCACACACAATGTAGCATTAGTATCCATTGTATGACATTTTCTTCCCCAGTTCTTAACAAGGTCATTAGTTGATGATGCAACACAGTTCATGGATCCGATGTGATTGTTGAGGGAACAATACTTACCCAGGACCCCACCTTGTCAGTTTCACCGTTGATAGCCTATGCCTCGGGGCCATTAGTATCGCTTCTACCTAGCATTTACATTTCAATCTTCTATTCAAAAAATAAAAAAACAGTATCACATTACAAAAATAGAAAATCAGGCGCTACTTGCAACATGTTAGGTTGTTACATCGATTTGAACCTTAAGATCATTCAGATTTAGCACTTCTTTTATCAGCAAATGCTTTTGGCCGAAGCTATGAACTGGGAATTTATTAATATCAAACAAAAAATTACATCAATACCTTATACCACATGGCATACAAAACATATCATCAAATCAAAGCAGAATGAATACAATACAAAAAATGCCACTCAGTCACCTCAATCATGCCCCCCAAAGGCAAACCAACCCCTTCCCAACCCTCAAACTAACAAACCTTCAACCCCATGCCTCCCCAACAAAGGGCCTAGCCACAACCATCACTAGACACCCCTTAAACCAAGACCATGAACACAATCCTACCCTCTTGAAGCCAAAAAAACATCATCTGCCACAAAAAAAATAGCCATTGCAAAAACAAGGCATCCGCAGCAAAAGCAGAGCACCTGTTGCCTTGCCCTACAAAGCCTCGTAGCAAGCGAGTCATAAGCCAACTAATGAACAGCCTGGAGCAGCCTAGACTAGAGGCACAAATGCACAACACCAAAACCAAAGCAATGTCTGCAAACCATGCCAAAATTGTAACCACCACAAATAGAAGGGAAATTCTTGCTGAACATATTACCTGAACTTTCCATCCCCACCCCAAACCATCTGCAACCCAAACTGCACATACAACAAAGGGCACCAATGTTCAAACTCAATATAACCTATGTTCCACCAAGTTTCTGGGACGGGGACGGCAGGGCACGGGGGGACGTGTTTCCGGGACGAATTTTTTTGGAGGCCTTTTTTTAGGGGACGGCTATTAATTTATTAAAAATAAAGGAAAATATAAAAAATATAGAAAATTTCAATATTTATATGATAACATTGATAAATCATTCATCACACACAACAAAATTTCAAATATAGAACCTTAATACATAAAATTGGAGCTGAATTGAGATTTCACATAAAGTTGAAGTATTAATTACAATAATAATTACATTGAAATGCCCAAGGGCTGCAGGTCCCCGTCCCCGAGTTTCTGAAACGTCCCCGATACGGGGACGGCCCTAAAAGGGCAGGGGGCGCGTCCCTGTGGAACATAGAATATAACTCAATACCACAAATAGTCAATGGTGACCTTAGAGGCCTCAGCATTCCAAGCCACCGCAACAAAACCAAACAATGCACAACTTAATCGCATCTCCCCATCCATACACAAAACATCCACAACACCACAACCCCATCTCACCAAACAATTGCCATAACCACACACCTAGCCAAAAGAAGCTTGAATGCCAAAGATTTTCCATCAAGAGCCCCATCCAAGCCAATTCCTCACCTAAACTAACAATTGCTATCTTGATAAATACACACGGGGAAGCCAAAAAGAACATTTGTAGCCCCAGATTACTTGCAACCCAACCTAGCACAAGCCTCCAAGTGAGTGAGACAAAGCAAGAACTTATACCACCAAGATCAGTCAACGCCCATAAAACATCCAAGCATAGTTCTTTCTCTGCATCACCAGCACTCCAAAAACCCTCAACCCCCTGACCTAGCAGAGCCATTTGCATCCACCTCCAGAATCAAGGGGAGCTAATAATCAGAAGGGTCGCTACTAATTACAAGAGAAAGTGGCCATAGAGTCATGCCAATGCTAGCAAGAAGATCCACAACTTTGCTACACTCCCTAAAGCAATGGTTAAAGGAGATCGAATCAAACCAAGAAGCCACATTTAGGAACTGTACGCACCCAATATTTGCATGGTGCAATGTGTGGAATACACATCTCTAATGATGATAAAGTTCCATTCAAATAAGAAGAGAGTCCAGATCCCTCCCACTTCTTTTTACAAGACTCCTAGTGCTCTCCAAATTAGACCTAAAGCCCATTTCTTATGACTTTTTTTTTTTTTGGTTAAGCCAAACCGACGGTTGTTTCCTCACCGTTCAAATCAAAATTAAAACACGCATTTCCAACACGCAGTTGGATTACAATTCAATTTTCTCAGTGTTTACATGGCCAACTTTGCTAAAAATTAGCCCGTTGATTTCTTTTTGGTTTATTTTGTCATCTTTGCTAAGTCTATCTGTTGATTTCTTTTGTGCTTACCGAGTCTTCCATGCTTGAAACAGATTTAATTAATTTCTCCACTCCCAGCATCTTATAAATAACTCTCTTTCAAACTATTCATGGGTTGGTTATTTCTGAATTTTTGAAAGAGGTTGTGATGTCGATTTACTAATAAAGTCTGTTATGGGCAGCCAGTACTCTGTCCAAGATATCTTTTCTGACACATTCCACTTGCATCCTTGTGTCAAACCAGCCAGCTTCTTTGGAATTTTTAATTTCTACTTATTGCTTCAGCCATTTCCTTCCACATGGATCACATTGGACTCTGCATTTGGAAGGAGCAAAAATCTGCGAAGACACCAAACCACTACCAGCAAGCTTGCGACAAAGCTCTCACAAGACTGCAGCAACCAGGCTGGATGTAATGTCCCTTTTTCCCACTTAAGGACCTGATTTAGGACATCTTGCCATCCCCTTTTCCATGACAACGAAGTAGAAGAGTTGGGAAAAGTTATTGAGCTCCCTTTGCATTCATTTTCTAATTTTTAATGTTTCTTTTTTAGTGTGTTTTTCCTTTTAGCAGGTCGGTTGGGTCTGGTGTATTGAAAAAGCAAATAAAAGATTATAATGACTTTATATGGGTCAGCCATGTCCTTCTACGCTTTGGTGCCAAAGTTGGAGGTATAAAGGGAGGTGAAGGCTTCATTTGCACACAACTACTTTTGGCGAATTTTATCTAAATTGGACTTGTGGGTTGTTTGCTCATTGTTCTTCCACTCTTAGGCGAAAATCCAAGTGTGTGGCATCTTTCAAAAATGATGGAAACCCTTCTTGTGGTTGGTTGGGGGACAGAAACCCTCCTTCCTTGTTTGGCTTGAAGGAATATTGCAGATTTTAGAAGAGGAAGTCATAATCATATTTTTATATGCATTATTGAGCCTCTCCCTTGTGGAGCCACTTGCATTAGTGTGAGGCATCTTTCAAGAAGGATGGAAACCCTTCTTGTGGTTGGTTGGGGGACAGAAACCCTCCTTCCTTGTTTGGCTTGAAGGAATATTGAAAATTTTAGAAGAGGAAGTCATAATCATATTTCTATATGCATTATTGAGCCTCTCCCTTGTGGAGCGACTTGCATTAGTGTGTGGTTTGGTACCATCTAAGGCACGGCAATCAGATTTAAATTCATATTTGGCTTCCTTATTATTTATAAGGTTGGAATCAATATTTACTTGTCAAGTTTGGGATTTCTAAACCCTCATTTCATAATTTTTATTGCAGTTGTACTTCGCTGGTTTTTAATTAATTTTCAGCAGTGTTTTGGATCATATTTCGTATTGAATATTGGTTTGGTGGATGCCTAAAATACTTATATCTATTTTGGCAAAGTTGTTTGAAGAGTTTCAAGGGTTTTGCATGCATTTTTGTACCGCTGTCCTAGAAATCTGATCGCTGTTCAAATATGGGTTTTATTTTCAGTTTATTAGTTTAAAACTCAGATTTGATAAGCTTTGGGTTTGTGCTAATTTCCTACTTTTTCATTTCAACCCTTGAAAGGGATATTATACAGGGGGTGAATTAGTTTTCTTTTGCTTTATTAGAGTAGTTGTTGAGAAGATTTCTGGAAAAGCTTGTGTTATTTGAAATTTGCAAAAGTATCTTTTGTTTAATTATTGCATTAGAAATCATTGAAAAAACTCTTCGCGAGCATTTATGTCTTCATTTCATTTCTTGGTGCTTGTTTGAAAACCCCGGCTGCTTGTAACCATTTTTTAGCTCAATTCTTGGGGCAAAAGGCAGTATTGTTTTGTTGCATCTCTTTTGTTTTACTTTCATTTCAAGAAGCACTCTTCGTCCAAGGAAGTGTTGTTCATGTTGAGAAAAAAAGCACTAAGAAGCTTCTCTCCTAACGAAACTGAGGATAAAGGTCTTGTTGTAGGAAGCTTTCATTTGATAAAAGATTGATATCGCATTATATTTGCCAGAGAGCTTCTATATTTATTTATGCTAATAGTTTGCAACAAAGAAATAACTACATCTAGATATTCTCTGTTTGATTCATTTTATTTGAAAAGGCATAGTTTAGTTTTTTGTTTATTTTGTTCCTTTTTAATTCATTTGCTATTTTAATCATTTATAGACATCCAAAACTCCAAAAATATTAGATAGTTTGATTCCAATTAAAAAGGCATTTCGAAATACTAAAAAGAAGTTAAAGTAAATTGTTAATTTGTTTTGTTAATGAATAGTTAGAAGTGATTTAAATAAATTAAAAGCATTATCTTTGGTCAATTAAAAGCATTATCTTTGGTCTTTTGACTTAAATAGATTTACTTCTCATTGTTCATCTATTGCTAGAATTTAATTAAAATCCAAAATCAAACCAAACAAAAAACTTTGCTATTAGGAGCTCATGCTACCCATTATTAGCCTTTGATCTTCTTTTAGCTCAATATTCATCTTTTTTTCATGAGTTGATATCCGCATATAACCATTTCTAGTCCGAATCAATCTCATAGGAGAATCTTCGAACCCATTGTCAATCCTCCCTACATTGGCCCATATAAGGGAGACATAGACTAAGGACTATGTGTGTTGATCTTTCGCTCTACTCTTATACCACCTTTGATCATCAACCAATTCAAAACCTTAAACGAACTTCTTACTATGACCGAACAATTCTAGTTTGATCAAGTGCACCCTCCTAGGTGTGCAAATCCATAGGTTTGGTTTACTTTTATCCTCGGGTATAGCCTTGCCCCTCTCATTTTCTCCATTTCCTGCATGACCTTCCTTAGAGAGGAATACCTTGAGAGAAACGAACACGTTCTTAGGGTCCATCAACCCGGCCACAGTCCACTTCATTTAACCGATATAGACCGGGAATTATGAACCACACATCCTTGATCCCAATGCCCCTCGTGAAGAGATAGGTAGGAGTTTTGTGACCCTTGATGAGCAAGTTCCACTCTTGTGAGTCCACTGGCAAAAAAACCTCTATCCACCTCGTCTTGACCAGTAGTCATCCATATCCCCATTGTGCACACCATCTACATTGCTTTACCATCACACACAACCCCCATCTTCACATTATCTTTATGATTCGGTTGTCTCAGCCCAACTTCGGAAAATCGAGTGCACGTGTTAAACGTGTCATTTTCCTATATACAAGCACCTTTAATATTGATATTCAACTTCCAACATGAAGTTTGTCCCTTGGCCAATGCCCAAATAATAAGCAACGAGTATCTTTCCATCAAGACCTTCGGAAAAACCTTTATCTTTAACAACCTTTAGTCCTTCCAAAGCCATCATAGCATTCGCTTCATTGTTTGTTTCCCTTGGTAGAAACACCGAACCCCCAAGAGAAACAAACCTTGACTATTTCCAATGACAAAACCCACCCCAGCCATAAATTATTCTTTGAAGTACCATCAAAGTTAATCTTTACAAAATCCTCCTTGACAGTCTCCAAACAGCCAAGCTCTGACTAGACCGCAACACTTTCAGCCCCGCAGAATGTATGAGAGCAATTATGGGCTAGTTTTCCAGAACTAATTTTTTCCATGTTTTCAGCCCTTCTTAATCATTTGACTAGCTACAGTATTTTCAAAAATTGTCAGTTTAATATCGGCCCAGGATTGTTCCCATGGCCTTTCTTCATTTCTAAAAACAAATTTATTTCTCTCCACTCGGATATTCTAGAGAAAAATTGTTGGATCCTGACCCATAAAGGCTTGAGATTTTTCTAGCCAACGGGCCAAGCGCATGGAACCTCTTTCACAGTTTTGAGGCAAACAATTAATTGCTTCAACTTAGAGAACATATGCAACCAAAAATTAACAGCATACTTACAATGCAGAACATACTCCACTCATTCGTCATCCTCCTTGCACAAACTACAATGAGAAGGCCCAAAAAACATGCCATCTTCCACAAGCGATCTTGCGAGGGAATTTTCCCCAACGAGGTCGTCTAAGAAAAGGTATTTGCCTTGGGAGTAGAAACATTATTCCAAAGAATGCCAATAGGAAAATCATCTTCTACAGCCATTCATTTGGACAAAAGATTGTAACCCCCACAAACCTTATATCCACCCAAAATATTTTCCAACCAACACAAGTCCTCCACAAAAGATACGATCAATCTACACTTAAAAACTTCCACCAGCCTATACTTATCCTCTTATAGACAATCATCCAAAGAAACATCCTTTCAAAGTCTAAAGTTGCCAGTCATTTCCACCAATGGCAGCCAATAATCTCGTACCTTAGTTCCCCATGCCAGTTCTAACACTGCATGGATCAGCAACAAATCATCCCAAGTTGCAAGTGCAAGTGCTCCCAGCTAGGAGTCCAACCAAAAGTTCACCTTTGCCCCATCCCCAATCTCCCAAGTGAGGTTGTCAAAAATGATTCTCCTTGATGTAGAAATAAAGTTCCAGATGGAAGACCCAACCGGAAGATTCTCATATGTAAAAATTATTTCTAGGTACTCCTCGTCCAAACACTTATTCCGCACCATCCTAATCCAAGGCTTCTCGTGTTCCTCGTAAAGACGCCATATTAGTTTTACCCCACAAGCCAAATTTTGAAACTACGGATTTTTAATGTCCGTGCAACCCACCGGCGTTGGTTTGCACGCATTTTCCCATTTAACCAAATGAATCTTCCATTTGACCTCCTTCCCATGCCAAAGGAAGTGCTAGGTAACTTTATTTATACTCTCCACTACCCCAACTAACACCAATATAACTGAAAAAATAAAAATTGGAATTGCCTACAGCGCTGCTTTAATCATAATTATTCTTCTAGCTAAGCTTAGCCACTTAACTTTCCATGCTTCCAACTTATGTTGAATCCTTTCAATGATTCTCCCATATTTTAGCCTTTGCTCTTCCAAAAAATAGAGTCACACCTAAATACTCACATGAAAATTGCACATGAGGGGTTCCCATTGCCTCCAAAATCCTTGCTTGTCTTTCACAAGGCACATTTACAAAGAAAAACTGCAACTTTATTAAACTGATTTTCTATCCCGAAGCATCCTCATAATCCTACAAAATCCATTTTAACGCCAAAGCCTCCTTCATTTCTAGTACGGCAAAGAGAATAATATTGTAATCCCTTCTAGGGCATCAATCAGAAAACAAGGGTTTGGACTCAAACCCAAATGAAAACTTCTAATTTTTATTACAACCTCTGGTCAATCACTTTAACCTTAGAGGAACAAACTAAAAATGGCATTAGCAACAAAGAGAAATCTGAATATTTATGACGGTAAAGGAATTCATATGGCAGCCAACAATATCACCACTTAGCCCTAGTGATGAACCTAATTTTCTATTTCCTAGGGAAGCGAACTATATGGGCTTTTCAAGACAATATTGACATGTAATATAGACTGAAAATCAATATAGAAATATCTCAAACACTTCATAAGTCCAGCAAGATGAAATCTGGAGCAAATATATATTTTACAATTTTAATTCAAGTGCAAACACAACTGCAACTTTGAAAATTCAGAACTCCATCAATTCTTGGAGTTTCAGCACAAACAAATGCTCAAAATGATCTCGCAGAGACCAGCTATCAAATAAAAGTGAAATCACAATTTTCCAACCACAGAAACCCCTCCGAAAGTGATCCCGAACTTCCCATGTGGGTAGATCAAGTGGAGGAAGGGTGCCAATGCCCTTGAAAGTACCCTAGCTGGAGTATAAGTGCCATATGCATGGATAAATTCCTTATTCCAGAAATCTGCCAATGAAGTCCACTCGTGACTCCAGAATGAAGACACCAATGCACACAAGACGATTTCCATCCCCAAGAGTGATCCTATTGAAGGTTTTCCTCCTCAATACATAACCAAAGGAGGAGTTTCATCCTTCAATGGCAAGAAGAGAAGCTACACTAGCTCCAAATCTAAGTAAATGTCAAATGATGAATGATGATGATCCCCCTCCTCCATTCGAACCTCCTTAAGTACCCTTCTTTGGCACCAAGGATGAATTACAAGATCAATCTTCATGACCGACCTCTTAATGAAGGGGGAAGTGTACTTTTAATCTTCACTTAAGAAGACCAACCTCATAAAAAGGGAAAGAGTATTTCTTTATCCCCATTGTAGCTCTCAAGAAGACCGACCTTAGTGAAAGAGAAGATTGAAGTTCCTTTTTGCTTTGTCATTCATCTTTCACCTAATTGAATCACTCCAAGCCATAATTAGTAATCAAATAAATAAGAAAAAATATAATCACTTACAACTATGAAAATGTTCATTTCCCTTGCTTTCCTTCCTTGAAGCCCACAAAAGGTGGAATGGGTCCAAGACCTTCATAGTGACTAGCGTGGAAAGGGGACATTACAGTCCTCCCTTCCCAAAATTGCTTTCCCTCAAGCAAATGCAAACTCATATGCCTAAATATCATCACATCAAGGTGGAGGAACATGCTATAGTGCTCCCATAATCTGGATCTCATCCCTGTTAAATGAAGGAGCTTCAATCTAAACAAACTCATACCTCTACTGCCCCTCTCTTCATTAAAGTCTTTTTTATCTTCCACTTCAAAAACAGTGGTGACATCTCTTTCCTTTGCGTACTCAGTTGTACCAAAATCTCTCCAAACTGTTGTCGTTTCCATCATAGAGCAAGAAATGGATGAATAATCAGCTTGACCAACCAGCGATCCCTCTGATTACAAGATGCAAATCAAATTGTGGATGGGTTGGAAACAAGTTATAACAGCCATAAAATATTGGGACTTCATCCAAATCAAGGCTATCAAGTCTGATTTATTTGTTTCTTCCAGTTGTATCCTTCTCCCCACATCATCCAATGATGAAATCCTTCCAAAAAGTGCATGTTTGTTGCTGCCCATGACTGCTAATGGCAGTCCCAACTCTGAATTTCGCATGTTCAGCCATATGACATTGATATAACTAGCAAATTGAAATCTTACTGGAAGGGACAATTTTTTGAGTAGTGTAGAAACTGAAAATTGTCTTACAAGAACTGAAACTTGAGAACAATAGATCTATAATGGAAAACAACAGATACATTGGTCCTTAGTTCAAGATTCTTACAGCCCACACTTACCCCAACTTGATGTAGAAGATGGCTTTCAACAAGAAAGCTCCAATTTGCACATAATTCTTCAAATTTCTCCCGTAAGGAAGTAATATTGTGCATGCCCAGAACTAACCAAAAATTATCACCATGAAGTACCTTACCTAAAAGTAGACCCTTTATGCCTTGAGTGCTCTAAAAATATGCCTCTTCCTTCTACGTGGTAACCATGCTTAGAACTCCATCCATTCTACCTTGAAGTATTGCCTTCTTCCTTTTATCCTTGAGTTCCAACACAAGATGTAAACAATATATACCAATACTTATGCTCACCTCCTTTGGATGGTTGTTACAATGCAAATTTGGAATTCCATTTGTTGCCTCCAAGCTGCCCCACTAAAATTTCTTCGCAAATTGGTTTGTGTCAGACCATAGGGGTGCGGATGAGGGGTTGTAATAGTCATGTACAACTCTAAATTTCTTTCCAAGCAATGCCAAAGATGTTAGGATGTTGGCTTTGCTTAATCTCAATTATTGAACCCTCTTACAAATCATTTTAAGTGAAAAGGATGTCTCCAAACCTGACCATCTCTTGTTGTCCATGGAAGATATGCACCACCCCATACCTAAACTTGGGAAGAACATCCCATCATGGTTGTAGCATAGCACTTCCAACTCAATATTCTTAGATATTAGTAACACAAGAAAGATGCAACAGCTACAATACTTGAAATCCCTTTCACACATCATCTTAAACCCAAAGAGCTTCATCATATACGACAATCTACAGCTGTCCAAGGAGAGTACTATCCATCCAAAATATGAATTCAGAAAAAACGTCTTACCATTTTCCCACACCAAGCTTCTTGCTACAGCAACCATAGTAGGAAAACTCGACGAGTACTCGCCACTCATTTGTTCAACCAAATATTCGCCATATAAACTCGCCAGAATGACTCACCGAGTTGTGGCGAGTCCGTGTATTTAATTCGCCATACACTATTTGAACGGGGAACACGTCTTTCACAATAAAAAAAACGCTGAAAAAACACGGTTTTGGCTCTTTTTAAGGCCCTACACTTGATCATTTTCACTCACACCACCATTTGAGCTTGCATTGCTTGTGTTAAGTGGATTTTGGAGTGAATTCGAAGAGAGAATTTGGAGGTGGGTTTTTTTTTTAATTCTTTCAAGTTTTTTCAAATTTTGTCTATATTATTTATGTTTTATAGATTCATATTGTAATTCTAAATACATGTAATGTAAAATTGAATGCTTGTAATTTTTTTATACTCATTTGCAGCCAGAGGTATGTGTTTTTTTTATGCAAATTCATTATAAACTAATTAAATTTTATGTATGTGTATTGTAATCGATACGTTTTGTAATTCTAAATACGTGTAATGTAAAATTGAATACTTATAATTTTTTTATAGCCATTTGAAGCCAGAGGTATGTGTTTTTTTTTACGCAAATTTGTTATTCAAGTACGTTTTTTTTAAATTTAATTAAGCTTACGTTTTACTAATTTTTAAAATGTGCATCGTGTTGCAGATTAGAGCTTAACAATGGCATCAGGCTTGGCATCAGGTTCGGCATCTAGGTCAGCATCACTAATAGGGACCGTTCCTGCGAATGCCCGTACCAAAGCATGGAAGTATGGTGTACGTGGAGGTGGTGAAAATGATGTTATTTACAATTTCTGTGGCAAAAAAATGTTTGGAGGCATCACGTTTGAAATATCACCTTGCATCTATTGTTTGCCGAGATGTTGCGGTTTGCCCCAACATGACGAAAGAGGCAAAACGAGAGATGAGAGCAAAGCTGGCAGAGCTAGAGGAAAAGAAACTAGAGAGGGCAAGGGTGCAAGCAGTCATAGCACAAGCTATTAGACCTGGGGCTGCAATGACAGAGGATTTAGATGATGATGCGGCAACAATTGTGGGCTCTACTCGTAGTCCACACATACGAAGCGGAAGAGCCGAAAGAGGCACATCTTCATAGAGTTCGAGCAAAGGCATACAGAGTTTTGGATGAGAGAGATCCATACAACGAGTGGACTGGGCAAGAAGAGGAAATCCCTACATTCACAAACGACGAGATTGCTTCTTTTAAGAGGGAAGCTATAGAGGGAGAAGCACTAGCAGCTGCAGGAGATATTGGATTGGTTGACATCTTTGGAGGTGATTTCCAACATGCAACAGAGGAGCCACCAGCACCACCATCTACATCCAGGTTCGAGCCAGAGTCGCGGCCTTCTAGGAGGAGCAAGGAGATACAGCCGAGTGTGGGGACTAGTAGAGGCACTAGACCCTCTCCCCTTTCTCTAGATTGGGGAAGAGGAAAATGTAACTTATTGTATATTGTAACTTGCATAGATATGAAATTTATGATAATATTTTTCAATGTCAATCATCATAAATTCAAATTACTTATCGATCGGCTATTATATTCGTATGATGATGCAATTTTGTATTGTATTTGTATTCAAATCTAATAGAAAACACTTCTCCAACATTTTATGGGCTCAATTGATACATTTTGTAGTTGCCTTGCTTAAAATTTATGTTTTTTAACGAAATTTGTGTATTTTTTAAGTCGTCGAGTATTCCCGAGTATTGGCTGAATATTGCCGAGTTTTTGCCGAGTCAATTTTTTTTTTGGTCTACCGAATATTTGTCGAGTACGAGTATGCGAACTATGGCAACAACTATGATTATCTTAATAACCTTGCCTTAGAGTGTAGAACTTGGCTTCAAAGAGCAATCCAGGAGTAAATCCTTCACAACTTCGTTAGGATACATAACAAGTTCAAAACGATACTTCATAAAAAAATCTTTTTAACCATATGCATGGAGTAGCAATATTGAATTCAACAAGGACTTCCTCTTTCTTATAACTCAAAGGATCAACCGGGACCCAACATTTATGTTCACATAATCTTGAACTTGCACGAAAAGATTTGTGCCCTGTGTTACTCAACGAGTTCTTCACATTATCACCAATTATATTATGAGGCATTAAACATGACATATGATCATTCTTTTCAATAAGTTGTCGATGATGACACAAGTATGGTAGTGACATAGGAGGAGACAAAAAGTGATCAATTATATCATACCTTGGGCTACCAACAAAAGGTTCACCCTTATTTTGTTGATACTTGTTTGGAACATCTTTGGAACTATCTTTAAGGTTATGAACTCCTTCAATCTTCCTATAATTGACTGTTGTTTGGGAAATTCCAGCGAATTGCAAGTAATCATGAAGAACCGAAAGTGCCCTTCCTTTATGGACATACCCTTCCATAATGCCATTCTCATATACTTCATGCAAATCTGATTTTTCTTCTCCATTTTTCTACCACATGCTATCATTAGAAATCAAGAAATCATCATCGAAAATCAAAGGATTTTCACCTTCTAACTCGTGCTTCATGATTTCCTTCTCTTTTCTAGGCTCGTGCTTCAAGATTTCATCAAACCCTTGACCCTTCGTACTACTATGTTGAAAATCAGTTTATGGCTCATTCTTTGAAAGAGTGATGTGTGCTTCTACCTCTTTCTTTGGAGATTCTACTGCATCAAAAACCCTTTTTGGTTCTTCATCTAGCAACACCTCTCATAGTTGGCTTTCAGCAAGACTCAGAGGATATGGCGGGACCTTTGACGTCATATGGCCAGCATCTCCTGCAGATGGGAGAATCCCATGATCTGCTGATTCTGAATGGCATTCCATGTTTCCCTGACTCCTGCTTCTTCACATGCAGACCTCATGGTGGGGGAGCTAGCATGGTGGACTACATCATGACTACTTCCAATTTGATTCCCTATATTCACCATTTGTGTGTCTCCCCCATTCCCTTTGCTGACCATGCGACCCTTTTCTTCTCCTTGCAGGTTACCCCCCCAATCCATGTCCCCTTCCCACGCACCTTCCCATACCATCTGGAAGTTCAATGAGGGTGATCCTGTAAACTTTTCTTTTCACCTTCGCCAGCTTCTTCCCCCTATATCCCAATTTGCCTCGGTCTCCTCTGATGTGATGTTTGATACCCTTTACTCCGCCATTCGTGACGCTGCTTTATGTTCTTTCCCCCACTTCACTCCCACCCTCCCTTATAAGCGGACCTGCCCCATGAACAAGTGGTACGACGAAGACTGCAAAATCCTTCACCGTCAGCTTTGCTTTGCTTTCACACATGCTCTCCCCTTCTTCCCATCTCTCAAGTCTAATTACCATCGTCTCCTTTGCCACAAGAAGCACACCTTTATCTCCCGCCTCTTCTTTGAGCTCCGTGCATCCCTTTCACACTCCCCTAAACATTTTTGACGTATCACTATTCCCCGTCATTCCCCTTTACCCCATGACTTATATCCCTGCGCCATGTTTACTCATACTTCCACCCTTTACGACATCCCTGGCAAGCCCCAAATCTAGGTTGTGTCCCCTCCCTCTACTTGTCATATTTTTACTTACACGAATGTGAAGAATGCCATTTCAGCCATGAATAGTAGTAGGGTTGCGGATGAGGAGGGCTTACAAGCGGAATTCTTCAAGCACGATTTGGACATGCTAAACAGTTATCTTGTGTACCTCTGCAATCAGGTGGTTTGTACATGTTTTCCGAACTTGTGGTCTCACCATATCATTCACCCCATCCACAAATCGGGTCCCACTTCTGACCCGAACAACTACAGGACGATCATGATGGGCCATACGTTCTCCAAGCTTTATGCCACGGTCCTCCACATGCGGATTTTTGAGTTTCTGGAGCAGTACCATTGCAGAGCCAAGGGGCAAGCGGGGTTTTGACTTGCTTACCAGACCATTGACCATATCCTCACCCTTTGGGCCATTATTGAGGAGGCGCGACACCGCTCCTCTGAGGTTTTATGCTGCTTCGTGGATTTTCGGAAAGCCTTTGACTCGATGCCACGGGAAGCTTTTTTCCTTAGACTTAGAGACATTGGTAAATCTGATACTCTTCTTGCCACCATTATGCGCCTGTACGAGGAGGTTTTGGGCCGCCTTCGCACTGTTGCCAGTTTTTCAAATTTCATCAGGAGCACCATTAGGGTTAAACAAGGCTGCCCCCTCTCGCCTACCTTGTTTGGTATTTATATTGACGAATTGGAGGAATTTCTCAAGGACCATATCCAGGAGGGGGATGGTTGCCTTCTTCACCAAGTGCTGATCTACATTCTCCTTTTCGCGGATGATGTAGTCCTCCTTGCCTCTTCCGCGGAAGGACTCCAGAGACAGCTAGACGCCTTAGCCCTCTTTTGCGACCGCAGAAAGCTGACAATTAACCTTGGTAAAACCAAGGTCGTGATCTTCAATGGGATGATGACTTTTGACATCCACTTCTTCTTTAGAGGGGAAGAGATTGAGATCACCAACTCCTACACTTACCTGGGAGTTTTATTCATCGGGCCCTGTTTCAGTCTTCGGACTGCTCTTCAGCCCCGCATCAACAAGGGGTATGGCTCTTTGGCAATCTTGGAGAGACAATGCTTCCGCCACCACTTCCAAGACATCTTGTCGAAGATGTCTCTCTCGGATTCTCTTGTGAGGCCCACAGTTCTCTATGGCTCTGAGATTTGGGGGCCATCCCTGCTTGATTCTGATTGGGCTACTGTTGAGCGAGTCCAGATCCTCATGCTCAGACACATCATCAGGTGCAAAGAGACAGTTCCCCACAACATCCTCTTGGCTGAGTTCGGGGCTCACCCCTTTAGACTGGAGACTATTTTTGGTCTTGTTTCACTTTTGCATCATAGCCGGGGGCTTTCAGATTCTTCTGCAGGCAAGGATAGGTATCTCTACCTCGCCTACCGTTCTTCCGAGGAAATTGCTCTTTCTGATCACAGTGGTCGTTCCCGCTACTGGTACGTCGAAGTTTCACGACTTCTTGTCTCTGTCGGGATTCAGATGGACCGCCTCCCACCATACAGATACTCCCTGGACGTTCCTGCCCATCTCCTACCGAGTAAGCAGGATCTGCACAAGAATATCAGAGATGACATTTACAGGCAATTCATCCAGCACACTTGGATCAGCCCTCCGGGTGGATTACGCCCTAAGATGGTTTTCTATGATTACACAAAGTCTATGATGGTTTTCTATGCTTATTAGCCGGCCTACGTATATCTCTCGACACTGGTTGCAGGCACTCCGCATATCCTTAAGCCAGTTCAGAGTAGGCTCTCATAGACTTTGTGTGGAGGACCACCAGCTAGACTGCTCGGAGAGGATTTGCCAGCTTTGTTCTCTCCAGGAGATCAAAACGGAGGAACACTTTATTTTCAGGTGCCCCATCTACTATGAGATCAGAAGGAGATTCCATTGCCTATTCTGAGAGCATCCGTCATTTGCAATTTTCTTCAAGTATCACGATCAGCGGTGTATTGCTCTTTATCCATAGGAGGCTCTCAGGGTTCGGAATGAGACCCTTCAGTTCCCTCCCAGACAGGTTGCTACTCGACAAATCACATCTTTCTTCAGAGTACTCCCATCAGAGAGGGGCACCAAGCGGCACCCTGATACCAGTATGGATTCCCAGACCAGATCCGTCAAGGACCCGGGATGCCACCTCCCAACCCAGACGCTTTCATGATTGCACTCGGTTAGCGCGCCCCCCCATGGACCACGGTCAACCAGGAGAATACAGAGGGCTCGCCTTTCTCCCAAACACCGTCATTCCAGACTCTTCACGATTTCAACTACAGGTTATAGACATATTGCCAGCTACTTCCAGTCGGCCTCGGATGCTAGGTGACAGGGTCGGTGTTGGGGCTTTTCCACCCTTCTCTTCTTCGGCTCCATCTCTCTACACTCTTGTTGCCATTGTGGCCCTTGCTTCTCCTTCTTCTTTCCTTTCTCGTCTCTCTTTTCTTTTCATTTCTTATTGTTCGGATGACCCTTTTTGGGTCTCCCTGCTAGTTCTTTTTAGCAATGTACTGTGCAGTCCCATTGACCTACTTTTGTGATCATTCGTTGGACATTAATATAATTATCTTATCTTATCTCCATGTCTTTCAACATGGTCTTCTTAGGACTCCACCTCAAAACCCTCTTGCAAATCTGATTTTTCTTTTTCTTCTTTCAAGAGAAACCCCTTTGGGTTTGGCTCTTTGGCGCTTTCTTGTGGTCTAAGGTTTAACCCTAGCATCTTCATCCATGCTCTGGTTGTCCCCTTGTTGGAACCATCAAATGTGGAGAGTGTCACTTGCCCAAGGCATGTTGAAGATCCTCCTGTGGTGCTTGAGGTCTAGGCTTGGACCTTGACCTACCCTTTCTTACCCCTATGAATTTGGCAAGCGAAATAGCATCACAGATCTCATTCAAAAAAGCCCTATATTCTCCATAGATAGCCACAATGTTGTGACCCACTGAATGTTGTGCTTCTGCCTCTGGAATGACTTCTTTCTTTGGTAAGAACCTAGGTCACCAATCCATGTTTGTATTCTTTGTCACTGCCTTGCAAAAATACCCTCAACTTAGGAAGATCAATGCTCTAATACCACTGTAATATCCCTTCTAGGACATCAAATAGAAAACAAGGGTTTGGAATCAAACCCAAATGGCAACTTCTAATTTTTATTACAGCCACCGATCAATCACTTTAACCTTGAACAAACTGAAAATGGCATTAGCAACAAAGAGAAATTTGAATATTTATGACAGCAAAGGAATTCATATGGCAGCTAGCAATATCACCACTTAGACCTAGCAATGAACCTGATTTTCTATACCTAGGACAGCGAACTGTATGGGCTTTTCAAGGAAATATTCTCAAGCAATATAGACTGAAAATCAATATAGAAATATCCCAAACACTTCATAAGTCCAGCAGGATAAAATCTGGAGCAAATATATATTTTAAAATTTTAATTCAAGTGCAAACACAACTGAAACTTCAAAAATTCATAACTCCCTCAATTCTTGGAGTTTCAACACAAATGAATGCTCAAAATGATCTCGAAAAGACTAACTCTCAAATAAAGTGAAATCACAATTTTCCAACAACGGAAACCCCTCCAAAAGTGATCTCAAACTTCCCAAGAGGGTAGATCAAGTGGAGGAAGCGTACCAACACCCTTGAAAGTGCCCTAGCTAGAATAGAAGTGCCCTATGCATGGATAAACACCTTGCTGTTCCAGAAATCTGCCAATGAAGCCCACTTGTGACTCCCGAATGAAGCCACTAATGCACACAAAACGGTTTCCGTCCCCAAGTGTGATCCTATTAAAGGTTTTCGTCCTCGATAGGTAACCAAGGAAGGGATTTCGTCCTTCAATGGCAAGAAGAGAAGCTACACTAGCTACAAATTCAAGTAAATGTCAAATGATGAATGATAATGATCCCCCTCCTCCATTCAAACCTCCTTAAGTACCCTTCTTTGGCGCCAAGGATGAATTAGAAGATCAATCTTTATGACCGACCTCTTAATGAAAGGGGAAGTACACTTTTAATCTTCACTTAAGAAGACCAACATTAATGAAGGAGAAGATAGAAGTTTCTTTTTGCTTTGTCATTCACCTATCACCTAATCGAATCACTCCAAGCCATAATTAGTAATCAAATAAATTAAGGAAAATACGATCACTTACAATTGTGACAATGTTCACCTCCCTTGCTTTCCTTCCTTGAAGCCCGCGGAAAGTGGAATGGGTCCAAGGCCTTCATAGTGACTAGCACGGAAAAGGGGACATTACAAGTATCATCAACAAATTGTGGGTGGGTAGTTGGCTCCATGTCATCACATGCCTGCAGCTCTGTGATTTCACCATTTTCCTAGCCCATCCTAACACCCTTCCTAATGCTTTCGCCATGATAATAAATAGATAAGGCAAAAGGGGGTCCCCCTATCTAATCCCCCAAGAATTCTGATAAAAACCCACAAGGCTGCCATTAATGAGAATCGAGAAGAAAGCTCCAGTCACACACCCCATCACCCAATCAACCCAATCCTACTCAAACCCAACAGCCAACAACGCTTTTTCTAATAAACAACCAGCTCACCCTATCATAAGCCTTTGCAATATCCAATTTAACAAACATATCAGATTTGTCTTTTGATTTCAGCGTATGAAGGATCTCATGAGGTATCAACACCCCATCAAGCATCTGTCTATCACTCACAAATCCTCCCTGTTTTGCAGAAATGAGCTCCACCAGTAACAACTTCAGTGTTTCAGCTATCACCTTCGAGATTATCTTATATATTGTGTTGCATAAGGAATTCGGGCAGAAATCGACAAAGATGTCAGGATCCAGTTTTTTAGGAATAAGGAAGAGAAAGGTGCAATTTAAACCCCATAACACAAATTTAGCTTTCAGCGATTTGTTCACCACAACAGTAATCTCTTGACCCATTATGTCCCAATGTTTCTGAAAAAAACTGCAGGGAAACCATCCGGACCCAACACCTTATCTAGATCCGTAAATGCCAATGCAGCAAGTACTTCTTACATAGCCAACTTTATTAAATTCCTATTCTGATCAATAGAATCACTTTACACTACTTAGCACCTGCACATCATAGAACAAATTATGCAGTTAAAACCTGTGGATATTATACACTTTACGGCTCATATAGCCTACCAATCTAGACGCATATTTATGCCTGGGGGCATCTTACATACAAGGCGTACTTTGATCACATCCTTAGCATGTCACAGCTTCCTATAGCCTTCTATCTCAGGGGATGTCTACCATATTGGCAGCATACCTACACCAGGGGCAATTACACAGCCAAGTTCATCACGATCACATCTTTCTACACTAGTGCATTGTGCGCACCACACCGCTTTATTACTTACAACACGAGCTATATCAAGTTTTATCTGATGATCACATCGGTTACTTCTAGACATTGACTTGATCATGATCCATGCTTACTTGCATTTATCATTTACTATTCATACTAGGTCACTACTATTGGTCCTGAGATCCTATTTTGGCTACATGACATTGTTGCTTACACCATTAATTGCTTTATGACATTAATTACTTTGATTGCCCTGTGCACTTATGTGTTACATTCATTCATTGTATTAGGACATTAATTTATTTGACTGGTTTGTGTATGTGTGATTACACACTTTGGTTTTTGTTTGGCATTGACTGATTTGACATGTACTTAGATGATTACATGCTCTGATTGTAGTGCAACATTAACTAATTTGACTACTCCCTGCACTTGTGTGTTTACATGCTCTTATTGTTGTACGACATTGACTAATTTGACTGCTCAGTGGACTTGTTTGATTACCATGCAATATTGTTTACTTTGACTGCTTGAGACACTTGTATGAGTTGTGATACTATCTACTCTAATTGCTTTGTGCACTTGTATGTCGTATTTCGTGCTTGCATGTTCTATATCGTGTTTTATTTGTATGCTCTATGTCATGTTTGCTTTGTGCACTTGTATGCTTTGTACTTTCCTTGTTCATATAATATGGTTGTCTATGATTGATTTCCTAGTGCTTGTTTGCTTTATGGTCATTCACATCGGATGCATATCAATCCTCTTACTGCCTACGACACATTACTTGTTATATCTTTAGAATAGAACAAATATCCGACAACATGTTACTTATTATCATTTGACAGGACCAAACATCCTATGACATACTGCTTACTTGAGTTATCGCCGTTAGAGACCCGTTGTTATGACATGCTTTGCTTATAAAATACATTGCTTTGACAAACATTGAGTAATGTACATGTTATTTAGAACACGTGGATTATTGACATACTTGCTTATAGCACACATTGCTTGATTGCATTCTAGCTCTAGGCCCCATGGTTGATTTACACTATGATTATTGTTTGTTCATGTCGCTTCTCACACATTGACTTATAGCACTTTGACTGATAGATCATTGCTTATTATACATTGCTCTGAGCACATTGGTTGTTACACTTTACAATTGGATCATTGCTTATTACACGTTGCTCCGAGCACATTGATTGTTATACTTCACGATTATTGCATTCCTTATTACACTATCCTTTTATCATTGCTTATTACACGATGCTTCTTTCACTGCCTATTACATGATGATACTTTCATTATTGATCACACGTGGAGTATTACACTACTTACACAATGGCTCTAGGCCCATTGTTTGTTCTACTATAACGAGTATGTCATTGCTCCTTACACACTTGGCTTTATATCACTACTTGTTGCAAACTTGCTTTTTGCAGACATGAGCTAACAACTAACACTACTAACATTGGTCAAGTTAGTCATGTCTTGTCAGTTATGTCTCTTTATGATGGGTCTGTGGTTGCATCATGTCATGTCATAGGTCACCATGGATCCATTAAAAGTTGAGTCATGTGTTGTTCTCATACTACTCATCCTATCATTGTAATGATATCTTGACAAGTTACTAGAACACTCTCATGATATGTTTCACTCTTTTGATGATACATAATACTTGTGCTTAAAAGTTTATCACTCTCATGACATGCTTCACTCTTTTGATGATACATAATACTTGTGCTTAAAATGTTTATATCTTACGAATCATACACCTTGCTACAATGTTAGTTGATAAACTAGATATGATATATATTGTTGATGTTGTTGCTTATACGCTTTTACATGACCAACACTCTTTTGAGCCAAGTGATCCTTTGCAGCATCCCTCCTCTCAGAAATGGGGCATAGTGTAAGTTTTTTCTAACCAATTCATGCAGATTGTAGATACAATGCTTCAAACAATACTTGTATGATGACATTCACACAGTTATTCCGGTATATTAAACAACTTTGACGTGTGCCAAATTATGACATTTACTTAACATTATGGCCTATATCACGATCATAAAACAAACTGGCCCCGTGGTATGATCAAATCTACACATGCTGGTTAAGTGGCAGACTCAAATGCACGTGGGGTGGCTACATGGCAGGCTCAAATGCACATAGGATAGCTTCACATAGCTTCACACAGTAGGCTCAATTGCTACAAATGGCTTCACATAGCATGCTTAATTGTTATAGTTGGCTTCACATAGCATACTCAATTGTTATAGTTCTCTTACATTTCAACATTTTCATCCCTTACATTTCGACATTTTTGTCCATTGCATTTGACATCAAGCGCATATGGGTGTACACATTTCATGCTTTTATTTCAATTTATGTTCTTTTGCTGAATTTTATAAGCATCTTGATTGGACATTAATACACGACTTGAACGTGGCATGCAGGTTCACGTGTATGGCAAAATAAAGGAGAATGGAACACATGCATTAGAGTCTCGCACATGCCTTGTCCTTATGGGAGGTTCACATTTACAGTTCATTTATTTTAATCAAGCAATTTTCAATTACTAGACTAAAATAGGGGCAACATGTAGTACCCTAAATCTGGACCAATGGCATTTGACAATTATCCTTGGCATTTATCTCAACCCATTTCCCATTGTGCACTTAATTGACCTATTCCTACACGCATCTCCTTCAATTTAGCACTCCTTGGCTAGTAGATCACACTTGTTATTCAACTATGACCCATCAAAAACCTATTTGTTGTGTACATAGCACACGTTCAAACATATAGCCACCTTCTCCAACTATCAAAGCAGAGTTTGCACCTATCTAGGACGCAATCACCTATCTAGGACGAAACTAACAATTTTGTCTTAACACCGACGTTTTTGTCCTCCACTCACTTAACGGTCCATTTTTCAAATGCACAAGTAAGCTCAATCAGCTTCTAGTCAATTGAGCAAGAAAAACTTTCACAGCAGTCACATAAAAAAGCACAATCACCCCACCCATTCAAAGGGCCTCTTCTCTCACATCTTTGGGCTACCTACGAGATCACAACAAAGCACCCAATTGTAAAATCACTCTCTCAAGCACATCAGGCGGCCCTCGGTCATTATCATAAGCTACATTTTGCACCAAAGATCATTGCCAAGTGCGTGAGGTCCTGTTGGAGTCTTCATTGCCAAACACATAGCTATTGGACATTTTGCACACAATCACTAGATGAGAGAATTACATCGGTTTAAGGCTCCTTTGGAATATTGTTATGTAGGGAGCTCTCAACTCAGTGGGGGGTTGAGCAAGCTAATCCCTTTTTAGGTCCTTCAAAAGGAGAGGAAGCTAGGGTTCTGTTGGTCGTTCAAACGTGCACCTGTGCCTCGGATCTGGAAGAGTTGAGTTGTTTGAGACCACAATGGAACCGTCCCCAAGTTGTGGGACCTTGTGCGCTTGGGACGGATCTCCGGAGAAGGCCAGTTCCTCTACCCACCTCTAACGCTACTGCTACTTCTAATGCTGAAAGCAAATCCTAGACTAAACATGCCAAGGGACCAGTGATAGAAGGATGTGCAAAAAGGAGAAATCCTAAGCTAGGGAAGGTAATAACGCCAGAAAGAAAGGGTCGATCTCTTTCCACGAGCGGCGAAGGAAACAGAGAGGGCGCGGGAGAAGAGGGCGGACGGCGCGCGCCATAGATCAACACTCGGACTCGGCCTCGGCCTCCCAGCGCGTGCAACACATGAATGTGGGGACTGCAAGCGAGAATACGCACAGCATGCCAGAATACGCAAACAAAGAGGCGAGATGCAAATAAAAACGAGAAAGGGAAGACAAGAGTTCCACAAAACATGATTTTATTGCTTAAGGGATGCTCAGTCATTTACATTCACGGCAGAAGGCGAGAATACATTACAAAGACCACGTCAAAGTCTGAGACCCATGGGAAGTCGGCCACCATTTTGGCATGGTGTTGTTACAACAGAGAGGTATTTTTTTTACAAAACAGAACTCTGCTATTTATAGAAGAAGGAAACTCGGATTCAAATCTTCAACCACCAACAGTCAGTGATAAATGCCTGCAAATCCGCCTGCAAGGCTGTCAGATGCGCTTCCCCATGTCTGTTTCGCATGTAGAAGAAGCAAGAAAGTAAGATTTGATTGAAATCTGGTGGTTGAGGTCGATTAGATGTGTGCATTGATGATCAGAAAGATGTTTCCCTATTTTTCGCCTACTAAATCCCGCCTAAATCTGATTTTGAAAATTCCAACATGTAGCTGATGTCAGCAGCTTTCAAATAAGACCGAGCGTGCGGGAATCTGAGCACTGCAGCAAAAGTTATGGTTGTTAGAAGTCTACAGGTCGCTCTGACACGCAATGACATGTGGCGTGTGCTGATTGACTGAAGGATTCAGCCAACTGTTCATTTGATTTGTCGTTTCTGCCACATGTCATGCATCGGTTGGTTGTCCAGATTCGGCGCCCTGCTGGCACGCTTTGATATGTTGCCTATTGCACACTCAAGTCTGACAGATGACGTGGCACAGTGACTGGTGCAGAAGAAGGCGCAAGGCACAGAAGCAAAAGGTAAGCGCGCAAAAGGGAAATAGAGGGAAGGCACTTGCGTAGGTGCGCGCGCAAGAGGAATAGGAGAATACTTGCATGGGACAAGTATGGGGAAGGGGCGCGAGCATTCAACTGAGGAAGGACGCATGAAGGAGCTAAATGTATGCAAGCGCGCAAGAGGAATGCCAGGGACTTAGCCATTTTGGAAGGCAAGTCTACAGAGGTGCGCGCAAGGAGTTCGGGATAGGATAGGAAAGAAAGCGTGCACGCAGGAGGAAGGCGCAAAGGGGAAATGGAAGGAGACAGCAAAATGCAAAGAGAAGGGGAATAGAAGCAAGAAGGAAGAAGGAAGCAAAGCGCGGGGGGCGCGCGGAAGAACTGTAGCCAAGCCAATTGTGCCAAGGGGTCAAACTTGAGTGCGCGCAACTTAAAATATAAGACATCAGAGTCAGAATGAAAATATAAGTTATCCAAATAACTAGGAGAGTTATTTGGATAACAGGTTAGAAGAAGAAGAAGCCCTAAATCAGTTACAAAAGTGAGATCATATACGTTTGAATACAAAACATTGATCCTAAGACACAAGCAAACATTGTGCAAAAGCCAAATTTCAAATCAAGCTAGCACAAGTCAAAACCGTCTACAAAAGACAAATTTTCTTGGGCAGCTTTGTCCAGCAGGGCCAAATTCATCGTCTATGCACTGTCAAATTGCACAATTTTACATAAAGCCATATTTTTGCCTACACAACCCATAATATAGCATACAGAAACAGTCAATCAGTGCAATCTTCTCTAACCCTAACCCACACTTTCCTTTATCTAACTTTCTAGAGTTTGAATATCTGACATATTGAACAATACATGATTTAGGATCTTTAGATTTATTGTATTTACTATATTTCTTATTCTACATTATATTAACACATGTAGTACAAATCTTAAATAGGAAAACCCTAGTTTTGATATTACAATATGATGTAATAGTCCAATATGGCAGGGAAAGGACTATCTCATGGTCATTTAGCTATAAAGACAAACCAATTGGAGGAAGAGGAGCATCCTTTCGAAGAGAAAATTAAATGAAGATAAAAGCATCCAAGAATCGATTTGTCCAAAGCCCAAAACATCCTCCTATAAGAAAGGGGAGGAAACCAAAAGTTATCACTTTGCAGTAAATTGGACAATATCTTATTTACTTTAGTAGCTAATCTCAAATTACTGCAAACCATTGAGGCATATTCCCTTGGCTATCATTGAGCCATGCTCGATTAGATAGGGAAATCCATAGTAGTGTGACACCATGAGTCTCCTCCTAAGCTCCTCCTCTGTCTCTCCCTCCAAAAGTTATCAAAATTGGTGCCCTTTGATCTCCAACTGCTAGCACAGAAGAAGGGCAAGATGCAACCAATATTTTCACCCAATGTGGTTTTTTCTACATCAAGGTATGATCGACAAGAGTTAGTTACAAAGGTACCCAACCCGAACTCTAACTCCATACCAATACCAAATCTAAATGGGTAGCCCAATGCTAGCATTACTCTAAAACTATAGGCAAGTGGACAAAACGGGGAAATACGATCTATTTCTTCACAAATGTAGATTTTTCTATATTGAGGCATAATAGACCGTAGTCATGAAATTCTAAAGTCTTGAGAGAACTCCCTGAGTCTTGAGCCAAGTAAGCCCTAACAATGAGCCCTAGTGAGTCCAATGGACTCAAGTTAGGGAACTAGACACTCAATTAAAAAGCATATAAGAAAAGAAAAGTTAAAAGTTGTAAAATTACCCCTCTCACGGTCCAAACATTTAATTTTTGTTTTGCAACACCCACAAGAGAAATTCAGGATTTGCAGCATGAACAACTCATTTTTTGTGATTTTGGTGATATTCATTGAATTCCAATTTCAATTGATTTGATTTGTCGAGTTTCAAGTCCGAACCTCAGCCCATATGGACATACAAAGTCCAAACCAAGTCCTAGAGTTAATATTATGTAGTACGGAGAATGGTACCCAAACTCAAACTCAAACTCTATATTGACACCAAAGCTAGAGGGCATGACTAAATGCCAATAAACACTAGCACTATATCTCAAGTGCCTACAGATACAAATAGCCATGCAAAGAAGACCTAAGTGGTTTTTGCTACATCAATAGAGATAATCAATTTTTCCATTTAGGCAGTTTTTGCTACATCGATAGATGAGCGTTATGGATAAAATTAACCAAACTCTAACTCTGAACTCTATATCAATACCAATGCTAGAAGACGTAACCAAATGTGACTATATCCAAAAATTGTGTCTCAAGTGCCTACAAATCATAGTTATGACAATGAGAATAGGCAAGTGTTGAGAAAACTCGCCACTTGCCTATTCTCAATATTATGTGAAAAAAGTATTCATGCTCTTTAACTTTGAAGTTTATATAAATACCAAAAACTCTTAACCCTTTATCAATACCAAAGCTAGAGGTGTCATTCTAACCACCTATAAATGCAAATAACCATGCTAAGAAGAGAGAGAGAACACAATAATCTTGAGAGAATACAAATACAAATGCAAGTCTCAGTCAGGAGTCTCAGCATTCAATTAAAATGAATTATAGAGAAGAAAAAGGAATTAAAAACTACAATAATTTTAATGTACCTACTTTCCTCTCTCTAGCATCCAAATTTTTGTTGCAGCACGACCATTAGAAAAACAGATTTTGCAATATGGAGGACTCATTTTTGGTGCTTTTGGTCAGTTTTTGGGTGATTTTGAATGACTTTTGACTGATTTAGTTTGCCATTTTTTCTTGCCAAGTCCCCATGGTAGCCCAAAATGGCCTTGTTGAGTTTAAAAGCACAGTTCAAGCCGCAATACCATGTGATAGAAGAGTATTACAGATAAAAGTACCCTAACACTATGCCAATATCCTTGGACCGGAGTCCAACCAAAGTCCCATTCTCAATCTCAATACTATGATACACAAGTCTTACAAACAAAAGTACCCTAACTCAAACTATATATCAATACTATACCTAAAGGGCCTAAGCTAATGTCAGTGTATGTTAACTCTCAATACTATGTGACACACGTGTTACTAACAAAAGTAACCTAACTCAAACTCTATATCAATATTAAACCTAAAAGTACCTGATCTAAGGCCGGTGTTTGCTAACATTGTAGATCAAGTGCCTACAAATACAAGTAACCATGTGAAGAGGAAGGCTAGACCAATACACAAATACAAATAACCATGTGAAGAAGATGGCTAATGTCGTAGCTCAAGTGCCTACAACAACAAATAATCATGAGAAGAGAAATAGCAAACTTTATCATCAATAGGGGAGTAAGCACTCTCTGCAGAGTCATCATCAGAGTCCTTATCAGATGTGCACTACTCCCTTGGCGAGCTCGGACTAGAAGGGCGCATCCATAACTTTGAACAGACTATTGTTAGGCTCATTGCTCAAACGAGAGAAAGTGAGGCAGCCAAGAAGAAATTGCAGAATCACATTCATACCTTGACCTCATATGTCCAAACTATAATATCCCCTTTTAGCATATTATTCAAATCTAAAAAATCACTTACCCAGATTGGTGCTACAAGGATTAAACCCTCCTACTTTGACCTCAAATAACCCAATGCTAGCTTCAATAAAACCCAAATGGGGTTGGAGTGAGCCAAAATGATGGGTTAGATGGGAGAATTAGTTAAGCAATTAATCTTTTCCAGATCTGAAATTAATTGCAGCAATGAATTAATTTAGATGAACTAGAACAACTGGAAACTTCAAAAAATTATAACTTCCTCCAAACTCAATATCTTTCCACCAAATAAAATGCAGATTATTCTATGCATTAAGACCTTCCCAAATTGCTATAGATCTGAATTTTTAGATCACCGTAACCACCTCAAAACAGACCCCAAAGTCTGAACACAAGTCGCTAAGGTTAGGATTATTTGCACAAATTATTTCCAGCCCTTAATAAAACTCCAAAACCCTCAAAACATCAACCCGTATAACTGTAATAATTATTAATTTGCAGTAGCATGTAGATCTATCAAAAACACCTCAAAATATGATGCAAAATACCACAAACCTAGTCGATTTTCTTTAGATAATTTCCAGCAGTGAATACGAACACAATAACCCCAAAATATTGGTCCCACACTTGGAAAACTATACCAAAACAAATCAGAATGGAAGTATTGCTTATTAATCCTTGTAACATGCCAAAACCATACCCAAATCAAGTCGCCATAGCTAAAATAAATGCAAGCATAAACCACATTTATTAATCACTTCAAAAGACACCCAAATGTGCCCAAAACATCCACCCAAGCAAGTCGCTATGGCTGGAATAGTTGCAGCATTAATGGCAGATCATAAATCACTATAAAGCTCTCCAATACTCAACAATAACATGCAAATATCCTTCTCAATTAATGGTGCCACACATAGGATGAATATATAATATGATATTCACACAATGTAAGCTTTAGAAGGTCTCACACTCTCCACAATAATGGTGGTGTTGAAGAACACCTTGTTTGATATCTCAATGGGCATAAATCCCTCTTCAAGCATGAAGAATTTTTAATAAAATTAGCATCATGCCCCCCAAGGGGTCGTCACTCTCCTTATAAAGCTTTTGGCAATGCAAATCTTCAAGTTTCCCTCTTTCCTTTGGCGCATTTTCTCATGTAGAAAGGTCACTTTAATTATGGGTCACTTTTCCTGAAAAGTCACACTCCAAAAAGAATATTAATTCCCTCTTTTAATATTAAAAATAAAACATGAGAGGAGAATTAATTATTTTAATTTTTTAAAACAAAGGAGTAATGACACTTCTCCCTATTTTTACCCTTTAATCTATGGGATGAGTGGATTACGAGTTTTCACATATTTTTAATTAATTAATGTCCCAAAAAGGGGACATTACAATCCTCCCTTCCCAAAGATTGTTTATCCTCAAGCAATTGCAAATTTGGATGCTCCAAGACTGAATCATTCTCCCACGTGGCATCCTCAAATGGCAAGTCCTTCCATTTCACCAAATATTCTTTGATACTGCGTCTCCTCAAGTTCCTTTCACGAGTATCAATGATAGATTCCGGAATTAAAATCAATTTTCCTTCTTCATCTAAAGGAGGCAATTTTAAAGAAGGAACAACATGTTGCCCAAGAACTTTCTTAATACAAGAAACATGAAATACATTATGGATCTTACCACTTTCCAAAAGCTCTACCTCATAAGCCATCTTACCCACCTTCCTTATAATCTTGTAAGGCCCATAGAAGCGTGGTTTCAACTTTTCCTTACCACTTTGTTTGAGGGTAGATTGCCTATAGAGCTGCAATCTAAGAAATAACCAATCATTCACCTCAAAATATCTCACTTCTATGTTGATCCGCATACAACTTTTGCCTACTTTGGGCTTGTTGCAAGTTCTCTTTTAGTGCCTTCATGATATCAACACTTTGTTGCACTAAATCTTATGCACTGCACTAGGAACTCTATTATCTGTCATCACGACATCCATGAAAGAATTAGCCTCATAACCATAAACTGTCTTAAAAGGAGTCATACCAATAGACATATGATGTGTGGTATTGTAACAAAACTCAACTATATGTAACCATTTAATCCATGCAAACTGCTGCCTGGAAACATAGAACCTCAAGTATCCTTCAACCCACTTATTCGAAATTTCAGTTTGCCCATCAGTTTATGGGTGATAACTAGTACCCGATGCGATTTTTGTCTCAGTTAAACGGAATAATTCTTTCCAAAAAAGACTCATAAATCTGTTGTCCCTATCACTCACAATGTTTTTTGGCAATCCATGTAATTTGAAAATTTCTTTAAAAACCAAATCAGCAATCATAGGGTCATCAAACTTAGTGTGAAGTGGATGAAAATGTGCATATTTAGTGAGTCTATCCACCACTACATATAAACAAGTCTTACCTTGAACATTTGGCAAACCGGTGATAAAATCCATAGACACACTTTCCCATTTTTGGGATGGAATAGGAAGGGGCTGCAAAAGACCAGCTCGAAAAGTATGTTCATTCTTATTCTTTTGGCAAACAAAACACTCCCTAACATGCTTAAGAACATTTTTCGTTATACCTTTCCAAGCAAACCTTTCTCTTACCATCTTATAGGTTTTGAAGTACCCTTGGTGTCCACTTGTAGGGGCATCATGTGTTGCTTTTAAAAACAGATTTTTTACTTCTGATTTTGGGGGCAAATACACCCTTCCTTTGTAGAGAATGAGGTCATCTACCACCTTATACCTTTCATCAACAATTACCCCTTCAACCACATCATTAGAAAACTGATTTTTTGCATACTCAAGAGTCATTAAATCCTTCCAATCAGCTGATATAAAAGATACAGAACAGATTTCTACTTCCCTGGGTGGATGATTACAAAGAGTGGAGTTTCTTGTCATACCTTGGAAAATGTTGTTCTTGTCTCCCATCATAAATTTAAGCAACAAGTCTTGATAATTGAGGGTGAAATCCCCCAAAGAATGCAACCATTGTACTCCTAAAACAAGATCCATATCTTCCATGTCAATCATATAAAAATCATCAATAAGCTCATAGTCCCCCATGGAAATGGAAAGCTTGGAAACCCTTCTAGTGCATGATAATATAAATCCATCAGCTATAGTAACATTAAACCCTTGGAAAACTTCATCATGTAAATCAAGCCTTGTTACCAACCTCTCACTAATGAAATTGTGAGTTGACCCACTATCTATTAGAATGATTACCTTGTGCTTGTGAAGTATACCTTCCACCCGGAAAGGAAGATATTTGGAAGTCCCGAAAAGAGCTGCAAATGAACCTTCCAGTTCCTTCTCTTCTTCCTCATGTGCATGCTCATTAACTTCCTCATCAACCACATCATTAATATCACAAAAATCTGAATCTAATTCAAAATTTGAATCAATGACTTCAATAAAATGGATTTTCCCTTTACCTTTACAATTGTGGCCTCTTACCCAAGGGGTCTTACAATCAAAACACAAACCTTTCCTTCTCAACTCATCTCTTTCATCCTTCAGCACATTGTTTTGGGCCTGATTTCTATGTGGTGGCACATAGGGTTGATTTGGCCTTTTTGGGACCTCTTTGGATGATCCAAGTAGATGTCCCCCTTGGACTTTTGTGGGCCGCTGCAAATCAGACCTTGGCTGCCCTCTAAATCCACTTTTGGACAGCGAATGTGGGATATTAGTACGCTACCCTTTAGGCCCAAAAATCATTTTTATAACCTGCACATTCCAAATCTAGAGCTTTAGTAATAGAATCTTGCAAAGACATAGGATTAAAAGCTCTTACCAAACCCTTTAAAGGCTCCATTAAACCTTCCGTGAAGAGAACTACTAATCTCTTGTCACTAACATCCGTAACCATGACTGCAACACTCTGAAAATTTGCCACATACTCCTCAACACTATGCATTTGTTTGAGTTGTGCCAACTCACGAAAGTGTAACTCCGGATCTCTCCTATCAAATCTCTCCATAATCCTTTGGCTAAACTCTTCCATAATGTGGATCGAATCATGCCCTTGTATGTGCATCCCGTGGAACCACCATTCATGTGCCATACCCTCAAAATAAAGAGTGGCAAACTTAAGGGCCTCTTCTTCGTGCATGGGGTTAAGGGAGAAGTAGGTCTCCATCTTTTTGCAACCAAGCCCTCACTGGAATCTTGCTAGATCCATCATAACTTGGTAATCAGACTTTCTCCAATCTTTGTTGGAAGTCCTTAGGGAGTTGCTTATGGGTCCTCTTGGACTTGGTGCCCATCTTCAAAGCACAAAACTCATCAAAGGTCAATATGACCCTAGAGGTCGGATGCAAAGTACCATACTCAATGTTGCATGCTTCGATGGCCTCTACCATTGATGGCTCCTCAACTTCTCTATGGGTATCCTTAGGTAGGAAAGTGCCTTTGAAGAACTTGGGAGGGGATTGTGTTGAACCCTTTTCTCCACTATGTGAGCTGCCCTCGCCATTGGCGTTTGGCAATTTGCCATTGCCCAAGGCTTCCTTGATGAGCTTGGTCATTTGTTCACTCATAGTGTTTTGAAGCTCCATACTACAACTCTACATTAACTCTTGTAGAAACTTCAGTTGATCCGCAATGAAAGCCCCGTCATCTATTGTCACCTTATTTCTCCTTTTGTAAAACAAAAACTCTTTGTTACCCTACATCCACAAATGATCCCACAAGAATAGAGCAAAGAATCTCTGATACCACTGTAATATCCCCTTTGGGATATTATTCCCTTTTGGGATATTATTCAAATCTGAAAATCACTAACCCAAATTGGTGATAGAAGGATTAAACCCTCCTAGTTTGACCTCAAATAACCCAATGTTAGCTTCAATACAACCCAAATGGGGTTGGAATGAGCCAAAGTGATGGGTTAGATGGGAGAACTAGTTCGGCAATTAATTTTTTCCAAATCTGAGAAATATTGCAGCAGTGATTTGATTTAGAAGAACCAGAACTGAAAACTTCAAAAAATTATAACTTCCTCCAAACTCAATATTTTTCCACCAAATAAAATGCAGATTATTCTATAAATTAAGACCTTTCCAAAGAGCTATAGATTTGAATTTTTAGATCACCGTAACCACCTCAAAACAAACCCCAAAGTCTGAATACAAGTCGTTAGGGTTAGGATTATTTGCACAAATTATTTCCAGCCCTTAATAAAACTCCAAAATCCTCAAAACATCAGCCCATATAACTGAAATAATTATTAATTTGCAGCAGCATGTAGATCTATCAAAAACACCTCAAAATATGATGCAAAATACCACAAACCAAGTCGATTTGCTTTAGATAATTTCCAGCAGTGAATAAGAACACAATAACCCCAAAATATCAGTCCCGCACTTGGAAAACTATGCCAAAACAGATCAGATTGGAAGTATTGCTTATTAGTCCTTGTAACATGCCAAAACCATACCCAAATCACGTCACCATAGCTGGAATAAATGCAAGCATAGACCAGATATATTAATCACTTCAAAAGACACCCAAATGTGCCCAAAACATCCACCCAAACAAGTCGCTATGGCTGGAATAATTGCAGCATTAATGGCAGATCATAAATCACTATAAAGCTCTCCAATACTCAACAATAACATGCAAATATCCTTCTCAATTAAAGGCACCACACATAGGATGAATATATAATATGATATCCACACAATGTAAGCTTTAGAAGGTCTCACACTCTTCACAATAATGGTGGCGTTGAAGAACACCTTTGTTTGAGATCTCAATGGGCATACATCCCTCTTCAAGCATAAAGAATTTTTAATAAAATCATAATCATGCCCCCCAAGGGGTCATTCTCCTTATATAGCTTTTAGCAATGCAAATCTCCAAGTTTCCCTCCTTTGGCGCATTTTCTCATGTAGAAGGGTCACTTTAATTATGGGTCACTTTTCATGAAAAGTCACACTCCAAAAAGAATATTAATTCCCTTTTTTAATATTAAAAATAAAACAGGAGAGGAGAACTAATTTTTTAAAACAGAGTAATGACACTTCTCCCTATTTTTACCCTTTAATCCATGGGACGAGTGGATTAAGGGTTTTCCCATATTTTTAATTAATTAATGTCCCAAAAAGGGGACATTACACAAACCTTCTTAGACCCCTCCTCTCACTCCTTTTAAGTCGATTATTCCGTTGAGCAAAGTCGACTCTCATGTAGTCCACGAATTCAAAAAGATGGGCAGGATGGGAAAAATGACAAATTCATGGATTGAATCCATTGTCCAAAAGGGGTGTGAACTGCTTCCGGAGATGGTGGGGATATTCAAGATCGCTACCTTGTCAACCGAAAAGATTGAGGATGTTTTCTCCACAGTCAAGAAAGAAACGGATCACTGAAACAAGCTACTCCCAGCTCTCCATAAAATGAACATGGTTAATCCTGAAACATTGATAAAAAGTAAGTGTTCCTGAGCCAAGAAGACAATCTCTCTCGAACCTGGGTAAGAACAGTCGAGTGGAAAATGAGAGCTTTGTTCGAAGCCACTAAAGACTGCTCATACCATCAAAAGCGAGGTCGTGAAATCAAAGACCAAGTCAACAAACATTTGAATAAAATAAGATGTCCTAAGTTGCAATCAGAGTCAGCGTCACTTGAAGAACTTCGCGAACATTTCAAGAACATTGTAAAGGGTGAGTTGGTCGATTCGCAATCATATGGAGATGAGCTCATGGACCCACTTGCACAGATTAGATTAGCTATCTCTAATGTTGCCAAGAAGATCCCTAAGTGGCTCAAAGCACTGCAAGATAATCCAAAACAGAGCTGATCACTGGTTAGACATCATCTCCAATACTTCCATTCCTTGCGAGAAAGAAGTGTCAGAGGCAGTGCACAAGTACAACATAGCCATGGGAAGTTGCGGGAGTTCTCCAATTCGCCGCATCAAAGGGTCTTCACAAACTTTGTCTATCAATTGATGTTTCTCTCCTCTCTTTCTCTTCCTCTTTCATTCCTATATGTAACAAGCAATTTTTCCCAAAAGTAATCTAAATGTCTTCTAATTCTTCGTTGGGAAAAGCACTTTTTCAAAATCAATTTAAGTCGCCTTTTTTCCCTTTTTGTAAAAGTACTTTCCTTAAAATAAGGGAAAGTATCTTATTCTGGAAAGGAAGGTGAACAGTCATGTAGGAATGTGAAGAGTCACAGGATGTGGACTATTTAAGGAGGATCTCACTTCATTGTAAAAGATCAATTTTTGCTCTCTTCTAGCAAACTGTTTTTCTGTTATTCCTCTCTACTATTTCCTCCATTTTCTCAACTTTCTACTTAGCCAAATGTTCTACAATATGTTGCAGGAATGAAAATCTTTGTATTTTCTCTCCCATGGAATGGAATTGGCAATTGAACTGTGTTAATTATGATTGTTATTTCATGAAACTTGCATAGTTCTGTGTATGTTTGCATGTGTCTTCTGATTGAACTAGCCATGATCTGAGTTATCGGTTAATGGGTCTGTGTTATTAACATTGACATAACTCCTCCCTCTCTCTTTTCCCATTGTTTCTCTTGCAGCCTTTCTCCCCTCCATCTCATATCTCTCTCTCTCTCACTTATAGTTGCAGTTACAACAAGGATGTTTTTGCACTTTCACTGGTCTTTGACCACCCCCAAGAGTTAGAAATAGTGTACATAATCTAAATTTCAATAAATGGGAGCTGCCCCATCTTGAAGTAGAAGGATTCAATCCCGCGAGCGTTGACGAAGCACATATTTTGTCCTTGACAAAATATTTCACCAATAATTCTAAAGTTTAATTTCCATTTTGCAACACCCACAAGAGAAAAATAGGATTTCCAGCATGGAGGATTGTCATGTCCCTTTTTGGAGACTAGCGGAATTGAAAGTGGGTTCAAGGAAAGAAGCAAGGAGAAGACTTGGATAACATTTTCTAAATAAATATTTTCATTATTATCATGCATTCCTATTGGGAAGCCAAGCACTCCAATAGAAGAACTCATTTAATTAGAACTTAAAGTATTTTGAGCATGTAGGCTCCAAATACAAATTAGATAATTAAAAGGTACTTATTATAAGGTCGGCCATAAGTTATGATGTAGCACCCTTTATGGTTATAAAAGGAGGTTGCTAGGCCATTTGATATCATATATGTGAACTCCATTATTTCGGAAAGATTGCTTGTGAAGCATCTCTCTCCCTCTCCTAAGGACGAAAACCCTTGGAGAGCCTTGTGTGAGGATGAAACCCTTCACCAAGACCACGGAAGACTTCAACACAGGAGGCTCCACTCCCTTAAGGGATCTCTTTGCTGTAGGGATCTCTTTGCTGTTGTAATCTTCATTTCCAGCCCTAGGCGAGTTGCCCTAAGGAGCTCAATTGGTCATTAATTGAAGATCTTTGCACTATTTTTGGTTTTCAATGCATATTTGCCCATTTTAAGGTGAAGCAACCTACTTTGTGAAGTATCTTTGCATATTTGTAGGCTTTTCTAAGTAGAGCGACCCACCTAGGGGAGCATTTTGGTACTTTCTTGCAATAATTTCATGGTTTTGAGATTGGAATAATATTCTCTATATTTTTAAGAGCCAAATTATGAAGTTTCATGAATTTTGGTGGTGATTTGCTATTTTTCCAAGCTCGTGGAAGTTAGTTGCAGTTCTGGACTATTTAGTTAATTTATGCACTTGAGGGTTTTATCATAAAATCAGACCTCTCACTTCCAAGCTTATAAAAAATCAATTTTCTTGCACGATATGATTGTTGGCAATATATAATGATGTTAGAGACTTAGAGGTAGATGATTTCAAGGGTTTTGAGGGCACAAAAGTGGGTTTGAAACCCCAAAAAGGGTCGCTGCCCTAGATGGTGTTTGCTGGTAGCAGTTAAGGGTTTTTATCTATTTATTTCAGTCACTAACAACATCCAAAAGATCTAAAAAGTGTTGTTTATCTTCAACTTTGCATAGTTTCCTATGAGTCCCCAAAAAGGGACATTACAAGGACTCGTGTTTTGTAATTTTTGTCAATTTTTGGGTGATTTTGATTGGGCTCCAATTGATTTGATTTGCCAATTTTTGCCAAATTCTCTTGGCCAAGTCAGAGTCCAAGCCCAAGCCCAAAAGGGACCTACCGAGTTCAAACCAATTCTTAGAGTCAATATTATGACGGTGACCAACAATACCCTGACTCAAACTCTAAGTTTATATCAATACCAAAGCTAGAGGTCGTGACTAAATGCAAGCATACACTAACACTATAGATCGTGACTAAATGCAAGCATACACTAACACTATAGATCAAGTGCCTACAAATACAAATAGCCATGCAAAAAGGATTGGATTTTGCTACATCAATAGAGAGACTCAATTTTGTACCTAGGAAGTTTTTGTTACACCAATAGAGAAAATAAATTTTTCACCCAAGCAGTTTTTTCTACATCGATAGATGACCATTACGGAAAAAAGTACCCTAATTCTAATTCTAACTCTCTATCAATACCAAAGCTAGAGAGCATAAACAAATATGACTATATCCAAACATTGTAGCTAAAGTGCCCTATAAATCATAGTTATAAGAATAGTAAAGTCTCAAGAAAACTTGCCAAGGTCGAGTGAGCTCCTGCCAGTCTATGTCAGAAGACCCTAGACTCAGAATTCAATTAAAAGAGATGCACAAATTAAGGAGAAAAAAACTACGAAATCTTCCCTCCCTCCCTAATCTAGCATCTAACTTTCTGTTTTGCAACACCCGTGAGAGAAAAACAATATTTGCATCATGGAGAACTGACTTTTGGCAATTATTGTTCATTTCTGCGTGATTTTGATTGAGTTTGGACAGATTTAGTTTGTTGAGTTTTGCCAGTACTTTTACTGAGTCCAAATCCAAACCCAAATTGAGCCTGCCAAGCCCAACCAGAATTCAAGTCTCAATACCATGTGATAAAAGTACTCAACTCTTTAACTTAAAAGTTTATATGAATACCACAAACTTTTACCCCTATATCAATACCAAAGTTAGACGACTATAACTGTAGCTGTCTACAAATACAAAAACCATGAAGTGGAGAGATAACACAAAAATCTTAAGAGGATACAAATACAAAAGCAAATCTAGTTCAGGAGACTTGGCATTCGATAAAAAAAACTCGCAAAACAAAAAGAGAGTTTAAAACTGCAATAATGTCCCTACCTCCCTCATTCTCACATATAAATTTATGTCTGTCTCGCAGCACCCACATTGGAAAAACTGTTTTGCAGGATGGTGGACTCATGTTTGGTGATTTTGGTCAGTTTTTGGGTGATTTTGAATGACTTTTGACTGATTTAGTAGGTCAATTTTATTCGCCGAGTCCATGTGGGAGCCCAAAATGGGCCTGCTGGGTCCAGGCAGAGTTCGAGTCTCAATACCATGTGATAGAAAAGTATTTCAGAGAAAAGTACCCTAACTCTAACACCATGTCAATATCCTTGAACCAAAATCCAAAGAAAGTCTCAGTCCTGGTCTCAATACTATGTAATACACAAGTGTTACTGACAAAAGTACCCTAACTCAAACTCTATACCAATACTAAACCTAAAGGGCCTAATTTATGGCCGGTGTAGGCTAACACCGTCACTCAAGTGCATACAAATACAAGAAGGCTAACACTATAGCTCAAGTACCTACAAATACAAATAACCATGTGATGGAGAAGGCCATGATGCAGGGCCATCCCAAGGACAATCTACAGTAAAAGGGGAGATAGGAAATTAATGTGGTCCTTGATAAAGGACATGGTCATCTACAGTATTAGGGGGTTGAGAAAATTAAAATCATGTCTAGGTCTTCATGATAGATGTTGAAAAACAATTAACCCGCGTAAGGAAAACACTTTAGAAATTTAACCTGTATGTTTGATTCTTTTAGATGTTGGTAAGATATTGGGAAAAAGAGAACAGCAGTCTGTAGGAAGAGAAGAAAAACAGACTTAGGAGATTGAGCATAAGAATAGGTTGCAAAATACTTACAGAAAAAAGGGAGATCAGCTGAATATGTAGCAGCGTCTGAAGCTGCTAGAAGGATTGTATTTTGTGTACTGGCTTATGTTTTATGAAAAGAACTAAAGTTTGTAGTGATATTTTTCATCTATGTGCTATTGCAGGTTGTATGAGACATTTGGAGAGCATAATTGTGTCTCTTATGGATGTTTGGCTCCTATAAAAAATGCCCTAACTTCTCCTTAATATAGTGAAATTCACAACATAGTTAATGGTGTTTGCAGGTTTAAAGTGTGAATAGGTCTGCTGCCCCATCATTTTGGTATCAGAGAAGGTTAAGTCCTGCAAAAAAAAATTGTGGTGTAGTAGAGAAAGTGACAATATGCCTCCAAGGAGGAGAGCCATGACAAAACTTGTGACAGAGATGCAAGCCTCAAGACAAAGGTTAAAGGAGGTTGCAGCGGAGAGGTCTCGCAAAAGGATTAGGTCTGATGAAAATCCTGAAGAAGAAGAGGAAGAGCAGGGGGGGGGAAGAAAAGATCCTCAGAAGGCATTAACAAATTGTTTGACATCTTTTAAAGAAGCTGATAGTTTTATAAAAATGAAGGTTCCTTACTACAACGGTAATTTGAAAACTGAAGAGTTGGTGGATTGGACTATGACATGGAGAGATACTTTGGATGGAAGTAAAAGGTTGATCCAAAAAGAATAAAATTTGCAGTCATCAAGTTGAAGGAGCATGCTTCTATGTGACGGCATCACTTGTAAAAGTATAGGGTTGGAAAAGGGAACAAAGCCATAAGGACTTGGAATAAAATGGTATCCAAGTTAAGAGGAAAGTTTCTAATTGTAGATTACAAACAAGAGCTTTTTAAGCAATTTCATGGATTGAAACAAAGCAAAAAATTAATCCCAATAGTGTTCAAAAGAGATTAATAAGCTTTCTATTAGAGCTGGGACTAATGAAGATGAAGAGGAAAGTTTGCCATATATCTTGGACGTTTGAGTATCTCCATTCAAGATGAGATCGGTATGCATAAATTAGGTTCAGTAGAAGAAGCGTTTCAATTAGCATTTAATGGTGAGAAGAAATTAGATAGAAATCAGATTAAAATACCCTTTCAAATAAGAGGAACATACACACGAAATAGGGTTAAAGGAGCATTCTCTTTTCCAAACGATGAAGTTCAAAGAGGAGAGGGATTTAGCTACTCTAGATCCAATGAATTCCCACAAGAAGAGGTAGGAGAAAATACCAGCAGGCATGACCAAATTTACAATAGGGAAACTCCCAACAAACAAGACTAAATTTTTCAGCAACCAAAGAGGTGGATATCATAAACAAAGAGGAAGGAAGCCACTTATTTGTTTTACATGTGGAGAAGAGAAGCATAGGGCATTTGAATGCGATCACCGAGGCTAAAGACAAAAAAAGAGTTGAGCCAAGGGCTATTATGGTTTAAGGGGACATTGTTTCAGAAGCTGGAACATCCTCAGCCGCTCCAGAGATCGGAGAAAATTTTGATGAAGAGGATTTTGATGACTTCAATTAATGAAGGACAACAACAAATTCAAAGACAGCAACAGCTAGTAGGTGAAGATGATCATTGGTTGTAAGGAATATCTTCTGAACAAAGTGCAAGGTTAAAGGTAAGTGCCGTAATTTAATTATAGAAATCAAGAGTACTGGAAATATGGTTTCTCAAGAAATGGTTCAAAACTTGAAGCTACTTTGTAACAAGCATCCAAGTCCATACAATGAAATCATAGTAGACAAAAAAGTGTTTGGTCTCTTTTCAGATTGGTTCTGATAAAGATGATGTGTGGTGTGATGTTATTCTAATGAATGCATGCCATACATTGCTTGGGAGGCCATGGCAATATTATTTAAGGGTTGTTCATTGTGGTAGACAAACTACTTACACCATAATTAAAAATGGTAAGAAAAAATCAAGTTATTGTCTTTGAAAAGTGAGGAAGCACAAATTTTATTATTGTTATCAGCAAAGGGCTTGGAAAGGAGGAGTCCTAGACACGAGAATGTTATGTTTTTCCAGTAAAAGATGCTGGAAAAGAAGAAAAGCCAAATGAGGTTAAGAATTGTTGACAAAATATGAGGATATAACTCCAGAGGAGATACCCATATGTTTACTTCCCAAAAGGGGTATTGAACACCAAATTGATCTAGTTCTTAGGGCATGCTTGCGTAATTTTCCAGCTCATAGGTTAAGCCCAAAAAAACGAGGAATTAAATACACAGGTTTCAGATTTGCTACAAAGGGGATGGATCAGGGAAAGTTTAAGTCCATGTGTGATGCCAGATCTTATCACTTCAAAGGATGGTTCTGGGAGAATGTGTATGGATTCAACAGCCTTGAACAAAACAACTATAAATCAATTTCCCTTATCCCGGATGGATGATATGCTTGATAGTTTAAGTGGAGCAAGTTATTTTCCTAAAGTTGATTTGAAAAGTGGATATCACCAGATTAACTTATGAGAAGGAGATGAATGGAAAACCGCATTCAAGACTAAAGAAGGGTTATATGAATGGATGGTTATGCCATTTGGTCTGAGTAATGATCCAAGCACTTTTATGAGGCTAATGACTGACATCATGAGGCCATATCTTAATAAGTTTTCCATTGTTATTTTGACAATATTCTGGTTTTTAGCTGCTCTAAAGAAGAACATTTGAAGCATCTACAAGTGGTGATGGAGGTGATGAGGAAAGAAAAGTTGTTAAAAAATCTAAACAAGTGTTCTTTCTTAAAAGATAAGCTTGTATATTTGGGGTTTCTCATTTCTAAAAATTAAGCAGAGATGGATGCCAAGAAAGTTAAAGCCATCCTTGATTGGCATGTGTGCCTAAGAATGTTACTGAGGTGAGGAGTTTCTATGGTTTGGTGAATTTCTACATTAAATTTATTAAAAGTTCAGTGGGGTAAGTGCAGGCATGAAAGATTATTTGAAGGGAAAAGAGTTCAAATGGACACATGCAACCCAAAGAAGTTTCGAGCAGCTGAAGAAAAGAGTTACAGAGGCACATGTGTTAGTGTTGCCTGATTTTAACAAAGTGTTTCAAGTGGTGTGTGATGCTAGGGGGGTTGCTATAGGAGCTGTCCTAAGCCAAGAAGGAAGACCGGTTACATATATCAGCGAGAAGCTCATTGAGGTAAGAAAGAAATATCCAGTTTATGATCAGGAATTCTACACTATTATTCAAGCTTTGAAGCATTGGATCCATTACCTACTTCCCAAGGAATTCTTCTTGTATACAGATCATCAAGCTTTGAAGTTCATAAACACACAACCGAAGTTAAATCAGAGGCATGTTAAGTGGGTGGAGTATCTTCAAGGGTATACATATGTGCTCAAACACAAAACTAGAAAAACAAATCATGTAGCTGATGCCTTGAGCAAGAGGAGAGCTTTGCTCATCATTAAGGCCATGAGGTAATTGGGTTCAAAGAAATCAAGATGTTGTATGAAGAAGACAAAGATTCTAATCACACAAAGAGCAAAGAGCAAGAGCAAGAGGTGTGTATAATGATCCCTTGCTTGTTGTTTTCTTAATATCCAAATGCAAACTTCAAAGTGGATTAAACAAGGGAGGGCATTGTTGTTTATTTTTTAATTTGCAAGTGCATACATTGTTTTTTTTATATTTCCAAATGCAAAATTAAAATGAGTTAAACAAGGGAGGGCATTGCTATTTTTTCAATTTACAGGGGCATACATTGTTTCTTCTTCTTTTAAATAATTTCCAAATGCAAAATGGATTAAACAAGGGCATTTGTGCATTGCTGTTTTTTTAATTTCTAAATGCAAACTTCAAAGTAGTCTAAACCATTAAACAAATGCATTAACATTGTTTTTAATTTTATTTTTTCGATTTCCAAATGCTAAATGGGTTAAACAAGCATTGTTCATTGTTGTTTTCTTGTCCAAATGCAAATTGAGTTAAAATTAGAAAACTTAAACAAGGGTATTGTTTTTTTGCTATTTGCATATGCAAAGTGTGTTGACTTTTCTAAGATCTATAGTTGTATTACTTTTTAAAATTATTGCAGCCTTCAGCCCCAAAATGAGTGCAAATAGCGAGTATAAAGCTGAGTGTGAGATTGAAACGAGTAATGAGATGGGGGTGCTTAAGGAGAAAGAACTACTGACAATTCACATGGCAGTGTTGAGAACTTTATTTGTTTCTCCATGATGTAGAGCAAATATGCTAGAGGACCATTTAACGAAAAAAACGCATTAAAGCGATTTGCTCAAATTGTTGAAGGTCTTAGATCAAACACTTAAGGGGGCCTAAAACATGGAAGTGCAATATATGTTCATTGACTTGGTTAGGCAACATTACTAGGTTGAATGTGCACTTATTGCACATCTCGAGGAAAGGTGTTAGCTTATGTGGACAACTATCACTTGAAGAGAGGGTAGAGATGGTTAGGTTGTATAATGGAGATATGGCAAAAAAAGTTCCATTAGTTCGTGGTGTTGGTGGCATCCCTTCTAGTTCCAACTCTTGTTGTAGTGGTTTCACAAATATTCCAACAATTTATGAGGTGTTTGAATTCTATGCTTTTGTTAGTAGGGGGAACAGGAAGGGTGTGGCCTCCAATCCAATTATGGACATTTATGATACAAAGCTTATAGGCGGGGATGATGATGCCATTGGAAAATTCTTTTATGCTATTGGCATTCCATTTCATGTTTGTAGCTCTCCTTGTTAAAAGATGGCTATGGTTAAGGTAGTCAAAGTTGGTGTCAATTATGTGCCCCTAAGAGACATGAAATTGAGGACCACAATCTTGGATAGGAATTATTCCAAGGTAAAGGTACTGATGTAGGAGATGAGGTGCACATGGGTCTCTAACGGTTGCAAGATCATCATGGAGGGGTGCATGGATATTAGACACCACCCACACATAAATATCATTGTTTCATTTAGAGAAAGTCCTTACTTTTTGAGTGCCATTGACTGATCAAGAAAGAAGAAGGATGCAAAGTATCGATTTACCATTTTACAAGATGCTATTGAGGAGGTTGTCCCTGCCAATGTTGTATAGGTTAGTACAGATGCAACTTATGTGTGCAGAGCAACAGGTAAGCTTATTGAGGCTCACTACCAACATATGTTTGTGACCGCATCTTGTGTGCATGCTATGGACAAAGCATTGAAAAAATCGATTCCTACTTTATTTTGCTCGACAAGATGGTTGAGTTGTAAGAGTCCTAACACTGTATGGTCATGACATTAGAGTGGTGTAGGTGGGATGGGTGCAAGACATAGTAGGGGAAGAAGGTGAAAGTAGTGGTGGTGAGAGAGACAGTTTGAACAGATGTGAGATACATCATATCAATTGTATCTCTGTTTTTTCAGTGTGATAATATGAGGATTCTAAAAGTCCTAACCTCAGTGAGCTATACAAGTTTATTGACAATGTGCTTGGCCAATTGAAGATATTGTTATTCGGGCAAGGGACCCCACCCTAGAGTTCTACCATCAACATGTTTAGCCCATTGCTGAGTTGAGGCGGGAGAAGTTGAAAACCGTTTTACACATGCCCACATATACACCAAATTGTAAGTGGTATCATGAGAGGTTTGGTAGGATTGTCCCTATAGATGATGAGGAGGTGAATAAGGGTTTCTTGAAAGCCCTAAAAAATGTATAAGGGAGAGGATGACTCTCGAGTTAGAATTGATTGGTTTAAGTTTTCTTATCTCGAAGGCTACAAAACTTCAACAAAGATAGATAGGGGCACTTTGGGGTGCAAGATAGTCTAGTTAGTTGGTGGCGACTATGTGGACTTTCAAGATTGCTGCGTACACTTGCCATTCAACTTCTTTCTCAGTTTTCTAGTTCCTTAGCTTGTGAGAGGAATTAGTCAACATATGGGTGGATCCACTCTTTTAAGAGGAACAAACTTACATCTAATAGAGCAGAGAAACTTTTTGTTGTACATAGTGCCTCGCGTCTAATGAATCTCAAGACACTTACGTACAAGTAGAGCTCAACATTACGACAGGATGTAGATCCTAAGGATTCAAGGCAAATTGATGAAGATCAGAAGAAATGGGGATTTGTTGAGTTACCCTTTGTAGATGTAGATGATGCCGATACTAAAAGTGATGAGGAGCAAATTCACGAGTATTTCCTCAGAGGACTCTAATTATTGGGTTGCCATTTTGGCTATGTACTTATGACATAATAACATATGTATGCTTCTCATATTGATTAATTGTTTTTCATTGTCATATTGTTGATGTATCATTGTATTGCTATCTAGTAACATTGTATCTCAATTCTAATTTCTATGTTAATGACTAAATATGAAACATTGAAATATGAATTTTAAATTTAGCATTTTGGCTTATGTGATGAATGATTGGATTAATGGTTTCAATCTTTAATTTTTCAGTTTTAAGTCTTAGTTTATTCATGTTATATTTGTAATATATATAAATTTTATATATTATTTTATTATCCGTCCCCTCGCCATCCCCAAAATTTGGAAAAAAAATTGTTGTCCTGGCAACCCTGTCCCGCTAACCCAGAGTCCTAGGTAACTATGGAGTTTACTAAGGTGTCTAGCATGTGATAAGCCAAAGCAGTGGGATCTCATGTTACAGCATGCTGAATTTGCCTACAATAATTATGTGAAGAGAAGTACAGGTTACACTCCATTTCAAATTGTGTATGGAAAAGTCCTAAGGGGTTAAGATCTTGTTTCTTTGCCAATTGAGGAAAGATGCAGTGATAATGTAGAGGCTTTTGCTGAACAGATGCAACAACTTCATCAAAATGTTAGGGAGCAGCTGGAAATGAGTAGCCAGAATTATATGAGGGATGCAGATGCTCCAAGGAGGTTCACAACCTTCAAAGATGGTGATTGGGTTATGGTGCGTTTGAGAAAGACTGATTTACAAAGGGAGACTATAATAAGTTAAAATATAAAAAGATTGGACCTTGCAGGATTTTTTTTGAAAATCAATGGCAATGCCTACAAAATTGATGTACCAGATGGGCTAGATGTTTCTCCATTCTTTAATATTTCTGATTTGTATTCTTATTATAAATGACTATGCAAATGAGCAAGAAGATGAAGTCGTTGAGTAGCAGCAGCAATTGCCAAAGAGTAAACCATTGGAGATTGAGGATGTCTTAAATGTGAAAGTGCTTAAAACAGAATTTGATCAAATGGAAAAGAAAATCCAAAGAGGACAATACATGGATTTCTGAACACGAGTACCAAAGGTTGGTAGCTGTGAGCGAGGGTGTTCAACTTTTACAACCCAAGAAGGAGGATGCATGGGCATCCCAAGGACAATCTACAGTAAAAGTAGAGATAGGAAATTAATGTGGTCCTTGATCAAGGATTCGATCATCTACAGGAACAGGGAGTTGGGAAAATTTTAATCAAGTCCAGGTCTTAATGATAGATGTTCCCAAAAATCTGACTTCTGCAAGGAAAACACTATAGAAATTTAATGTGTGTGTTTGTTTGCTTTTAGATGTAGGTACGATATTAGGAAAAAGATAGTAGTTGTTTGTAGGAGGAGAAGAATAACAGACTTAGGAGATTGAGCATAAGTATAGATTCAAAATAGGTAGCAAAAAAGGGATATTAGAACCGCTGAATAAGCGGCAGTGTCTGAAGCTGCTATAAGGATTGTATTTTGTGTAATAGCTTGTGTTTTACGAGAAAAACTGAAGTTTGCAGTAAATATGTTCATCTATGGGCTGTTTCAGGTTGTATGAGACATTTGGAGAACATAATTGTGTTTTTGGTATGGATGTTTGACTCCTGTAGTAAATGCCCTAACTTCTCCTTAATATAGTGAAATTTGCCGCATAGTTAAAAGTGGTTTATTGCAGGTTTAAGGTGTAAATAGGTCTACAAAAACAAATAACCATGTGAGGCAGAGAAATGGCAAACCTGATCATTAATAGGGGAGTCAGCGCCCTCTGCTGAGTCATCATCAGAGTCTTTATCAGATGTGCCGCTAGTGTAATCTTCAGATTCAGATGACATCGTGGACACGTTAACAAAATCACATATTCCCTTCTTCTGCTTTTTCTTCTTTTGCAGTTGCTTCACATTGGTCTGTTTGTTTTTTTTTTTTTGATTGTTGTTATTTTTTGTAGAAATTTGAGCTGCCTTGACCTTTTTCTGCTCTTTCAAAGGAGCCATTTCGACTGGCTTTGATTTCTTCTGAGGCATTAAAGACTTTTCTGCCATTGAATTTTCCAGCTGCTTTGATGTGGCCAAATTATTTGCTTGCTTTGAGTTGGGGGGAAGCTTTTTCAAGCGCTTCATCTTTCACTTCAACGGTCAAAGAAATTTCGTGAGCAGAACGGACACACATTGAATGGATTTTAGAACAAATTGTACGAAGCCTGGAATAAGGAAATACCTAACGACAAATGGATTTATTTTGAAATTTTGAAATGAACGAGTGAGAATTTGACCTGGACAAACTACTGTGAGAGCTGGACGTGTTTATTTTGTGGGGCTGTGCCTAGGGTTTGGGTTGAAGATGGATCCGCGAGTCGCTTGGAGGAGGATCGAACCTTCGATTTGAGGGGTGTTTTTTCCTTTAACATTGAAAGGATTAATCGACCTCCTTATTAGTGTAAAGGAGTGAGGGGGTATCCTTTCTACTAAAACAATTGTTTTAGATTTGAGAATAGTATCATCTTTGTTTGGAATAACAAATTTTACCACTTTTTAATAGTGGTATTTTCTTTTCAATAATTTTTAGAGAGCCTTCTTACTAGTGTTGTGCAGTGCATTAAAGTTATTCGACATATGTCTTTAGAGAGGGAAAGAACGGAAGACAATATCCTTTAAAAGGGGAAATGAATGAATGTGGAATGAAAGATTTTAATAATGTCCTCGAGACCAAAGGGTATGTGGGACCATCGTGTACCAAATAAAAACAAGTGAACACTATACAGTCTATATCACTCATTTCTTTTTTGGCACTTACAACATTTAGCTTAAAATTCAATGTCCATTTAGAGGTGGATTCTATCATACATCGAAAAAGTAACACTTTAGGGTCAATTTTGACACAAATACTTTATTTATCTTTTTATCCCAACTTAAACATCAAAACTTTAACCTTAAATTTTAACATTTTATCTTCCCTTGCCTCGACATCGAATTTTTAGCATTTGACAAGAACAAATATATATATATATATATATATGTTTGTATTTGGATTTCCCTATACAAAGCTTTGTGATGTATTTTTGTTTGTTTGTTTTTTTGTTAAGGTTGGTTATAAAAGTTTTATTAAGGCGTGTTTTCTTAGGGACATTTTGACTAAATGAGAAGCTTTTTTAATTGAAAACTTGTATATAGTAAATAAAAAAAAGTACAGTCAGCAATATAAAAATTGGGTGGATATGCACACACCATCACATCATGAGAAAAAAAGTCAAAAAAATACTCTTTGTTAAGAGATAAACAATCCACATGGGTCAAGTCCAACTATATTGTCAAGAAATTACATCATTCATATAAAGTCAAGGTGAGGCATGAAAATAAACACTACAAAAAACTATGTGACTGTCACCACCAAACTAGTAAGAGGTTAGAGGTCACCTAGCTTATTGCCCCAACTATGGCCTACCAAACCAATATGAGAGGGGGTTTATCTAGCTTATCACTCAAACTATGCCCTCTCGTAAGTGGGTCCACATAATCAAGTAAGGGATCCCACCCTCTCAAAAACATTTCTTCACTCTTTGTGTTATATGTTTGAATCTCACCTTATGTACGAGACAGATAGGGCTAACACCAACTAAAGAGCTTACCATGGGGTTGCCATCACCCACCAACTTTGCCACTACTACTACTACCTAAAGATGGGGAAGGCACCGACTAGTTGGAATAAAGCTAGAGTGGTTTTGACAACAATGTTAAGAGTTGGAAAGTTTCACCACTCAAACCTGCATCTTGACCTCGCAGAATCATGTTGGGGGCAAAGAAGTTGTAGAAACTTGATTGATGGCATAGGGTCCATTTCCCCAATGGCCGGTAAGAGTTCTAAGGTGTTCACCTCTGAGGCCACCTTCTCAACTTGAAATATAATATGAAACATTACCTTAGATATCACATTGGTTCTGAAATAATATCAATATCTCTACTTAAAATATTTTTGAGAAAATGAACTTCATTTTTGTCCTTCTAAAGCGGAAAAGAATTTCCACACGTAAATGTGTCAATATGCTTAAATTGTGCAAGAAGTTAAACAAATCATCAAATAAGATCATGTGTAGAGAGATCATCTTAGGTGATAAAGGTTGAAAATTTAATGAATCCATTTCTGAGATGACTGGCACGAATGCAAAACTAAAATATGTTCTTAATAGATTTTGGTGGTTGGCAAAGGGATTTTATGGGATTTGGAAGCTTTTTTCAAGCGCTTCATCTTCACTTCAACGGTATCAAAGAAAGTTAGTGAGCAGAACGGACAACATTGAATGGATTTTAGAACAAATTGTACGAAGCCTGGAATAAGGAAATACCTAACGACAAATGGATTTATTTTGAAATTTTGAAATGAACGAGTGAGAATTTGACCTGGACAAACTACTGTGAGAGCTGGACGTGTTTATTTTGTGGGGCTGTGCCTAGGGTTTGGGTTGAAGATGGATCCGCGAGTCGCTTGGAGGAGGATCGAACCTTCAATTTGAGGGGTGTTTTTTCCTTTAACATTGAAAGGATTAATCGACCTCCTTATTAGTGTAAAGGAGTGAGGGGGTATCCTTTCTACTAAAACAATTGTTTTAGATTTGAGAATAGTATCATCTTTGTTTGGAATAACAAATTTTACCACTTTTTAATAGTGGTATTTTCTTTTCAATAATTTTTAGAGAGCCTTCTTACTAGTGTTGTGCAGTTCATTAAAGTTATTCGACATATGTCTTTAGAGAGGGAAAGAACGGAAGACAATATCCTTTAAAAGGGGAAATGAATGAATGTGGAATGAAAGATTTTAATAATGTCCTCGAGACCAAAGGGTATGTGGGACCATCGTGTACCAAATAAAAAACAAGTGAACACTATGCAGTCTATATCACTCATTTCTTTTTTGGCACTTACAACATTTAGCTTAAAATTCAATGTCCATTTAGAGGTGGATTCTATCATACATCGAAAAAGTAACACTTTAGGGTCAATTTTGACACAAATACTTTATTTATCTTTTTATCCCAACTTAAACATCAAAACTTTAACCTTAAATTTTAACATTTTATCTTCCCTTGCCTCGACATCGAATTTTTAGCATTTGACAAGAACAAATATATATATATATATATATATGTTTGTATTTGGATTTCCCTATACAAAGCTTTGTGATGTATTTTTGTTTGTTTGTTTTTTTGTTAAGGTTGGTTATAAAAGTTTTATTAAGGCGTGTTTTCTTAGGGACATTTTGACTAAATGAGAAGCTTTTTTAATTGAAAACTTGTATATAGTAAATAAAAAAAAGTACAGTCAGCAATATAAAAATTGGGTGGATATGCACACACCATCACATCATGAGAAAAAAAGTCAAAAAAATACTCTTTGTTAAGAGATAAACAATCCACATGGGTCAAGTCCAACTATATTGTCAAGAAATTACATCATTCATATAAAGTCAAGGTGAGGCATGAAAATAAACACTACAAAAAACTATGTGACTGTCACCACCAAACTAGTAAGAGGTTAGAGGTCACCTAGCTTATTGCCCCAACTATGGCCTACCAAACCAATATGAGAGGGGGTTTATCTAGCTTATCACTCAAACTATGCCCTCTCGTAAGTGGGTCCACATAATCAAGTAAGGGATCCCACCCTCTCAAAAACATTTCTTCACTCTTTGTGTTATATGTTTGAATCTCACCTTATGTACGAGACAGATAGGGCTAACACCAACTAAAGAGCTTACCATGGGGTTGCCATCACCCACCAACTTTGCCACTACTACTACTACCTAAAGATGGGGAAGGCACCGACTAGTTGGAATAAAGCTAGAGTGGTTTTGACAACAATGTTAAGAGTTGGAAAGTTTCACCACTCAAACCTGCATCTTGACCTCGCAGAATCATGTTGGGGCAAAGAAGTTGTAGAAACTTGATTGATGGCATAGGGTCCATTTCCCCAATGGCCGGTAAGAGTTCTAAGGTGTTCCACCTCTGAGGCCACCTTCTCAACTTGAAATATAATATGAAACATTACCTTAGATATCACATTTGTTTCTGAAATAATATCAATATCTCTACTTAAAATATTTTTGAGAAAATGAAACTTCATTTTTGTCCTTCTAAAGTCTGAAAAGAATTTCCACACGTAAATGTGTCAAATATGCTTAAATTGTGCAAGAAGTTAAACAAAATCATCAAATAAGATCATGTGTAGAGAGATCATCTTAGGTTGATAAAGTTTGAAAATTTAATGAATCCATTTCTGAGATGACTGGGCACGAATGCAAAACTAAAATATGTTCTTAATAGATTTTGGTGGTTGCAAAGGGATTTTATGGGATTTAAAATCCCCGTATGCAAGAATTTATCCCCGATCATAAGGCCTTGATGAATTAAGCACTATGCAAATTAAGCAACTTTGGGTTCAACAATAGCCTACCGAACAATGGTAAATCTCCTTACCTGAGTGAAAGGGAGGGAGTTGATATTTTGCGTGTGGATGAGCATCTCATAAAGCGCATGTTAAGGTGAGAATAGTCTATACGTTAGCTTGCTTTTGTAGTGAGGGAATAGGATATATGTACGCCATTACCAATCCATCCACCAGAAAGCAAGAGAAGGACATATCTTGTGGAAATACTCGGTGGAAGTGTCCAATATTTTTTCATAAAAATTCTCGATGTCCCATCCATTAAGGTTACGTGGCTTTTCGTGATGAGAGTATTCACTCTTTTTTTTTTAATTCAACATGAATTTCACATGTGATGTACCGCCTTGTTGTGTGAAAGGAATGTTATTGTGGACTGCAAATTGTTGGAGTGTTTTATTATTTTGTGATATTGTATGTGTTTTAATGTGTTGTATAACAAAATTGCTTCGTAGTGAATCATATCATATTGTGATGTTGCCATCGTGTTGTGATGTATCATGTTGTGTCACCATATCGTATTGTAATTATTTTTATGTTGTGATGTTAGTCATTGTGTTCATCATACATATGTTTTATGTGTTATGTGATGGATTCATGTTGTGAATTAGGGGCATATGTTGATCTTATGACCTTTTATTGTATTGTGATTACACTTTTGGGTGTGTTATGTCGAAACATGACGTGTTATGAGTTGTGGAAATGATGTTGTGTTATACCCGTAAATATACCATGCATAAGATGTTATGGCTATTGTGGGTAAATCATCATTGTGTTAGTAATGTAGTTATGTGTTATGTTGTGTACCCTACACTCACTGATCCTAAGGGAAGCAATTGGTTGAGAGTGTATGTGCGGAGAGAGAAGAAATGTGTTCAAGTACCCATAACCTTGATTTGAGTATGAGATTTGGGAGTGGAGTCTTATGTAGACTGAAAATCCACTTCTATCCATTTAATATACTTCAAGAATGCTCAATATATTGTGGAATGTGCACCACCTGAGACTCAACTTCTCTCTCATATATGGGTTGTCCATTGAACAATGCTACATGATACCGCCTATGTGGAGCCGTCTAGGAGTTTGGAGGAATGATTCAGGCAGAGATTATGACAGATTTATTATTTGATAAGTTATTATATTACTTTCTGAGTCGCTCTCAATTTCGAACAAGGTCCAATGCCCATATGAGGATGTCGAGATGTACACTCGATGTCGGACGAGATTTATGTACTTGTGATGTTGTATACATGTTGTTATATATTTTACAAGTTAAGGCTCGATGTCCGAATGCTAGCAACTCAATGAGTACCCCTTGGGTGGATGTATAAGGCCACATAGTTATCGTGATGTGATATTTTTGTGTACGTATTTTACTCGTAAATTTGAATTCTCTTTTCTCTTCCTTTCTTGGAACCAACATTTTTTTCCATTTTACTTTTGGATGAGTTACTACTTATAATTTTGGGCATTTTATTTTATTGTTGCACTAACATAATGATCTTCGCACTAATTGCGGCTAATTCGTCATTTATTTTGCTTTAATTGGAAGTTAAATTTGAGTTGAAATTCTTCTTTGAGTTTCAAATTTATATTCTTGTTTGGCCCAAAGCAATTGAATTTGATGTCACTTGGTAATATTGTTTGTTGTTTTGGCATGTTGGTTATAATGTTGTTATGTGTTGTATTAGGAACATGGGTTCACCTTGGATTGTTGGTACCTATGATCATGCTTCGTTGTATAGGGGTACGCCCCAAGGAGTTACAAGTAACTAGTGTGGTTTTCGAACCACAGGTTATTATGTCACTAGGGTTAGAGGTTCCTGGACTCTATGTGTTTAGGGTCATAGGGTGACCAACCTCTTTGGTGGAGAGAAAAGGAAAATTTGGCTTCATTTTTTTGTTTGGGAGGTATATGGAGTTGATTTGGGAGGCTTATGGAGAATGCGACATATATGGTGTTGGTATTATGATTTATGAGAACTCATGTGAGCCTTGTTATGTTTTATGTTGTTGAGGCTTGATGCACCTCATTAGTGATATGATGTTTGATCCCATCTTGACATTGTGTAGTTACAGTTATGGTTTGAGTTACCTAAAACCTGTGTATGCATATTGTTGGGGATTCTTTATTGTTATGTTAACCTCGTGTTATGTATATTATCTCGAGTACTATGTTATGTGGAATGTATGTTTCTTTCTATGGTTGGGTTGAGGTCTTGTGATGTGATATAGTTGTGTAAGGGTGTGACAAGGTGTCTTGTGGGTCGTTAGTGTTGTGTTTGAACCTTGTGTGACATCGTGATGTCATGTTTTGTTGGGCACCCATGAAAATAAATCAACTGAAATCCTAAACAATGAAATATATTGAGCTTTAGGATTAAGAAATTCTGTAAAGGAAAATACTAAGTAATATAGTAAAATGGAACTACCAATCTTCACTGAACATTAAGAAATTGTCAAAACTTACCTTCTGCCTTGTGGTTGTATTTTAGCGATAAAGTTATCATCCTTGGATAGGTCTTATCGTTGTCGACCTTCCTAGATCAATTACCCTTACAGGGTCGGTGTTATGTCACATCGAGGACGATGCTCTTATAAGTAGAGGGAAATGTAGTGTCAAGATCAATAAAATAATAAAATAAAATAAAATTAAATAAAATGTTAAGCAAATGTAGAAACTAGTGCATGGACCAATAAAGGTGAGGGATTTGTGAATGAGTGACTAGTGTACATTTGTCATTAACATTTGAAAAAAAAAGGTTAATAAAAGACATCAAAGCGTGGTGGATGCATGGCCTTACATGGTCCACCCTTTTTTCCTTTGTATGGAAAACTAGATTTAAATATATCTTCGAAATATGCTCACAGTGTTTCATTAAAAAAAAAAATCTTTTTATGTATTTATAGTGTTGACTTAACTTAGATGAGCTCCTCTCCTATTTTGAGGGAATGCGGGGATTGGCGTGTGGAAAGGTAAGACTCACTTTTGCAAAATTGAAAGCACAGTGGAAAAAATAATAAAATAAAATCTTGTTAGACGTTGTAATTGTAAGTGACCTGGAAGACGTGTTCTGATCCACCTTTGTCGGCATTCCTCCTACTTGTGCGAATTAGGATATTTTGAATAACTTGTGGACATCCTTTGTAACTCGTTATTGGGGTTTCGGTGTTGGGCGCACCCTGCCCACATAAGCTTAGTTTTGTTTTATTTTGTTTAGCTGTAACGGTTGTAGGACACGCATAGAGCAGTATTTTTAAAAGGGAGTCATAGTCTTCAAATAAAGGCAATCAACAGGTTTAAATCCTGAATCCAAAACCTTTCAGAACCCCCCGTTGGTTGCGCTGCATAGTGCTTGACATTGGAATCAGTGCATTCTGAGGTACTTGATCTGTTTCATAAAATGTGTGAAGATGTTAAAAAAATGTGGTTTCATGGAATGTCAAGGCTGCTGGATATGTATATATACACAATGGATACATGTTAAAAGGATTTAGAAACTTTCACGCTTATAATGTTGTTGATTGGTAAGATGGACTCCACAACCGTTTCAATATCCTCCCTGCCCGTGCTTAGTTTTGAAGCTTTTAAGAAGCGCAGGGGCATACACCTCAAGAAAGGGGAGGGGCTATGTGTAGTAAGCAGTCTATGCAGTGCTTCCTTCATCTCGCCACCCTATACTTCTTGTTGTGAGCTTAAGATTGGCTCTGGATGGCTTTGACGTTGTATATGTGCATTGTTATTCAACCTGTCCCTGTTACGTCCTCCCAACTTGGGCCAAGTTTGGATCTGTTAAAATGTATAAACGTCTGGGAAACATAAGGAATGCATATTCTTTTGCCCTTTCTGTCACAAGTGCTGGTAGATATGCATGTAAGTGGAAGTAAGCACAAGGCACGCGAACCGTTTGATAAAATGTCATGTTAGATCAGAGAAAATGAAGGGGATTTAATGGATCCGCTGTATTTTCTTCTTGCATTATTGGTATCGTTTATTCTTAGGCCATTGAATGCTGCCAATGTCCTACAACAAGCGGCTAAGCAGCTCAAAGATGAAGTCCGACAAATTTTTTACCTTGCGTTTGATGGTTATATGCAACATGTTTTCCCTCTTGATGAGCTAATACCACTAAGTTGTACGTGAGAAGACTCGGTGGGTGGCTATGCTTTCACGCTTGTTGATTCTTTGGACACATTAGTCGTGTTTGGTGATAAGGAACGGTTCAGTGTTGTAGTTAATCGACTAAGAAAAATGTGTACTTTAATGAACAAATATGGACGCATGGCAGGGCTTGTGATCTATTTGGAAAATACCTCAAGATGTGTGGGTACGCGAACTTGGTTCCTATAGACAAGAAACTAATACAATGCTTGTGATTTGGTTAACAAGTGCTCTTGGGTGGACTCACGATTTGGGTATGTTCAATTAGCTTGGATCCCTCATTCCGGTTTAATTCCTCACATGCATGGTTCTCATCCTTTCTCATTAATTTTGCTTTCTTAACTTGCATCTATAATTTTGGGTTGAGCAAAACTATGAATAATTAGCTTAAAATATTTAAATTGATGTCATGTAAACCGTTTCAAATCAAATATCATGTCAATTAAACCTATCATGAAAACACCTCCTTTTGATGTCATTATAGTCCAATTCCATCCTGAAAATGAATAAAACTAAGTCAAAATATTGTTATCATGCATTTACCATTTGGGACAACCAATCACGAAGGAAAACAGTGAGAAAATTATCTCTCTCAAGGTCAAAACAACCCCTCTAAACACGACAAACCACCTCTCGAGATCGACGTGCAAAAAACACCTCTTAAACTCATTTCCTAAATTTAATTGATGTAACCCCTTCCTTGTTGTACCATGTTGTCATCCCAACCGTGAAAAATTACCAACACAACCATCTACCATGTTTTTCTATGTGGTTCTCAAGGCCAGTTCTATGAACTACCTGTTGGAGGCACCTGCTCGAAAACAACTGGAACCCCTCCGAAACCACCTCAGTATTAGTGCCCATGGTCCCCAAAAATGAAATGTGAAATGTCAAACCTCTTCTTTGTCATACATAGAATCACGTTACATGGTTCATTTGAACTGTACTCTCCAAAAACATACTTTTGCGTAACCATTTTGGAGCCAACTTGGCTTAGGCTACTGTTGGGCAACAGTTAAATTCAGCCAAGTGACCCCGAAAAAATACTCCCCGTTTGAGCGTCGTTTATCGATTTTGGATATTGTTTTCTCCTTGTGTTTCTCTTTTAGTAGAGAATAAGATGGGACTTTGAAACATTCCATTTGGATTCTTCGTGCCCTTATGGCAGGGCCCTTTTGGAGGCTACTTAGCCTTATTTGTTGAAGGACAAACAACCAAATTTAGCCAACTCGTTCCAGAAAGTTACATCCAGTTTGAGCTCCGTTTATCAGTTTTACAATCTGTCTTTTTCTCATAATTTTTTATATAATAGAGAGCCAATTGAAGGCATTAAACAACTCATTCTGATGTCAGGTGCTCCTTTTGTGGGCCCATTTCATGGCCACTTGGACCAATTTACACAACAATGTGAATATGAGGTTGTGGACCCATGTTGACCCCTTTTAAGTTTGTGTGAGGGATAAGACTAGTGTAGTGGTTGATAACATATATTTGGACTTAAAATATGTTGTTCAAAGACTGTAAATAGATGGTTAACGACATGCAATATTGGTGCAATGTGACACGCCCTTAACTTCCTTTGTGACCAAAGATAATGTATATGTATTGGAAATTTTAAGCTACTAGGATATATATGTTTGCTACACTTAACACTTGATAGGATAATTGTTCACCCCCTTTGCTTGTGTAAAAAAATCAAGAAATGTTTTCTCTCTCTACTCTCCCTTTCTCTCTCTTAAATCTGAATCGAAATCATGCTCCGAAAATATGAAATTTTGTTATGTTGTTTTTCTCTCCTTAAACATTATTTTGCATGAGGATAACATGTTAGAGGGAGGGTGGTTCTATGCCATTGATTTTTCGTTGACCCATGCTTACATGGTTTTGTAGGATGCAAGTAAGACGGTGAAATGGCGTGGTTGTAATTCTTTTTCGTATTATTGTAATTTATTTTTGTTATTGAAAAAAAATGTATTTCTATGTTTACAATAAAGTGTCATTACACTATTTGCTTAAAAAAAAGAGATTGCCCTTGTCATGCATGAAGTTTTAATAAACTTGTCATTGTTCTTTGATATCGAGTTTAAAGAATTATCCAAATTTTATTAAATGATCTTCTTGTTTTCATTTGTAGCTATGTTGGGAAACCTACATCATGTATGGTAGAAAGGAACTTATCTATATATAAATTAAAATGGAATTGTGCTCTAAACCCCCTTCAATTCTTTATCTTCCCTCGATTATTGCACGAATAGTAGGTGAGCTTTATCACTAGGTAGTTGAGAACTACTTAAGATTTCTTCCATATTGAGTGATCCCCACTTTGACCATGACTATCTTAAGTACGGTTGCTTGCTTTTACCAAATGATAATTCTAATCTCAGGTGTTTTGCTTCAATAAAACCTCATGATGATGAGTTGTGCCCCTTGTGTTTCATTGTGCAAATCTCGTATCTAGTGGATTACTCATGATGTCACCTTGCGTATAATACAAGTCTTGTATTTAACAAAGCAATGAGTTGTGGCCAAATTGATGGTCAGTCCATCCCTAAAGCCGTTAGAAAACTTGATTTTATTTAAAATCCTCTTAGTTGACCCACATTGTATTCCAAAGGAAGATACCATGTTTGAGATGCTTGTTAAGGCTCCATGCTCTAACAAGATGGAGTTGTGAAACTTTCGTAGTGTCGATTGTGGAATTTTTTGACCTTAATTTGTTTAAGCTAACCTAAGACCTCTTGAGAGGTTGTTTTTGGACAAGGAATGCATCTAGTATAAACCTCTAGACTTGGTCCTAACAAGGTGTTGAACCTAAAGTAAAGTAAAACTCATGATCTATTTCCTAGACTTAGTGATAAGCATGTTATGTACTTATGTTATGAGGGTTTGAACCACGAGTGGAACGTGTGTCGTAAGTTACCTATATATGAAACTATTGAGTTGAAGCCCTTACCCTCTCACAAATAGAAGTGTTACCTTGGAAAAATGGATGCTTAGAGGTTGCACGAAGGATTTGCAAGATAAAGACATTTGATTACTCTAGGATTGTCTTGTAGTAGGGTGTAATAACCCTCAAGTGCTACTGAATTGAATAGATTGTGTGACCTCCCATGATGTTATTGGTCAAAGAAACTATGATGTATGGTTACCAAATGATAGGAAATATTGATTTAGAAGGCTTTTGAAATGCGTAAAATTTTATTGAATGTCCCACTTGTAATATGTGTGTAATATTTGAGTTGCCGAAGGAAAATAAAATGAATCATACATGAGGAATCACACTTCCTGGAGATAGGAATCTGTAAGTGTAGAGTAAGTGTCATATGCATTATAAATTCTCTAAACGATGCCAACATAGGACCAAAGTAACCACGTGAATGAAATCAGAACAAGGGAAAATGAGATTAAACTATGGAATGATTATTATAAAAATAATATGCCCATGGATGATGTCAATCAACTAAAATGTCTATTGTGATCTTAAAATGAATGAAGCAAAGGAGATATTCACTAGTGAATAAACAACCTATTGAAAAATGTGAAGACCAACTCTAAGGCATGATCACATACTTTGTACACAAAAATGTGGTTGGATAATGATGCTAAATGAAATAATGATCATGTAGCATTGGGAATGGAATACTTTAGGTTGTTCGAAGGTCTTGTGAGTTAAGGATGTTACACTCTAGTTTGATTTGTGTTAGGGAGTAGAACCCTTGGGCATAGATTGAAATAAATTAAACCTAGGATCACTCAAGAAGTAGAAATTTTGGCCGAAACCTGTAATTAACTTGTAACTATCGAGAGTGAATCCTTAAAATGATGAATTCTAAGTAAAGTGAAATGTGAGATTCATCACTTAAACTCAATGCAAAACCAAGTACATACGATCCTTAGAAATGAATCATTAGGAAAAGTATTGGTAGAGTCATGTGTGTTTAAATGTTCCTATTAACAATCAAGCTATATAAATTAATTGCTATAAGAGAAAGGAGAAAAATCAAATGGAACCATTATAGGTAAAATTTTAAATGAAATAAAGAAAATGCAGCCTAGTTTTAAGAGGAATGAAGGCTCACATGCTAAGTGTTCTTAAGATAATTAAGGTCAATTAATGAAAGTAAGATTGTAATATATATGTAACCATGAAATGTTATGTCGTGGAAAGTGCCTAACTGTTATGTTGTAGTTGGATCATTGTTTGTATTTTGTCATTTGGGAAAAGTGGCTTCGATGTGCATCATGTATTTTCATGTTTGTGTAAATGTATCATGTGTCGTGTGTTATCCTAAGTGATCTCATGTGGTGTCGTGTATACAACAATGTAAGTAAAAAAAATATTCTAGAAATTTTTGTTGTTGTATGTGTGTGTACGTAATTTGTGGGCATGACACCTAGGGCAGTACCCTGGGCGCACTCCCAGTTGTGATATAAGATGGGGTCAAGGGGAGGAGCCCCCGAATCAAGGCACATTTTCCTTCTTTCCAATCATCAAAAATATAATATTCTTCATCTTATCCATCCCACAAAGATGAAACTTACTAAACATCGGACCTTACCAAAAATATGTCCATAATTTTTATTTTTTATTTTTTTTCTACTCTTTTAATACAAAATAACTTTAATTAACAAATTGGATTAATTACTTTTCGTACAACACCAACTACCACTCTTTATGTATTCACCCCACCAAAATAGTTCAACACTTCTATTATTCACCCCCCTCTAATTTTTGAACTATAGACATAGCAAAACATTCAACTCAATATTTCTAAGTGTTCAAAGCAAAACCCACCATAATAGCTCAATTCACGGCACTAATGTAAAGTTTGAAATAAATGCCAATGCACAACAATTCTACCAAGTTAAAGTGAATACCATAGAAATTGGATTCGAAGAAGGAGAATTACTCTCAATGATGCCAAAAAAGGTCGATGGGATGAAGCTAAACTTGCCTTCATATGATGCATATCACTAGTGGTCGCTCCTTGTGGAGAAAGATTACGCCGTAAGTGTGTGGAAGGTGGTTTTTTGTTGTTGTTTGGTTTGTGTATGTTTTTGTGGGGAGGTTTAGTTTCTGCTCTGGTAGATGCCTAAATATATTGTCCGTTTAAATATGCCAGTAAAAAGATATGGTAAGGAAGCTAAAACCTTTTTCTAAAGGCTTCCCTCGTAAATGACGAACTTCATAATTCAATGATTGATGGTCCCTGCAAGAAATGTCAAGTGAAGGAAAGTTTGAAATTGTTTCATGCAAATGAGGATAAACGGTATCGGAACAATACTAAAAGATTCCAGGATTCTTCTCTTGAATCAGAGTGCATAGTTGAAGATGCAGTGGATCGTGTGAAGGTAAACATGTCTACTATTGTTTCCGCACACCGTCTTTCCACAATTAAAGATGTTGATCTGGTAGTAGTGGTGAAGAATGGGAAAATTACAGAACAAGGGAACACCTATTTAAGCAAGACAATCAACAGAGGCATATGATAATTGAAGAAGAAGCCAATGTGCTGCAATGTCATTGTGAGAAAGTTGGCATCAAGTAGAAAAAATCCTTTCCTATTGAGTGGCGAGTCTCCCACACCTAAACAGCTGGACTTGCTAGGGAGTAAGAATAGTTGATTAAGACCAATAAAAAAACACATAATGTTTTAGATTTTAGAACTCTAGATTGTATGCAAAGTGTAGTTTTATCATCATTTGGTATTATACACTAACAATAAAAGGCTTAATTTAATGAATATACTCACTCAGGTTAAAAAATGGGCATTCATACTATATTGAAGAATGCAACATGGTAGTTTGAACTTTGTAACTCTCTATAAATTATATCCAGCAATCATTTGATCTTATACAACAAAAATGAACAACACGGTTTAGTGAGACTCCAAATCACACGGGTGGAAAGATAGTCATTCACGTTGTATTGAGCAATGTAACTAAAATAATAATATTTGGTCTTTAACATACCATGAACAATATTAATAAACTTAAGGCAAGATCCCTCTTCTTCGTCAATCTTGCAAAAACAATCCAGAATCTAGCATTAAAAAATTAAAACCAAAGAAGCAATATTGCCTCACCTACATAGTCCCCCATGAATAAATAATTAGTATCAGGTGCCTTGCCACCAATCCAGAAAAGCTCTACCAAATCATGGAACTACCCATGGATATCACCGCATACTGTGACCGGGCACTTCACTGGTTGCACATTCCATTCTTCAACTAAAACAACCCTAGCCTGGTCACATAGATTCTCTACCTCCAACCCTACCAACGGCTTGCAATCTAAGAGTTGCTCAATCTGTCTGTCCAGATCAGAATGGGAAGGCATTTCTGAGACTCGTAATACCTCTTCAACACACACAGATGTACCTAAAAGAAACCCAAACCACAGTGAGTTCATAATCAATCAGAATTCAAACACCAGGTGAATTTTTTTAAATGTGCATAAACACACACATATATATAGGCTTGATCACAAAGATATTTGAAATCATAAACTTGTATATGAAATCTTAAATCAAGACAATCAAAGAAGGCTTGGAGAATTTGTACTAAAACTGGGCACCCATAAAAACAATCTTCCAAACAAGTGAATAGGTGCTATAGACCGATTTGGACAGCCGAAAGGTGAGAAAAAGTCACCTCACCTCATCTCATCCTACATACTGTAGTACCTACATGAGGACCCACATCAAGGGTACAAATCCATTCCTACGAGATATGGGGCTGATCTTGAGCCGCCATCCAAGCACGAATACCTTCCTTCAAGAGAATTTTTTTTGTGTAGAAAGTTTCAAATTCAGGATCTTCTGCCGCAAGAATCTCCTGAGAAACAAATACGATTGCCAAAGACTGATCCTTTTGATTGAACTGATATTTTTCCAATATAATCTTGCTAGACCAGTAATGTATGCTAAATAGTAATAGGAAAAAACAAATAATTCTGACTTCAATAACAACAACACCAGATCTCCAAATAATATCAAGTTCTTTGTAAGTTGTAACTGTCCAATAACAAGTTATTTGTAACTGGCCAATATTGGTTGCATATAGCATTAAAAATGTAACCCACAAAACAACAGCCTGTCTCCAAAGTTTAATTATATCTTTCATTTTGTGCATCACTTGATCAAACACGTCTTATGTAATATGAAGACTGATCTAATATGACCATTCAAGCATTTCTTTAGTTAAGCACCTTTAATCTCATCTCAAAATTTCATGTTTTACTATTTACAGGGCATGGATGGTTCCATTTGTGATACATACATACCAAATTGTATTTATACTCAATCCCATCTCATAAATCTAAAATCTTGACATCTTAACAAAATAAGCATCCATGCTTTAGAAACAAAATTAAAATCTAAATAAAAGCATTTTGATATTCAAACTCATAAATACTGCTGCCGTATTTTCAAGATAATTCTGCAATGTAGGCATACAAGTATTATTACCCTTCTCCAAAGCAAAAATTTTAATTGATACACGTAAATGGCAGTGCCATATACAATAAGGAAAAGACAATAATAACTGTGATAATATTGTTCCAGCTCCTAGAAAGGGAAGAATGATGTGATGAACAATATAACAGCTGATATAGGAGATGTGTCAGCTGTGGATATACATGATGTTACATTAGGTGTAGTATTGTCTGTCCTTCCAGCACAGGCAATACCGTCAACAGACCAAGGGAGGATTCATACCATGGTAAACTCATTACACAACTTTTGTAGTCTTTTTTTCTTGTCTAATTTGGTTGACAAGTACCATTTGCCTTTGAAGCTGTCTCGAAGCTTGAATTTGAAACAACAAACACTGTAAAAAAACAAATCACAACATCAGCTGGTTTAATCAATTAAGGGGATAATAAGAAAGGCTAATTTCAGTTGGATTTTTGCTAGCATCATAAACTGTGCAACTTAACTAAATTATCAAAAAATATATCATTTCACAAAGCTGAAGGTGTAAATTATGGTTTCATCAAGATTCAAAATTGAATGTAATTCTGACTTACCACTGAAATATATGTCTGATGTTGAGTTGAAATCTAAATCTTTTCATGAGAGCATTCAGCAGGTCGTATCCTCAGCATCACTCCACCCAGATTTTTCCTCCCAAATTGAATGTAAATATGGGATTTTATTGGAAATTAAGACGTTTACACTAAATAATTTGTATTGTAGTTTTAGTGCTATAAGAAATGAGCAGTAATTTAATTTTATTTATCCATTCAGACTCTTTCATCCATTCCAATCACGTGAAACAATGACACTTTCTATATTGATGTGATCACTTAAAATGATATTGTATCGGCTGCCCTACAAGCTGTTTAGAGTCTCTTCAAAATTAAATCTGAAGGATGTCAAGGAAAAGAAGATGTATAGAACATAGTCTATTTATATAAAATATTATTAGAGATTCCATTACTAAATCAATTAAATTTCTGTTTTTCGGTTGATGCACACATTCTCATGTTACGAAATCTAAAATTCAGATCGCAGAAATGGCCATTGTATAGCGATCTTGGATCCATTAGGAGCTATTAAGATAACAAAGCAAAATGTTTATTTCCAGTTAGTGGGGTAAAGAGTGATGTTTATTTAAATGATTTTTTAATACCTTTAAGTAAACATCTACGTTGATATCATTTCTTTTCAAATTTTCAAAAACTTTTAAATTATATATTCTTCTTAAAATTACTTCTATGTCCTTCAACCATCATTCATTCATCCATCCTAATCATGAGAAATGACAATTATCCACAGAAACCGCTACTCTTTATATTGGTGTGATTACTGTATAATGATCTGATGTGTACCATATCCTGCTCCTCTTACACTGAGGTGGGCTGCTGTAAGTGAGTTATTACAGGCATTAAACATGTGATAAACAAGTCAAATTATCTGCAGTAGTAGAGTGGCTGATTAGTATTTAGTATTTATCAACAGGTGGTATACAACCAGGGCTGCAATGCATTACAAAGAATGTATAATCTATTTTCTCAAAATTTTTTATCTATTTAGATAATTAAAAAAAGATAGAGCTAGAAATGCATTGATACAGAGAGTCCATACAGGCACTTAATCTAATGAGCATGGAGAACGAATTAAAAATTGTGACAAACTAAACTGCCAAATACATAAACAGAGTATCTCTTACTCTATCTGTATCCAGCTAAGATAACACCACCCCAAAATTAAGACCTCTGCTACTAATACTAATTGCAGTTTTTCCAAAAAAATTGGCAGTAAAGGATATCTTCTGCATTAAATGATAAAATACCCATAAAATATGATTATACAACATTTACATTATGGTTAAGTTGTATGCCTGAGTACATGTAATTGGTTTATGTCAGATATAGCCAGCACAGAAATAACCAAAATTTTGCCCAACAGATGGTTTTTGGGGAATAGGTGAATTTGCTCATTTTGGATTATATTAAAGATTTTGATGATGCCATATTCGAATTACCAAGCGCAGTCTGTAATTTTTGCAGCACCTCTTTTATAGAGCAGAGTAAGAGCTTCTCTAAATGGACCTTTACTTGCTTCCAATTATGATAGACAAAGCTTTATGTATCTTTGGATTATGATTAATGTTGATTACATTGCTTTATCTGCCTATTCATTATGTGAGAGAGACTTGATGAAAAGAAAGAAGGTTGAATTCCATACACATGAATAATAGTTACTTGAGAGGAGTTAAAGATATCTCTGAATCCTTTGAAATGATGCATGAATTATATACGCGATCTTGTTTGAGCGTGAATTGATAACCTTGAAATAGAATCGGGGAGAGATGAGATTAAGTGGCATGATGGTTTTTGGTTTACCTTTGTTCTGTTTGCTGAATGGGGAAGAGAGTAGAATTTAAGGGTGAGACTTGAGAGAAGGGATTATGCTTTCCTCCTCTCCCTCTTGTGTCTAGTGAAATTTAGAGATGGTTCCGTGTTAGTAAAACTAATGGTTTTACTTCAGAGGATGTCTTTAGGTATTGTGTAGTTGGAAATTCATTTCTAGCTCGGCATTCTTTTAGTAACTGTTTGTATTCAAGATTACTTAAATGCAAATGATGAATTGAAAGCCTCCTGCATCCATACTACATACAATGGTTGGGTTGATTCTTGTGAAGATGTGTCTGGATCCCTTTTGAAGCTATAATGCCTTTAAAAAATGCAGATCTCAAAGAAGATTATACTTAAAAACAGAGTGGTATTGTGTAGCAGATAGGAAGAGAGAGATAAGGAGAGGACTGTATGGAAACCAGAGCTTTTGGAATGCATTCAGATTGGGCCTTGGATGAGGATTGAAGCAGGCTTAAGATGGAAATTGGCAACAGTTATATAGAAGATAAGTTCAATTAATGGATTTCAAGAGTAGGTGAAAACTTTCGTTTGTGCATACAGAAGCGTCTAAACCACTCTAGAGTTTTGCAAAGCTTTGACTTTGAGATGTGGACGGTGTTTTAGCCTTGATGGAATGCCACAGTGTTTATATTTTCGTTGTCTTTCTAAGAATATAATGCCACCTGGTGTTTACATCTCGCCCTAATAAATAAATATATAATGTTCGGTCCCGCGAGCCTGGTTATTTTTAGAGATTTGGATAGTAAAATAACTATTTTGTTGAGAAGGAACATATTGAATCGCTTGTCATGTAGAGGGTTAATTTATTGTTTTTAAAAATCTTTTGTTATATAATGGTAGAAATAATGGTGTATTGTAGGAATTTGAACCCACCATGGATCTGGGCACGTATTGTAAAACATGGCTCGTAATTGAACAAAAACCTTGAGCTCGTTTTGGTGGGGCATGAGCAACAATGAAATCCCATTTCAGAATGCAGCTAGAGGTACAAAGATCTCAAACAGTGAGATCTACACATGCTGGAAAACCAGGAAATCCACTCACACAGCCCAAAAAGTAGAAGATACATAGTTTTGTCGGAAAGAAAAGCAGCGGCCATAGTTGAGAATAACCAAAAAATAGATTTTCCAGGCCATAATATCCAGAGTTTTTTTTCCTGTAGACAAAATGCCTTTGTGGGATGCAAGGTAAAGAACTACAATCGTTAAAACATTGCGATTTACCAAAAAAACTGTAGATGAAAAATGTAACAGATGAAAATAAAAATTGTAGACAAAATACCTTGATGAAATGGTAGGTAAAGGACTGCAATCATTAAATTGTTGTGATATATGTTTAAAAAGAAAATTGTAGATGGAAATCCTGAAAATGATGTATTGTTGAAGACCGCAATGATTTGTTTTTTGGCCATTTCTCTACAGAAGTGGGAGCAGAGGAAATGTTTCGGTGCAATGTAGTAGTTGTCCATTGGACTGTGTTGACTGGTGTAGCCATTGTCAAATAAAAGACCTGGGATCAAACCCCGTGAAGCTAAGACCATCATAAATATATATAAACCATCAAGCTTATAAAAGCATTGCAAGATAGTTTTGAGTATATTATTTCAGTTCCTCTGGCGTACAAGATTGGGTCAATTTTAAGTTTAGAAACAACTAACACTGTGCTATCCACAAATATTGTTTGAGATATCAAGAAACAAAATAAAAGGAAAACTGAGCAGAATAAATTTACTTGCCTGGGTGCGCTGGTTTCCAGAGCGATGGTGATCCTCAACAACAGAGCTTAATAGCATAATCTGGGAAACACTAAATGCAATATAAATAGTTTGCACGGATTTACTCATAAATTTAAATGGAGCAGTATATAGAAAATCGTATGTTACCAAAAGCTAGCATTAATCAATAAACATAAGTTACACAAGTAAACAAGAAACCACATAGTTTGGGGTATGTACAGTGGGGGTTTTGTTGTTATGGGGAGGGGGTGGATTTATAGAACTGTATGTAAAAATTTTCTCTTAGAATGTGGATGGTGTCTTCGCTGGCTATGGATGATTGCTGCAGTGCAATTTGTGCTTGTTGTAGTTCTTGTTGGGTATGCAGCATTGCAGAGATTGCAGTGTCGTCTACAGTTGTGGCTTCCGTGCACTATTGTTCGACACATTCAGATAGCAACTGTTGTATGCGAGTACAATTTTTTGTAATTCACGCTGCTACGGTGTCGAATGTGGTTGTCATGTTTAAAGTCCCTGTAAAAGGGGGAGGGTACGCAGTTCCTATTTGGCTCCTAATAATCAGATTTTCTCCATGACTGTAATTAGTTTGTTTACAATAAATTTTAGAGTATTCTGCATGGTGTGGGTGTGTTATAGCGTGCTCAGTTTAATTTAAAGATTAACTTTGAAAAGTATCTTTGCATTTAACTTCCATGTCAGCTATTTGTGATAACTTTACTCCAGAATTATAGATGAAGTTGAATAGATTGTTGAATGTTTTGAAATGTGGAGATTCAATTGGATTATAAAGCATGTAAGCAATCATTAAGCACATTATAACACAACATTTGATTTGAAACAACACTTTATTTATAAACCACATTCAAGCAATGTTTGTGTAGCATATATACAAGCCAAAAAACCAGACACCTTTACTTGTGCTGGTACTGAAAAGAGTAGATATGTACAGGGTTTGAGGAGTAAACATAAGTATGTTATGTAGAAGACGGAATGTTTTTTTTATGGGCTACTGTTTTCTGTAGGCTATTGTTTCTAGGGCCCTTTTAGAAGGTAAGAAGTGAATGCCTTATTTAGTAGTTTTTGAAACATGTCGTTATAACCTTTTGCTTTCATTTTCTTTTGTGCATTTTGGGCAGCTACAATTGTTTGTTGCAATGTTTGTTGTGCCTCTTCAATTTTCTTTTGTGTGGAGTACATCTTTGTAATGGTAGCTTCATCCACTGTTGCAGCCGTTTGGTACTGGGAGTCCCCATATGCGCATAGCAGGGATTCCAGAAGATTGGCATCAGTGGAAAATGTTGAGTGTTTTTTGTATTTAATATTATTTTGTACATTTGTTTAAAAATTAATTTCTATTATGATAATTGTTAAATTTATGATATACAACAATGTTTCAGATTTTTGTTGTGCATTAGTACACTCATCCATCCTTGTGGCAGTTTTTAATGGAGAAATAAAAAACCTCTTCGACCCACTTTGTGGCTTAAGAAAAGGGGACTCTTTAAGCTTGTAACTATCATCATCCTCGGCAAGCTTCCCTCTAGACTGTTAAACTCCAATAGGGAATGGACCAAGAATTCAATGCCTACAAGTCCAGTATCTTCTTTATGAATGTCCCAGTTTGACGGAAAATGGTAATTATCTTCATCGTACAATTCAGCGAAGGGTTGTGCCTTACGAAAAACTTAGGCTTCCGACTTAAGTTGTCGCATGGTATGTTGGATATGGTCCATGGATATGTTTTTAACTTTTTGGAATTTAGTTGGAACGGCTACCTAGCTTAGCATGGCTATGAATGTGCTGGTCTTCAACACCACTTGCAATTTGCAAACACATGAATTAAATACATTTTCCCAGTACACCCACATAGTGCTGCACAAAGATAGAAAATGGAATTTGTTTCTTTTCCAATCTGCAGATGTTGCCTATGTTCCAAGACTTGCATATGTATCGAATTATTTCTAGACTGATGTCAGTTGAAGCGTGGCTTCTGATGCTATTTATGTAGACAACTAACTCTGATTTAACAAAATGGTGCCAGAGATATGCTTGTTTCTTCACAATCCAGACCATGGAGACATTGAAATATGATCTGACCATGGAAGCAGGCATACTAATCTATGTTCTTTTGTTCCTCTTCTAGTTTCCATTTGTTTGATTTGCTAATTGATTTTGCAAACATTCCTACCAGGGTTCAAATGAAAGAGGTTGGATCTCAAGCGACCTCATCAATCTTGAGGACAGTGTTAGGAGCTTCAAATGATCTAGATGCTTCAATTTCTCCCGATCCTTTGCCAGGGGCACATTCTCATGGGAAGACTCTTCGTAGAAAGAAACAAGGAGATGATACTAAAGCTCAGCCAAGTCCTCGTATTGTTGGAGGCACACTAAAGAGTGTTGCTACTGTTGGTCGTCAAGGTTTTGGTCTTCAAGATAAGGTTTCTTACTCCTTCAAAGTTTAGGAGTTCTTCTAACCAAAGTGTGGTACCTGTGGAAAGGTAGCAAGTATACCTTTCTTGGTATTTTTATGTCCTATACACTGGACTCTATGTTAAGCGTAACTTGTTTTTCTTTTGCTTTAGTTAACACTTTCCTTGCCTGATGTGTGATTTTCTATTGTTGTTTTCCTTTCTTTCGTCCTGAGATTTAATAATTGTAATGTTCCCACAACTATTGTCTATATATACTATTGGTATTACAGTGCCAATCCCATTTTCCTTCCCATCATTTTTTAGCTTAAGCATTGATAGTACAAGGCCTCTAAACAGGATTGAAAAGTAGTTATGGTTTTGATAGTTTGAACCACTTAGAGGAACTTAGAATAGAAAATTAGATGATAAATAAAGTACCTGGCAACATCAAACAAATTGGACATGGAGACATCCACAGCTAAGGGAATGTTGGCTGGGTTTTAGTAAATGCTAAACCTCTAATGCTCAGTGGTTAAAAATTAGCTGAGCTAAAATTTGCAAAGTGTTTGAGAGAATAAGAAATTGTCTCGTTCTTTCACTTGGTCAAAATCTTTACGCGCATCTATCAAAACTCTGCTAATCTTATTCTAAGTAGCCTAACATTTGAATGGGAGATTCTTACTCTTCATCTGCTCTTTGACACAGTGATTGAACAGGTTAAATTGCATTCTAGTATGTACCCTAACACTATAGCTCCAGGGTCTACAAATGCATAGAGTAATGTCATGAAGAGAACCCATTATAAGGGAATCCACAGACATTCAACCTGGAAAATAGCCCTAAAACCACCCAAAGCCAAAGAAGAGATACCAAAAAAAGAGAAATTCTAGCCAGCGTTAGAGATATCACTTTCCATTTAGAAGTGTGTTAGATCTTCTGTGTAATATTTTTTTTTTTGCGTAATCAGTACCCTAATTTTGGATTAATTAGGGTCTTCAGAAGCATTTTAGCTGTTTGAAGGTTTCCGCACCTTATTTCAAAAATTATGGAATAAAATGCACTGTTAAAACATTAATTCCTGGTCTAAATTTAATCTTCCTCAGCTTGAGTGCTCCTCCCAGCATCAGGTAGTATCTTCTCCTAAAATATCTTATTCAAAGGGTGATCTCCTCCCAGCAAATTTTATTGCTCTAATTCCAATAACATGTTCCCTAATTCTGCTAGTGTGTTCCCTTATTCTACTAATTTGTACCCGAATTGCACTAACACCACTAACGTGTGCTCAAATACCATTGGTGTATGCTTTGCCAATGTGCCAGAAGTCTATGCCTCCTTATCTCAAAATACGCAGTTCCCTGATAGGGTGGGGAATGTAATCAATCTTTAAGTGTTGCTCTTGAACCCCCACCTTAAAATTTTTAAACCGGGGCCTTGGTTTTGCTATTACCCAAAAATTTATTCCAAATAAGGAGATCATTGTTAACCTTGAATTAAACTGTACATAATTATTTATTTGTTTGACTTGCCTGAGTGGGCTGTTTCAGAAGTCTACCAAATGGTCCATGAGACCACATTTCTTTGAGGCATTCTATCAAACAGTTCATGGACCTTTTCAACAAATCCATTTTGTGCATATCCTGCAACCATGGCATTTGATCAAACACTTCACGTGCCTTGTCTATGCTTTCACATTTAGCATACATTTGTGCCAGGCAGTTGCAACTACATCAGTCAAAATTCCTCTATCCATTATGCTTTAATGGATGTCCATACCCTGTTCCAAAGCTCCCATTTTGGCACAGGCAGCGATGATGCTAACAAAGACATTTTCAAAAAACCCATTTTGGGCATATCCTGCAATCATTACTGTCCACGATACCACCATTTTGGCACAGGCAGTGAGGATGCTGACAAAGATTGTGGAATTTGGCCTCACATCTACCAATTGCAATTGCATGAATGTTTCTAAGTAATTATAAGAGGCATTCTGTCGAACAGTTTACGTGGCTTGTCTACGGTTCCACATTTTGCATACATGTCTACTGGGACATTTGCAACCACATCTGACAAAATTCCTCTACCCTCTATGCTTTGATGGATGTCCATATCTTGTTCCAAAGCTCCTATTTTGGCATAGGCTGGGAGTATGTTTGCAAATGTAAACTGATCGGGTTGAAGACCTGTTTCTTGCATATGGTGAAACAGTGTAACATTGCAGAGGATTTAACCAGCGTATCAGAATCATAATCATGCTCTTAAACGCAAAGATTGTATTAGAAACTGTAAGCTTAACAAATCCTATTCATGTTGTACTATCAAGGCGCTCCTGCTACATGTCCCAGGTAAGTAGTATTTTGGGTTTAGGGCACGTCAATGAATGATACCCTAAAAGAAAATAAACAGCATCGAACATGAAAAAATAGCAAAACAAACCTGTGCACTGAAGGTTTGAAATAGGGGCGGCAGAAGCAAAGTGATAACAGACAAGAATAGAAGAAACCACACATGCAAGCGGAGACCATATTGAAGGGTTTGCAATAATCGATAGGGACAGCTGCAGCCAAAAACGGACACACAGATCACCAAAGAACCAACACACCGGCACTCCTCGACAGGCAGGTCAAGCAGGAGGATCGGATGACAAGCAGCAGGAAGCTGCACACCGTCGTCGTTGGAGACCGAGTGCACTATGTAGGTATATTGATGCACTATCTTTTATATAAAAGATATTTTGAAATTAGAACACCACCATTGGAAATACGTGCAAAACATAAATATATTCATAAATTGTTGACAACAATAGATCTTCTAACGGGATCCTCGAATTGCAAAGAACGTAGTGAAGTTTGGTTAATGGAAACACATGATTAAGTGACTAATATGTTTAGTTCCATTTAATAGACTCTCATTCAAACTCACCTTGTTTTTACATGATCAGACCAAGTTCTAATATCAAATGAAAGTGCAGGAGCAGATTTATACATGAAAATAGTTGATTTCTTCTCTATTTTTTCATTTATATGTATACATCACATATATAAGAGTGTTCCCCTTTTACTTAGGAACTCTCCTACAACAACTATTTGACGATTTGTTAAAACAACTTGTAACATATTCAACCCTATTCACATGGGTTGTTACTACTAACAACTCACCCACATTTACATTTAATTTTACATTTACCACACACAATTACCATGGAGCACTAATCATTTTCTTAACACCCCCAAATATATTCATTTATTGTTTCTTTCTAAAATGTAGACTACAATCTAAGTGGGACACAATAGTACAAATGTACAAATTAATGAATTCAACATATAGAAGATGCTATAAAATTCTATTGTGGGAATAAATTCAACATATATCTAATTCTATAAACATTTTTAATCTTCTTCTAATAATTTAGACATATCAATTCAATACTCTCTTAAGTATGAAATGCATGAGTTAAGAGGATCAACATGCATTCAGTTGCACTAAATTGGTCTTATCGAATGTTGAAGAACACACAATATTGATAGTAACATAGAATGTGTATGAGTAATAATATGCAATGATTGAAGGCATACATGTGACCATGTGTAAAATTCCATCTATGGTGTATGTGGCAACCATATAGCCACATCGACACCAATTTACACAAGAAAATCACCAAAAGAGAAAGATCAACATCCATATACTAGTGATCCAGAGGATCCTCACTGAGAAACGCAGATCTATGATCTTATCATAATTAGTTGTAGTTAGTTCTATGGCGTGGAGAAAAAATAAGATGATTTCGTCAATATCTCGTTTGCAGGAAACAAAGCTCGTTTTCAAAAGTTATGGCCTTCTAAAATTTTCGAGCAATTGGTAAAATTTGGGACTGCGTGCAGGTTAGATAGGTGCACAAGTGGACCAATAGGAATGCGACACGTGGAAAATATAGATGACAAAGAAAAATTATCAATTTTTTTTAGAACGCCAATCTTTGACACTCAGTGATGGATAGGTGGGCCCCGCTATTTACTGGCTAGGAGCCCTCAACTAGATTTGACACACTTGAGTATGGAGGGGTATCTTGGCCTCCTTCATTTCATATTGTTCTATCGGAGCTCTCGTACATATTTAGTTTATATTTTCCATTGTGTTATGCAAGTGGGACTAATTGATATGCCAATTAAACTATTCAATTAAACCATATATACTAATCGCACACATTAAATCCCAAGCCAAGCACATATCTTGCATATATATATTAAATGCCAGTTATAAACATACCACATCTCCCTATTTTAATGCCAAAACATACCCAAAGCACCCATTTATGCACCCAAACAGGTTTGACCATTCAAATGGCTCTTATAGCCACCTTTATGCGTGAGGAACCAATGTATTAAAGTGCCTAAACTCACCTCCACCTACAAATGTCGGATAAAACCCATGATATGCGCCTAGGGAATTGGAGGTAGAGGGATTTGAACCTCTATCCTCCCATGTAAAAGTATAGGTGCCCAACCATTGAGCCATTTGTTTGGAAACAATCTACAAGGAGCTATTTTGTATATTTACAAGCATCTGAGACTGTGTGAATATTGTTTTGCTCATAACTTGAGCTAGAGAAGAAATTTTGGGATCATGTAAAAGGTGACTCCTATTGTTTTTGACAGAGGAACATGATGAAAAGATCAGAATTCTTATAGAAGTCTTTGTAAGATTTATTTTTCAAGATCTTAATAGATCAGTCCCATTCGACTAAACCTGAAGACGTAGGCCACAACTGCCAAACTCCATTATCAATCCTTGTGTCAATTTGCTGGTGATTCATCTCTATATTTCTAATTTTACACAGTACTTTCAGTTTTATTTCCTTTATTAAAAATACAAACGATTATAATGCTCAATTTTTTTAATTAAAAAAAAAATCAATATAAAGCAATTTTTTGGTTTATGCAATTGCTAGTTAAAGTTGATTTTCAGATCAACTAGTAAGAGACATTCAAATGTAGACTATCTAGACATTAATCTCACAATAATACCATCATTAATAGAAAATATACCAGTGTGTATGGATCTGCAATGTTAATAACCATGACAACAAAAAATGTAATCTAGGTAGCATAAAAATGACATCTACCATCAATTATACAAGTAACATAAGAAAAAGTTAATTACACTGAGACATGTTCCTAAATGACACGTAAAGAGTGTAATGGCATACATTGTTTGAAAATAACTCTTTATTTGCTGAGTAATATTTGATGGTTATAGTGTTGACTCGTACTTAATACACAAAATGGAAAATATAATTATATATTTATATACAATAATCTAATTTATTTTAGAAGTGTGGAAGATCATTAGTGGCGCAGAATAAATAATAAGTGAAAAAGTGTGAAGAATTACCGTGAAAGAAATTCACTTGTTGATGTATATTATTTACTACAAATATTATTATCACTATGTATTAGTATCTCAAACCCTAAAATTATCAATAGACTATAAATATTTAGGTCAGTTTTAACTTATATAGAATCTATGCTAATTTTTTTATTTATATAGAATATATGCTATGTTTGGGTAAATAATTTAAAATTAAAATTTTATAAATACAACTCCATATTTAAAAATAAATACAAAATACATTGAGTTCATAACAAACATTAAAAATAACAAACAAATATTCAAATAAACTAATTAAATAAATAATTATATTTAAAAACACAACTCAATATTTAAAAATAAATGCAACATATATTTTCTACATAACAAATATTAAAAATAAATGCAACTTATATTTTCTACTTAAAAAATATTAAAAATAAAACATATAAATTAATTAATATTTTATTATGTTTAATTTAATCCTTTAGATGGTGAAAAATATAAGAAACCCTCTATGTTATTAAATTATCTTCCTTATTTATTAAACTAAACTAGCATAAATATCTTAAATACATCCATCTAAAATACATTGAGAGATATCAATCTCGAGATGCCTATCTAACTTATGTGAGGATTCCAATACAGGCACTTCAAAATTGATATATCTCTCTATGTCTTTTAAATAGATGTATTTAACATATCTATGCTAGTTATGAATCAATTGCTTGTAAACATGTATTAAGGTAAATATATTTTATTACTTTTTATAATTAATTACCTATGTGAATAATTAATATGAAATACATAAGTCCCAAGTATCTATAGAGTCTACATGAATGTCATGCACATCTTTATGTGTAACATTCTTAGGTGGAGGACTAATTGTAAATGGTATATGGTGAACATTGTGTAGAGTCCCGAGAAGAGGAACCTACCGGCTATAAAAATGTGCATGCATGATTTGTAAATGTAGTCTACACATATGTTATATTATGTATATCATATCACATGATGTATAGGAAATGTAAATCCATTACTACCTATGTCACCACCTGAAGCACAATACTACTAGGGACACTACTAGATGTTCCACAACCTAAAACATAAAAAATGTGAGGGACATTAGAAGACACATTGCCACCTATAGCACATATACTTAGATAACTATGAGTACCCACTTTATACATCCCATGGTCAATCAATATCCCTGTCAAAGTGTCAAGTGCTTTCAAGGTATCCTTGCATGTATTGGGATATGAGATAGTGGGGATGACAATATGTGATTTTATCCTCTTACCTCTTGGGGGAAGGTTATGGAAAATTTTCATCCTACAGTAGATATCAAATGAGGATTTGCCTCCCCTACCTTGAGAAACCCTAAAGTCAAGATAATTTGGATTCATTCTAAGAACATACTCACAATATAGTTTCCTAAAAAAAATACAATGAAACCTCATTATTTTTGCATGGAGGCTCATCAAACACCATCAACCACCTATCTTAAAAGTTATCTTTAATTCCTCCACGAATATACTAGCTAATGTTAGTGTGTTTTTTATTCATTACCAATCTGATTGATTGGCTCCAAAAATATGATTCAAAGCTAAAGTTTCTTTTTATTAATCCTCTTGCATTCTATGACATCATATGAAAATCCATAAGGAAAAAGTGTTTCAAGGATTCTCTTTGATGTTTCATTACATCTAGTTTCCCTCAAACATTTCCCACTTACAAATAATCTTTGACATATCCACAAGCGAATTGCATGTAGTTTTTTGTGGATAAAATATGCAAAATGTAAATGATTATTTGTATTTTTTTTGGTGGTTTTCATTATATTATTTATGTAATTACTCTTCTTCATTTTAAGGATTTTTTTGAAGAGTTTGTAAGAGATATTTTGGTGGGTTTTGTTTTTGGTATTTTGATACACTTATTTTTAGATTTACTCTAGGAAATGTCTCTATGATTACATAATTATGAAAATGAAATTACCAACATTTATTTATTTATCTTCACAACTCTAAGCTCACTAAAATAATTATTTCAAACCTTAAGCATTCCTAAATGAATGTAAAAACTTACCTGGGAACCTAGAAGAGATGTAAATGCATGAAGGAGAAAGAAAGAAGAAAAAAAAACTCCAAGGGCGTACACACTTTTTTCTCCTCTCCTAGGTCATTTTTGTTAGCTTGTAGGTCTGTTGAAATGGCAACAATTTTTTTTTGTTTTTAAGTTTACAAAGAGAATATTCACTTTTCATTTTTTAATATTAATTCTATCAGTTAACAAGGGTGTAGTACATTTGTAATTCAAAGGTTGTACACCATTTTCCCCTTGTATTACATAGGGTGTACACCCTTTTGACTTTTATGTGTTTGTAGTCACAAAATCATGCACTTTAGACATTTATTTATCTCGGTCTTATACTACTATTTAAAAGGTTCTTGAGTGAAGAAAGTACTAATTAACCCTCATCCTTTGGCCATCTTGTTTATTTTATTTCTTAATTTGTGACCTATTGCACCCATATGCCTAGCCATTTTTTGACATTCTACATTATTTTAGCCTCGGCTGGGGTGCCCAGATTTGTACTGGGGAATCCATGGGTGCCCTGGTCCCACTAGGGGCGCCCCGACCCTTTTTACACTTTCCTGCCTTTTTTTGGGCCTCTTCTAGCCGTTTTACATCTTTATCTTTCTTTTGGTCGGCCTTTTCGGGGTTAATTACAAAATTAGAGTAAGAAAACCCTATAAATATAAAGTTATGAGACCATAATGAGGGACCTAGCATCATCTACTACTATCACTCATCTAGAGTTGCATCCATCTATTGCATTGGCATCCATATAGCTCCGTCATCAAGGAACAAGCTAGGATATATGCATCACACTTCATAGGGGAGGGATTCTATTCTATTCCATGCACACATTCAATTACATTTTCTATGTTTAGCTGTTGCTTGCTATTTCACAAAGTGTGATTAACACAAGAGCACTTAGGGCACGACATGCATACACTCACTAGAACTACATTCGGATCCGAAATGTAGTGCAACGCTCAGTTAGTAAGCCCACTCTTGTGGCAGATGAGGTCATTACGATCCATTCATTTACATATTATTTTTTAGGGTTTTGATACTTCCTTTTGGGTCTTTTGCAAATTATTTCTTCCTCTTGGAATATTTGGAGCATTCGGTGCAGTACAGAAAAATTAATGTGACAAGCAGCGAAGGTTATCAATCATTTCTAGGACCTGTGAAGACTAGTTCTATACCTTTTTCCTAGACTAGGGAACCTGTTTTTCTTACCAGAGTGTCCGTGGGCACCCTCGTCCTCTCCCAAGTGCTCTAGTCTAGCCACATCACCCAGATTTGTCCTCTGTGGGACTCCAGCACAGTCGTTCATGCTTTTGATTTATCTAATTACTTTAGCGACATTGTCCAACAAACATTTGTTATCAACTGAGTTCTTTCATCTTCTCTCTTGCAAATTAGGGTTTAGTATTTCATTTTACATATTTTCTTGGATCATTATAACATTTATTTACTAAATTTATTTACTTTAGTATAGTTGTTCATAACTTAGATTACCTATGTTCATACTACCTAGTTTAGTCATTTTTAGTTAATTCGTGTTGAACCTATTTAATATAGGTTCAACTAATGCTTAACAAAAGGCATACACCATTTCTAAAAGAGCATGTGCCCTTTTTTTTAAAACATCAAAATAACCATTGAATTGTCCATTGTATTTTTTCATTTACCCTAAAGTTATTTCCAATGCAAAAGATGATCTTATGAATGTTAAAGTTTACCAGCCTTGCTCCTGTCTTTCTAAAATTCAAGCTATGAATCTCAAAAATATGTTGGCCACCTAAACACATCCCTGCTCCTCCTCCTCCTAAGGAAGACAAAACCCCTTGATTTGTGTTTTCAAGTTATATAGATAATCCCACTATAGGTTTCTTTAAGAAAATTTAATCCATGCCAAATGAAACCCCTTTCTCTACCCCAAACTTTGGCCCAAATCCAATATTTTTAAAACTATCTTCAATCCTAAGGATGTTGATAATGCCTCCAAGTTTTCTTTCTAATTGTCTAAATGGACAATTCTCAAGGACTTGGTGATCAGAGGCATGAAAATTGCCCCAAAAATTTCTCACCCTTGTGCAAAAGTGACACACATGTGTAAACATTTGAAAATTCTTCAATATTTAAGGTAATATATGTAAGAAGACAAAATTTCTTCCTTGTGATTGGACTTTGAAGGACTTCAATCATATTTGTTTTGATTTGGTTCTATCTCTTTAACTTACTTTGTTGTTTTGTAAGTGTTAATGGATTTTTAGCGCGCTTAATTTGTTACTATTAGGCCCATTCTCTATCTTGAATGGAGTTTATACTATTTTTTTAATGGCTCTTTGTACATTTTTATTGTAGTTATAAGTTAATTGTGTAATTTTATACCTTACAAGTCAAGGGCTCCTTTCCCTTGTATAATTGTTAATAATTAAAAGTTCATTAGAAACATGTTTAGTTATATATTTAAATGACGTAAGACTTGTTATAAATATATGAAATATATTATTACGATTTAATTAATTAATTAATTAATTAATTATATATATATATATATATATATATATATTATGAATATTTTTTTAAAAATAAAAAATAAACATTATCAATATTATTAATAATTGTTTAATTATTTTTATAAATTAAAGTCAAGCTTATATTTCTTTGATATTTATTTACATGCATAATAAAATGGAATACACAAAAGTCAAATAAAAATATTTTACATATTTCTTATAAATTTATATTTATACCATAAATATTCTTACTTTTAAATATATTTTATTAATAGCATTATAATATTAGTCTTCAATAAATATATATGTTTGGGTTTATTCTTATTATTCGACCAAATCCATTAAAGTCAAATGAAATATCTATATATAAAACTTCACTTTTATACTGAACACATTAGATTGTATAAATCAACTACAGTTAAATAAGAATATTAGATATTTTGTATTGTATATTTTAAAATTTGATACTTATTATTTTAAAATATATTATAGTAGAATGTTTATAGTAAGAAGGGGAATCCGTGGTGCATCCTTTGTTTAAGTTATTTGATTGGAGGACATTATTGTTGAAGCATTTCAAAATGCTTCATAATAATAATAATAATAAGGGCATATTTGTTTGTTTATGCCTGATTAAGGCATTGTCATCATCGCAATTTGCAGTCCAATGCATAGTATGCAGAAAGCTGTTTGCTGATTAAATATATTATTCCTCACCTTGTTATAAGTCAAGAATGGATCAAGAGTGTTGTTGGAATATTTGTGCCTGCTTGAGAGCATGGGCAGGGGAGAGGACACGTCATCGTTGAGGACAAGAGTTGTATGGAGATGATAGGATAAGATGGAGGCCATGTGAAGGTCACTAGAGAGACAGAATAAGTGAAGTTACGGCCCAAATCTGGCCACACCCTCAATATAGATATTCCACACATTAAAATATGTGACTTAAGACACTTTACAGATTTGGACTTTCCTTAATTGGAGTTTCTTACACTTTATAGTTATGACTCATCTTCAATGACAAGTCATGGAAACTCATTGAACATTTCCAATTATGTTTTATTATTCAATAAATATTCTAAAATGGACCCACATTTAACTAACTTTTTTTTTATTAATATGAAATAATATTTGTATGGGAAAGAAAATATGCTTCACAGAAAAAATTGCACCAGGTATACTTATTTATATTCAATTTAAATAATATAATATTATATTGAATTAGTGGTATAAATAAATTTAATATTAAAGAAATAAAACTTTAGCTTTATATAAAAATTAAAGAAATATGTTTCTAAAATAAAATTAATTTAATTTTTTTACTGTATTTATAAATAAGATTTAATGTGTTTAAAGTAGTGATGAAAATGATACTATAATTGTAGTAATACAATTATATGTATATAATTTTACTTATGGAATCATTCAATTTTTTTATTTTTTTATTTTAAATATATATTTATTTTCAAATAAATGATTATATATTATAAATATGATGTAAATAAGAGACAACAGACTTAAAATTCTAATATACATGAAATTATTATTATTCAAACCATAACAATAAAATGTTCAATTTATTAGAACAATGACAATGAAAAGTTGAAAAATGGATTATTTTCTGTAAATATGATAGCTATACAGCTTCTTAGTTTAGCTTTTAACATATTGAATATCTTAGAGAAATCATATTCGATTGAAATTGGAGGAAAGGTTGATTACAATACACCTGTAAATTACATGATTAAGTCTGTATACATATAGAATCAGACATAAAAACAGTTTTCACTTGAAAAGATTTAAAGCGCTTAAGATACTGACGTACAATACTTTTACAAATGGCATATTAGCTATTAAAATATTGATTGAATGTTATTTTATACCATTAAATGTTGCTAAGAGTGCCTCTTCAATACCCACAGGGTCACACAGAAATCTAGAACAATTTATGAGCAAACCAATAGTTCGAAATTTTAGACCACATTACACCAATAGAGAGAATATCCAGATCAAACTATTTTTTTTTCCTAAAGTAAATAAAAAGATTGTGATTAAATAATGTGTATTGAATTATTATTATTTTTTATTTTGAGCAAATTTGTTTTTTTCCCAAAAAGTGCCGGAAACCTTCGAGGAACCCTTTTTCTGTTTCCATTTTCATATAAGCACTAACATTTATTACTAATAAAATTTGAACTTACATTTTTGTCATAATAGGTGGTGGCACATTACCACGTCGATACCATGATCTATGAGGTACAAGAGTCAAAAGTTTTTGTTGAGCTATAAATAAAAACATTGCTCATGATAAGTTTTGTAAAAAAGTTCAGTAATTTTCTTTTGAGTCATCCTCACCTCATAATGCCAATAATTTTATGCCAGGCATAGAGATATGTGAATGGCACGCATACAGAGAAAAACAATAAGAAAAGGAGGATTCCCAAAACGACACGAAGTCTCTTGAAAACAAACCGAATATTACTACTGATGAGGTTGTCTCTCTGACCTAGAAATTCCATATTTCTATAAATACCACCTTCTCCATTGGTAGCAAATCATGCATAAGCTTATTTGGGCATTTGGATACCCTAGTCGTTTTCTCTCTTTCTATATCAAATCTAATCTTGACAGCGTTGTGGCAACATAGTTTTATATCCATGGTGCTGCTCATGCTTTCATTCATTCATTCATTCATGTGGGTTCTGGCATGAAGAGCTTTAACAGATAATGAAGCCAAGGATGACTTGCCGGCATAATTTAGAGTGTATATGCATCTAAATACATATAAACATTTGTGGGCAGGTCGTGCTTGGCTACCTAATCTGCTTGGATTCTCATGTCAGAGCTCATATGATCATGGCATCATGCAGATGTGAGAGTATTCAGTGTTGAAGGAGTTTGAGGCCACATCCATAATATAAATTTATGGATCTTGGTTTTGGGTGTCAGAAGATCGGTACAGTTTCTTGACATTTGAATGCTGGCTACTTATCTGACTTACTTTGCTCATTCTTGCAGAGTTGTTTCAGAGTGTTGTCTTTGGTGAGTTTATTTACTTCATGTTTTTTTTGAATTGAAAATGTATTATAAGGGCATTGCCTGTTATTCCAGGATAAGGATTACATTGATCAAATAATCACATTTGAGTTAGTTGTGCACCTCTTTTGAGATTTTTTCTACTTATTAAATATTTTGTAATATACAGTTAATTTTTTTTATCTAGAGTAATTTGCATATTTTGCATTGTATTTGTTCAAAATTTTGGCTTTCGATTTATTACTGCTGGAATTTAGATCAATGAATTAAGGTGAATATTTGATATAGGTTAGGCTGTGGAGGAGGCGTGGAGATTCATCTCCTAAGTGTAATAACCAACTATTCAGTTAGCCCACTGATAGATCAGTTTTGTTATTGTATTAGAGATTTATATATATTTTCGTGAATATCCCCCATTCTAATCTCCTTAAAAGCTATTGCATTTGCTAATAATTCTAAAGATTATTAATTTAGTACGAGACCAGGGGAATATTAGTAATTTGCATGACACACATCCACTCTGTTTTGAGTTTTAATCCAAAACAAATATTTTTATGTGAACTTGATTGTGACTTGCTGATTCTAAATATAATTAGAGTGTATTTACAGAGGAACCTCAAACTAGAATTACAGAAGGGATATATTCGATGTAAATTAAACAAGTTTAAAAGCTGATGGGGTGCTAGGGTGAGCTCAATTTAAATGGTGACCTACTCATTTGATTAATTTTAACGATTGTAACTATTATAGCTTCCCAGATTGAATGTATACAAGCTAAAACTACCCAATGTATAGATTATGCAAATCTCTTTACTTAAATAAGACTTGAAATTTTGAAATACAAATAATTTTTATTATAATTTAATCTGTCTTCGCAACCTAGTAGTGAAATGGAAGAATTTAACGTATAGAAAATTTCATTTAGTGAAACAAACTTACCATCAAACATGTATATTAATCAACTTTTCAGTCAGTCGGACCTAAAATTCAGAAAATATAAAAAAATATATGATTGTATGCAAATGTATTGTGATGTTTATCTTTCAATCAAAAAATTAATTAATTGTATCAGTACTAAAATTTGTGCTCTAATTATATTCCTAGTAGTTTGACACCTATTTCTCCTCTTGAATTATATAAAAGTATTCAGAAAAACATATCATTTGAAATTCAAATTAAAATATTTTTATTTAGGTTTCTGTAGAATATGGCGAAAAATAGAAAACTTGTAAAAAAATAAATAAAATCATATTCTGTTATAACTTGTCTACATTTTGATAAAGGCAGTCACAAGAAGTTATCCTTATTTTTTTCATCCTCTATTTTTCAAATGGCACTCAATTCAATATAAAGATTTAGAAATACCTCTCATTTTCAACTTCCTCTTGTTTTGAAAACAAATATTGGTATTCCTTGTTTATAATTTCCATCGCCCATTTCTATTAGATGAGGAGAGCTAAGTCTGAATTAGGCATTGAAATATTCTTTTGAAGGTAATCTTACAAAAAGCTTGTTTCATAACGTCGCCAGTGGCTGATGATTAATCAAAGGTCTTAGTTTTTCTTTATCAATGTTGTATCATCTAGTGTCTTGAGTTAAAGAGTATTTCCAAGTATGGTTATTATTTGCTAGAAATTGGCATGATGAGCAGGACTTCTTAAGATTAGCACGGTGCTTTTTACAAAATGACTTTATAGAACTAATATTGATTATTGTTTTTTGTGAGGAATGGCCAGGTTCAAAGTAAGCTGAACCTGCTTCTGCATCACATCCTTATCTTTTAGTTTCTTTATTTATGTGGCCTCTGACATGAAAGGCTGTAGTAGATAATGAAGCCAAGGATGACTTGCCAGCATCTAATGATGATATGTATGCCATTTCAGTTATTATGAATGGTCACATACACATAAAGTTGTGGGCAAGTTATTCTTGACTACCTAATCTGCTCGGATTCTTATGTCAGATTTCATGTGACATAAGATTATAGAAACTACTTTCTGGAAGGTCAAATCCATCCAAAAAAAAAAAAAAACTAATCTGCAAAGGGCCTGCAATTCAGTGATAGGGCATTATGATATTTACTCCATGGAAGGAAAGGTCTTAGTCTTACATCAATTCTTACTTGACGAATCCTAATTATAACGAACTTTTACTTTCTTTGCAGTTATTTTGCTCAATTCAAATTCAAAAACATGAAAAAAATTTCTTCAATAAATGTCTTTTCAGAAGTCTTGCCTCCAACTCAGAATTTTATTTTCTATCTCATATCCATTTCAAGAGATTACATTACACAAGCCATTGGAAGGCAAAGTGGTATGTCAGAAATATGTTGAGCTTGGCACAAAAATGTTTATTGATGTGGGTATTCATGTCACAATTCATTTAGCTTTTGAATTTAACAAAAATACTTTCATTGATCTCACACGTGTCTGTTTGGGCAAAGAAGATTATATTCTAATAAAAGACAACTTTGATCGTAGATTTAAAGCACGTGCAGAGCCTATTTTCAGATATGGTGACTGCTTGGATCTAAAACATTGCTTAAAGATTGAAACTACTCAATCACTATCTCATTTAAATGAATATGAAACCATACTCATCGACAATTATATATGAAGTAGACCTTGTTTTTGTTCTAAATCAAATAGTTTGAATAAATGGGACTCATTTTTTTTTCACAAACTGACCTATCTCAAAGACACGTATATAAAATAATAATTTACAATTTAATAATAATTTTTTATTAATATATTGTTATGAAAAATAATATTAAATGATAGGTCTTTTATGTGTAGAAATTAGGCAAATAAAACAACAAACAATAGAAATAAAATAAAGAATATTGCGGATAAATTAAAGAATATTGCGAATAAACAAAGTATTCCAAACTCAAATCAACACTTCTGTGCATATATATCTTCTTCTCTGTCAGAGCTTCAACTCAATACAATTTGTGCGTGCAAAAACACTTACAATTGCCTCCAATATATAGAGGGATTTCATCTAACAATAGAACACTCAACTCTGAAAATAGAACATCTTAAAAATAAAACTATCATCTATAAATAGCACATGCTTTTATTCATGGAAACAAAGCTATTTGTTTTATTTGCTTTATCCTAAAAATAGGGACATCTAATTAAAACTAAAATATGTGTGGAAAAGCAAGTTGATTTTTGCTTTTTCTAATACTAGCAAAAGCATGTGGGGAGAAATTATTTATTTCTAACACTCCCCCTTAATTTTGATCTTCAAACTTTTAGTATTCTGGAGCTGAGCATGCACTTTCAGATCTGACATATCCCTGATCAAAAACTCCTAAACAACTTCTCAAATACTGAAAAAACTTCATTTCCCAAAGCCTTTATACAAAAAACAGCAATCTGATCTTCAGATCTTGCTCATTTATCTTGATGTATAAGGTAGGCTCATTGCGACTCTTGCTGAAATCATTCTGAATCAAATAAGAATCAATTCTGTTATACCATGCTCTAGGTGCTTTCTTGAGATCATAAAGCGTTTTTTTGAACATGTATACCTTTCCTTCATGACCTTCAATCCCATAACCTTTTGGTTGATGCACATAAACTTCCTCTTTAAGAAAACCATTCAAGAATTTTGCTTTTACATCCATATGATATATAGGCCATTTGTTTTGAGCTGCAATTGCTAAAACCATTCTTATCGTATCCAAACGTTCTATTAATGCAAATGTTTCATTGTAATCAACTCCATATTGATGTGAAAAACCTCTTGCAAACAACCTTGCTTTATGTTTCTGTATGTAGTGCCCCTACCTGACATCCACCTTTGCACGGGGGTGTACTAGATGGCAGAGCATAGACAACGACTCGTTCTCATAGCCCTTTTCAGACCTGTCATCTCCTTGCACAATAATTTAAGCACTTTATTTGGGATCCAATGTTGTGGACCACGTGAAACCCAAGTTAACATTGTAAAATTTAGATGTGATTGGATAGTTACCGTGATGGCATAAGCCAGATATCTTATCTGTACATTTATAATTAAATAAAAGGAACATTGTGGTGAAAGTTATGTAAAACATAAGCTATGAGGAGCTATGCAAAATGGAGATATCGCTTATGTAAGTCCAAAACCAGTAGCACTTTAGGTTGAAACAGGTCTGCGCATGGAGGAAAAGAAAAGAAATTTGTATCCTTCAAGCTTCCTCATTCCGCTTTATAGAAATGGATTGATTTAGATTTGTACCTGAAGTAGGTTCAACATTTTCGAGAGAAAGGAACCACTGCTGTTGTTGTTTTGTTTGTTGTATACAGAAGATAAGAAGAAGATTGAGGATTAATAGGCACATATTATCTAGCTATAGTTTTTTTCTCTTTTGCTTATGCATTCCTTTGTTACGTGCACTACAACCTTTGTAACACCATTCTCATGGCAAATGAAGGATACTGGTTCATTTTTCCTTCTCTGTTTATTTTATTTTGAATAGTTTTTGTATTTATTAAAGCATTGGAGGTGCCCTTCATGTATCCCACGTATGCCTTGTAATATTTGTCTCTTTCACTCATCCACTTCGTGCTACCCTCATTTTTCCCATTCACAGTTCTATGCAAAGAGAGGTTGGTTCACGTATTACACAGGATGTTGGATATGCACACAATAGTGTTCAAGATGAGGCTTGAAAGCTCTTCAAAGAAACAAATCTGCCAGATGTTAACTCCTGGTGTGTCAAGGTTCCACATATGCACAAAATGGGTTGTTAAAAGGACCTCTCGGGTGTGTAATAAAATGCCATTTTCGTGTTTAAAAGTTAGTGCCAAACAAGAATATTATCAGAGGGGTCATGTTACTAATGTAGCTCTAGTATACGTTGAATTTTGTAGAAACTTTACTCTTGAGATTTGACTGTGGAAGGCATGGGTATGGTCTATTTGAGGCAATAAGGAGTAGATATCCATAATAAAAGAATGGTATTTTGGTGTATGGTCAGAGGTCACTTTTGAAATTCCTTTAGGAACCTTACGCAAAGGATGTGGTCAGTCTACTATAATGAATCAAGGAAAAGACACTAAAACCATTCAATTAGGTGCCTTGTAGAGACGTACTCTCATGGATTGTGTTGGTGGAAAAACACGCACAAATTGGAGTTTTGAAGAGAAATGAGAAAGCCTGCAAATTGTTGCCAAAATGCCTAAATTTGTTGCGGTCTCGTCAAATTCCGGGATCGCGAGATTATTGTAAAAGGTATGGATCACTCTTCCTCTCGCTTCAAACTAAACATTTCATCATTTTTTTGTTTAGCATTGGATTTCAGTATGTTGTATATTAAAACTGAAATACAACTTAGAATGAATGATATGGATTTTACCTTTCCCAAAAATATTTTTCTTTAAACTTTAAAAAATAAAAATAAAATAGGCCTTGGAACCATGCGCTTGGAGCGCCATGTTGAACTGTTAATGGGAACCAAAACCTCAAACAAGATCAATGTCAACCCAAGTCACCATGAAATTGCATAATCAGGATGACTAACTTGATTAGATGCCTTAAACAAGGTGAGATTCAATACCCTTTTAACACTTCAGTCACATTTGGTGACGTTCCAAATTTACGAAATTGTGATCAGTTTTGGCTTACAAATGTCGTATCGATTTGGTGTAACTAGAAAACCCCTTGATCTACCTCTAGCACTCTTATGTGAGAATCGAAAACAACTCTCAGTTTCATAAAAAAAATGATTTCGTAAGTTAGAGTTGTAAGTGGATATTGGTGCCCACCGATTGTCGTATAACAGAAGTGTTCGATGGGTTTACGATAATTGATCTCAAAGTCACCTTCAAAAATTGAGCCCTGTTTAACCTAATCAAATTCCATCAAACTTGACGAGTTCTGTGTTTATAAGGCGATACGAAGTAATCAATGAAATTTATGTTTGAACGTAAAATGAGTGGCTTTGGAAACCATACTGTAAGCACTTTAGTTGATTTGATTAGTCTTTGCACACTTGCAACTTAAGCTAGAAAATATACCTGAGCATCCCATTCGTTATGTAAATTACTCGTGAACCCTTTTTATAGCGTTAAAGTGTGTGTAGAGTATTATTTAATCAATTACTTGGTATGAAAGGATTTTGCAATATATATTGTTCTCTATCTCCTCCCCCCCTCTCTCTTAAAATAAATATTAAATTGTGGTTGGTCTTGGAAATGTGAATGGATTAAGAATGCAAATGAGTTTGAATTAAAATGAGTATGAATTGAGAAATGGTCAAAATATTGTGAGTAGCAAAGAAAATATTTTACACATTCTCTCTCTTCCCTACTCTCTCTCTCTTAACAAAGAAAGAAAATCAAATGAATGTGTGAGGAAATTATCTCTCCCCTCTCTTTGTAGACACCAAAATTGGGCCACACTCCCCTTGGTCCCTTTTCGAATAGCCAACTCAAACATATTCACCTAACCATGACCCTTTTATCCCACATTAATATTAGTTTAGTTATTTATAATTAAAGTGATACTCATCCTCACAATATTCATTATTTAATTACCCTAATTAAACTAATTTCCACCTCACCTAGACACCTTACCTCACCACCTCACCTAGACACCTCATCACAAACCTATTCTTAGCATGTTTCCCTTTTACTAGGACTCAGTATTCACTCATCATAACTAAGACTTAGTCCCACCTACCTTAATGAACTAAGACTTAGTGCAACCCTAAAATCACATGTCTATTCTCCCTCTAACTACATTCTCTCTCATTAAAACGTAACATTCCGTTTTGATCCGCGAGAATACATAGAGTTGTCCCAAAACATTGCCAAGATCTGGCATTTTTAGTAAACCTAGGATTTCCCACCTTAACCAATGCCGGTCAACCCTAAACTAACGTCGGTCATCCTTGTTGGTGAAATTTCTAGGTTTGCACACGTTGCCTTAATTTCCATGCTTCATTTTTGTTCCAAGACGTCTTTTTGGCTCAAGCTGGTGATCTGCAACTCGTTTTTTCAGTTGGATGCTTTCAAACTGCCCTCAATATTGTCATTTTTCCCTAATCTGAAACAAAATCCGAGTTGCTCTCTTTTTGTGCCCTAATTCCTTCCTTTTTCTGGCCATATCGTTTTCCCCTTGTTAAATCATTCAAAACTCATATTTTGGTCAATTTCCTTTTATGTGCAAACGAATTTCCAATCCCCTGGCCGAAAATAGATGTAAAATCATGTTTCATTGGATTCAAAACTGAAAAATTTGCCTTCCTTGTGAAAAAATTTGATTTCAGAAGCATCCCCTGCATTTTTGCATTTTGACGGGCGTACGGGCATGTTCTACCCGTCAAATTTATCATTGCAATGTTTATGCTGACGTGGCAGGCTCTCATTGGTTGATATATGTGGGAAAAACATTGCTAACTTGTCACTTTTTGAAGTTTTGCAAAAGGAAATTTTTTTGTCCACTGCCCCGTAGTGTTACAATGGTGTGCTTACGTGGCACGATATAATTGGTTGGAGGATCATCAGGTGGCGGGTCGCACTTAGATTTCTTGCTTTTATTTTGCAAAAATTCTTAAAATCCAAATTTTTCTCGAAGGCCCGCAGTGAATGGCATGATGACACGTAACACAGGATGGTCAGGCGGGTGGCGGGGGGTAACTTAAAACTTTTTCTTAATTTTTGAAAAAGTTCTCAATGTTAAATTTTACTCTGAGGGCCCGCGCCCAATGGTATGGCGACACGTGGCATGGGAGGATCAAATGGGCGGTGGTGGATTTAAATTTTTTTCAATTTTTCGGGCTCAAAACGTCATGGAAAATTTCGACCCAAAGGCCTGCACCCAATGAAAGGGTGACACATGTCTAGGGAGGTCAACTGGAAAGGTGGGGACTTGGAAGAGTTTGAAAATTTTGGCTTCAGAATGTTAGAGAAACGATTCGGCCCGAAAAGCCCGTGCCCAATGGGATGGTGACACGCGTCCACGAGAGTCAGCATGGAGAGGCAGATAGTTGGAATTTTTTTTAAGTTTTTGGCTTCAAAATGCCAAAGGAAACATTTCGACCTAAAGGCCCGCATTAAATAGTAAAATGACACGTGTTCATGGGGATGAATTGGAGGGGCGAAGGTTTGGAGAAATTTGAAGTTTTTTAAACTTCACTTCACAAGGTAAAAAGAAAATTTTGGGGCCAAGCTCCCGCCACCAATGAAAGGGGGACACGTGTCCGGGAGGTGGCGGAGATATGGAGCACGCGGAGAGAAAGTTGAAAATTTTGCAAAATTTTAGCGAAAAATCTCAAGGTGAAAAATAAACCCGCGAAAAAATTTGGAGGGTCGTCTCCGCATCCAATAGGATAGAGACACGTGGCACATTTCAAAAGGTAAAAAGGAAAGCTCGGGCCCACATGAATTTTTGATGCTCATGGAGGAATGAGGAAAAAAGGGGGGGTCGGTTCCGTAGCGAATGGCAAACCACCACGTGGTAGAAGTAGCAGCGGGCGTTCGGAGGCGCGAAGCATTTTGAGAAAATTTTCCTTTTCTCAAAAAAGTGGCAAAATGCATCAAATTGGCCTGCGGTTTTGGTGAAGGCCCACAGAAGGACATGTGGTGCATCCGGGGGCTCGTGGGGAAAATTTTCAAAATTTTCCCAAGGTCAGAAAAAGTTCAAAAGGCATTTTTTAAGGTTGGAGGCTTGGTCCAATGGTGTTTGGACACGTGTCCACTTTATCCAGAAGTCAAAGAAGATATTTCTTAGTCTACATGATGTATCTCATCAAGACACGTGGAGGGCGGAATTTTAAAGTTGATTTTAATCAACGGTTGCTGTGCGTTTTCATTTTTGGGCACCATGGATGCTCCAAGAAGTGTGGAATCGTCGTTTTTGCACCGATTCACATGAAATTTTATATGAATATGCATCTCTTCAACCTTCTAAACACAATGGCACCATTCTTTTGAGCTGATTCAGTGTCCTATGATGTTTTTTGATGAAATTTTTCTCTCGACCCGTGAAAAAACGTGAAAGGTGAAAGTAAAAAGTTGCAGAGTTAAAAATGGTGAGGGAAAAAGGTGAAAAATGATTGCAAGTGCATGCTGGCATGGTGGAATGCCAAAAACGTGACCCTAGGATGGATAAGGATCCGAGTTCATGCAATATTTTAAAATATTTGTGCATTTCTGGCATTTGGCGAGCTGTTTCACAGTTTTATATCATTTTTCATCAAGTGGATAGGGTTTTTGTGACAAATTTGATCCCTTTGGCATATTCTTTGCTTGGGATGTAAGGATTCAAGATGGCATAGGGTATATTATGTAATTTGGAGGCATTTTGTTGAGAATTTTGGAGAAAGAGAGAAGAATTTTCACAGGGAAAACTGGAAGAAGTCCATTTCCTTTTAGAGAAACTACCTGAGAGCCATTTTTGATTCCAATTTGCATCAAATGTTCATCATGTTGAGCTGGTTTCAGCTGTAAAGCCATCAACAAGCTTTGAGATTGTCTAAATAACATTCCCTTGCTGATATATTTGATCAAATTCTTGGATTAACTAGTTTTATCTCTTGGCAAGGCTTGCATACACTTGTATTTCAGTATGTTTTCAATTTGTGTTTCATGCTCATGTTGCAATATTGTGTTTGGGATCTTTATTGGTCATACATGGTCTCATTTCTTGTAGAGGGTTTGAAGGCATCTGCAATCTTCCATTCAGAAGAGCATTCATTTGAGTGAAGATAAACAAATTTAAATTCATCTTACCTTCCTTGTAAATTGAGGGTGTTTGTAAACCTTTGGGTGTACCTTAGGTGATGATCTAACAAGGAGTTCTGAATGCTTTATTGGTATTTTGCTTCAAGCCTTTGTGGCAGGCTATCAAAGTTTGTATGGAATAGTGCAGATTTGGGCATCCATATGTGCACACATCCCAGTTGAAAGAGCACTTCAAATTCATTGAAATATCTCTGTTGTTTAGGTGTTGTGATTCATTTGCAAAGTTTCCTAAAGAAGGTGATGACTTCTAACTACTCTTGTCCCCACATCTCTCATCATAATTTCATTTTAAACTAACTCATCCTACCTACAATACCCCTGCATCTGCATTGTGTGTCCACAAAAGAATTCAATCCTTTCACAAAAATGCACAAAGTTGATTAGGGTTCTATCATGTCTTTAACAACTCTAGCTTTGTTTTGAAAAAATTTCCATCATTTAGTAGTGACAACTCCTTTGAGTTTGGATAATCGATATTTGATCATGTTTTCACAAAGCCTCCTCCACATCATACGCAAAACACAAGGATATCTCCATCTCTTTACCATATAGGGGCTGCAATATAGGTTCTCTTGCCTTGGTTGATAGGCACAACCTAATAGTGAGGGTTAGATCAAAACCCTTATGAAGGTGATATCCACTCCCTCAAATCTTGAATGCAAACAAGCAGATAGGTGTTCTCCCCGGCTACAAATGACATACAAACCATCTATCTATCCTTGAGTGTCTTGTGCAAGTTCATGATGCTGTTCAAGTTGTGAAGGAGATTAAATCTGGATACCAACAACCCTAAACCATCGTCGGTTACCATATATTCATTTTGGTAACCTTGTTTGATAGGTTGGCCACATTCTCGAGTTTTGGAATGAAGGAGATCTGCATGCAAGTAAGAACCAGAGCCTTTTCGCTCATCCAGATAGCCATAGCTAGCACCAATACTGATCCAAAGGTATTTGCATTCACGGTAGTATTCCGGGAAACATTGTCGTAGCACTAAGCACCATTCCATAGATAAACCTTCACTAGCATCTTTAACCACCTCTCCACCACTATGGGCATTTAGAACCCTTCTAAACTCCAAGTAAGTTGGTTTCTCCTCTGTCACTTGTAGTTATATTCTCTCTTTGCCTCCATCCATTCATTGTTCTTACCTAGATCTATCCTTCATCTCTCTCTATCAACCACCCACTCACACCCAACATAAACTTAACAAAACCTATCTCAAAACTACCTCCCTGACCTAGACCTCACAAACACCCTCCAAACTCTTTGTGTAATCACAGAGAGAACCCAAAACTCATTCTACAACATCTTCCAGCTTCCCACAGTCACCAACACCGGTTAGCCCTAACCATGATCGGTCCGCCTTATATCGACATATGTCTCCTTAATTGATATTGGTCATTGTGACTGTCAACCCAACCTAATAACTCAACCCTTAGCCTACCCCAAACCTCACTCAAAACCTTACCACACCTATCTTGGACCTGTCACCTCACCCTCCCCCACATAGACCTTTTCAACTCTTTGTTCCAAAATAAAAGAGAGCCCAAACACCCTCCACTTGACTCCCTGCCACTTTCCATGGTGACCGATATCGGTCACCCTAAACCAGTATCGGCCATACCTAAACCGACATCGGTCACCCTGATTGGCGTCGGTCTCTGTGCCTAATAAAACTGCTTCAGACCAGCAACCAACCTATCCCACCTAAAACAACCCAAACACCTTACCCAACTTTACTAAGACCCTGTCTATGACCCAAAGACCACCTGCGTTACCTGCAACCCGACCTGAGACCTTTACCTACACAATACCTTAGTATTTAATTGGATTGATGTTAATAGTAATCCGAGGCACCCAAATCAAAACACTAGCACTAGATTCTTTTATTTACATTTTAAAGTTATTTTATAATGATTTATAAACAGTAGATTGATGACCTTTTAGGAAGTATCACACTTCCTAGATCTAGCATACGCTAGGTAGTCCACTATCATATACTATTTAACTCTTTTTTGTGGTCTTGTTTTGTATTTCAGGTAGTTCCTCCTAGCCAAAAGGAAGATCTCACAGTCAGCATTGGATCAAGAAGTCAGAACACGCACAACGACCTTTAAACCAACCATCACAACAGGTATTCCTCCTTGGCCCATACCCTTATCTGTTTCGTCAAATCCTTAAAGAAAATGGTGAAACATTTTGGCACGCCCGGTGGGACCCATCAGGGGTTCTTTTGCATTTTATTCATTCCTAGGTGAAAGTTGTGTGTTTGTTTCCCTTTCGAAAAGCTTCCACATTTATTTTCTTCTCTAGAATCTTCCCCTCTTTCTATTGTCTAAAAGCAATCATGTTTTGGTGCTTTAAAAAGAATACTTCTTTCTTTCATTAATATTGCATTAGTGAAAGAATATCCCTCTTCTTGTTCATTACTTGCTACATCAAATATCACATTTCAATTTGGATTTAAAACACTTGAATGACATTCTGATTTATTGCATTATATCTCACATTAAAATTGAGGGCAACCTATACGCTGGAAGTCATGACCAGCTGATGGTTGACACAACTGAATCGTAGAAAGAACATTCTTTCTTCTCTCTCTTTGCCAAACTACACAAATTAGAATATATACATCTTCTTAAACAACATCCCACCCGGAAGAAGCTGTCAATGATCACACGATCAGAGGATTGACAGTGGGCACCCAGCTGGTTATCTCTGTCCAGTCATCACCTCAGAGAACGGCCCACCCCTGCCAAAACATAACCTGAAACCTCACCTTTAGAATTTCCTTCTTCGTAGGAAGCCTTCCCAACCAAAAACTTTGTTCTATATTCACGAGTCATTCTTTACATAACATAAGCTAAACACACTAAATTCACTTGTAGGATTAATTTTTTTCTTAGCTTTATGCTTGACTTACGTTTTGAGGTGTGAGGTCGTATTCTCCTTTTTTCTTTCCTTTCACACTCAACAATCATAGTTGGTGTATTCCAACTGCTTCTGAGTGTGTCAGGACTCATTTTTACCCTACTCAGATTTCTGGGTTGGTATCTCATTTAACCTTAATTCACAAAAAGTAAAATTTTCTTCATTCTACAGATTTCATAGTAACCAACATCAGTTTACATCTGACCGTCATCGGTTTACCTGACCGGTGTCAGATTCCTTGTGCTTTTGGTCAGTTTACCCAAAGTGCACTAATCTCATCTTCTCTCTATTTCAAATCTCTAGTGTATCATTGTATTCTCTATACTCTGATATTAGTCATCAAATACAACTTTCCTAGTTGATAAATTTCATCTAGTTTCTGCCTCATTTGCTGAAACTATTATTTTCTCACAGTAATCGGTATCAGTTCCTGTAACCATCACTGCCGGTCACCCCTTAACCATCAGTTAGTCAACTGGCATCGGTCTGTTTTTATTTTAGTCAAAACATTTACTAATTTCCCTCTTAATAATTTGTTTTCCATCATCTGCTATTTTCCTGTGTCATTTACAGAATACAGTCTTCACTAGGTCAACATTTATTCACATGGTGTTGACTCACAGCCAAACTAACACCCTCGTATTTCATGCCATCTGTCAGCCACTCCCACCTAGTCCATCACCACCATCCATCCTATCACCTATGGATCTGACTCAACTTATCCCCATCGCTACTGGCGACGAGGAGTTCGCAAAACTCCTTGACCAGAATCTCACTGCCCTCCAGTACTACCTTGCTCATTCTTCCACCCAGGATTCCTCAGGATAGTTAATATACGACATGACCGTATCTATCCCTCCTACTCTCGCCCCCACCTCTGCATCAGCTAGCACCATCTTGGCACTACCATCATCCACTTTACCACCTGTGGTGCCTCAACTAGGTCCCACATCCGCTATAACTACAGCATCTATGTCATCTATCACACCTATGCAACATCAATTGTCCCTCCAAAGCCACTTTAAGTATAGCCCCATCTACACCTGCCACTTCACATATACCTATTGCATCACAACCACCTCCGGTGTCGGCAACTTACACCCCTTTCTAAAACCTCATCCTTTCTATCCCACAGTCCTTACCCCCAATCACCACTAGAGTTGTTACGACTACCCCACCCACTTACACATACTACCAACAACCCCCGACCTCATCTATCACTTATTCTAGCTATGTGCCACCTACATCTATTCCTCCTACGTAGTTCTCATACTCAATGCCACCATACACTAGCATACCACCCACCTCATACATTCAGCATCAACCCCCTTTTTCTGCAGGGGCACCCATTCATCACAACCTACTAACGACCTCATTAAAATGATGATGGAAAAGATGCAGACCTTAGAAGCATCTATTTCTGGCTCCTGTAATTCTTTAACTTATGATGAAATCTGTAACGAGCCTATCCATCCATCTATTCCCATTCACCCCTACCTTGTGCATTGGGAAATGCCTAAATTCAATCACTTCAACAGTAAATAAGACCCACAGCAACACTTGCAGTCATTCAAACATGGGTGCTACCTAATCACCCACGATGACGCTTTGCTCCTACGAAATTTCCCAATGTCCTTGACAGGACCAACATTGGATTGGTATAGTGGACTACCTCGACATTCCATTTATTCCTTTAATCAAGTAGCCCAAGCTTTCTTAGACCATTTTTCAATCAATGTTACCAAGAAAGTCACCATGACTGATCTCTATTCAACCCGACAGTATGAAGATGAATCTATCGCAAATTTCATTGCCCGCTGGCAGAGTCTTATTAACCAATTGACATTCCAGCTACCTCAGACTGAACTTATTGAGTTGTTCACTAGAGCTTGTGCCAGACACATCTCACCAACTCTGCAAGTCCAAACCTTCCAAACCTTTGATGAAGCATTCACCATGGCACAAAAACTTGGAAATTTGTGTCATTGAAGAAAAGAAAATCCAATTACGAAACAAGAACACCCCATTCAAATCAAATGACTCTTCTTCATCTTCAAAACCCCAAAGTAACTATTCAAATCCCAAAGGATCTGCCAACGTGGTAGTCCTCAAGGTAGGACCACCTCATCCTTCTAATCAAGCCCAACCTTCTTCCAATCTTTCTCCCATCCAGGCCTTTCAACTCTGGTGGGAGTAGCGGAAGTACACTTCGATTGGAGAGCCCTATTCTTCAGTCTTGGAAAATCTTCTTAAAGCTGGAGCCATTACACTTCCTCCCATAAAACCTCATACAGGTTTTGATCCTACTCATCCTATGCCTGCATGGTATAAAGAACACGACTACTATAATTACCATCATGTTAAAGGCCATAGTGACGGTAACTGCATAACTTTTAAGAACATTGTCCAAGAGATGATAGATAATGGAGACCTTGTCATGGACAACCCGAATGCGCCAGAAAATCAAAATTTTCACATCTTTAAAAATTCATTCCCTAATCATAAACCATCGTCTAATCAAAATAGTGAACCTTCATCCAGTGACAACAATGTCCGTGAAGTCCATGTGGTTTTTGATATCGTACCAACCATTCCTCAAAACCTACCTACTTCATCTATTGAGGAAATTTTGGCATGAGCTCCTCTACCCATAGAGGAGCATACCTCTTCTACTCCTTCACCCACAGAGGAGTCCCCCTCATCTCCCCCTACTCTCATGGAGGAACCCACACCTTCTACCAATGTCATTTCACCATCTACCTCACAACCTACCGAACAGTCAACACTTTTAATTCTCCCATCCACAGGAGAATCATCATCACCTTCTCCTCCACCAAGGGAGAAGTCTACATCACCCCACCTATTATCTCTCCTACCCATGGGAGACTTGTCAGACATGCCACTACCTATTGGGGGCAGTTCCCCCTCAGCATCCCAGAACCCCATTGACATGATCTCAGCTCTTTTACCTATAGAGTCTGAGGCTAGCCAATTCCCTATCTCACAGACATATTTTATAGGGATTTCCACCAAACCAACTCCATCTTCTTCTTCAGTAATCCATTTTCATGGCTGGTCAATCGCTTGGATTACGTTGATAATTCCATGCTCTGGGGATGTCTTCGGCTCCCCTTTTTGACCCAAATGCAAATGTTTCCTGAAGATACTTCCACGATCTACCCAAAGGTATTTTCAGCAACCAAATCAACACTGACCATGCCTATTGAAATGACTTCTTCTTCATCATCTCTACCTACATCTAAACCTTTACCCACAACTAAAACCATTTCAAAACCTCAAAACCTACCCACACCTATGTCCTCACCTATATCTAGACCCATCACTACTTTGGGTGTCATGCCGACATCAAGCCTTACTCACCCACCTGTCAAATTGGACTTAGCAGCATGTCATCTCAAACCCACACCAACATTATCCCTCCACCTAAAATAAAACCCAACCTTCTAGGCTGCATACACCAGTCTCACCTACCACACCTTTGTCACCTTCCCCCTTCCATCCATCCTAGGGCCCCATCCATCAACCTTGATCAAACAGTCTCCTACCCAAGGCTAGTCAAAAGCTAAACAACCTACTACTACCTCATGAGCCTTTGTTACACCTCATTCACCCAAAAACCAAACACCCTCACCCTCACCCATGCACTTCTTGCCACCTATACCTCCACCAGTTACTATAACCCCAACCTTGCCTATATGACTTCAACCCATGCCATCTACCCAACCTCTACAAACCACTTCCACCGCAACTTGATTACCCCCATGGGTAACCCGTCCTCTTCCACCATCTGCTTTCCCTTCTGCATCTCGTACTCCCCTGTCACCTTTACCCAAGAAGGTGCAACCCAAAGATAAGAATCCACTACCCTCCAATAAGGTAGTCAAACCAACAAAACCTTCCATCGCTAGCTCTTCTACCCCACCTTTACCCAAGCAGATGCCATCAAAACATAAGACCATACCACTTATCAAACCAGTAGACCAACCCATTCCCCCTCCTATAAAGCCTCTTCCCTCACAATCATCCACACCTCTACCCAAACCCACACTCACTTCCCATTGTGATCCATTAGTGGGGTCCTACGCCAACATTTTAACCAATCTCTTAGAGACTTCCATCATCACATTACCACCACTTTGACCTTACGATCCTCTCAAACCCAAACCAAAAGGGTTTGATGAAACCAAGATTTGTGCCTATCATCGTGTGCCAGGACATGATGTAGAAAATTGTAAGGCTCTAAAGACCGTTCTTCTCCAACTTTGTCCTCCTAAAAAAACTTCGATGATGATGACCTTCTTGATGAGGACCATGTTCCACCTTCACCTGTCACCACACATCATCATCCTTTACCCATTCAGTGATCAATATCTCCATCCCCACAACCATTTTTCCCACTCCAAAATTTGAGATTAACATGGTCCGTATTAGAGAGTTAGCCAAATCACCACCCAAATGTCATTATTGCACCCTACTCATTTCACAAGGATCTTATCCACTGCTAGGATTTTTCCCCTCATGTCATTATACCTTTCATGACACACCCTCTCCATCCACCTCCCCTCATATTAACATGGTTCACATTGCTACCCATGCTCAGAAAGACAAAGGAAAAGAAAAAGCAACTAGCCCATCAACCAACCCTGTGCCCAATATACCATCTACACCCACACCCAAAATCACCATCTGTGGACCTACATACCCTATCTCTGATGGGGTCACCCATCGTGCAATGATAAAACAATTACATCAGTCTCCTCTAAAGATGTCTTTGTATGATCTCATCCAAACTTCTGAATCCCATAGACAAGCCCTTATCGAGGTTTTATAATCCATTGAAGTTTTACCCAATGACCCCACACCAGTGGCCTCCATTATTACCCCTCACCACATGGCCTCACTAACCAAATCATCTCCTTCTTCTACCCCCATGCCCACTCCTCAAGTTGTCACCCTCAGCTTCTCTGATGAGGAGATTGTACCTCTCTAGTCAGATGACCCTGATCCCACCCTATTCATTTCCATCTATATCGATAACATATGTGTACGATGTGTCATGATCGATGGTGGTGCTAGCATTAACATCATCTCCTCCCACACATACAATCAAATGTGTATCCCTTCTAATTATATGCATAATAACCTAGTTATGCTGTGCTCCTTCAATGATGCCATTACCTCCACCCTTGGCACCATTATCCTTCATGTTTGCGTAGGCCCTCGCACTATCCCAGAACTATTCTACGTCTTAGAGGGAGAGTTCCAAGTATAACCTATTTCTTCGAAGACCCTGGATTCATGTCATGGGTTGTGTCCCTTCAACTTTACACTGCTTGTGTAAAATTCAAGCATGAAGGACATAACTATACCATCCCCACCGACCCATCACCATTCAAAACTTGTAACATGTTGTACCAACCCAATGATGTACTTGTACCAGTCAAGGCATCTACCACTACCCCCACTTCTCCTTCACCCATGACCCCATCCACCAATGATTCCGCCACCTCTCCCACACCTAACTCTTCTATTTCTACTGTTGCCGTAGCCTCTATAGCTAACTCATCTGCTTCCCAACCAATCGATACCCCTCCTGCCCAATCATCTAGTGATTCATCTATCCCCGCCACCCACATATCGACTATTGATCCCTTAGAAGGTGTTTTTCAATGCCTCACTCTGGGGGAGTACCACCTATACAATATCGACACATTCCTCACTCCGCAAGAGTATGGGAACCTATGTCAGCACCCTAGTTATGACTACCACATAGGTGAGGTTTTTCCTTATGGTCCTCCCCACCTTCACACTAATCTAATGTATGGGGGACTTGATATTGCCACTTATTCACCCAAACCTCCATCCCAAACATGACCATTTTCATCTGACCTACAATCCCTTACTAACTGTTGCTTCACCCACACTTTCCTTCACCATTGCGCATGGAAAGGCTTTGGCTTCAGTTTTTATGAACAAGGCCACCATACTTTCATTTCATGTACCACCCGTAAACACAATGATTGTAGTGGCATTGGCTTTACCGCATCACCTTCCAAGAAGGCCCACATCAACCTCATTGAGGAAGAAAAACCTTCTCCACCCCATTCACCAATGTCACCATCTTCACCCACGGAGTCCATAGATCCCGAATCTATTCCTCCTAACTATTGTTTTTTTGTAAACACAATTTCCCTAGGACCTCTGACTTATCAACGTGATGGTGAGGCTCCCTCTTCTCTTCCCTTCATGTATCCTGACATGATCGATGATGATACACCTTCTATTAACGTCATTCAATGTCAGGATGATGAGTCTATCCTCACCTACCTGGGTGCGGAAGATTCTTATATTCACCGGTCATTACCCTCTGAGATGTAAACCATGTTGAATGAATTGACTATCGAAATCAACATTAATACTCAGGATGACCCGCACATTCTAAAGATAGGTCAGTCTTTAGATGTTGCTGAACAGGAAGCTTTTACCTCTTTCCTCTGGGACCATAGCAACACTTTTTCTTGGTCCTATGCTGATATGCCTGGTATTGACCCAAAAATCATGGTCCACAATATCATAACCATTCCTGATGCCAAACCCATAAAACAAAAGCTGGAAAATGCATCCTCGCATTGCTCTTCTTGTCAAAGAAGAACTTCAACGCCTTCTCTCGGTTTCCTTCATCCTACCCATTGACTATCCCCAATGGATTTCTAACATTGTTCCCTGTCACAAAAGCAATAGGGGGACTCTGCATTTGCACAGACTTCCATGACCTCAACCTAGCTTGTCCCAAAGATGATTTTCCCCTACCAGGCATTGACCAACTAGTTGATCTCACCACCGGCCATGAAATGCTATCACTCATGGATGGTTTCTCGGGTTATAATCAAATATTACTTGCTCCAGAAGATCAACACAAAACTACCTTCATCACTCCTTGGGGGACCTTCTGCTATCGAGTCATGCCTTTTGGCCTTAAAAATGTTGGTGCTACATATCAGCGAGCCATGACTTATATCTTCCATGACATCATGCATCACATATTGGAAGACTACGTAGATGACCTTCTTTCCAAATCCAAACATCGGGTGAACACCTGACAGTCCTTAAGGTCATCTTTGATCGTCTCATCAAGTATTGTGTTCATCCTTCAACCTAAGAAGTGTGTCTTTGTGGTACTTTCAGGAAAACTCCTTGGTTTCATCATTTCTTTGTGTGGCATAGAAGTCGATCCTGCTAAAGTGAAGGCTATTCTCGAAATTCCTCCACCTACTAATCTCTGTCAACTTTGAAGCTTGCAAGGTAAGTTGTAATCTATTCATCATTTTATCTCGCAGCTTTCTGACCGCTGTCAACCATTTCATCATCTCCTCAAGAAGGACATCTCATTCAAATGGGATGATGAATGCCATAAATCCTTTGATGCCTTAAAACAATACCTTCTTCAACCACCAGTGCTCATTCCTCCTAAGGATGACCAACCCTTTTACCTATACATTTCTGCCACTGACCATTCTTTAGGTGCCATGCTCGCTCATCATGATGAGAAACATAGAGAGCAAGTGGTTTATTACATAAGTCATACCCTTTTGGACTATGAAACTAGATACACCCATGCTGAAAAACTCTGCTTAGCCTTAGTTTTTGTCACCACCAAGCTTCGTCATTACCTGCTCAACCACAAAACCTTTTTGTCACCAATACTGACCCTCTACATTACATGTATGCCAAACCCTACCAACATCAATGTGTTGCCACATGTTGGCTCATGCTTCTTGCCGACCTTGACCTTGAATTCATCCATCAAAAATCTATCAAAGGCCAAACCATCACTGACCAACTTGCAGATGCACCTCTTTCCGGGAATCAACCCTCTAACTTTGATTTCCCAGATGAATCCATTAGCTACCCTTTCCTTGGATGATGCCACTTACCAAATGACCCTCTTCTTTGATGGTTCCAAATGTCAGCATGGGGGTGGGGGTGTTGGTGTTATCCTCATTCCTCTTGGTGGTGAACCCATGCCTTTATCTTTCAAACTAGATTTTGATTGTACAAACAATATCACCGAATACGAAGCACTAGTATTGGGTCTCCAGGCTGCTTATGCCTTAGATGTTAAGTCAATCAATATCTTTGGTGATTCCCAGCTAGTTGTAAACCAAGTCAATGGTATATACCAGTGTCGTAATGAAATACTTCAAAAGTATAAACATCATGTAGACATACTTTTGACTACCTTTGACCGTTACAAACTTCAAACCACCCCACGTTCTACCAATAAATTTGTGGATACCATGGCCTGCCTGGCTTCTCAGATACCCACTTTTCCTGCCGAATCTAAAATATTTGTCACAATACAAAGGTTACAATCACCCTCTTATTTACCTCATGAGGTCCACTCCATCGGAACCGTTGCACCTGACCCATGTGACCTTTGGTATAAGTAGTTTGCAGACTATCTTTCCCTTTCCATTCTACCTCCTGATCTCACTCATAATGGACAACGTGCCTTTCTTAAAAGTGTCTCTCACTATGTCATCATGGGTGGTCTCCTTTATAAGTGTGGCTTCGATGGTATTCTCTTATGATGCCTTACAAGTTCTGAAATTCCCTACACCATCAAGGAAGTTCACGATGGAATTTGTGGAGGCCACTTTAGTGGTTTAGCTGTCACTAAATGCATTCTTCACCTTGGCTATTATTGGCCAACCCTAAACCATGACTGTTGTGACTATGTCAAACGTTGTGTGAAATGCCAGCAACATGCTAATCTTCATCACACACCTAGTCATGCCTTTTAGGTCACACGAGACCTTTGGCCTTTCTTTCAATGGGGCTTGGATCTTGTCAGAGAGATCAATCCCCATTCTTCACAATGCCATCAATGGATTATAACCACTACAAAATATTACACTAAATGGGTAGAATCCATTCCCCTCATTTCTACAAAATCTGAGAAAATATGTGAATTCATCAACCATCACATCATTTGTCGCTTTGGTGTTCCTCACTGTCTCATCACTGATAATGGAAAGCAATTCAAAAACAAAACCCTACATAAGTTGTGTGACACTTTTGGCATTCAACTCAGTTTCTCATCACCTTATTACCCACAAACCAATGGCCAAGTAGAATCAACCAATAAAACCTTGAACAAAATTCTTATGAAAGTAGTTGATGATACTGGGAAGGATTGGCATATGCACATTCCTTTCACCTTGTGGGATTATCGCACTAGTATTCACACTTCAACTACTGCCACACCTTTTTCTTTGGTCTATGGTACCGAGGTTGTCTTGCCTCTCAAAGTCCAGATTCCATCTCTCTGCATCTCACTACAAGACATGCTCAACGATGATGATTTTCACCAGGATCATTTGGCACAACTTGAGTTATTAGATGAATTTCATCTCAATGCTCTTGACCATCTCCAAATCTACCAAAAATGTATCAAACATGCCTATGACAAATGTGTCCATGAATGAACCTTTCAGGTCAGTGACCTCGTCCTGAAGGAAAATCAACATGTAACCAAAGAAGAGAAAAGTAAACGGGGAAAATTTTCTCCTAATTGGCTTGGACCCTATATCGTTACCCATGCCTATGGATCAGGTGCTTATCATTTGTCTTCACTTGAAGGTAAACCCAAACCTAAGCCCCTCAATTCCTTGCATCTTCGACCATTTTATTGTTGACATCAAGTCCTATATCACTTTCTGTCAATTGACCGCTCATCCCTTGAGCATTGTTCACCTTCCATATTACCCATTTTTGAGGATCAACGACTAAACAAGAATCATGTGATTACCCATCACCTTTCAGCCTTATCTTCAATATGAGTACCATGGCTCTACTCATAGCATGATTCTCATGGATACTTTTCATCTTTTTAAAGATGGAATCCCATGGTCGTTCATCACTTGAAACCACCTCTTTCATAGTTAACCTCTGTGTGTTATGGTTTTGTCTTCTAAACAAGAACCTAATCTTCCTCTATAGTCTTGTCCATGACTTAAACATCCAAAAACAAAATGGGATTCAACTCCTTGAGTCAAACTTCTAGAAAAAAGATGACTCCCTCAAAAAGGACATCTCTTCTCTCTATCTTGCCGCTATAAATAGATTGCTCCCTTGAAGGACAACTATATAAAGTCATTGCAAAAATACAATAAAATATTTAGAAGCTTCCCGCATTGATCAGCTTCACGAAGACCTCAAGGAGATAATATACTCATCCCATATAGACTTCCCACATCGATCAGTCTATTAAAAACAAACAAATGAAGAAAATGATAAATTTTCATCATGGACTTGCCTATTTTTTGATCCTGGGTTTCTTGCTAGGTAAACATGTTGTCATACACTAAGTTACGCTAAACCACCCACTTTCACCTCATTTCCTTTTCACCCTAATTTTCTCTCTACTCAAGGGACTTGCCACAACTGTGACATTTTGTGATCATGTGACTTTCTTCACCCTTAGAATAGTCCATTATGCAATGCCTTTAGGGTCTTACGTTCATAAGCCCATCTGGGGTATGGTAGACTCATTAGGGTTGTTATCAATTAAGTGGCTCTTTTACCACCTCTTACCATTCACCTTCCTCATTACTTATTGATTATCCTATACAGGACCAGACCATCGACACCTACATTTTCACCTCCAACCATGCCTTTCACCTAAGACTCAATCATGCCTATGACCTACACTCAATCATACCTAAAACCTACCAACCCATTCCTCTACCTCATCACATTCTTCCCTAGCTTATGGGAGAACTACATCGGCCTGAGGCCCCTTTTCACTGGGGCTATGTAGGCAGCACTCCTAGGGCATGGGGCCCTTGGAGGTTAGCTCGGCCACTCTTTACCCTAACCTATTTTCCCCCATTTTCCTATTCATATTCTATCTTAGTTTCCATTTTCTACAACACTTGGAAATTAATACAAACATACATATCTACCATGTTATCACATCATAAAAACATCCAATCAATCATTTCACATTTCCATAATATCAAAGATTTTGGAAATCTACACCATAACATACATATAACTCATCATTTATTTCCCATGTTACCAATAACTTGGACATTAAACCAAAATCATAAACCATGACTCAACCATGCCTATGACCTGACTACATCATGCCTATACCTGACTCCACCATGCCTAACCAACCTAACTCAACCATGCCTAGGACCTAACCACACCATGCCTATGACCTAACTCCAACCAAGACCTAACATGCCTATGACCTGACTCCACCATGCCTAAAACACCTAGTTTCCATCCATATACAACTAACAATCAAATTTTTCCAACACAAGTACATCATCCACAATCATCGATCTCATCATAAAATTCTATGTATCCATCCAATATACACTGATACAAAATAATATCAATCTCTCAAAACTCTCATATATAGCCTCACCATCTTCGGCACACAGGCTAGTATATGATCAAAAATCTCAAAACTCTCATATACAACCTCACTATCTTCGGCACGCAGGCTGGTATCTATCAAAAATCATATATAAAAAAATATATATAAACAAAAAATGTACGCACATCAATCATCCTCCCCTCTGATACCCTCCATGTCCTATCTCACCATCTCTCCTCCTCTCCTCCTATGTGGTGACCTAGCTAACATCTTTCCCCCTGCCATAGGTATATGTCTCGCCTCCACTGGACCTATAGCTGGGTTAGACCTCCGTGAACTAGTTGTCTCACTCTGACCCTATCTATGGGCTCGTCAGCCCCCTATACTCTCTACACTATGAGTGTGGGATCTCGTCCTCTCACTCAAGGCCTGTTGTACCCTGTGCTCTGTATAGGAGGGGACATCTATCCCGGCAGTTGTCAAATGATCCTGATAATAGCGCACCTCGTTCAGGGCATCCCTGAACCATGCCATCAATATTGTCTGTGGAGGTGCCATGGGCCTCGTTGCCACCTATGTACTAGGACCTGCTACTGCTGGCCTTGGCCCCTATGCCTGTAAATCCTATCCCTGACCCTATGCAGGTACATGTACCACCACCTATCCCTGGGTAGCAGCTAACTACCCCTGTAATGTAGTCACCTGGCCCTGTAAGGTGGCTACCTGTGCCTGTGATGCCGCTAGCTGGCTCTACAAACCCGTGACCTGTGCCTACAGAGTGGAAATATGTGCCCCATCCTATCCTAGCCCCTGCACATGTACCTGTGCCAGTTGTCCCTGTAAAATAGTCACCTACCCTATCAAGGTAACTACCTGTGCCTGTGCAGCAATCAGGCTACACTCCCAATGTTGTCACATGTCCCTATAGTGCATCTCTCTACACTATCACTATAGCCAAATGTGGCTACCCTGGCCATGGAGGTGCCACCTGTAACTCTATAGCCCACCACCATCTATACCCATCAGTCACCCCTACATCATCAATCTAGCCATCCACCAGCATCTCCACCTAACCTATTAGATCTGTGGGGTGTGGTAGAGCCAAAGGCCTCTCCACATCCTCTCAGAGATACCGTACAACATGCAGGGGCACATCCTGGACTAGTCCAAACTATCACCAGATTCTATCCACTGGAATCATCTCATGCTCATCAGCACGTCTACCTTGTATCCACCGCAATAGCTGCAACCCCCACAACTCCCGCCTCATACCTCTAAATGTTGGATAGCCCACATATGACTGCCATACAATATCCATCACATAAAGCCCCTCCAACCTCTGTCTATAGTGCATGACATCATAGGTCACCTCCTCACCTCATCGACGATCCCCAGTTGCCACCCACCTCCTATAGCCTGCTCTCTATCCACCTCTATGCCAATCTGCTACTGGAAATCCTCACAGCCGCACTATCACAATGTGCTCATACACCCAACAATGCAACATGAAGGTACAACATAGGCCATAGCGGCGCATCCTCTGATAACCCCAGAGCTCTCTGTATAACTGCACCAAATAGGTAGGTGCCCAAGAAAAGTGGACCTGATCCTCCACCATCTCCTGTAAAACCCCCATCAAACCTCAGGGAAATCAGCCACCCTCTGAATTAGGTAGAGCATAGTACCCCACTGCAACCATCATCAATACCGCCAATCACATCTCCTCTGGGTGTGCTGCATACATCACCCCATATACAAGGCTCACATTGTGCTTAGTCAACTTAGTCGCCATCTCCAAACACTAGTAATCATCTCCTGAAAGCCACATCTACTGACATTGTATACACCGGCTCACCAACAATCAACAATCACAATATCTGGTAGACATCCGCTAGCATGATCTTCATCTCACTGGTGGGTAAGTGGAAAGTGTTGGTCACGACGTCCCATCTATCGATGAGCACAACCATGAGGCTATGATCTTGTCGGATCCACCTATACCACCTGATGCCAACTAGGCCAACCACTTGAATGTGCCCCCACTCCTCTGCGGTCACACGAGGTTGTATTTCTCCCAACAGCGGTGGGAATCTATCCTGCATCGTCAGCTAATATCATGCCTACACCCATACAACTCAACCATGTCAAAAATCCACACACCTATCTATTCCATACCTACTTCCCTGACCTATCATCTACCCTATGCCCATTTACCCCAAGCTCATATTACATTACCTAGGACATCACTTACCTAACCCCTTTCCTCCTACCTCTCTTTTGTTCCCTCTTATACCCCATTTATACCCATTCCTATTTCCACCAACTCTTTTTCCCTCCCAATCTAGCCTCACCCCATTTATGTTGATTGATATCGGTCATTACTGACCTTATCGGTCACATCATGACTGAACATCAGTCACCTAACCATGACTGATGTAGGCTTAATCCAACTGACGTCGGTCACCCTTGACCGACATCGGTCTCTATTTCGGCTCCACATCTGAAACCCCACTCCCCCAACTTTTCCAAATTTGAAAACATGACCCTAAAACCTACCCAAACACCCACCAACCCAACCAAAATTATTTTTATTACCTAAATCATCTATATGGCCTCTCCCCATACCCAAATCCATTTATTTTATCCATATTTTCAAATTTTTGAAGCCCCCCATTCTTTTCATTTTTCCCTAAAAATTTTAATCCAAAACTACAAATGGATCAAATCCTACCTCTACACGTAGGTGCATCCTCGTCGGGATGTCCGGTCTCCCTACTGCTGGATCTCCCACACCTCCACCCATTGCTTCCATGCCTCCAATCAAACTCTCGGTCCTCCGACCAATCCAATCACTCTGAATGATCTCGTGGCCCCATCCACCTACCTCCCCCAACCACTCAGATACCTCCAACTCATTGTCACAAACACCTCGTACCTTTTCTTCATGGAAAATGCTAAAAACAATTCACTCTGTCATTTTCTATAAAGTGGACACGAGGTTAAAATGAATGTAACATACAATATTTTTACTTTTTTACCCTACCCCCAACCTGACTGACATCAGTTTAAGTTGACTGACATCGGTCATGTGCCCTAGCCTACCACGGTTGGTTTCTCTAGACTGACATTGGTTTTCCATAACCGGTATCGGTTATCCTTTTTTGACACCCTTGCTCCACATTGCACCACATTTCTCCAAACCTTTTCCCACTAACCCAAAGTTGACAACACCTCACCACCATGACCTTATTAAACCATCACCATCAGTTAAGGCATGTTTATGCCCCTCACGTTTATAAACCCAACCCTATATGACCGTTGATTATGTGGACACTCCAATTCATCCCATAGCCAACCGATGTCGATCACCCTATTCAACCTAGTAAAATAGGTCAACCTCATACCTATATCTATTTGGCCTTGCTAAGCTTCCTTTTTCCTACAACCATTAGTGCCAATGCACCTTTTATCATTCCGGCCACCCATTGAACCATACCTACAAGCTCAACCTACCCCTACATTTCCTTTGTTGCATCTTAGGAATTGTTATTTTAACTATACCTTGGCCTTACCCGTGCCATGACCTATTTTCCTAAACTTGACCTACTTGGTGTGACCATTGACCTTATGCACTCGCTATACCTTGCGATGCTATTACCTATGTTGTTTTAGCCTACCAACCATACCTTGCCTATTGTCATGTTGTTTATCCCGACCAAACCTTTGGTGTACCGGAACATACCTAAATGTTCCTGCACCTGACCTACATTGTGTTTCCAGACCATATCCTATACCTTGGATACCTGAATCACTTCACCCTTGTTTGGATAAACCTATCGACCTTAGATGATGTAGAGTTTGCAAGCTCTTCAACCTAGTACTGTGTTGCAATATATATGTGTGTGTGCATTTGATTGCCATTACCCATGACCTGATTTGGACCCTGGCCTACTACCTATTATCTGAGTTAACCATCACCCTTTACCTCAATACTCAAACCCTTCCCCACCTATCTTCACCACCTACACATTTATCAAACCACTCACTGATTCCGTATTACACCTCATTAGTGCCTAGTTTGAGGGGGATCACCTTCACCCACACATGGGGCAATCACTTCCTATTTTTGTCAGCATCGCTTACCAATACAAGCTACACAAACAAAAAAGGGCAAAATGTAGACACCAAAATTGGGTCACACTCCCCTTGGTCCCTTTTCGAATAGCCAACTCAAACATATTCACCTAACCATGACCCTTTTACCCCACATTAATATTAGTTTAATTATTTATAATTAAAGTAATACTCATCCTCACAATATTCATTATTTAATTATCCTAATTAAACTAATTTCCACCTCACCTAGACACCTCACCCCACCACCTCACCTAGACACCTCATCACAAACCTATTCTTAGCATGTTTCCCTTTTACTAGGACTCAATATTCACTCACCATAACTAACTAAGACTTAGTCCTACCTACCTTAATGAACTAAGACTTAGTGAAACCCTAAAATCACATGCCTATTCTCCCTCTAACCACATTCCCACTCATTAAAATGTAACATTCCATTTTGATCTGCGAGAATAGACAAGAGTTGGCCCAAAAGATTGCCAAAATCTGGCATTTTTAGTAAACCTAGGATTTCCCACCTTAACCGACGTTGGTCAACCCTAAATTGATGCCGGTCACCCTAAACCATCGTCGGTTACCATATATTCATTTTGGTAACCTTGTTTGAGAGGTTGGCCACATTCTCGAGTTTTGGAACAAAGGATATCTACATGCAAGCAAGAACCAGAGCCCTTTCACACATCTAGAACAACCATAGCCAACACCAAGATTTATCCAAAGGTATTTGCATTCATGGTAGCATTCTGGGAAACACTTCCGTAGCACTAAGAACCATTCCACAGATAAACCTTCACCAGCATCTTCAACCACCTCTCCACCAATAAGGGAATTTATAACCCTTATGAACTCGAAGTAAGTTGGTTTCTCCTCTATCACTTGTAGTTGTATTCTCTATTTTCCTTCATCTATTCATTGTTCTTACTTAGATCTATCCTTCAGCTCTCTCTATCAACCACCCACTCACACCCAACATAAACTTCACAAAACGTATCCCAAAACTACCTCCCTCACGTAAACCTCACAAACACCCTCCAAACTCTTTGTTTAATAATAGAGAGGACCCAAAACTCATTCTACAACATCTTCTAGCTTCCCATAGTCACCAACACCGATTAACCCTAACCATGATCGATCCGCCTTATATGGACATAGATCTCCTTAATCGATATTGGTCACTATGACTGTCAACCCAACCTAACAACTCAACCCTTAGCCTACCCCAAACCTCACTCAAAACCTTACCACACCTATCTTGGACCTGTCACCTCACCCTCCCCCACAGAGACCTTTTCAAACTCTCTATTCCAAGATAGAAGAGAGCCCAAACACCCTCCACCTGACTCCCTGCCACTTTCCATAGTGACCGATATTGGTCACCCTAAACCGGTATCGGCCATACCTAAACTGACATCGGTCACCCTGACCGGCGTCGGTCTCTATGTCTAATAAAACTAATTCAGACCAGAAAACAACCTATCCCACCTAAACAACCCAAACACCTTACCCAACTTTACCAAGACCTTGTCTGTGACCCACAGACCACCTGCATTACCCGCAACCTGACCTGAGACCTTTACCTATACAACACCTTAGTATTTAATTAGATCTACTTTGATAGTAATCTGAGGCACCCAAATTAGAACGCTAGCATTAGATTATTTTATTTACATGTTTAAGTTATTTTATATTGATTTATAAACAGTGGATTGATGACCTTCTAGGAAGTATCACACTTCCCAAATCTAGCATACGCTAGACAATCCACTATCATATACTATTTAACTCTCTTTTGTGGTCTTGTTTTGTATTTCAGGTAGTTCCTCCTAGCCAAAAGGAAGCTCTCACAGTCAGCATTGGATCAAGAAGTCAGAACACGTGCAACGACCTTTAAACCAACCATCACAATAGGTATTCCTCCTTGTCCCATACCCTTATCTATTTCATCAAATCCTTAAAGAAAATAGTGAAACACTATCTTTATCTCTACCCCTCTCTGTAATTTGTTTGAAATTACTTAAAATGATGAATGTCTTGTTTGTGCTTGAGTGTAAGGGTTTTCCATACTCATTCCTAGGACTGACATAACGTTGGTTGCATGTACACCGATCAAGAGGAATTTTCTAGATGTTATGTGTTGTGATTAATGAGATGTCATTGTAATGTTATATTAGCCTTGGAATACATGTATTACCATAGAATAATGATATCTATTTGTTATCCAAAATAAGCCCATGCTTACTTTTGGCTAACTCCTCCTCCATTTACCTTTGCTGGTACTTAAAATATTTTTTTTGCATGCTTCAGGTACTCAAATTTTTTTGGGTATGTTTCCATTAGATAGTGAATTTTCTTACCTTTCTAGAAAGGCAAAATTTTCCTCCTAACTCCTTGTAATTTTCGAGTTATGTCTCGGTGGAGTTTTTTCAGGAAATTTTCCCTAGACATGCCCATAGCCAATGAGAAGGTACCACGTGGCAGGGCGGAGCGGCAGGTGATGGGAGGATTTTGGAGTTTTGGGCACTTTGGTCAAAAGGTGAGAAGGAAATTTTTTTCCCATGAGCCCGCGGAGGAGAAGGAAAATAAATTGTTTGAGGCCCGCGGCCAATGTGAAGGCGCCACGTGTCCCTGTTTGTGGCGGGAATTGGAGGCACGGAGGAATTTTTGGTTTTTTTCCAAAGTGACAGAGGCACAAAGGAAAAAATAGAAGCATGTCCCTGCCAAAAAACTAGGAGGTGCCACGTGTCTTGGAGTGGCGGGGCACAAACTGTTTTTGGGAAATTTTCCCAATGAGAAATCAAAAGGAAAAAGGTGAAGTTTGAGCCCACGATTCCATCGGTGAAACATGAGGTGCCACGTGTCTCGGAGCGGCGGAGGCGCGGGGATTTTTTGGAAAATTTTCCAAAAGTACAAAAGGTCAAATTTCACCCCGTGGACCCATTTTCAAAATCTGATTTTTCCGCCAAGTGTGCCCTAATTTCATGCCTCAAAATTTGTGCCCAAATTTATGCCCTATTTTCCCCTAAATCTTTAGAGCAACATATCTTTCGATCCAGAGATCAGATTTGAACAAAAATAGAATTTTTGGAAAGGTCTCGAGCCCCTTTATGCATTGGAGGAATAAAAATATCATTTTTTTTTGTAGGTTTCGATGGAGAAAATTATAAAAACATATTTCATGCCTTTTATATGAACCAAATTGCTTCAAATGAGTTGTTTTTGCTCAAATCCGCCATGGTTGTCTTCTCCACACACCAAGGAAGAAGAATCAATTCGTTTTTTATGAGAGAAAACCATAAAATGTCTTCTCACACCATAAATGTGAGATTAGATTATTTTGAGAGTTTTGCTTCACCGAATTTATCATTTTTTTTCTCCAACACATAAAACAAAAACAAAGGAGGTCGATTTGATGGATTGCAAGCTGATTTTAAAGGATTAATGGTGGGTGGTTGAGGAAAAGGATCAGATTTTTCTTCCTCCCTTGTTTTCCCTCTCTTTTCTTCAACTATAAATGCAAAGGATGTAATCTATTGTAATGTTGGATGTTTTTCTCTTACAAGCTCTCTTTTCTTCCTTAGTAGGTAGATTTTTAGAGTTTCAGACCTCTCATACAGGCTACAACACATATTTTTGCCTCCTTGCCATTATAATGCATTATATTAAACTTGGGAATGATAATGTATGTTCAGTGATTGATTTTCCAATCCTCTCATGTGTTTATCATTGTCTTCTGATCTTTCATTATATTCTAGCAATCTGTGTATGTTTTGTGCTACATTCTTATGATTTGTGTTTGTTTACAAAATAGAAGTTCATCACTCCTTTGGTGTATCACCGTTTTAGCTTAGTTTTGTTTCCCCTTTCTTGCATTTTAAACTCTATCTCCTTGGATTTTAGAGTAGGAATTAGTATTGAATCTTTAAAAATTCATGCATACACCTAAACAGAGGAGTAAGAACTAGCTTCAATCTAGAGAGTTTTCTCACTTCTACAAGGTCCCACACCTTGGAGAAAACTCAATGTTGTGTAATCACACTAAATGACCCAATTCTGGACTACACATTTGAAGGTCATTTTGGGGTGTTGTAGATTTTAACTAATAGTTTTGGCATTCCTGGTGGGACCTTAGAGGTCTTCGTCTTCATTACAACAAATTTGATGTGTAATTTTTGTAAGTTTCTTGCTTAAAAGAGCCCTGATTTACACATTTGGTGACTCCAAAAGGATAAAATCAACTGGTTTTAGCATTCCAAGCTTGAAGATTCATGAGAATAATCCAAACAAGGTCAAGGGATAGAGAAGAGGGATTTTCTGAGTATCTGCAATTATCCCCATAAAGAAGAGAAAGAGGAAGAAGGATTCAAAGGTCTCCATTTCCACCAAACAGAACTCTATTAACTCCTCCACCTAATAGACCTTTCATCCAATCAACAAGGGTTCTTAGGTTAGTCATAATGGCACAACCCAATCCTTATGTGAACTTTAACTGGAAGCATCCCACTTGCTTTGAATCCACAAAACCTAGTTCCAATTGTAGCATTGAAGAACATTCTATACTCTACTGGAGAAAATTAGACCACTACTGGTGATCATGTCCAAGACATTGCTAATGTTTGTGCAATCCACAAGATTCTTGAGATGGATATTGTTGTCAATTTTTTGGCATCTTCATTCAAAGGGAAAGCCTTGCAATGGTTCAAGAGCCTTGAGGTAGGATCTATCCATAATTGGAACCATTTGTGCATAGCCCTCCATAACCAATTTGGAGAAAAAGGGGACAACTTGTCTTTATTGGAGCAACTAAAAACTATCCAGAGAGCTCCTAATGAGCAGCTAACAGAATTCAATTTAAGATTTCAAAGAACATGGGATAGAATCCCATTGGTAGTGAGGCCTATAGCTCAAGGTGCTTTCTTATACTTTCTCAAGGCTTTAAATTCTGACATTTCTATGTTTATCCAATCCATGAGAGGTATAACTCTACCTGTAGCTTACAACATTGCCATTAGGGTTGAGAATTATTTGATCCAAGCTGGTAATCTTGCACCTAGGCTTCCTATGCCCTTATATCCATAGTTGGGAAGCCTAAGTACTATTCAAGCACTCTACTTTAGCTCCTATTCCCACCCCTAGAAACTAGAGCTCAAATGAAACTTCTACTTCATCCTCTATTGCCTCAAATGAGCTCCAAGAAGTTATGAAACAATTGCAAAATTTGGGAAATGAGCTGGTTATGCTCAAGAGATAGCAAGCTCAAAGCTTTAGGACTTCTTATCAGCCTCAAAACTCAGCCTAAAATATAACCATATCAGCCTAATAGGCCACCCAACCCAACTATAAATAAAAATCAAGTAAGGCCTCCTACCAATAGACCATTTCAGCCCTATAAGCCCCAATGTTACATCTACCTCTAAAGCCTTAGTACCAGTGCAAAACAATATAGCTCAAGATTATGACTGGTGTTTCTCATACAATGAACCTCATAGCCAATCTATGTGCTTTAACAGTGCTTTGAACCAAGCTTTGATGGTGACAACAACTAGTGTGGAGAGTGAAGCAAGTGGAGAAAAAAACCAACAAGGGACATCTTCAACAAGATACAACTCCAAATGAGACTACACTTGTCAATTGGCATACTGAAGATTTTTGTGGTGTGAATCAAACATATTCTTAGAGTGTAGCAGCTAACACATGGTCAAAGAAGAGGAACATTGGTGAAGGGCAGTCATCAGGTCCAAGTGATTCACAACCTTCCATCACTCCACAAGATATTGGTAAGAAAAATGCAATTCCAAATGTGCAAGGACAACCCAAGCCACCTTCTAGACCAGCTCAAATGCCAACTGTTGTAGCCCATGTACAAGAAAAGAATGTGCAGACTAAAGGGCAGAAAAGAGATGGTTCATCCCCATTTAACATCATTAAATAAATGAAGAAGACCAATGTGGACATATCTATGTGGGAGTCACTATCCATCCCAAGACAAAGGGATCTATTACAAGATGCCATGAAGAATTGGTCAACCTCAAATTAGCTAGCTCATATGCCAGAGAAGGTACTCATAAATGCCACTCAGCCTGAGGGAAATCATAGAGGACAACAAAGTAAAAATTTGAATTCCCCTCCATTCTATGTTTCATTAATCATTGGGTACATAATTGTATGATTGATTTTGGGGAAAGTAGTTTTGTGATGGCCAAGCAAATAGATGATCATTTGAGCCTTCAATATGAAGTCATATCCAAGGGGGTGGTGTAATTAGATGCGACAACAATAACAACAGTTGGGGTAATTAAAGATTTGAGCCTCACCTTGCATGCATGCCTCAATGTCACTATTTTGCAAGATGTGTCAGTGATAGATTTTCCACCACTCTTTGCCATATGTTTGTCAAGGGATTTCACAGCTAGAATTAGAGGCTACTTATTTGTTGATTCATCACACATGCTATTTAAGACAAGGTATGGAGCTAAGGCCACAGTTAGGTCTGAACCTATTGCAAACTTTCACATAGAGCCTCATACTCCAAGCCCAATAAATGCCAACTATTCATCATTTTATCAAGAGGATTATCCAAACACACATGAAGTTGACACCAAAGTTGGAAGCATTCCAGATTTGACTCTTGACAAATGGGCAAGCAAGGTACATGCTCTTGATCCCTACAAGGAAATGGAGAAGTTTGAACTAGGAGTCTATTCCATGCATGAAGAATATCAACCTCTTCCTAGCATCACCAAGCCATACCATAGAGGTGGAAATGAGGTATGGCAGTTTTTCTTTGATGGATCAAGAAATAGACAAGGTGTAGGAGGAGGAGCTATGCTTGTTTCACCTCAAGGAATTAAGTATTATTTAGCTTTTAGGTTTCAGTTTTCATGTTATAACAACACTGCTGAATATGAGGCTTTGGTACATGGATTACATTGGTCAAGGAAGAGAGGCATCAAAAACTTACAAGTCTTTGGTGATATTGAGCTGATTGTTAATCAAGTTAAAGGACAACATGCTAGCAAGAATGACTTGCTAAAAATTTATAGGAACAGGGTGTGGGATCTCATTGAAGATTTTGAGGGTTTTGGCATCAACTCCATCCCCCGGGAAAGAGAACCAAGCCGCTAATAGGCTTGCAGCAATTGGAGTAACTTTTGATGTTATGGAGAGTATCAAAAGAGACAAAATGTAGCCAAACATCCATGTGATTGTGAGGCCATCAGTTCCAGAAAATAATACAATTTGGAAAGTGTTTGAAAGTGACAAACAAATCATCAATTTCTTGCAAGAGGAATCTAAGTTCTCAGCCAAAAATCAGAAAAATTTGGGACAATAGTATGGTGATCAAGTGGTATAGCTGAGAACTAACAAACTACCAAAAGGAATTGTGACTTTAGAGTCTATCTTCAATCCTAATGATCAATATAGGAAGGAGAAAGAAAACATTCAAGTCAAGGGAGAGGATTCAGAGCCCATCTTAGTTGGAGAAGGCAAGTCATTTCAAATTGGTAAAGTGACAACCGAACAAGAAAGGTATGAATTATGCAACTTTGCCAAGAGTTCCCAGATGTATTTTCTTGGAGCTATGAGGACTTGAGAGGTTTCAATCCCAAGCTAGATCAACACACAATTGAATTACATCCAAGTGCTAAGCCCATCAGGCAAAAATAGAGACTGGTCAATCCACACATTGAGCCTCTCATGAAGAAGGAATTGAATAAGTTAATAGAGGTAAGTATCATACTCCCCATTAAACATTCAAGCTGGGTTGCAAACTTGGTTCCAGTTAAAAATAAGAGTGGAGAAATCAGGTTGTGTGTAGACTTTAGAGATTGGAACAGATCATCCATCAAGGATCACTACCCACTTCCTTCTATAGAGAAGATTTTGCAAGTTGTTGCTGGCTCTAAGAGGTTTTCATTGCTAAATGGTTATTCAGGGTATAATTAGATCATGGTAAAGGAAGATGATCAGTTCAAAATAACCTTCACCACCAAATGGGGAACCTATGCATATAGAAAAATGCCATTTGGGCTGTCTAATGCCAGAGCTACTTTCTAAAGGGAAATGGATATGGAATTTAAGGGATTGATCAATAAAATAATGCTGATATACTTATATGATATTACTATATTTTCTAAAAGTGTAGTAGACCATCTCTTTCATTTAAGACAAGTGTTTCAAATATGTAGAAGATTTGGGGTCTCCTTGAATCCCAAAAAATGCATATTCCAAGCTCATGAAGGCAAACTTCTAGGCCACATTGTTTTTAAAGAAGGGTTAGCAATTGATCCAAGGAGGGTTAAATCAATAAGAGCATTTCCATTACCAAGTCCTAAGAAGGCTCTTCAAATTTTCTTGGGAAGAATCAATTTTGTTCGAAGGTTTGTTCCAAACTTTGCAACCCTTGTCAAGCCAATAACTATGATGTTGAAGAAAAGTATGGCTTTCAAATGGATAGCTGAAGGTAAGGCAAGTTTTGAGGCAATCAAAGAAGCTATCTCATGGGCTCCAACTCTCATTAACTCATATTTCTCCAAGGACTTCATCCTTTATGCATTTAGCGGTGGTGATACAATTTCTGTAATTTTAGTACAACAGAACAAAGAAAATGTAGAGCAGCCAATTGCCTTCTTTAGCCAAAGCTTGGAGGACTATGAAGTAAGGTATTCCTTCATTGAGAAGCATTTTCTTGCAGTGATTAGGAGCTTAAAGAAATTTAAGCATCTAGTTTCAAACAACAAGGTTCAACTATTGGTTTCTCATGCAGGAGTTAAAGACTTTCTCCTCAACAAATATCTGAATGAAAAACATGTGTAGGGTGGATTACTCGTGTCATGGATTATGACATTGAGATCAAGTCACCAAGTTGGTTTGAGGAAAGGGATTGTGTGAGCAACTGGCCTTGAGTCAACCAATTGAAGCAAGCAAAGAGAATAATTTTGTTTTGATGTTGCAGGAGAGCCAAGAACAAAGAGATGTTCAAGAAGAAAATGGTGGTTTGCTCACTCCTTGCTGGACCCAAGACATAATGCACTTCTTACAAATAGTCCTATTCCCTTCAGAGATGAACAAAGCCAAAAGAAGACACTTCAAATTGCAGGCTATCTCCTATGCACTTGTTCATGGTGTCTTGTTCAAAAAGGATATCAATGGAGTGTTGCTAAGGTGCATTGGGACAAATTAGATTGAGAAAATGTTAGAAGAGATCTATAATGGATAAGTTGGGGGTCACTTTGATCCAAGAGTGAAAACTCTCAAGATCATGAAGGATGGTTATTATTGGCCCAAAGCGTTTATTGATTGTTATGCATGGATCAAGAGGTGCAAGAATTGTGCATTCTTCACATGCAAAGAGAGGTTAGCAGCACTTCCATTACACCCAATCTTAGTTGATGATCCATTCATACAATGGGGTTTGGAATTTCATTGGAGTCATTAATCCAAACTCAAACCAAGGGCATAAATGGATTCTAACATTAACAGACTACTTCACCAAGTGGACTGAGGCAGTGGCACTCAAAGAGGCCAATGAATCTAGTATTCTAGACATATATGAGGGGATAGCAACCAGATTGTGTATACCAACCACTATTATATTAGATAATGCATTGGCATTCATAGGATCAAAGGTCACTGAATGGTTTGCTAGAAATGGGATCTATCTAAGAACTTCATCAAACTATTACCCTCAAGGTAATGGCCAAGCTGAGTCCATAAACAAGAATCTATTAAGGATCATCAAGAGGACTCTTGATGAAAATGAGAGAAGGACTTGGCACACTAAGCTCAAATTAGCTCTATGGGCTGATAGGATAACTCCCAAGAGATCCACAGGTAACTCTCCATTTAGACTTGTTTATGGGAAAGAGGCAGTCTTGCCTATGTCACTTGAGTTGCCAACATTAGAACTCATGAAGCAATTGGAATTGTTAGAGTTTGAGCCCATGGAGGTTAGATATGTAGAATTGATGGAACTCCAAGAAATCAAAGAGCATGAAGCCCAAACAATGGAAAAGGACCAAGCATTAATCAAGAGAAGCTTTGATAAGAAAGCTAAGGCTAGAACTTTCCAAGTTGGAGATTAAGTGTTGAAATGGGATGCAGACCAAGAAAATCCATGAAGGCATTCAAAATTTGATGTCATTTGGAGTGGCCCCTACATGGTCAAAAAATGTAAAAACAACAATGCCTTCCAATTGTCTACATTGGATGGTGAGGAACTATAGATTCCAGTTAATGGAATCCATCTAAATCATTTCTACTAAGGGAAAATTCTCACCTTGTACATATTAGCTTAGATTTTTTCATTCCTCCAAGTGCTTATGCACATTGTTCTGTTCTAGCTTAGATTTACTTTTCCCTAAGTGATTTGGCACAATTTTTGTTCCCCCAAGGATGCATCTTTTGCAGATCATGTTCCAGGTCAAAGTGATTTTTCTACTCTCACAATCTTCATCCTAGAGATTTTCTAATGAATTGAGAGTAACAGGTAGTTGAAGTTCATGACTCCATGCCCAATGGATTGCTTCAGGTAGTTGGTCACTTCATCCAGTAGGCATATGACCCCTCTGAGTCACCAAAATTGCTATCCAAAATAAGCCCATGCTTGTTTTTGGCTAATTCCTCCTCCATTTCCTTTGCTGGTACTTAAAATGAAATTTTTTGCACACTTCAGGGACTCAAAATTTTTTGGGGTATGATTCCATTAGATAGAAATTTTCTCACCTTTCCATAAAGGTAAAATTTTCCTCCTAACTCCTTGTAATTTTCAAGTTATGGCTCAACAGAGTTTTTTGGGGAAATTTTCCCTAGACATAAGCCCGTGGCCAATGAGAAGGTGTGGTGCCATATGGCAGGGTGGAGCGGTGGTGTCGGGGGAAATTTTAAGTTTCTGGCACTTTGATCAAAGGGCACAAAGAATTTTTTTTTTCCCGCGGACCCGCAGAGAAGAAGAAAATGGGTTGGCGGAGGAGCAGGGAGATTTGGGAAATTTTTCCCTTTTGGCTAAAAATGCCCAAAGACAGATTTTAGCCCGAAGGCCTACAGATCATTTTGAAGCCGCCACATGTCTAGTCGGCGGAGGAGTCGGACCGGTGCAAAGGAAGTTTTGGTTTTTTGCCAAAACCAAAAAGGGTGCAAAGGAAAAAGATGAGGTGCATCCCCATCGACCATTGAGGGAGTGCCATGTGTCCAATCAGTGGCAGAAGCGCAGAGGTAAAATGGGAAATTTTCCCAATGAAAATTTTTAAAGGAAAAAGACAGGTTTTCGGCTCGTGATCCCATCAGCGAACCAGAAGGTGACACGTGTCCCAGGGCAGTGGCGGAGGCGCAGAGATTTTTTGGAAAATTTTCCAAAAGTGCAAAAAGTAAATTTTGACCCCGTGGACCCATTTTCAAAATCTGATTTTTTCCACCAAGTGTGCCCTAATTCGTGCCTCAAAATTTGTGCCCGAATTTATGCCTTGTTTTTTTCCCTAAATCTTCAGATGAGCATATCTTTCGATCCAGAGATCAGATTTGAACAAAATTAAACTTTTTAGAAAGGTCTTGAGCCCCTCTATGCATTAGAGAAATAAAAACATGATTTTTTTTTGTAGGTTTTGATGGAGAAAATGCTAAAAAGGTTTTTTATGCCTGTAATGCAAACCAAATTGCTTCAAATGAGTTGTTTTTTCTCAAATCCTGCCATGGTTGCTTTCTCCCACACGCCAAGGATGAAGAATCAACTCATTTTTGATGGGGGAAAACCCTCAAATGTATTCTCACACCATAAATGCGAGATCAAATTATTTTGAGAGTTTTGCTTCACCAAATTTATCATTTTTCTCTCCAACATGCAAAACAGAAACAGAGGAGGTTGATTTGATGGATTGCAGGCTGATTTGAAAGGATTAATGGTGGATGGTTGAGGAAAAGGATCAGATTTTGCTTACTCCTCTATTTTGTCTCTCTTTTCTTCAACTATAAATGCAAAGGATGTGATCTATTGTAATGTTGGACATTTTACTCTTGCAAGCTGTCTTTTCTTCCTTAAAAGGTAGATTTGTAGAGTTTCAGACCTCTCATACAGGATGCAACATATATTTTTGCTTCCTTGCCATTATAATGCATTGTATTAAACTTGGGAATGATAATGTATGTTCTGTGATTGATTTTCCAATCCTCTCATGTGTTTATCATTGTCTTTTGATCTTTCATTATATTCTGGCAATCTGTGCATGTTTTGTGTTACATTCTTATGATCTGTGTTTATTTGTAAAACAAAAGTTCATCACTCCTTTGGTGTATCACCATTTTAGCTTAGTTTTGTTCCCCTTTTCTTGCATTTTTAACTCTTTCTCCTTAGAATTTGGAGTAGGAATTAGTATTGAACCTCTACAAATTCATGCATACACCTGAACAGAGGAGTAAGAACCAGCTTCAATCTGGAGAGTTTTCTCACCTTGCAAGGTCCCACACCTTGGAGAAAACTCAATGTTGTGCAATCACACTAAATGACCCAATTCTGGACTACAGATTTGAAGGTCATTTTGGGGTGCTATAGATTTACACTAACAATATTATTTTTCAAAGAATTGTTCTTTTTATATTTTGAAAAGAGAATGCCAATGTGGCTATATTTTATAGTGTCGAATTAGATTTGAAGTTGTACTCAATGGTATACCTATGTTATAAAGATATCAAACTAATCTCTTTCTATGTTAATTATTGGTTTAATTCCTTAACAACCACAATGCTAGGTAGATTCTCCTCTCATCAAAACTAACGAAAATAAAATAACAAGCTATAATGCCTATTTTACTTCCTCTGCCTATTTGAGTCTTTTTCCAGGGTACAAAACATTGATCAAGTTAATAAAATACCCTGATCTCATTAATCATCTTCTTGTTTCACACCTAAGGCATCTTATTAAGGACCTTTTACCTGAATATTTTAAGAGTTGGTGGTTTTATGTTGTGAAACCTACCATTTTGGGACGAGTGAGGTGATCATGTCTAGGTGTTGTAGGTTTGACCATATCATGAATAAGCTAACCCCATTGTGTGTAATTTACCTTGGTACCCTAGTAGGTGGCCAAATCCTTGCAAGATAGTTGGTGGTTGTACCTATGATTGATCTCTTGTGAGATCCAAATTATGTGAGTGGAGACTACATTTAGAATTTACTTGCGTATTTACCCAACAATTGAAATAGGTCATTAGGAGGATTTTGTAATGCATAAGATTATTTGGGATATCTCTCTTTCAATATACACTTATACTTCCATGTCCAAGAGCATTAAGATGAGTTTTCTTGTGCGACGTTGTATTCTTTATAGTCTTAAATTCCTTAGTGTTATATAATTGTTAGAGGAATTTCATTTGTTCCAAAATGATGTTAATAGAGAACCAAAATAACCACTTAAATGTTGTTACTAAAAATGGTAAATACGATTAAATTAAGGAATGACCACTACAAATATGGTACACCTTTGAGTGATGTGAAAACCAACTAGAATGTCAAATGTGATTATAAAATGAATGTAATAAAGTAGTGTTAGGTTGTACAGCCTATTTTCATGTGAGAAAGTTTTTAAGACTATACAATAAGAGTATTGTACACTTTTCATAGTTGTCTCACCAAGTTTCATGCCCGATATACCGGGAAACATGATTTTCTCATATGGGTGAGATTTTTGACCCATAGGTTTATGGGATGGTTTTGTAAAACTACTTAAGTAGTTGTCTACTTATGTGGTTTTGTGCATATGGTAGGGTTAATGTAACATTGTAGATGTGTTTTGAATTTAGGTGTGAATTTTGTAGAGTTTGTTGAGCATAGCTCCAAACAAATCTGGGTATTGTATTGAGAGAGCAATGGCTTGTAATAAAATCTGAGCAAGTGATTCTTGGTGGATGTAGCCCAAATTGGGTGAACCACATTAAATACTATCTCTTTGTGTTGTGTTATTTTATTCTTCACTTTTATTTGAGATCTGTAATATTTTCTACATATTAGTTTCTACTGTTGCGATTTTGTGAGGGATTATTCCGCATATTTTATCCCTTATTTCCTAAAAATTGGTATCAAATCCTGGTTTGGTTTGTTGAAGTGTTGAATCGCAGGGAAAGTTTTATCTTGAGTGGGAGCTATGGCAGATGATGGAAGATCAAGGGTTGGTAAATTCAACGGGTAGAATTTTAGTCTTTGGAAGATGTAGATGGAAGATCACCTTTATCAGAAGGATCTTTATATTCCGCTGTCTGAGAAGGTGAACAAACCCTTAAGCATGACATATGCGGAATGTGATTTTCTTGATAGGAAGGAACTTGGGACAATCCAACTGTGTCTTACATCTTCGGTCTTATTTAATGTTTCAAAGGAAAATACTACAAAAGAACTGACAGATGCATTAGGGAAGTTGTATGAAAAACCCTCTGCCTATAATAAGATATTTTTAATGAAAAAGTTGTTTAATATGAAGATGTCTGAGAATGGTTTAGTACCACATCATTTAAATGATTTTAATATGGTTGTAAATATGCTAGTTTTGGTTACAATAGAATTTGATGAAGAAGTTAGGGATTTATTAGTTCTGTGCTCTCTACCTGAGAGTTGGAATAACCTGGTAATGGCAGTAAGCAACTCAGTTCCAGCTAACTCAAAGTTGAAGTTTGAGGATGTTGTAGGGGTGATTCTAAGTGAGGAAATGTGAATAAAAATCTCTGGGGAATATTCTACTTGAGGGAATGCTTTGATAGTGGAAACTAGAGGGAGATAGAAGAATAAAGGAAGCCCTAGAAAATCAAAGGATCGAGAAAGGTCAAAATCAAAAAGTAAGATATATGTTGGCAATGTGGAAAGTATGGGCATGTAAAGAAGGAATGTTGGGAAATTTGGGACAAGAAGAAACAACATGAAGAAAACAAGGAGGCAAATGGCAACGAGTAATATATGTTAGGATGCTTTGATTCTTTCTTTGCACAAAATTATTGAATCTTGGGTTTTAGATTCGGGGGCTTATTTCCATGCTACTCCACATAGGAATTATTTTGTTGATTATGTTCAAGGAGATTTTGAGCATGTTTTTCTTGGTGATGATGAGCCTTGAAACATAGTTGGAAAAGGTTCTCTTTGGGTTAAGATGCAGAATGAGAATACTTAACTATTAAAGGATGTCAAACACGTGCCTACATTAAGACAAAATTTGATATTGACAGGGCAGTTGGGAAGTGATGGCTGTACTGTGATATTTACAGTGGACTCTTGGAAGGTTACCAAGGGTTCTCTTGTGGTGGCAAGAGGTAAGAAGGTTGGAACCTTGTATTTAGCCACTTATAACACTAATGTTTGTAATATTGTGGCTTTAAAAGTAGATACAACATTGTGGCACTATAGGATCAGTCATATGAGCCATAAGGGCATGGAGATCATAAAGAAGGATTTGCCTAGATATACAAAAAAAAGTTTGGATTTCTGTGAGGATTGCATATATGGGAAACATAAGCGAGTAAGGTTTCTCAAAGTTGGACCTACAAAGAAAGAGAGTAAGTTAGAGTTGGTGCATTCTGATGAATGGGGGTCGACTCAAGTATCATCTTTTGGGGGTTCAAGTTATTATGTTACTTTTATTGATGATGCAACAAGGAAAGTTTGGGTTTATTGTATTAGAAACTTTTGTTAAATGGAAAGCCTTGGTCGAAAATGAAACAAGTCTTAAGCTAAAATGTCTCGGGTCAGATAATGGAGGGGAGTATTGCAGCAATGAATTTGATGATTATTGTTCTAAGAATGAAATCCACAGGAAAAATATGGTTCTAGGAACTTTGCAGTAGAATGGGGTGTCAGAAAGGATGAATAAAACAATAATGGAACATGCTACGAGCATCAGGTTACATGCAGGACTACCTCTTTCTTTTTGGGAAAAAGCGGTGAGCACAACTATGTAATTGATAAATAGAGGACCCTCAAGTGCTTTGGATGGAGGCATACCTAAGGAGGCTTGGTATGGTAAGAAATTTTATTAATCATTTCTTAGAGTCTTTGGATGTGAGGTGTTTTTCCATATAGACAAGGATGATAGGACCAAACTAGAGGCTAAATCAGAAAAATGTACTTTCATTGGTTATGGTGGTGATGACTTTGGATATAAATGTTGGAGTATTAAGGACAAGAAAATCATTCGATCTAGGGATGTGGTCTTTAATGAGAAATTCATGTATAAGAAGCAGTTGTAGGAAAATTGGGAAGAATCGAAGAAAGAATATGCAACGGTAGAGGATCTTCCAGATGGTAAAGTGAGACATGAATCAATTCAGGAACCTCCTCAACAGGAACCCCAAACTCATATATTGAGGAGGTCTTCTAGGGTAAGAAGAGAACCTAAACATTTTTCTCATTCTCTTTATTAGTTATTACCCAATGACAGTGGAGAGCCAGAGAGATTTGATGAAGCAATGCAGGTAGATGCCAAGAAGAAGTGGGAGCAAGCCATGGATGAGGAGCATCAGGTTCTCATGGAGAACTAGACATGGGATTTGGTGAAGCTACCCGAAGGAAAAATAGCATTACAGAAAAAGTGGGTGTTTAGAGTCAAAGAGGAAGAAGGAGGCAAGAAAAGATACAAGGTCTGATTGGTGGTCAAGGGGTTTGCATAGAAAAAATGTATAGATTTTGATGAGATTTTATCTCTTGTAGTAAAAATGAATTATACTAGAACTGTTCTTGGAATAGTTGCAGCATAATACTTGCACTTAGAGTAGCTTGATGTAAAGACTACATTTCTCCATGGTGATTTGGAGGAGGAACTATATATGCAACAACCAGAGGGCTATGAGGTTAAAGGTAAAGATGAGATTGTGTGAAAACTGAAGAAGAGCTTGTATGGCATGAAACAAGCTCCACGTCAATGGTATAAGAAATTTGATAGCTTCATGATGGAGAAAGGTTATATTAGATGTCATTCTGACCATTCCGTGTATATAAAGAAATTTGAGGATGGCAGTTATATTATCCTTTGTCTATATGTGGATGACATGTTGGTTGCAGGTAAAAACATGTAGGAAATAATAGTACTCAAGAAGCAATTAAGTGAATCCTTTGCTATGAAGGATTTGGGGGAAGCCAAAAAAATCCTTGGTATGAGGATATCTTGGGATAGGAAGGAACATAAGATGACTTTATCTCAGGAAGAGTACATTAAGAAAGTCTTGTAGAGGTTTAATATACAGGATGTTATCCGGTTCGGACTCCTTTGGTAGGCCATTTCAAGTTATCAAAGGAGCAGTGTCCCAAGATAGAGCATGAGAGAAACCAAATGTCCAAGGTACCTTACTCATTAATAGTTGGCAGTTTGATGTATGCCATTGTGTGTACCAGGCCTGATATTGCCCATGTAGTGGGAGCGGTGAGTAGATTTATGAGTGATCCAGGTAGAGATTACTGACATGCAGTAAAGTAGATCCTTCAGTATTTGAGAGGGACCATGTGGACAATTTTGTGCTACATCATATGAGACACCACTTTTTTTGGTTATGTAGATTCAAATATGGCTAGAGATGTAGACAACAGGAGGAGCATGATAGGTTATGTTTACACTGTAGGTGGGACAACAGTAAGCTGGATTTCATGACTATAGAAGCCGGTGGCTTTGTCAACCACAGAGGTTGAGTATGTTACTGCCACAGAGGAAAGAAAATAAATGATTTGGTTATAGAAATTGCTTGAGGAGTTGGGGCATAAGTAGGAGGAAGGAAATATGCATAGTGATAGTCAGAGTGCTAGACACCTAGCTAAGAACTTTGCTTTCCACTCTAGGATGAAGCATATACAATTAAGGTACCATTTCATCAAGAAAAATTTGGAGGAAGAGAAGTTGAAGCTGGAGAATATTCATACCAGTTAGAATCCTACAGACATGATGACCAAGGTGGTCATAAGGGAAAAAATGAAGCTGTGTTCAACTTTGGTTGGTCTTCACAGAAACTAGTGGAGGGTTGAGAATCTTGCTCAGAGGAAAACCAATCTCCAAGTGGGAGATTGTTAGGTTGTGGATCCTGTTTTCATGTGAGAAAGTTTTGAAGATTGTACATTAAGAGTACTATACACTTTCCATAGTTGTCTCACCATGGTTCTTGTATATCCATTTCCCTTTGGAAAGTGGATCCAAAATTTGACAATCCAAATGGAATATTCTTGTAGGCATAGGTGCCCCACTTGATAGTGAAGGCTTTCTTGAATTGGTCATCTTATTTCACCTTCATCTGATTGTACCCTGAATAGCCATCTAAGAGGGAGAATATTTCTAATTTGACTACCACATGTAATATTTGCTCCATTGAAGGGAGTAGATAATGGTCCTTGAGAGATGCCTTGTTTAGATCCTGAAAATCTACACACAACTAGATTTCCCCATTCTTCTTTCTGTCTGGCATCAAGTTTGCAACCCAAATTGAATGCTTGATTGGGAATATAAGGCTTGCCTCTATCAACTTATTTAGATATTTCTTCATAAGAGGCTCAATGTGAGGGTTGAATGGTCTTTGCTTTTTCCTGATGGGCTTAGCATCTAGATCCAGTTCTATTGTATTTTATGCTAACTTCGGATTGAACCCCCACAAATCCTCATAGCTCTAGGAGAAAACATCTAGAAACTCTTGGAAAAGTTGTATGAATTCATATATTTCTTATTCAGTGACCACTTTACCAATTTGGAATGATTTTCCTTCCCCAATTGCAATTGGTTCTGAATCCTCCCCTTTGACCAGTATGTTGGCTTTCTCTTTACAAAATTGATCATTTGGGTTGAAGATAGACTCCAACATCACCAACCCTTCTGAGAGCTTGTTCTTCTGCAGATGCACTATTTGATCCCCATACTACTGCTCTATTCTCTCATGGTTCCTAGCTGATAATTCTGCCTCTTCTTGCAAGAAATTAACGGCATGTTGATCATTCTCAAACACCTATCAGCTTGTGTTGTTTTCTGGGACTACTGGTCATATAATCACATGGATATGAGGATACATTTTATCTATTTTAATAATGTCCACCATATCAAATGTTTCTCCAATTACTGCGAGCCTATCCGCAATTTCATTTTTCTTCCTAGGTATGGATTCAATATTGAATGCTTCAAAGTCCTTAATGATTTCCCATACCCTATTTTTATAGCTCTTGAGTAGGTCATTCTTTGCAGCATGTTATACTTTGACTTGATTAATAATCAACTCATTGTCCCCGAACACCTGTAAGTTCTTAATACCCCTTTTTATGGCCCAGTGAAGTCCATGAACTAGAGATTCGTATTTCACTGTGTTGTTCGAACATGTAAATTGGAATTTGAAAGCTGAATAGTACTTGACATTTTGTTGAGATACCAACATTGCACATCCTCTGGCCCTTTGTCTGCTTCTTGAACTATCAAAAAACAATTTCCATACATCGTTGTCATCTTTATATTCTAGCTTGGTGAAGCTGGGAATGGGTGAATTCTCTTCAACATCCTCATTTCAGAACACCAGAACAAGGGAAATTATTATTATTTTTTATTTTTTTGATAACGTTCACTGTTATGAATTATAAAATTCAAACACACGTTCAAGTTTTAATAATTGTTCTCTGCCCAAACAACACAGTTTGGATCACACAATTTCTTTTTAAAACGAATGTTCCCTGTTCGCATATTTACAATATGGAACACACATTCAATGCCATTCAATCTTATAACAGATTCTATATGCTGCTGTAAATGACTCGATGAACTGCCGATCTTCCATTTTCATGGCTCGGAGTTTCAACGATCCTTCATTTCATGACTCGGCAACAACCGATCCTTCATGTTCATGACTCGGCAACAACCGATCCTTCATGTTTGTTTATGCATAGTATATTATATATACCTGTTCTCATAACCTTCCCCGGTTATCGAAGTGATCCATTTAAGAAGCCTATCTGAATATCTGTTACTGATATTCATCTGACATCCTGCATCTTAAATTAAGTGATAAGGACAACGCAACCAGCAATTGCGATACTTTGGCCAAAGATTTTCACATGCTTTGCATGATCATATTCCTGGATGTGATACACATCTACGGAATACGTCCTTCACTTCACTTCACCTGTTATCTAGAATGGTCTTTCCTGGCTCCTACCAGTCCTCATCGTTTAAGGTCAGTTTTAAACTTTCAATTCCAGCTAGTAATATGAACGGGTATAGGAAGGCACTCCCGGTAACTAAAGATACGCAGACATACGGTGTCGTTACCCCACGACTCCGTGTGTCTATTTTTCTTTAGTGTTCCGGAGTCACTCCGTATACCAGATCATACCCTATGCCCCTGCTAAGATCTACACATTCAGCCTATGTATTCTAAATGTTTTAATTCGGGAGGGCATTGCTATATGTCAGCTGCAACATTGTGTCGTCATGAAGACCCCGTCTTCATGAAGACACCTTGCTGTAGCTGGCGTATGCCAATGTCCTGCAGAATCCACCCATCGAGAATACACATCCTGCTCAAGTGACTTAGCCACGAGTTAATAATTAAAATCAACTTTCAGCATTCGTGCTGATCCCTTGATCCTCGTTTCCGTTGCAGTTGTATATAACTAAGAGGGACTAAACCGTCCATTAGTTTGTTATGTATCTTCACCTTCGTATCGAAGGGCTACAATTCCTTACTTGGTTTATTTCTTAATCATTGGATTAAGCAGTCCGTACCGACGGACGTGATAAGTTTAACCTATTAAACTTAGCCAAGATTTTTCCAACTGCAACTAATTTCAGAATATTAACTTATTAGACGTCATTCAAACGAGGTCTAAACTTCGAGAAATGAATTCATTTGTTCTCCTTAACGTTATATAGTTAAGGTCCATTAGTTATGGATATATTTATCCTATATCCTTTATTCTGAATTTTATCAAACGGGATCATTAATGGAGTTCGAAAGCGAAGTTCGATTACTCCGAAGTTGAATTGATATTCCTTAGCTCCTAAGCTAATCCTGAATACCTTCTGATTATGGAATCATATTCTTCTTAATCCTTTCTAATGTCAATTAAAAATTCATCTTTACCCAAGTATGAACTAATTGCACTTTTCAACTTAAAAGTTGCATTTAAGTAAGAACAGATATCAGTTTCAATTCAGCATCCATCCAAGGACAATGAAACAATTCCAAATCAAGAAATAACATCATATTTCCAATTTAAACAACAATATCAAACTGATATAATTATTGAAAATATCACACTTGTAATTGTATTCAATATTTCAAGTCATAATTTGTACATTTGCCAATCCAACTGATTGGGTATAGTTTATACAAAACATCCATACAACTCATGGACAGAAGAATATATTTTCTTCTTTTCACAATTCCTCGAAGAGGAATAAAAGCAACAATTACAATTTATTTTACACCTAATCAAGAGGCATCAGAAAACAGCCAAGTCTTCATTCTAATCAAATTTCATCTGCAAAATGAATTGCACGGGTCAGTTCAATGAACTGAGCATATTAAGCACTTATCCTTAAAATAAGATGCTTCAACTAACTGTTTCAATAAAAGAACCCTGCTTTTATGAAACTACTGCAAAACATCAATCTCGAAATAGGCACAAAGGGAAGATCAGCATAACAACTGACTATCAAATATCATCACAATCAGCCAAGGGACTGCTGTCCCGTTTCTACATAATCGTTACAAGTATCAATTCACAATATTTGAAAAGTTAAGAATACAAGTAACTCACAACAGATAGAACACACTGTTATCCTTTCCACGCCCTTCAATAACAATGAATGCAAAGGATGAAACTAACTGAAATGTAATTCCATTACTTTCTTTTCAGTTCATGCGTCATATTAGAATCCAAGCAATCAAGTACAGACAAGAAAGCGAACAACAATGCATATAGTTGCTCCCATCTAAGCACTATAAAATTCATTATTCACGAATTCCAGATTTCCAACTGAATGAAAGAGGAAAAGATCATTTTTCTAAAACATTCATTCATATCTCTATTTCTTTCCACATGACTGTCCTAACAGTGGAAGCCAAACGAAGGACAATTCAAGATAACAGTTCAGAGTGAAACTTACAAAATCCACTCGGAATTCACTTTCCGGCAGCAAGAATAATTTCATTTATAATCAGCTTTAAATGAAAACAGGGAAGAATTCATCATCCATATCCATACTTCATTTGAATCAGACTCATATAAAGATCCGAAATAGGTTAGTACAACATTATGTACATCCAAGATCAAACAATATAAGGCTACATACCATATATTTACCATAATAAAAGAAACCATATTTCTTTCACTGCATACTAAACAGACAAACAATACTTCAATCATGCAGTCAATTAATCACATGATTTCCTAATCCTATGAGCATATCCCGATTCAAAACTAACATTTTATTCATTGCTGTTACCTACAGCAAATTCAATATTCACATTGACTATGAATTTCACCAAGTCAGAACAGCAACAGAAGACGAATTCATTCCCCTTTAATTTCACTAAGAAACAATCATTTGCTCCGAATGAAATAAAAACACTCAATTCGTGTTTATCTTAGCATGACAGCTCAACTTATGAAGATAACAAAACATTTATTTTCATTGAAAGGCAACTCACATAGCCTGTACAGTTTCAATCTAACATGCCTCAACAATGAATATCCAATTCGAGTTCTATCTCGATCAACCGTTAACTTCAAAACAATATTCTCCATTTTCTTAATGAGGTACAGAACTCAAGTATAACATTCATATATCAATACCTCTATGAAGACAAACCCGTTAAGGGTGTTAATCGTGTAAGCTTGGTACAGTCAGAATAGACTCAGAAAACAAGCTAATTCTCACACTTTCCATTTATTAAAACAGAAATCCAGGTCAAGTTCACATTCACAAGACAATTCAAAACAAAGGGTCAAACTTCAACTACAAGACGCCATGGAATCAACTATCCATCACAGCAAGAAAGAAATATAATCATTCCTTGCACATAATACAAAACCAATTTATAATTGTGTCAACAGTCCGGACAGGGAGATCGAACAGCATCATTAAAACACCATAAAACCATCCTAATCTCACAGCAAGGAGAGACATAATCCATCAACAACTTCAGAAGGAAAAACAGTCTACTTTTTTCCTATTTCCACGGTTACTAAAACGTATTCGCTCATTTCCTAAACAAGAAAAGGCACAGTAATGGAAATATTGCTATTACTTCATTCAATTCGAGTTCCAATACCTAAGAAAACCCAAATGCCATTTCCTTTAAAATCCAAAGCAGTAGAGGGAAGAGAATCTAAAAAAAAATTTCAATTTCAGAAAAATTTTGACAGCAAGTATGAAGGAAACCCAAATCCCAGCAACATAACATAATTGAATTTCCACTTCCATTTTATACGCAAGGACAGCCAGATTCAATGAACCCAAATCATAGCAATATACACGGCTGTAAAGAAACAATTACAATAGCAAGAAAAGAAGGAAAAATTTCACTATAAGGAACGAATACACAGCCTGTTCCAATTTCCAACAATATGAACAGTGAAGGAAATATCATTTCAACCACCATACAGTCGATAACCAGTACAGCAATTCATTTCCAACTTGATTCGAGCAAAAACAAACCAAAACCAAGCAACCAGAAACGTTCAACATATCATTTTCCAAGCAAAAGAGAAGTAAGAATCGATAAAATCCAAATCGAACCGATTTGACAACAGTCACAAAATCAAAACCCAAGAGCAGGGTTGTTTTAATGATACACTTAATCAAAGCAAAGATTTTTAAAGAGAAGGGCTTAACATGCCTGAAATCTCTTTTCCAGAGCTCGAAGAAAACTTCGTTTGCCGCGTTTTTCCTTCCACAGCGACAACACAAACTCTCCAACACTTCCTTTCTTCTTCAGGCTTAACAACAGCCTCCAAATCTCCAAGAAAATGTCAAATGCCAAGAGCTGGTTCGACCGAACCAGGTCAGAAAAACCAAATGCAGAGCAACTTCACAAAAGGCTCGAATCGAAAAAATGAAAATCAAATTCCCTCATGCTGTTTCCAAGGCGAGCTAGTCGCGAGGACCAAAACAATTAATGCAATTAAGGCTCTGCCTTTTTCCTTATTTTCCACGCCACCGCCACTTGGGTTGGCAAACTCTAAATTTCAAAATTTCCATGCAAACTGAATTTGGCTCTATTTCTAAATAGATGCCTCTAATTCCTTACCTGCCCCGCCAAAACTGGCGCTGTCCACGTAGGGACAGTTTATTAAATGCCAATGAATGCCCTTCCTCCCATCCTTATCCCTTTCCTCCCAAGGGTCTGCGTACCCCTTAGATTAGGATTAGTTTAGGTTGCATATAGCATTCAACCTAGGTCTTAGTTTAGCCTTAGGTTAGAACTTATTTTCCCCTTTTTTTTTTTGAATTTAAAAATCCACTTAGGATAGTAGTGTAGGATGCATGTTAGGACTTAGGATTAGTTTAGGGTTAATTCATACTAACCACTAACACTAACAACTTCCATCCAGCCTCCCTACTAACATTCACGTTAATGCAGAGCAGGACGTTCCGTCCTTCAGATTACGTGCCAAGGCCACCCGTGTCCAGGCATTTCTTGCCTCACGAGGTCCCAAATTCGACAGTACAGGGTTCAAGAATCGAACCCCTGTCGTTGGCATTTTCGTGCTAGCTGTTCACACCTGCAAATCAGGCGCTGCACGCTCATAACAATCTCAGTCCGGTTCAAGTGTGAATCGACACAGAAATCACAAGAGGACCTCAGCATACTTGAATCAATGGAATTGATTCAGGGTATGCTGTCAATCAGCAACAAGAGCTAGCAAGTATACGACAATTTGTCGTCACATCAGCAAACACACAAGTACAATATTTGTTGTCCCATGTAATAAATCACAGTATGCAAGAATCCAAATTAGCAACACATTCTCTTAAGATCAAAACATATCTTAACATGTTTGCTTTCATTTCAGCAGCTATAACAGTATGTAAAACATTCACCAAGTTAACATACAAAATCAGAGTGTTACATTCTTCCCTCCTTAAAGAATCATCGTCCCGATGATCAGATTAACAAATCAAGGAGTTCCTAGGACAAAGTTCAGTTATTGTCCTTTCGTTCATAAGTTCATACCAAAAACAGATTCTCTCTTAAAAACAACGTTTTAAGACAACTGTACAATAGACTAATAATTGTCTAAATTTGGTAAAATTATCAGTTCTCTGAATTTCAAATTCAGTTAAACAGGTGTGGAAAAGTAGATCTCATTTCTTCGAGATTCTCCCAAGTTGCACTTTCTTCGCTGAACTGGTCCCACTGGACCTTACATTGGTTCACTTCGCGATTTCTCAAGTACAACTGGCGAGTTCCCAGCACTCGAATGGGCTTAACCACGATTATTCCTGGGTCTTGGACCTGCAAGGAATTCCAATTTAGCACATGGGATAAATCTGTCACGTATTTCTTAAGCAAAGAAATATGAAAAACATCATGCATTTGAGACAAAGCAGGAGGTAATGCTAGACGATAAGCTACAGGGTTGATTATTTCAACAATTTCAAAAGGTCCCACGTAACGTGGCGACAACTTGGCAGCCTTGCCAAAAGTTATGGAGCTCTTTTTCGGCTTCACCCGAAGAAAGACCTTCTCTCCAAGTTTATAATGCCTGTCAACCCGCTTCAAGTCTGCATAGCTCTTTTGCCTATTGGCAGCCTCCTTTAGATGTTCCCGAATCATTTTGATTTGCTGTTCCATTTCCATAAGGATTTCTGGCCCAATTACCTCTCTGTCTTCAACGCTGTCCCAGCTGACAGGGGTTCTGCATTTTCTTCCATACAATGCTTCAAAGGGCGCCATTTTTAAAGAGGCATGGTAGGTGTTATTGTAAGCAAATTCTACCAGCGGAAGGTATTCCTCCCATTTATACTGCTGGTCCATGCAATACATCCTTAGCATGTCCTCTAAAACTTGATTAACTCTCTCAGTCTGTCCATCCGTTTCTGGATGATATGCAGAACTGAAGTTTAATTTAGTTCCCAAGGCTGCATTAAGCGTTTGCCAAAACCTTGATGTCATCCTCGGATCTCTGTCCGATATGATTAATTCCGGTATTCCATGCAATCTGAAGATTTCATGTACAAATCTTCTTGCTAGCACTGGTGCATCGTCCTTCAAATTACCAGCAATGAAGTGTGCCACTTTGGTCAATTTGTCGACTACAACCAGGATAATGTCATGTTTATTTCTTGACATAGGCAATCCTTGAACGAAATCCATCGTTATCACTTGCCATTTATACTGCGGAATGCTGTGGGGATACAATAATCCAGCAGGGTGCATATGTTCCGCTTTAACACGCTGACATTCCAAGCAGTGTGTTACAAACTCTACCACATCCTTTTTCATTCCCTTCCAAAAATATTGCTGCTTAAGATCAGCGAGCATTTTTGTAATGCCAGGGTGTCCAGAAAAAGGTGAATTATGGAATTCAGTTAACAATTTCCCTCTTAAGTCATTTGCCACAGGTACATATACCCTGTTTTCGAACCTCAGAACTCCTTCGTTATCAAAACGGAATCCTTTATACCTGATGTCCTGCGGGTCTGCAGCAAGTGCTGATTTGACTTGCTGGAAATAAGGATCTGATTCCAAGGCATCTTTTACCTCATCCTTAAACTGAGTTCTTAACGTTATAAGAGCAGAGATATGCTTCCTTCGACTCAGAGCATCTGCTACTCTATTTTCCTTGCCCTTAATGTAGCTTATTTCAAAATCATACTGAGACAGAAATTCTAACCATCTTCGCTGCCTTGCATTCAGATTTGGCTGAGTAAAAATATACTTCAGCCCCAGATGGTCTGTTTTTAATTCAAAGGGCTTGCCAAGAAGGTAATGCCTCCATATTTGAAGCGCATGAACAATGGCAGCGAGCTCAAGATCGTGTGGAGCATAGTTCTGTTCATGTAACTTAAGCTTTCTGCTTTCATAAGCGATAACATGGTTATTCTGTAACAGAATACCTCCAAGGCCTTCTCCTGAGGCGTCCGTTACAACCATAAAATCTCCATTTGGATCAGGTACAGTCAAAATAGGTGCTGTAGTTAACTGTTCCTTTAACTTTTTAAAGGCAGATTCACATTTGTCTGTCCAGACAAATTTCTTTTCTTTCTTTTGCAACGAAGTGATTGGGGCAGCAATTTTTGAAAAGTCCTTGACGAACTTTCGATAATATCCAGCCAAGCCCATGAAGCTCCTCACTTCGTGCACGTTCTTAGGCGTAGGCCACTCAGTTATAGCTGTGATCTTTGAAGGGTCAACAGCTATCCCGTCTTTGCTTATAACGTGTCCCAAATAATGCACCTCTGCATCATAAAAGGAACATTTGGACAGTTTGCCATACAACTTCCTCTTTCTTAAGATTTCCAGCACTATCCTGAGATGTTCTTGGTGCTCTTCGACATTTTTAGAGTATATAAGAATGTCGTCTAAGAATACAAGCACAAACTTGTCTAAGTATTCTTGAAAAATGTTATTCATTAGATTCATGAAGGCGGCAGGTGCATTAGTCAGCCCAAAAGGCAACACCGTGAACTCATAATGCCCATACCTTGTTCTAAAAGCTGTTTTATGAATATCTTCCTCTTTTATTCTCAGCTGATGGTACCCTGATCGCAGGTCTATTTTTGAATAGACTGATGCTCCTCGCATCTGATCAAACAGATCATCAATCCTAGGAAGTGGGTATCGATTTTTAATGGTTGCTTTGTTCAGCATTCTGTAATCAATGCACAGCCTCAAGGTGCCATCCTTTTTCTTTACGAAAATTACCGGCGCTCCCCAAGGTGAGACGCTCGGTCTGATCAGCCCCTTAGTCAGGAGTTCTTGTAACTGAGCCTTCAGCTCTACCAACTCAATGGTAGTCATTCTATAAGGTGCCTTAGATATGGGTTCCGTTCCTGGCTTGATCTCTATAGCGAAGTCAAACTCACGTTTGGGCGGAAGACCGGCAATTCCTCCGGAAATACATCACGAAAATCCCTCAACAATGGATATCTTTCCATGAAATCATTATCTTCTTCTGTATTTTCTGTCATTTTTACTGCATACAAGGTGCAGCCTCTGTTTTTAGCCCTCTTTAGTTGCATAGCCGTCAGTTTCCTGACTGCAACTTCCCGTTTTACACCTTGAATGACTGCTGCTTTCTGCAGATCATCAAGGCAACAGATTTGTTTTTCATAACAGTCAACCTTTGCCTTATGTTCAGCCAACCAGTTAACTCCAATAATGATATCATATGATCCTAGAGGAGTGACATACAAATCAACTTCGGTGGAGAAACCAGGCAGATCAAGAATTGCCCCAAAAAGGCACATTTCGACTGTATGGACAGCATTATTCCCATAATGCACTGTCCATGTTTTATCCATTCTTGCAGCCTTTCTTTTTAATTTCAAGGCAAGTTTAGCAGAAATAAAACATTCTGTAGCTCCAGTATCAAAAAGTACAACTACAGGTTTACCGAATAACTTACCCGCAACTTCTATGGGCGTCACTTGCTTTTCAGCTTGTCTGTTAGCCACTGCAGCATGTATCCTATGCTGCTGTCCGCGATCGTCCTTCTTCAGAGGACAGTGATTCGCATAGTGGTCCTTTCCACAGTTGAAGCATCCTCCAGCTGGCCCTTTTCTAGGCTCAAATTTATTTCCAGCCTTAAAGTTATCATTCTGGCTTCCATAGGACTTCTGTCCAATGCCATTAACTTTTGGGAAGCTGTTCCGCACGCTATTTACAGGTCTATTCATCACAGGTTTCTTGTTGTTATCTACAACAATTTTATTTTTCACACCAAACCTTTTCCAAGGTCCCCTTTTTGGTGCAAGAGACGAAGAAGGATTGGGAATCTTCTTCCTTATCTCTTCCCTGTGAGCAGATATTGCTCTCAATTTCTGTTCCTGTCTGATTGCCTTTTCGACAACCCCATCCATGGTGGTTGGGCCGTGGACATCCACTTCGCCCCCAATGATGGGATTCAGTCCCATTATGAATTTCCGTATTCTAAACTTCTCGTCAGCTTGGTACTGCGGCACATACTTAAGGAGTTTAGTAAACCCTTCCCAGTATTCCGTTACCGACAGCCTTCCTTGCGACCAGTTCTGAAATTCAGTCATTTTCCTATCAAAATAGAGTTGAGGCAGCCATCGTTGCCTAAAATAACCCTTAAATTGATCCCAAGTTATGTCTGATTCGACAATATTCAGCTCAACCTTGCGGTTGTCCCACCATGATGATGCTTCATGAGAAAGCTGATATGCTCCCCATATCGCTTTAGTCTCTTCGGAGAAGTTTCTTATTGCAAAGTATTTCTCCATTTCACTGAGCCAGTTCTCAGCTCCGTCCCCAAGAGTTGTTCCATCAAACTTTGGAGGACTTATTCTCTTTATATCATTTGTAAGTTCAGCTGCTAATCTTGCCCTCTTATTTTCAGGGGGATTAGGAGCAATTACATTATTATCATCAACACCCGGATTCCCTCCGTTGATGTTGTCCACAGGAGGCAGCTGATCATTTATTTCAGCTTCATTCCCCTCCTCTTCATTGCCCATTGACTGTTGTTCCAGTACAGTCAAACGATCCCTCGTATCAAGTAGGGCAGCAAGGATTTCATCCAGCTTTTGGGCAGTTGCTGCTTCTCCACCCTGCAACGGGTTATTCGCAGCATTCCCTCTTGTCCTGACCATTTTCTGTTCAATAAGAAAATGTAAACTTTATTAATATCGTGGACTCATTAGGTCCAAGAGCTGTAACCTTCAGCTCTGATACCAAGATGTAACATCCTCATTTCAGAACACCAGAACAAGGGAATTTTTTTTTTTTTTTTTTGATAACGTTCACTGTTATGAATTATAAAATTCAAACACACGTTCAAGTTTTAATAATTGTTCTCTGCCCAAACAACACAGTTTGGATCACACAATTTCTTTTTAAAACGAATGTTCCCTGTTCGCATATTTACAATATGGAACACACATTCAATGCCATTCAATCTTATAACAGATTCTATATGCTGCTGTAAATGACTCGATGAACTGCCGATCTTCCATTTTCATGGCTCGGAGTTTCAACGATCCTTCATTTCATGACTCGGCAACAACCGATCCTTCATGTTCATGACTCGGCAACAACCGATCCTTCATGTTTGTTTATGCATAGTATATTATATATACCTGTTCTCATAACCTTCCCCGGTTATCGAAGTGATCCATTTAAGAAGCCTATCTGAATATCTGTTACTGATATTCATCTGACATCCTGCATCTTAAATTAAGTGATAAGGACAACGCAACCAGCAATTGCGATACTTTGGCCAAAGATTTTCACATGCTTTGCATGATCATATTCCTGGATGTGATACACATCTACGGAATACGTCCTTCACTTCACTTCACCTGTTATCTAGAATGGTCTTTCCTGGCTCCTACCAGTCCTCATCGTTTAAGGTCAGTTTTAAACTTTCAATTCCAGCTAGTAATATGAACGGGTATAGGAAGGAACTCCCGGTAACTAAAGATACACAGACATACGGTGTCGTTACCCCACGACTCCGTGTGTCTATTTGTCTTTAGTATTCCGGAGTCACTCCGTATACCAGATCATACCCTATTCCCCTGCTAAGATCTACACATTCAGCCTATGTATTCTAAATGTTTTAATTCGGGAGGGCATTGCTATATGTCAGCTGCAACATTGTGTCGTCATGAAGACCCCGTCTTCATGAAGACACCTTGCTGTAGCTGGCGTATGCCAATGTCCTGCAGAATCCACCCATCGAGAATACACATCCTGCTCAAGTGACTTAGCCACGAGTTAATAATTAAAATCAACTTTCAGCATTCGTGCTGATCCCTTGATCCTCGTTTCCGTTGCAGTTGTATATAACTAAGAGGGACTAAACCGTCCATTAGTTTGTTATGTATCTTCACCTTCGTATCGAAGGGCTACAATTCCTTACTTGGTTTATTTCTTAATCATTGGATTAAGCAGTCCGTACCGACGGACGTGATAAGTTTAACCTATTAAACTTAGCCAAGATTTTTCCAACTGCAACTAATTTCAGAATGTTAACTTATTAGACGTCATTCAAACGAGGTCTAAACTTCGAGAAATGAATTCATTTGTTCTCCTTAACGTTATATAGTTAAGGTCCATTAGTTATGGATATATTTATCCTATATCCTTTATTCTGAATTTTATCAAACGGGATCATTAATGGAGTTCGAAAGCGAAGTTCGATTACTCCGAAGTTGAATTGATATTCCTTAGCTCCTAAGCTAATCCTGAATACCTTCTGATTATGGAATCATATTCTTCTTAATCCTTTCTAATGTCAATTAAAAATTCATCTTTACCCAAGTATGAACTAATTGCACTTTTCAACTTAAAAGTTGCATTTAAGTAAGAACAGATATCAGTTTCAATTCAGCATCCATCCAAGGACAATGAAACAATTCCAAATCAAGAAATAACATCATATTTCCAATTTAACAACAATATCAAACTGATATAATTATTGAAAATATCACACTTGTAATTGTATTCAATATTTCAAGTCATAATTTGTACATTTGCCAATCCAACTGATTGAGTATAGTTTATACAAAACATCCATACAACTCATGGACAGAAGAATATATTTTCTTCTTTTCACAATTCCTCGAAGAGGAATAAAAGCAACAATTACAATTTATTTTTACACCTAATCAAGAGGCATCAGAAAATAGCCAAGTCTTCATTCTAATCAAATTCCATCTGCAAAATGAATTGCACGGGTTAGTTCAATGAACTGAGCATATTAAGCACTTATCCTTAAAAATAAGATGCTTCAACTAACTGTTTCAATAAAAGAACCCTGCTTTTATGAAACTACTGCAAAACATCTATCTCGAAATAGGCACAAAGGGAAGATCAGCATAACAACTGACTATCAAATATCATCACAATCAGCCAAGGGACTGCTGTCCTGTTTCTACATAATCGTTACAAGTATCAATTCACAATATTTGAAAAGTTAAGAATACAAGTAACTCACAACAGATAGAACACACTGTTATCCTTTCCACGCCCTTCAATAACAATGAATGCAAAGGATGAAACTAACTGAAATGTAATTCCATTAATTTCTTTTCAGTTCATGCGTCATATTAGAATCCAAGCAATCAAGTACAGACAAGAAAGCGAACAGCAATGCATATAGTTGCTCCCATCTAAGCACTATAAAATTTCATTATTCACGAATTCCAGATTTCCAACTGAATGAAAGAGGAAAAGATCATTTTTCTAAAACATTCATTCATATCTCTATTTCTTTCCACATGACTGTCCTAACAGTGGAAGCCAAACGAAGGACAATTCAAGATAACAGTTCAGAGTGAAACTTACAAAATCCACTCGGAATTCACTTTCCGGCAGCAAGAATAATTTCATTTATAATCAGCTTTAAATGAAAACAAGGAAGAATTCATCATCCATATCCATACTTCATTTGAATCAGACTCATTTAAAGATCCGAAACAGGTTAGTACAACATTATGTACATCCAAGATCAAACAATATAAGGCTGCATACCATATATTTACCATAATAAAAGAAACCATATTTCTTTCACTGCATACTAAACAGACAAACAGTACTTCAATCATGCAGTCAATTAATCACATGATTTCTTAATCCTATGAGCGTATCCCATTCAAAACTAACATATTATTCATTGCTGTTACCTACAGCAAATTCAATATTCACATTGACTATGAATTTCACCAAGTCAGAACAGCAACAGAAGACGAATTCATTCCCCTTTAATTTCACTAAGAAACAATCATTTGCTCCGAATGAAATAAAAACACTCAATTCGTGTTTATCTTAGCATGACAGCTCAACTTATGAAGATAACAAAACATTTATTTTCATTGAAAGGCAACTCACATAGCCTGTACAGTTTCAATCTAACATGCCTCAACAATGAATATCCAATTCGAGTTCTATCTCGATCAACCGTTAACTTCAAAACAATATTCTCCATTTTCTTAATGAGGTACAGAACTCAAGTATAACATTCATATATCAATACCTCTATGAAGACAAACCCGTTAAGGGTGTTAATCGTGTAAGCTTGGTACAGTCAGAATAGACTCAGAAAACAAGCTAATTCTCACACTTTCCATTTATTAAAACAGAAATCCAGGTCAAGTTCACATTCACAAGACAATTCAAAACAAAGGGTCAAACTTCAACTACAAGACGCCATGGAATCAACTATCCATCACAGCAAGAAAGAAATATAATCATTCCTTGCACATAATACAAAACCAATTTATAATTGTGTCAACAGTCCGGACAGGGAGATCGAACAGCATCATTAAAACACCATAAAACCATCCTAATCTCACAGCAAGGAGAGACATAATCCATCAACAACTTCAGAAGGAAAAACAGTCTACTTTTTTCCTATTTCCACGGTTACTAAAACGTATTCGCTCATTTCCTAAACAAGAAAAGGCACAGTAATGGAAATATTGCTGTTACTTCATTCAATTCGAGTTCCAATACCTAAGAAAACCCAAATGCCATTTCCTTTATAATCCAAAGCAGTAGAGGGAAGAGAATCGATTTCCTAAAAAAAAAAATGATTTCAGCAAGTATGAAGGAAACCCAAATCCCAGCAACATAACATAACTGAATTTCCACTTCCATTTTATACGCAAGGACAGTTCCAAATATTAAACAGCAAAGATTTCTCACTATTTCCAATTGACACAGATTCAAGGCAATAACACAATTTAACTTCCTTTTACCAAGGACAGTTCCATACAATAAGAAACAGATTGAAGGAAATATCTATTTCCGAACAGTGAAGGAAATATCATTTCAAACCACCATACAGTCGATAACCAGTACAGCAATTCATTTCCAACTTGATTCGAGCAAAATCAAACCAAAACCAAGCAACCAGAAACGTTCAACATATCATTTTCCAAGCAAAAGAGAAGCAAGAATCGATGAAATCCAAATCGAACCGATTTGACAACAGTCACAAAATCAAAACCCAAGAGCAGGGTTGTTTTAATGATACACTTAATCAAAGCAAAGATTTTTAAAGAGAAGGGCTTAACATGCCTGTAATCTCTTTTCCAGAGCTCGAAGAAAACCTTATTTGCCGCGTTTTTCCTTCCACAACGACAACACAAACTTCCCAGCACTCCTTTCTTCTTCAGGCTTAGCAACAGCCTCCAAATCTCCAAGAAAAATGTCAAATGCCAAGAGCTGGTTCGACTGAACCAGGTCAGAAAAACCAAATGCAGAGCAACTTTCACAAAAGGCTCAAATCGAAACAATGAAAATCAAATTCCCTCATGCTGTTTCCAAGGCGAGCTGGTCGCGAGGACCGAAACAATTAATGCAATTAAGGCTCTGCCTTTTTCCTTGCTTTCCACGCCACCGCCACTTGGGTTGGCGAAACTCTAAATTTCAAATTTCCATGCAAACTGAATTTGGCTCTATTTCTAAATAGATGCCTCTAATCCCTTACCTGCCCCGCCAAAACTGGCGCTGTCCACGTAGGGACAGTTTATTAAATGCCAATGAATGCCCTTTCCATCCTTATCCCTTTCCTCCCAAGGGTCTGCGTACCCCTTAGTTTAGGATTAGTTTAGGTTGCATATGGTTTTCAACCTAGGTCTTAGTTTAGCCTTAGGTTTTATTTTCCCCTCTTTTTTTTTTTGAATTTAAAAATCCACTTAGGGTAGTAGTGTAGGATGTATGTTAGGACTTAGGATGAGTTTAGGATTTTTAATTCATACTAACCACTAACACTAACAACTTCCATCCAGCCTCCCTACTAACATTCACGTTAATGCAGAGCAGGACGTTCCGTCCTTCAGATTACGTGCCAAGGCCACCCGTGTCCAGGCATTTCTTGCCTCACGAGGCCCCAAATTCGACAGTACAGGGTTCAAGAATCGAACCCCTGTCGTTGGCATTTTTGTGCTAGCTGTTCACACCTGCAATCAGGCGCTGCACGCTCATAACAATCTCAGTCCGGTTCAAGTGTGAATCGACACAGAAATCACAAGAGGACCTCAGCATACTTGAATCAATGGAATTGATTCAGGGTATGCTGTCAATCAGCAACAAGAGCTAGCAAGTATACGACAATTTGTCGTCACATCAGCAAACACACAAGTACAATATTTGCTGTCCCATGTAATAAATCACAGTATGCAAGAATCCAAATTAGCAACACATTCTCTTAAGATCAAAACATATCTTAACATGTTTGCTTTCATTTCAGCAGCTATAACAGTATGTAAAACATTCACCAAGTTAACATACAAAATCAGAGTGTTAGTCTCCTTTGAAATGGACTAGTTTGCCATCGCAGCTTGCAACAAATCTCGCTGCCCTGGAATCGCCAATGATTCCCACATGGAAATGTTCACATGTGTTTTCTTCATCTGATATATGATATTGAAATGAGATGGGATCTCCTTTTTCTTCCTTTTTTTGGGAACAACCTTTTCTTGTATTTGAGTTGGTACTTGCATTGCTGCGGTAGAGGTTTTAAGCTGATTTTACACATTCAGAGCTACACTTGTTTTGTTAACCCCTTGCGGTGTGAGAGTGGGTTGAGAAACAATTGGGTTAGACGACTACCCTTCCTTTATATTCCTCTTCTTCGACCTTGTGTTGACAGCCACACCTTGGAAAGGAGGTTGATTGATTCCAAAAAAATCTTCCACCTGTCAATTTACCAATGTTGTTTCATTTTGAGGGGCTTCCTTATGGCTTGCCTGTTGTTGATTTTCTTCCTTTTTTGGTTGTTGGACTACACCAACCATTTGAACCATCAAAGCTTTATTTATTGCACAATTGAAACAATTGGATTGGTTATGTGGTTGACTAAAAGGATAAAACCATTCATAGTCTTGGTTATGTGGTTGATTGCAAGGATAACACCATTCATATTCAAAATGGTTGATTACAAGAATAAGACTTTTGAAGTTGAGGCTGCATTTGGATCATATGGTAAGAATTTCCTATTAGCTTGTGGTTGTCCTTGGTTCTAGTTTTGATTTGGAGCTTGGAGTTGAGGCCTATTTGATTGAAAAGGAGGCATGTTTGTTTGAACTTAAGGCTGATAACGCTTAGAGTTTTGAGCCTGTTATCTCTTGATAAAAACTAGCTCGTTCCCAAATCCTTGTTGTGCCTTTGCCATTTCTTGTTTCCCTTTTGCTATCTCTTGTAAGAATTTCTTAAGCTCTTGATTTTCAAATGGATTTATCAAAGAAGTGGAAGCTTCGTTATTGATTTGATTTCTTGGAGCTAGAACAAGGGCTATTTCAGGTGCTTGACTAGTCATAGGAGTTCCCATTTTTGGATATAGAGGCATCGATGGCCTTGGTGCTAACTTGCCAACTTGAATGAGGTAATTATCAGCTCTGATAGCTATGTCATAGGTGCCTGGAAATGTTGTTCCTCCCATGGAATGGATCATCATTGCTATATCTAAATTTATAGCCTTCAAAAAGTAAAGGAATGCACCTTCTGATTCTAGCCTCATGGAAAATGGAATCCGGTCCCATGATTGCTGGAATCGGAAATTGAAATTTGTCATCTGCTCATTATGAGCCCTCTTGATGGTTGTTAATTGTTCCAACAAGGACAAACTGTCTCCTTTTTCTCTGAACTGATTGCAGAGGGTTGTGCATATGTGATCCTAATTTTGAATGGATCCCTTTGTCAAGATCCTAAACCATTGCAACACCTTGCCTTTAAATGAGGAAGCTAGTAACTTGACTACAACATCTACTTCATTTATTTCGTGAATGGTGTAGATGTTTGCAATATCTGTCCTCCTCTCATGTTGGAGGGTCATCTCACATGGGTTAGGTTTAGGGTTTCATATGTGTCATGCACTAGGGTTACTCAACACCCTATATGTACCCCTTTTCTATTCATTTATGAGCATGCCAAGACACTCCGCTGTCTTTCCTCTATGCAAGCTTTGTTTCTGTTGAGCAAGTTCTTCCATTACTAATCAATTTTTTCCTTGCTATCACTGGAGCTTTCACGATTCCGTTGGAGTGCAACTACTTCATGGTGCCTCGTTTCCGATTCGATTCTTGCAAACTCTTTTCATGGTATCAGAGCTGAGATCGGGTAAACGTGCACTCGATTTGTTTTTTGTTGCTATTACTCTTACTTGGTTTCGTTATTTTACTCTGCATGCAAGTCTTTTTATCACTATTTTCTGGAAATTATCTTGCTAATATCTCTAACAAGCTTTCTCGGAAAGTTTTTTGTGTTTTTTTTCTTGTGCATGTGTAGGTTTTTTCAAAATACCTTGAGAAATCAGGTTTTTTTAACTACTTTTTTTTGTTGGATGTATCAAAATCCAAAATAGAGATTCCTTTCATTTATTAAAATGGAAGTGAATTTTTTTTAAAATCTCTGGTTTTTGCAGGATATTTGTCTATGCATGTTGTTTGTGGTTACAGGATCTTTGAGTTCTTCAGTCGTGGTTGCTCATCAACAAACTGCTGTCCCTCTGACCATTTTTGGACTGTTTTCACGTGCGGCCTGCACTTTTTTCATTCATTCCTAGGCCTTTTTAACCTCTGCCACATTTTTTTGCTTGAAGGGGTTGTAAACTCTTATGTACAGGCTGTTAACTATCATGTGTGGACTGTAAGATCATTCCTAGGTGTTTTTCAACACACAACCACGTTTTTTTGCTTACCAGGGTGTTTTTCAACAACCCAGCCACGTTTTTTTGCTTGCAAGGGCATTTTTTAACAACCCAGCCACGTTTTTTTGCTTGCAAGGGCGTTTTCAACAACCCAGCCACGTTTTTTTGCTTGAAAGGGCTTTTTTTTTTAGTGCTGGCAACGAAAAACACAACTGTACACTCTTGTGCGCCGCTGTACACTCATATGCGCGGCTGTACACTTAAACCAGTCAGTTTGGTAAGTTTAAATTCATTTCTTTCTTTTAATCTTACTCAAAACAACAAAAAAACCCACTGCTTTTTACAAAAACAGCCTGAGTTTTCTATTTGATTAAAAGCTTCCTTTTAAAACACAAAATCAAACAATCTCTTTTTTAGTATGCGTTTTAAATCACCAAATCTTTCTTTATTTAAAAGATACTTTTAAAAAACGCATTCAATCTTTATTAGTTTAAAAATCTTCATCTAATTTTTTTTGTTTTAAACGCCTTCTTTCTAAATCTTCTGTTTTAGAAAATATTAATAAAAAGTGCTTTTTTAGTGATTTGCTTAATTAAAGCCTTTTTCAAAATTCATTAGATTTAATGACATTATATCTAATTTAATTTCACATTATCTAAACAATATATTTCTTTGGCATTATAATTTGGTCTATTGGCTTTGTGTATTTTTAACCTTCCGTCGAGTGCCGAAGACGAAGGGTGAGGTCCAGGATTGGCAGGTGGCTAATCCCCCCTCGCAATACAAACAAACCCTATCTCAAATTCCATGCCATTTCCAACGGCATACATATGACACCCTTTGCATGTGTTTAGGGTGCTTTTTTAATCCGTTTGCAGGCTTATTGGCTTTTTCTCATCAATTGCGGGAATTGGTTTTTGCTATAACTTTTGACTCGTTGCTCAGTTTTGAGCACTTCTTTAGTCAAAGTTGCATGTTTTTTTGCACTCTAGATGATGGGATCATTAGATTTTTATAAAAAACTAATTTTATAAAGTGCCGCATTCTGGGGGGGTGTCTTTGTATTGCTTATTTCAGCTCATTCTTTTGAGCTTTGTTCTATTCCTTTTTTTTCGTGGACTTGTGAGCGCGTCCGCCATAGTCTTACGACAAAGGGATTCTTTCATGTGATGTGAGACACTTTTTCTCACCACCAGGGTTGGCTTTCACCTCCTTTCTATTTTTTACTTGTGCTTGTTTACGGTGTCCTTTTTTGTTGCGCTACATGAAACACTGTTGTGGTCTCCTCTCTTGCGTGTTATTACGCTAATTGCAAGATGAGTTACCAAGTGTTTCAAACCACACGCACGGACCCAATTGTAATCAACACACTAACCTATAAAGTGCCGAAAGCAGGGGGGTTGTTATTGTCCTGGGTGGTTGTGTTTCTTTTCTACATTTCTTTCTCTCTCTCTCTCTCTCACTATGGATGCAATTTCAATTCCTTTGCTTATGCCGTTCAAATTTTTTGAATGGAGATTGAAAATAATAATGAAACTAAGGGGTAAAGGGTTATTCCGCATCACCATGGGAACTGAGACTGAACCAGACGACGAACCTGAAAAATCTAAGTGGTTAAACGGTAGTGATGAAGCTTTAGGTCTTCTTTGCATGTCCATTTCTCCTGACTTGCTCTTCCACATTGAGGCATCTGAAACACCTACATCTGCGTGGAAAACACTGGATGTGATGTTTGGACAACTAGATGACATGAGAGTGCATGAGTTGGAAAATGAACTACTAGGGTTAAATCCTAGTGACTTTGAAAACCTACAAGCCTTCTTCTCGAAATTTGTCCACATTAGATTATTGTTAAAAGGATGTCAAGTAGAAAAGAAAGATTCTCAACTGATCTTGTCGATTCTCTCTAAGCTAGGTCCCAAATATTCTGTCTTCATGTCAACTTTCTACGCTACAAAAGCTGCTTTGGGCGATACTTGGACGATGCCCTCCTTTGACTGTTTTTCATCCCAACTCATTTGAGAACACTACAAACTCATTCAAATGGGGTCTCTTAAGTACAAGTCACATGCCCTTGTAGCAAGTACTAGCAAAGGAAAGAAGACTGAAAAGAAGAAAGAAACAAAGGATCAACCTAAGAAAGAAACCAAGATCAAACCTAAAAATGACACAAACACTTCGACTTCTGAGCCTAAGGCACAAAAAAGCAAGTATTCGTGTTCCTATTGCAAGAAGACTGGTCACGATGAGCAACACTGTTTTAAGAAATAGATTGATCACTTATCTCATTTACTTGAGAAAAATAAAATAAGTGTTCCTGAATCCATAAAACAAAGTGCTCTGAAGGCTGAGTCTTCTGCTGCAAAAGGTGCTAAAAATGATAAGAAGAAAGGAAAGGCCCTTGTAGCCAAAGTTTCTCCTTCATCGACATGGATTATAGATTCTGGTGCCTCGCACCACATGGGTTCTTCACATGTTGAGTTTTCCAACATCAAACCTTGTGGAATGTCCCAAATCACGATGGGTAATGACATGACAGTGTCGGTTTCCAGTAGTGGATCGGTAGAGATGGATGGGGGAACATTTAACCAAGTGTTGAGTGTTCCTGATCTCTCTACCAATCTCCTATCAGTTTACCAAATTACTCACCTTGGTGAAGGAATGCGAGTGGAATTTGGTCCTAACTCGGTGATCATTCGTGAGCTTAACAATGACACTACAGTGGCTAAGGGAAAGGTAGATCACCGTTCACGGTTGTACACCTTCTCCCACTTTACTTCTGATTCTATGCCCACTGCCTTGCTCACTCATGCAAATGAGGTTAGTAAGCTATGGCATGAGCATTTTGGACATCTAAATTATCACTACCTTGAACAATTGAGTCAAAATGAAATGGTCAACGGGTTGCCTCGCGTCAAGTTTTCTAAGGGTCTTTGTGAGGGTTGTACCCTTGGAAAGCATCCTGAAAAGAACTTTGACAAAGGAAAAGCCTGGAGAGCCACTCGTCCTTTGGATCTTGTTCACAGCGATGTTTTTGGTCCATTTCCTTCTCCTTCATTTACTAGAGCTCTTTATGTGCTAACCTTCATTGATGACTATTCGCGATATACTTGGGTATATTTTCTTAAGCTTAAATCTGAAGTCTTTGAACATTTTCAGGACTTCAAGGCTCTTGTTGAGAAACAAGCAGAACGGTCTATCAAGGTTCTTCAAACTGACAATGGAGGTGAATATGTAAACAATAGGTTCATGGATTTTTGTACTTCTGAAGGGATCTCTTTGCAACATACAGTTGCTTATAGCCCTTTGCAGAATGGAGTCGCAGAAAGAAAGAACCGTACTCTGAAGGAGATGGCCACTTGTATGATTCACTCGAAGTCTCTTCCTCTGTAGTATTGGGCCGAAGCAGTGAATTGTGTAAATTACATTCAGAACCATGTTCCACACAAGGCAGTAAGAGGGATGACACCCTTTGAAGCCTGGTTTGGATGCAAGCCTGATGTTGAGCACTTTTGAGTCTTCAGATCCAAGGCTATGGCTCATATTCCCAAGAAGAAACGCAAGGCCTTGGAACCACAATACAAACCTTGTATCTTTGTAGGGTATTCTGATGGCGTGAAAGGATATCGATTGATGAATTCTACTTCTCATGATCTATATATTGAGAGAAGTGTTAAGTTCGATGAGTCTTCTTCGACTTCTACTTCTCCACCTATTGAGGTTCTTCAACTCGCTGATTCAGATTCTGACTCATCAGATGATGATACTGTTGAGCGTGCTCCTCTTCCGGATCCTCCCGACCATCAGATCTTTGAGTCTTCTGATTCTGACAGTAGTGATGATGAGGACTATGTCCCTTCTCACTCAAGTGAAGAATCTTCCGACTCTGAGCCTGATCCTCCTGGTCCCCTTTGGGCCAGGAAAAATTTGCAAAGTGCTGGAGATTTAGTTGGAGATACTTCGGATATGAGACGTACTCGCTTAGATTTTGTTGGACCCCACTCTTTCTTCACCTCTACTTCTAATCCACAGTCTTTCCAGGAGGCTTCTGGTATTCCTGAGTGGGATTCTACCATGGATGAGGAGTATTCCTCTCTCATGAAGAACGATACTTGGGATCTCACCACTCTTCCGAAAGGAAGAAAAATCATTCGGTGTAAGTGGGTGTTCTGAACAAAGTATGGAGTAGATGGAGACGTCAAAAATTTTAAAGCGTGATTAGTAGCTAAGGGTTTCTCCTAGATAGCTGGGGTTGATTATATAGAAACCTTTGCTCCGGTTGCAAAGATGACTTTGATTCAACTGACCCTAGCCATTGCCACAGCAAACAGATGGAAAGTCCATCAAATGGACGTTAAGAGTTCCTTCCTTCATGGTGACCTAGAGGAAGAGATCTATATGGAACAACCTCTGGGTTATGTCCAAGATTCCTCCCTCGTTTGTAAGTTAAAGAAGTCTCTTTATGGCCTTAAACAAGCCCCTCGGGCTTGGTATGCCAAGATGGACTCCTTCTTACTTACATCAGGGTTTACTAGGTGTCACTTTGATCCAAATGTTTATATTCTACGGCAAGATGACTCCATACTCATTCTTATTCTATATGTTGATGACTTGTTGATCACAGGAAGCTCTTCCTCTATTATTGATTCTGTGAAGATCACCTTAGCCAACAAGTTCTCCATGACTGACTTAGGTCTGCTTCATTACTTCCTTGGGATCCAGATTTCACAATCTGACTCGGGAATCTTGATTTCGCAACCTAAGTATGCTCTTGATTTTCTAGCTCAGTTTCAGATGTCCGATTGCAAGTCTTCTCCTACTCCTTTTCTTTCCGGGGTTAAGTTGGTTTCAGATTTCTCTACTCCCTTGGTTGATGGTACTCTTTACCGACAGTTAGTTGGGAGCTTGATCTACTTGACTCACACTCGACTAGATTTATCATATGTTGTTGGGATCATGTCCAGATTCATGCAGGAGCCACATGAGCTACATTGGAAAGTAGCTAAACAGATCCTTCATTATGTTCATGGCACTTATGCTGATGGCATACACTATCATGGAGGGGTTGATATTGACTTGATTGGATTCACAGATTCTGATTGGGCCGGTGACTTAGATCATCAGAAATCTACTTCTGGCTACAATTTCTCTCTTGGTTCGGGTCCTATTAGTTGGTCTAGCAAGAAGTAGAATGCAATTGCGATATCATCTACAGAGGTAGAATATAGAGGAGCAGTTAACACTGCCACATAAGCTATTTGGCTACAGGGTATTCTGACAGAGTTTGGCATCCACTTTCAGTGGCCTACCATTATCTACTATGATAACACGAGCACTATCTCTATTTGCAGAAATCCAGTTCAGCATCAATGGATGAAGCACATTGAGATCCATATGCACTTCATACAGGAGCTTATTCATGATGGTATCATCGACATTTAGTACATTCAGACAGCTGATCAGATTACAGACTTATTCACCAAGCCTTTCACTGAGATGAAGTTTCTTCACTTATGGTCTCTTCTTGGGGTGAGGTCTTCTGCAACTGCCCATCTTCTTAGGGCTATGTAGTCCTTCTTTTCTTCTTCTTCTAGGAAGATTGTGTTTGTATATGGGCACCTTATCAGGCCTTTAGTTTCCAGGCCCCATTGACACATCTTTCTTAGTTGTTTAGGAGTGTCTTCCTCTTCCGTCTGACTCATCACAACTGCTACCCCAGCTTCGATGAAGGGGGGTGTTAGTGTGAGTTATCCTATGTGTCCTCCTCTCATGTTGGAGGGTCATCTCACATGGGTTAGGTTTAGGGTTAGGTTTAGGGTTTCATATGTGTCATGCACTAGGGTTACTCAGCACCCTATATGTACCCCTTTTCTATTCATTTATGAGCATGCCAAGACACTCCACTATCTTTCCTCTATGCAAGCTTTGTTTCTGTTGAGCAAGTTCTTCCATTACTGATCATTTTTTCCTTGCTATCGCTGGAGCTTTCACGATTCCGTTGGAGTGCAACTACTTCGTGGTGCCTCGTTTCCGATTCGATTCTCGCAAACTATTTTCACTCTCTTAACCATGAATGGGTTTGGATCCTTCTCATATACTTAGACAACATGTGTTGCTATACCACCACTAAGTTCTATTCCCTTCAGAGTTGCCAGATGTGTTAGGAGATCAGCCCCAAAAGGCCAGATTTTTCCAAGCCACACACCAAAATTGACAGAATAAAAATGAAATTTGAAGGGCTTGAAAGCTGATTTTCTAGAGGCTGAAGATTGTTTTGAAATGACAGTCCCTAAATCCAGAAATGTAGAGATCTTTGAAATTGAAAACCCCTGAAAGTCTGAAATCGAGGAAACCTAAAAATATTAAAGCAAGAGACTTCCGAACTCCAAAATTGATGGAATTCTGAAACTCAAAACCCTGAAATCCTGAAATCCTAAAATCCCGAAATCCTAAAATCTCGGAAGGTCCAAAATCCCAAAACCTGAAATCCTGAAATTGAGAAAACCTTGAAATTTTGAAAGACAAATTTCAAAAACCTAAAATTAGCGTTTTTATGTTGAGGTCCTGATCTATTCGTTGGTGAAATTTGAACTTATTTTGAGCAAGTTAAGCCCTTGAAAATTGATTTTAGAGTTCAGCCTGAGAGGTGAAAAGTTTGAAATTGAAGAACTTGAAATTCTAAGTCCAAAAATGATGAAAATTCCTTCAAAGCTTGTGGAAAATACTTCTCTGTCCCACCGGGCATCTCAAAACTGTTGAGTGTGGTCGCACGGTGGCTTAAGATTTGTTGTTTGATAATGAGACATCTCTAAAAGATCATACAAATATAACTCTTGTGATGACCCACCAAGCATGCCAAAACTGTTGATGTGTAATCACAACACCCTTGATTGTTTGCAATTCGAAGGATTTAGATAGTAAGTGTGATTGCATAACATGGAGCTTTTCCCAAAGTGTGGGACTTTGCAAATGGGAAAGCTCTCTGGAGAAATGCCAACTCCTATTCCTCTATCTATCACCACTCACCATCCTGAGAAACTAATCTAAATCCTACTCTAAAATGCCAAGGAGACAAGGAAGAAGGATGTAAGAAAAGTAAAACCTAATTCTACTGGGGGTGATACACCAAAAGGAATGCTGAATAATTTTCCTTACATTATAATGAAAATGAACAAGAATGAAGAGGATGAACATCAACACAAATCAATTTCTTATCAAAAAACCATTCACCATTAAACACACACCATTAAAACATGTAACACAATATAACATGCACAGATGACCAAGATTGCAACGAAAGATCAAGAGAATGCAATGAGCACAAGAGAGGGTTGAAATTCATCCACAAAATTATATTATTGCTCCACAGATTTGATATAGTACATTACAATGGCCAAGGAGAAAAAATTGCATTACAGTTTCAATGGGAGGTCTGAACTCCACAAAATCACGTATAGATAAGAGAACAAGGGAGTGCAAAGCAATATTATCAAACATTAGAACAATGCCCCTCATTAAAATTTATAGTGGAAGATTTGCAAAGGAGGAGAGAGAAAATTAAATCCCAAATTTGCCCAAAAATCCTCCAAAAATCATTGTTTAATCCTGTATTGAGTGCATTTAGATCTTCAAAATCTCCTTTTTCATTAATGGTTTTCCTTGTGCTTGAATAAATTGACTGTGATTGGACCCCTTGTCTAGTCTGGTTTCTATAGCCTCATGATGACCCTACCTTCATTAATGGCTCTCACCTACCACTTCATATCTATCAATTTTAGAGGTTTAAAAACCATGAAATCCAAAATCCCATGTTTCCATGCTGTAGATCCCGAAAACACCTTTCCAATGACTATAACTTTGTGAGAAATGAGTGAGTACATTGGAAGATATCACCATTTTTTCCCTTGATGCTTCACTGAGAGTTTCCTATATCTAATATTTTGGGAACTAAAATTGGTCTTCACCATTTTATTCTTCATTGAATACCCTTTCTATAAAGCACATGTTTGTCCAATTTGGAAAAAAATTGCATGAGATATCTTAGTTTGAAATTTGGGAAAAATTAGGGTTTTTAGGACTCTAACGAGCCATGTTCTCCATTCATCGAGTTACATTTCCCACTGCCGAGTTATTTACTATTCAATGCCACATTTCTTTTAAAACTTGATGTCTCCCACAACCTAACTCTCATTGACCCTGAAAGGGGTTTGACCTTCGAAATGCCCAGCTCGTGCCACGTCACATGTATTTTGATGTTTTAGCGTTTTCCATTTTGGACTCCTCGCCATGCCGACTTTGGGCCTCTCACCGACTCAACCCTGAAAATGACCTCCAAAACCTTATACCCCTGATATTCACAAATTTCCAACTCGCATTGACCCCAAACCTAACTTCGACCTCTGAAACCTGCTGCATCGAGCCACGTCACCACCCTTTCGGGATTTTGATGTTTCGCACTTTAGAGGTTGGGCTCACTTTTTCTTGATTCTCTTGATGAGATTTCTGAACGCCAAATCCCCGAAAACCCAAAAGCTTTCAAGTTTTGGACCCCAATTTTACTTTTCTCATTCAAGTGATCCCATTTTCACCTCAATGCCCCTACGTCCGAGTTGGCCCTTCTCCATTCCTCCGTCGATACTTACCGAGCTGAGTCGACTCCCTTGTTAGTAGAAAGTTGACTCCTACAGAACAAAATTATATAACTATTGAGTGTGAAGCCTTGTAAATGATCTATGCACTACATAAATTCAGACAATACCTTTTAGCAACACCATTCATATTTTACACCAATCACATGGCATTGAAATACTTGGTAAACAAGCCCGTTTTACAGGGGCACATATGTCGATGGGTGCTCTTATTCCAAGAATTTGATTTCACAGTTGTGGTAAAACTAGGTAAAAGTAATTATGGCCTAGACCACTCATCAAGAATTTAGTCAGGGGAGGATGCACAGACAATTGAAGATATAATGTCAAATGCATAGTTGTACATGTTACAACGCACACATTTGGAATTGGAGGATATTGCTATCTTTTTACGTACAAGTGTGGTGCCAGAAGGAATGAAATCCTTGGAGAAGAAACAACTTTCAATTCACACGACAACTTTTATGTTGATCAGTGGTGACCTATAAAAGTTAGGATGAGATGAATTATTGCGTCAGTGTGTGCTAGAGCATGAGTACATGGACATCATAGAAGAGGATCATGGTGGAATTGCAGGTGGGCACTATGCAAGTGATGCCACTATGCACAAGATTATACTTGCTAGATTATGGTGGGACACCCTCTATAAGGATTGCAAAGCATATTGTAAGGCGTGTGATCACTGTCAATGTGTTGGAAACCCTAGGAAAAGAGATGAAATGCCTTTAAGACCTATTCTTGGTGTAGAGCCATTTGAGAAATGGGCTATAGACTTTGTGGGTCCTATTTTTCCAACTGCGCATAGAATTGGATGATGCTACATCATCACTCACACAAATTATATTACAAGGTGGGAAGAATCACACCTACCAAGGATTGTACAATAGCTACAACAGCTAGGTTCTTATGGGAAAATGTTCTTACAAGGTATGGATGCCTGCTGAGCTTGACCAGTGACAAGGGTACACACTTTCTGAATGAGATGATCAGGATACTATTGGATGACTTTATGATTGTGCACTATAAGACTACACCCTATCATCCTCAGGAAAATGGGATTGCTGAGGCCTTCAACAAGATTTTGAGCCAGACATTGAAAAAATTTGTGACAGTGGAAGGAAAGTTTGGGATGATAAAGTTTCTACCATGCTTTGGGGGTATAGAACAACATACAAGAGGTTGAACAAAGGCACACCCTTTCAGTTGGTGTTTAGCACAGAAGTAGTTCTTCCTATGGAATTCATGTTACCTTCTTTACATATTGCGCATGCTAGAGGTCTAGCTAATGATAAATATTTGGAAGAAAGAAAGTATACATTGATACAGTTGGATAAGAGGTGTGCCATAGAACGTTGGAGTTATAAGTAGGAAAATGCCAGGCAGAAGGCATGGCATAATGGGCACATCAGGGACAAAAAGCTTGAGATGGGATAGATGGTGCTTCTTTATGACTCTAAGTTTCTACGCCATCCAGGCAAGCTTAAAGTGCATTGGTTGGGACCGTATATTATCACTCATATACTTGAATCAGGTGCTTATTAGTTAGATACACTTGATGGAATATGGTTACCCAATTACTTTATCGGGAGTAGGCTGAAGCTATACTATGAATAAGTCTTCTTGGTGTTTATAATAAGGAAGTGTTGCCATTTAGACTAGGTTTTCTGTATTTCCTTAATATATTTCCTTTTTTGTTGTTATGCTTTGTCAATTTAGTTGGTGTTTTGTGTAATAATCACGTTTGTTCACTAGAAGCTATTTACCATTTGAAGTAATTTTATGCACAAAGGACTACACATACCATTGGTGTAGGGTGGTTGTTTACAATTGGGTACACATAAAGGAACAAATTGCTACAGGTGCTATTCAAGTTTGGAGAGGAGTTATTAGAAAGGATATTGCTTTAAAAAAAGATGAACATAGATGGAGATAAATGAGAGAACAATATAACTCGAAGTAAGCAATGACCGTGGAGACTTGATGTAGCCTAGAATTTACCAAGAATAACATAGGTGCACTGGCACATCACTCAACCTAGATTGAACACTCACCCAAAGTGTGTAAATGTACCAGGATCCACCTTAGAGTTGCTTGTGCAGGATGTGAACATGATGAAGAGTTAATGCATTTTAGATCCATAAACAATATAAACTTTCCACAGAGCATGTTCCAGATCTATATCCAAAAGAATAATGATTTAAGCAATAGATATAACGAATTCAACCATGTAAGCACTAGTTTTAGTAAGATTAACACCATTGTTCACCCAACCCACTCCATTATATTAAAACACAATAAAAACATAAGCTTCTTATAATAAGTAGTATCATAAGTTCATGCATGCATCATATCTGGCAGCATAACTCCATAATAACTCATACACAATACTTTATATTCTACTCAGATTACTACATATTTATAAGGGTGGGGACTTTACCTTCACCACTTACATGATTCCCAAAATAGGTCGCATGCCAAAAATAGCCATGTGCCTTTACAATAATAGACACACATGTAAGAGTGTCAATAATAGATCTCTTCTAGTTAACTGGTAGTGGTAATCCTATTATTAATTCAAAATCATGCAAAGTGCTTAGTAGACGCTCTTCCAAAAATAGCATTTGCATGCCACATAAGTTTCCATTTGGTTGTGTGCCCCACATGCTATCTCAAAAAATAGCCCGTAACCATGAAGATGGCTAAGTCCAGATTCATTCGGTATTTCATGCACACTTCCTTCCCTATCCTTCTGGACCTTCAAATCTGCCCTGCTACCACACACAAAGCTTCTGTACACCTTCTTCTTATTATCATACTCCGTCTGCTCAACATTACCCCACACTAAACTACATTTCCACCCTGCAAATGGTTTCCTTTTGATATATAAAAGAATAAAGAATGGGAATGGAAGGAAATTAAAGAATTACTGTACAAAGAATGAAATTTTACCCTACAATATCCTTTGTTTCAACTGGAAGAATTAACTCTGGATATTATTGTTTGATTTCAGCCTCTAATATTTTCCAGTCATTTAGCATGACTTATGTATTTTCTAGAATATCCAATGCAATAGAATCTAACTCATCTTTTGAAATCTCTTCCTTCTCATTCTATAATACTAGAACAATGTTGGACATTGCAGTCACCCTTCCTTCTAGAAGATCCATCTTCTACGCTATAAGCTTCCCAATTTCATCCAGCCTTTCCTTATGTGGGTCTTGGGCTGCTGAAAGGGCCTTGTGATTTTGCTTGACTAGTGATAATCTCTCTGTATGCTCCAAAGTCTCATCCTTCATTGCCTTCAGGACTTCATTGTCTTCTACTATAGTCCTAATTCTAATTAATGCTTCTAGAATTGCATAAATATTCAATGTCTAGTCTGCTTTCTTCAACTCTTCCTGCAAAGTCTGGAGCAAGGCTTCATAAGATGAAATATTTCTAACTACTAAAGCCCTTGATCTCTCTGCTTCTTGTTCAGGGTCCTTTAGCGCTAGCATTTGAATCGGTCCATCCCCAAAAACCAAATTAACTAATGTGCACACATAATACATAGCCTACAGAAAATTCTCAGGTACCTTTGACTCTAGGTGCATTCTTGGTTTTAGGACATAGTATCCAATATCTTCTGCCATAATTTTGAAGGCCTCATTCTTCTTCTGCTCTAGGTCCTTCTCTCCTTTTAGACACGCTATTTCGACATCTTTGACCTTGTTTTCTTTTTGTAGAATTCTAATAGTGGCAACCTTATCTACATTCCTCCGCATCACCTCTGTAGATACTTTCACCAAGGCATTACTCACCTACTTGTCAGACATAACAGTGGGTTTGATAGTTATGTTTCTGTTCTATAGTGCCTTTTTCATCCTTCTTGACACACATGACTCTTCACATACATAAAAATCAGGATCGTCCATGTGAGTTTGCATGGACCAAGAAAATTGTTTCCTTGTGCACGTGGTTTCCATGTATGGGTCCATTAACTCCCATCCATAAAACTCCTTAATGCCCATTGTATTTTGGAATCGGTCGTGAATAATTTTACATGTGTCCTCTTCATAGCTCATATGCGGAACATTATATTCTCCAATTGTTCGCTTCGTTCTTTGCCCCTTAGGTACCTGAGCGCCAAGGTTCGAAGTTGGATCTTCGATGTTTTGAGTGGTATCATTTTCCAGTTCTCCTACCCCTTTATCCTTTATATCTTCATCCTTGGGTTCTTCCACTTATTCTGGCTATACAGGGGATTTGAGCGTGCTCTCTGTAGACTTCTCCACCTCCTCATTCAGCTTCAGCTTCCTCCTTTTCCTCTCAGCTATCTCTTTTTGAGGAGAGAGTCATGGTGACCTCCTAACAGACTGAGGAGTTCCTATGCCTTGTGCTCGTGTTCTTCTGAACACCCTCTTGAAATGACACTCTCCTTAGACTACCTCCATTCTATTTATGGGCTACCTCCAGCCTCTATGTTCTAAGCCACCACTATCTTCCCACTCTTCTTCCTCTTCATCCACCACTATAGTTCCTGTAGGTTGTGGGGCTGACACGTTCTCTAATATGTGCTTACCTTTAGGTGGCCTTAGGAGTACGAACTCATTTTCTATGTACTTTTTACTCTCCAACTTAGGCTTAAACTAAAGGTATCTTCCAATCATTTAACTGACATAATCTTTGTCAGTGTCATTCTAAACTAGGGTTGTGTCCTAGGCAATATGCAATGGAGTCTAGGAGAACCAGTTATATGTTGGGTCTGTTGGGGGGTTGCTTAGTTTAATGACTATTCTATGGAAATGCAGTTTAAATCTACGGAAATTAAATACAGTTCTACGGAATTCAACTATTTGCAATGAAAGGAATTTTAACAACTAATCTTCTATTGTAAAATGAAATTCACACACACTTATTCTTAACAAATGAAATCACAACTGAATAAATGGAACTTTAGCAGAAAGCAAGACTATTCGTTAACTAGACTTGCATAACAAAAGCATCTATTCTAAGTGAAAGTAGTAATGAAGAAAGAAAATATAGTTAATCAAAGCATGCATGTAAGATTTATCAAATGACAATTGTAGTAAATCTAATCAAAGAACTGTATGCATGTACTCAAAGTAACCTCTTATCTCCTCGGTTGAGTGGGCCCTTGCTCTTCCTCGGGATAGAGGGATTAACAACTTCTGATTCTCAAAATGTCGTGGCTTTCATTAACTTAGAAATAAGTTCATAACATAGAAAAGATATCCAAAACTGTATGTAGATAATCTCCTTCAATAATCAAAAAGTGGTACCACCAAGTTCTGAAGACGAAGTCTTCATATAGATAATGTTGGTTACAAGATCCACCATATCAGGTGACATTAAACACTGTCCATCAAATATCAATTAAAACACATAGATTCCTACGGGCTGTTAGAATCAAGCCCAGGCTAATAGGTCAATTCAATGGAAACAGTCTTTAGCCGCATGCTTTGAACTCGGGCTTCTTATCCACCAACAACTTCCATCATTCCCTACACACATCATCACGTTTGATCTCACAAAGACAGTTAGTAGGAGGTTCATGTGATAATCAGTTTTCATAAACAATAGCAAGGAAAATGCATCAAACCTACTAAGATATAACTACACAAAACATCCCCATATACTAATAAGTCATATCACAAAGAGTATTTCCGGTCTGAAGAAATGATATTAATGAGCCAAACAATGCACTCATCATTTTCCCCCTGACTTTACCTGTTGTATGTCCCAATGCAACTCATCTACGCCCTGCTCACCTTCCAAGCTGTTCAGCCATGTCATACTCCTTGAATTGATCAGCGTATTGCTTTGTGGTATTCTTGCAGCCCTGAGTATTGGAGGTAATTTCCACCCAGGTAGTGAAACTTTCATGGGACTGTACTGCATTGTTCTTCCAGGTAGTGAGAGGGCTCAAGAGGAGTGGTGGCCATACTTGGAGGCCTACCCATTCATCAGTGTATTGCTGGCTGGTTTTCTCTGTAGTTTGTTTGATAATGGTGATGAGGGCATCACCCCTGTGCATGCTCCAGCTCAAGTTCTGGGGAGAGAGAACCTCCCTATGTTTCAAAGGCAGGCTTAAAGTATCCCATCTCCTATCACAAGCTTGCCAAGCAGCCCCAAAATTCTCTTGACTGTAATTTTCAAAATCAATAACACACTGAAGCAAAATCTGAGAAGTATTCACCCCAACCCCTGCCTGATAGTAAAATGATCGAAATTTTTTCCATAGGGTGACATCTGTATGATGAGTTGGGTGAATATGAAATCTGATGGACTGAGTAGTGTTATTGAAACTGTCCATTTGCTACCCCCAAATTATTTGATTCTGCAATACAGACTGAAAGGCTTTAATTTGAAAATCACCCACAAATAGGTTGATCAAGAAATCAGGGACATTGGTAACTATCATGTTATGTAGATAAAATTCACAGAGCAAATTTTGAATTTCCGGAGTACTGCACTTGTAAACTGATAAAAAACTAGGGCCATTGGGAATTTCGTGAGGGGCTTGAGAACACAATTGAAATAACTACCAAGAATAAAATTGTTCTTAGACATACATGCTATAGACTAAGGAGGGTTTCCTACAGGATAGTAGTTTGATGGCCAAAGGACAGACAAAGTCTAAAATAGATGTTACTTTTTGTTTTTCCTCTTCTATAGATTCTTTTTCCTTTTTTAATTTTTGATTTTCCTTCCGCAATTCCCTTTCCTGAAGGGACAACTATTGGAAACTATTCAAGAGGGTAAGACTCTTATCACGTTGTTGCTTTAAACAACTCACTTCAAGCTGTAGGGCAGCAATCTCTTAAACTTTTTCTACTATCTTTTGTGTAAATTCAGCTTGTAATAAAAGGTTGGTTTCTTCCATACCTTGTAACTGAGATTTTAGCAGTGTGATTTCCTCCAGATAGTTGTGAGAAGGCACCACTTGGGTGTCAAGCATTTCAGGAGTCATAGTGTGAATTTCTGTAGATGACGGAACAACAGATGATGGAGTGGCTGGGTCATCCTCCTTATGCAGTTCCTCCCGAATGTGGGTGGTATCATCAGGCAAGGACTCTGATTGGAAACCACCTGTCTACAAAAATGAGCTAAGCCACTGGGACCGTAGTTGCATGGAGGAAGATGGGGCCATGGCACACTTTCCTTTTGAATCAGAAATGGATAGGGATGGACCCTCAGGAGTACCAACTGTGTCTGCATGCTCAGGAACATCAGCTATCTCTGCTTGACTATATGAAGGGAAAGGGTCCGATGCAAGGGTAGACCGAGGTGTAGAAGAGAGACCAGATTTTAATTGCTTTGGCCTGGACCCTTCACCACCAGCACGTCCCTTGAGCCTCTGCTTTGGTCTAAAGAAGACTTGGTGTGAACACAACAGATGAATCAACCCTGGGTGTTTAATCATAGACTTACCTCCACAGGAACAGCACTTCTAGCAAACTTTAATGATGGAGTCTGTGAGGTACTCTGGCAGATTTACCCAAAGGGCCTGGTTGACATGTCCCTTTTTAAGGTGAATGAGCATTTTGAGTGCATCACCACCCAGAACAGAGGCCTGACCATCGCATATGAAATACCGGTTGACCCATTTCACAATCTCACCCTAGATTCTAGGTAAACTTGTCTACTTAACACCCTTCTAGACACCCAATGGAGTCAGGATGACCTCTGGGAGTTCCTCTCCTTCGTTGTGAAACTGAGAAATCAGAATTTGTAAAGGGGAATTCATCATAACCTTTAAACCAAAGTTTGGCAGGCCAGATAGGTCAGAAATGACCTGACTGGTAATTTCAACTCGTCTTCCACCAACTTGCGAACAAGTGGACTCAAAATTGTTCAAGAACTCTTCCACAATGCCCTCATCAAAACCTTCAAATTTCCAAATGAAATCCAGCCATCCAAAATCATGAAATACCTATGAAAGGGTGGCATTCTGGAGTAAGGCGTCTGGTGAAGCAGGTTCTGATGTCTTTCACGGTCCCATGCTGAAGCCAAAGGTGAGTAATACTCGATAGTAGAAAAACTAGAGCAGAGCATCTCTTCCACTTCCCGTCTAGTGTCTGATAAAACCAGTCATGTTTGATGTGCATACAACAATGGGAAGAAGCAGTTGCAGAAGCATTAAATTTCAAATGACACCATATTCCTTGGGTAGCGCAACATCAAGCGAAGGTGACGGTGGAAAAATAGTGATGAGACCGGCCACCCGTGTGAGTTTAAGATTTTTGCGGTGGCACATATCCCATGGTTGAGGAGTGAGCGCCACCTGTCCTGACATTGGAGAGTGCGACACATCAAGGCATGTGGTGATTATGAGCCATTACTCCTTTTATGTCGTCATTCATAGAGCCGGATTTGGAAAGAGATCCGGAATGACCATAACAATCATTTCATGATGGCGTAATAATGACAAATGCATACATGGGGAAATGTTTTGCATGGAAATATCATTAGCAAGTTAAAATGCACTTACCCATGCCACATTTAGTCAGCCGATATCCATAGATTCCTACGCCCTGTAGTTCAGGATGAAACGTGATTAGCGGCAGTAGAAATAATGAAAATTCTTGCATTTATTGGAAATTACAATAAGAAAAACTACTAACTAAGGGAAGAAGATCAAATGAAGGATCATCTTCCTTTATTGAATTTGCAAGAGATTGATTACTCCATGCTTGAGAGGTAAAGAGCCTCCTCAGCATGCATGTTTGTTCGTAACAGAATGTCATCGGTGAAAGTATTCTTATCCAGCGGTTGGTGATAAACTCGGAGCCTATGCCCATTCACCAGAAGAGTCCGTTTGTCTCCATCAATCGGTATCAATCAAACAGAGCCATTATCAAACACTTGATTTACCTGATAGGGACCTAACCAACGTGTACGTAACTTGCCTTTAAACTGCTGATAGCGGGAATCAAAGAGTAAAACCCACTGTCCCTCATGAAATGTCCTTTTTTTGATGTGAGCATCATGCCAAGTTTTCCACTGATGTTGTAGAATTTCTATCTGCTGTTGTGCCTCCATCCGCATTTCATCTAATTCATTCAGCTGCAACACTCATTCACACTGTGCTTCATCCAAATCAATCCCAACTTCCAACGTTGTTCACCAGGTGCGCAACTCAAACTCAACAGGTAACAGTGGCTTCTTCCCAAAGACCAGCTCATAGGGAGAAAAACCAGTAGTTGTTTTCTAGGTCGTGTTGTAGGCCCAGACGGCCTCAGGAAGCTTTGGTACCCAATTCTTTCTATCGGCGTTGACCACCTTAGTTAGAATATTCTCGAGTTCTCGATTGGTTACCTCCACTTTCCCATTGGATTGGGGGTGATATGGTGATGATTTATCGGTGCCTGATTCTGTAGATTTCCAAGAAAGCTTCAATCATATTTGAAACAAATTGAGGACCTTGATCAGATACAATGGCCCTTGGTGCTCCAAATCACAACAATATCTGATTGTAGAGAAAATCATCAACAGCATCCTTATTGGCAGATGCCAATGCTTGAACTTCAACCCATTTGGTGACGTAGTCTCCGTGCATACCAAGAGATACTCCTTCCCGAAAGATGGAGGATCAAATGGTCCAACAAAGTCAATACCCCATTTCTCAAATGGTCCTAGAACCAACTGAGGATTCAGAGGCATTTCCGTAGAAAGTGTAGGTTTTCCCATTCGTTGGCATGCATCACACTGCCACACATACTTTTTGACAGTCTTATGGAGGGAAGGCCAATAGTACCCTACTCCAAGGATCTTGTGAATTGTTTGTTTCACTGAATAATGTCCACCTCCTAGCTCATCATGACACACTCGCAGTATGTCATGTACCTCATCCTCTCGAACACACCTGCAAAGAACCATGTCAGGACAACATTTAAATAAGAATCCGTTACACCATTTATATGTTGCACTATTTCTAACCAATCACCTTCTTTCCTTATGAGTAAAATAGGTAGGAAACTTCCCTGTTGTTAAATAATTCATGAGATCAGTGAACCAGGGAGTCTTAGTAGAGATAGAAAACAAGTGTTCATCAGGAAATTGGTCTTGGACTACTTCATCATCACCTGAAACATTTATTCTGGAAAGAAAGTCAGCAACAATGTTAGATTTCCCAGGCTTATCTATAATAGTGAGATTGAATTCTTGCAACAAGAGTAACCAGCGAATAAGCCTTCTGCCAACCACTGGTTTGTTCATCAAATATCGAATGGCAGAGTGGTCAGTGTAAACAATTTTTTTATATCCAGTGATGTAATGATGAAATTTATTCAAAGCATAGACCATAGCCAAAAACTCTTTTTCCGTAGTAGTGTAATTCTTTTCCGTAGGAGTCAGATTTTTGCTGATAAAATAAATTACATACATATGATCTTCTGAGTCTTTTTGTCCAAGGACAATGCCCATGGCTGTATTAGAAGCATCAGTGTGGATATGGAAAGGTTTTCCCAGTCAGGGCCACGTAAGATAGGGGCTGTTGTCAGCTTTTCTTTGATAGAATCAAATGCCTGTTGACACTGAGGAGACCATTCAAAAACACAATCTTTGGTTAGCAATGAAAACATTGGGGTGGAAATTTTGCTAAAATCTTTTATGAATCGGCGGTAATAACCTGCATGGCCAAGGAAACTTTTGATGTCAGTCTGATTAGCTGGTGTAGGTAATTGGGTGATGACTGATATCTTTTTGGGATCCACCTATATACCTTGGGCTGAAACATGGTGACCTAAGACAATTCCTTGATCAACCATCATTAGACATTTTTCATGACTCAGAGATAGTTGGTGTTGTTCACATCGACTGAGTACTTTCTCAAGATTATTCAAAGATTCTTCAAAAGTGGATCCATGGATAGTGAAATCATCCATGTAAACCTCAACACAGTTGTTAGCAAGATCTACAAAAATGGCCAAGACTACCCGCTGAAATGTAGTAGGGGCATTACAAATCCCAAAAGGTAAGACTCTGTAAGTGAATGTACCCCAAGGGCATGTAAAAGTAGTCTTATCCTGATCAGCAGGGGCAATACTAATTTGATTATACCCACTAAACCCATCCAAGAAAGAAAAATATTTCTTACCAGCCAAATTATCTAGGACTTGGTCAATGAAAGGCAGGGGAAAATAATCCTTCTTGGTGGCTTTGTTAAGTTCCCTGTAATCAACACATATTTGCCACTTACCATTCTTCTTGGGAACAATAACTAATGGGGAAACCCACTGACTATCAGATATAGGATAGATGAAACCTACCTTTAGGAGTTTTTCGATCTCAGTTTTGACTATGTCTCTCAATGCTGGATTGATTCTTTGTTACGGCTGCCTTATAGGTTTGATGTCATCGGTGTAAATATGATGTGTACAGATGCTAGGATGAATTCCTTTCATATCAGTGTAATCCCAAGAAAAAGCATGGGAATGTTTCTTCAGAACCTCAAGCACCCTAGCTTCTTGATTGACCTCTAAGTCGTTACCTATAGTCAGCTCTCTACCCATACTGACAAACACCTGCTTGGTATCATTTGCAAGAGCAAGCTCTATACTAGTGATAAAAGAATTCAATGGGAAAACATGGGGCTGAAGCATGTGCAGGATGGATATGTTGTCAAAAGACAGAACCTTGGTTAAAGGACAATAGAAATCAGGAACTAAATGTTCAGAATTATAAGCATAGAGTTTCCTACCAGACTCAACAGAGGTAATGTCTAATGCTGGTATTCTGGATTCCGTAGCAGTAGTGCTGATTTCCGTAGTCGCAGAGTCCTTAGAATCAGTCAGTGTATATGACTCTGCAGCTTCCGCCATATGATTGTGTACTACAATAGTGGCCAGAAAAGAAGAACTCAAAGAGTTAGCATCCAAAGAATCCACCCATACCTGGTCACAATTGTTCGTATAAGGCTGGGCAGGAGGATATAATGAAATGTGTTTGGATTTCTGCCCATTTAGAATTGTCATGTTTCCTGACCTACAGTCAATGTAAGTAGCAACCGTAGCCAACCAAGGTCTTCCCAAGATGACTGGATATCCCAACTTCTGAGCTTTAGGCTGCAAAACCATGAAATCAACTGGGTACTCCCATGATTCAACAATGACCATTATATCTTCAACCACACCATCAGGTACAACAATGGATTGATCTACCAACTGCAGAACAGTGTTGGTTAGTTGAAGGTCCTGTTAAGGATAACATGTTAAACATTTTTGTTGTGATGACATTAATAGCAGCACCAAGATCCACCAAAACATTAGATATTGACTGGTTGTTTATACAAATAGTAATGACAGGGCTCCCAGGATCCCCATATTTTGGTGAGATAAGGGTGCCAACAACTAAATCAGCCAAATTCCCTTCGACTCTGATAGTCTTTGGGTATTTATTTTTTCTTCCTGGTGTCTTTATACACTCATTTCTAATGGTTTGGTTTAGTTCAGGGATGTCCCTTATTGCACGCAGTAGTGGAACCTCAATATGTACTTTTTCAATTCCTGAACTAGTTTTGTTTCATCTGCAGTTTGAGTGTCCTATAATCACTCAGGAAAAGGGGTTGTAGTCTGTTTGGGTATTTGATCATCCTGTTTATCTGGCATTGGTGAAGAACTAGTATTACCCTCAAGGTTTTCTTCCTTATCGGCATCATCAGGCATTTCTATGATAACAACAGGAGGGTTCAATATTTTGCCAGATCGTAGTCGTAAATTACCAATAGTGTTAACCTGCATGGTGTTACCTGAGTCTGTGTCATCAATCAAAGTTGTCTGTTGATTTTTAGGATTGGATACTGGCTGGGCCAGAAGTTGTGTTTGTGTTGCTTGTCCTTGATTTTGGTAGGCTTGAGGTGGAGGCATTAAAGCTTGTTGTGGCTGCTGGAACCTGTGTTGTTGATTACCATTTTGTGGTGGTGCCCAGGACTGATTTTGGCTAAAATTTTGTTGAGGACCCCACTGCTGATTGTGCCAAGGATTGGCTATAGGTGGTGGAGCCCAACCTGGCTGAGTGTAGGGATTTTTCCAAGGTGGTGGATATGGATAAGTCATCTAGTTTGAGTTTTCCCACTCAGGTTGTCCCCAAGAAGACTGAGAGGCTTGATTTGGCCATGGCATTCTCCAGGGATTCTGAGTTGGTCTAGATGGGAACCCACCCTGATTGTTTGGTCTTTGGAAAAAATTTAATTTAGCACTTGTTTGAGAGATGGCATTCAAACCTCCCTTCAACTGTGGTAGAAGTGTGCAATGCTTAGTGTCATGGTCAGTAACTTCATAGATTAAGCACATGTCTGTGACATCCAAAGGACATTCTCTCAAGGGGTGTCTCTTCTGACATTTAGGGAAATACATGTCCAATGGTTCTTTTGCAGGGGTGGCTTTTTCCTTGAGTCCATCTATGGTGGATGTTAATTGTAGTAGAATGTTTGTTTTCATGTTGGCCATTTCTTCTAGAAGTTCAGAGGTACCCAAAGACTTGGATGTTTGTTTTCTTCGTATTCCTCCACGTGTTCTAGAATATCTTCTACATAGCTCAGTGATTTGTTCCATGGTGAGTTTATGCACGTCTCCTCCTCCCATGAGATGGAGAGAATCCTTGGTTTCCTCATCCAGTCCTTTCAGAAAGACTATTTTAGTGATGTCTGCATGTAACTCATACCCACTGCATTTATGGAGAAAGAGGAATCTATCCAAATAATCCTCTAGATTCTCATCTTCCTTTTTCCGTATTTGGAAGAACTCTTCCTTCCTATCCCTTCCCCTACAATAGTCTTGGTATTTATCTAGGAAGGCTGTTTCCATGGCTTCCTAGGAATTAATGGAGTTAGATGGTAACCCCATAAACCATCTCATAGCAGAATCTTTGAGAGTGGAGGGAAATAGTTTGAGTTTTTGATTGTCAGTTCAGTAGTCATATGTCTGGCATAGGATTTTAAATTCAAACAGAAACTGATCAGGGTCTTCTTTGGTCATTCCTCAAAAGAGGGGGAGGATGGATGGTGAGATGTTTTTCATGGGTGCATCCTCATCTGCATCGAGGACAATGGGGTATGTAAAGGTTCATCCTAAAGGTTGGTCTTCAACATTCCCAAGGTCCCCCATTGCAGAATGGTGTGAAGAGGATACAGAATGCTCAGAAAAGGTTCTAGGCGTTGAGTTGGAATCTGTATCACTCTCAATGTTTCTCTCTTGTGAAGTGTCTAAAGAGATTTGTTGAATATTGTGTGCTATAAATCTCCCTTGGTTATCTTGTGACCTATGCATCTAGGTTGGTTGGTTTAAATTGAGGTCCGAGAGAACTACTGGTTTCCTATATGAACTCCATTAACACCAATAGCATATGGAAAAAAAAATGGAGCTTATGGTTATGTCCCCGGACAACGGCACCAAAAATGATGGGTCGTCATATTCTTCCAATCATTTAACTGACATAATCTTTGTCAGTGTCATTCTAAACTAGGGTTGTGTCCTAGGCAATATGCAATGGAGTCTAGGAGAACCAGTTATACGTTGGGTCTATTGGGGGGTTTGCTTAGTTTAATGAATATTATATGGAAATGCAATTAAAATCTATGGAAATTAAATACAGTTCTATGGAATTCAACTATTTGTAATGAAAGGAATTTTAACAACTAATCTTCTATTGTAAAATGAAATACGCACACACTTATTCTTAACAAATGAAATCACAACTGAATAAATGGAACTTTTAGCAGAAAGCAAGGACTATTCGTTAACTAGATTTGCATAACAAAAGCATCTATTCTAAGTGAAAGTAGTAATGGAGAAAGAAGATACAGTTAATCAAAGCATGCATGTAAGATTTATCAAATGAAAATTGTAGTAAATCTAATCAAAGAATTGTATGCATGAACTCAAAGTAACCTCATATCTCCTTGGTTGAGTGGGCCCTTGCTCTTCCTCAGGATAGAGGGATTAACAACTTCTGATTCTCAAAATTCCATGGCTTTCATTAACTTAGAAATAAGTTCATAACATAGAAAAGATATCCAGAACTGTATGCAGATAATCTCCTTCAATAATCAAAAAGTGGTACTACCAAGTTCTGAAGACGAAGTCTTCATATAGATAATGTTGGTTACAAGATCTGCCATATCAGGCGGCATTAAACACTGTCCATCAAATATCAATTAAAACACATAAATTCCTACGGGCCGTTAGAATCAAGCCCAGGCTAATAGGTCAATTCGATGGAAACAGTCTTCAGCCACATGCTTCAAACTCAGGCTTCTTATCCACCAGCAACTTCCATCATTCCCTACACACATCATCATGTTTGATCTCACAAAGACAGTTAGTAGGAGGTTCATGTGATAATTGGTTTTCATAAACAATAGCAAGGAAAATGCATCAAACCTACTAAGATATAACTACACAAAACATCCCCATATACTAATAAGTCATATCACAAAGAGTATTTTTGGTCTGAAGAAATGATATTAATGAGCCAAACAATGCACTCATCAACCAAATTATCCTATCCATGGGAATGGTTTAGGTCGAGGCCTCTCGAAGCATTGAGTAACTTAGAAAAATCCTCATGTTGAAATGGTAGATGACACTGTTAGGAGTGGGTATGGGGTAAATCCCTTCGCTCCTGGGCCTATGAAACTAGTACCACACACCTAAAGGGCAAATTGAACCTACTGAACTTGTCTATTGGCTTTGAAGGGAGAATTACCTCTTCCTAAATTAATTTCCATCATTATGTGTATCTCTCAAATATTTCCTGTTAGAAGAAATATCACCAAGATGTCTTACAACAATTGGAATTTTGTAGATGAACTTCTAATAGCACTCGAACATAAAATCTATCAACAATGCATTTTTAGAGCTATACAAAAAACATGTTTCTTGGGTCTCAAGTGGTTGTTTAAAATTGGTGATCTTGTGCTTCAACATACCAAATCAAATTGTCACTACATTAGAACGGAATAAACCTGGATAAACATTCCTTTGATCGAAGATGGATTAGCCATACATTATCAACCACAAATATGGCCATGATATCGTAGAAGTCACTTCTACTGATGGTTCACTGAAAGGGAACCTTTATTTTAGCTGCCATTAGGCAAAATTCTATTGAGAAATTTCATCACGTGATAGTACAACCTTCCAGTAAAATCCGCCTCACCTTATTGTATTCCATGATTCCTTCCTTTTCCTTGAAATCACAAACACTAATCCATTAATGTAACTACTCCCAAATGTGTGTAGGTCACATATCTCTTTATGCCACCACCTCAAAAAATTAGTGAATTCCAGGTTTAATTCTTCCCTCATTCCAAAAAATATAGTGAAGCCTCATGGATGCCTCTATCTAAAGTTAAAAATAGCCATTGTACCATAGACTGGTCCCTTGAAGGAGTATCTATTCCATAAATAAATCAATCAAATGAAAAAATTACACTGCCTCCCTTGAAGAAAAACTACCAGTCAAAATTATGGACCATGATCCCTCACAGGACAACCATCCAATCTTTTAATCAAAATGTAGACCATACCCTAGGAAGGATTTCTACTCCTACTAAAAGGCAGGTTAGTGATCACTTCAATAATTACCTCAGGTCTTAAAAACATCCCACATCTAGGTAATTGATTAGCTTTCCCTCAGGAAAATTTCACGCATTAAATTTTTCTTCAAAATAACATGTAAAGATGTAGGCATTATTTTAATCTAGCCTAACATTTGTTAGAAAAGGAGCCTCCTTTTCATATCGGTTTACACACAAAATCTTAGGTTTGTTATCCTAATACAAAATTCAAATAGGATTCTCATCATAGTTATGATCAAAACCCACTGATAATCTTAGATAACATATCACAAGTGCAAAGTTTTCTTCAAAACCCAGTTATAGGATACCAAATTCATAGTGGGGCAATCTTTCCAGTTTTCAGGATTCATTCTCTTTTAGTCTGAAGTAGACTTTATTTGGTTTATTTGTTAGATCACTTTTTAGTGTCCTTTAAATTAGTCAAATAATAAAACCACAGGCACAAAATATGTTTAACCGAACATCCTTCATATATAGATCAAAGAATTTGTCCATTGAAAAGTATTACTGCTATGTCTTCAAACTAAAAAACATACAACATCTCACATATACAAGACCATTTTCACATGAACAAGTCATAAATGGATCCAAGATATATAGTATATATATAAAGACATAAGTTCCGGCATATATCTCAAATGTTCAGATTGCATGCTTATCATCAAGCAAGTGAAAATGGCTTCAATGTAAGCCATAATCATTTTATTCTAATTATCCAAGTAGTAGAAGTCGATTTATCTCCATACATATGGTGGCACCACTTTTCCCCTAGGATCAGGAGTGGAAGCTACACCTCTATTCTCCAATGCCTCTACCAATGTTTGTAATGAACAATAGCCTCTCCTCCGGCTCCTCCCTCGCCATTCTTGTAGCCCTCAGGTGGTTGTCACATGCCACACTCACACAAATGAAAATGTGGCCGCCACTGTAGCTGATGTGATCAAATGTAGATAAAGTAGCATCCCCATAAAGCTCTTGATTATCAGGTAGGGAAATAGCTAGTCTCTAAGACTTTGCTTGCAGTAAGCCTTGTAGTGCGACCAAGTGGGTTAACATACCAGGAGGAGGTACTGATGGAGAATGCTCCCATCTATCAATCCAACCGATAAATTTTTTCCATATATGGAAGGCCCTATGATCCCTAACGCCTTCCTCATTGTATCTGTATGACACTTGTACTTGTATCCATGCGGTTAAGGAGTGGACATGTACCCCTATGATTACACTTGTAGATGCTATCTGACTGAAAATCAAACCAGTAATTTCTGGTGCCAAATGCGGAGTGATAATTATATACTCCCATGGGTAAGGAGAAAATGAAGGGGGTTCTCTCTCTGGAGTGGCATCTAGATGAAATAATTTCCATGTGGCATTCTCGGGCTAATATTTTGTCCCTATGTAATAGCCAAGGAACATGGCATCATTACCCTCACCCCTCTCTTCCTTTAGTCCATGTCAAAAATTGCGTCACCTCAACAAACATTCATCTGAATTGGTTGAAGTGTCTCTCTACTGCCCTAGTTGTTCAAGATTCCTCAGTGATCAGGGCCATGCAGTAAAAATGGTTTTTCATAGATATGTAAGTCATTGATCAAACGAGTTCAATTATCCCTCGTCATCAAGACTAGATCTCTGTACTGTCATCAATAGCTGCAAGCCTTTCTATGGAACAAAATTGCAGAGTCTCAATATCCCCTTCCTCATCACTTGTATTGCAATAGATCCTTGGGTAAAAAAGTCGTGTTAGGCTTTATTACCACCTGATGAGGGTGAAACCATGAAGCTTATAGGTAGAATAATGAAACTACAACCCTTAATCTGATTTTCCTATTGTAGAAAATAAGGTCGCCCTAAGGAAACTTGGGCCATATCTTGAAAATATAGTTATGGCCTCCACACTACATCAACCTACCTAAAGTCCTAGACGACTAAGTCTCTTAGTATGATAGGCCCCTTGGCCTTCCTTGATCAACCTAGATTATGGCACCAAGCTTGATGAAGCTAGGTATCTCAATCCTATCACAAGGTTTAATCCCAATAGGACTTATGGGGTTTTAGATGATGCTCGTCTAGCATCAACACTTTGAACATGAATCTTGTTATTAATGAATTTATTTTCTTTGATGGTTTATCCAAGCCACAAATATATGCCATGTGAATGCCAATATCATTAGGTACCCAGATCTACACCTAAAGGGTATGAGATGTGTCTCATCTAAGAAACAAAATCGGTCACAATCCAAGGAAACACAATCTATGAGTTCAATTTGAGGTACATTGAAATGTGAGTCATGGTTAATAGGTCATGCCATGACCATCTCTCGCAAGTTATATGATACACTCATAATCATAATGTCCCTGATGGAGTAACTCATCAGTCATGATGAATTTGCTCTAACAATGTTAACCTCTGCAGAAGTAGTCTAAGAAGGCTTGGGCTACTTGATTCAATGAGTAGATGGAATGTCTGGGTAGCCCACTATACCAGTACAATGTAATTCCTGTTTCGCTCGGAATGTTTCGGCTGCTGGGAATAGAGTTACTTCTATCCTTTCATTCCTTTTAGAAACAGATAAGGTTAGGGCTAGGAGGAATACCTGTTGAATGTCGAGATGGTGTGCGCGTACCGTAGAGAAAGATCAGGTTGACTGCGAAGAACTCCTTTTTGTCTTGGAAGGACTACCTGCAAATAAGAACACAAGACCACAAGATTTTGATTAGACGATAAATGAGGGAACTGCCTTGGGCCCAGGAAATATAAAACTTCCTTTCGAAGGTGGTCAGTTCCCCTGCTAATATGAATTAACACCAAAAACTGTAAAATATCAATTAAATTGCTTCGTTGAGACGGGTAGGGGAAAGGCTGATTTCTGGTTTTGAGTCACAATAACCGATACCGGTTGCTGATAACCGATATCGGTATGGTCTAGGACCTGTAGGTTGGTTGTTTTATGGGGTGGTTGTGTTGTAGGGTAACGGTGTTGTTGGTAAGGCTGGTATATGAGTGATATTAGGTAATGAGATGGTGAGAGGTAAATGAATGATAGTTAGATGCAATGACACGTTGGGTAGTGGATCTAGGAATGGATTTATGGGGACTGTGATTCAAAAAGTCTAAGAAATGTTATTAAAGAGGACATGCAAGATGTAACTTACTGGTTATAGATGAAGATGCAGGTCCAGGAACTCTGATGACAAAGGCAGAACTTAGGTAAGATGGCTTGACACACAAAAGATGAGAGATCTCCCTCCCGATGATCAGCTGAGTATCACAGGTTTCTGGCTATTCCGTTGCAGTTTTGGGCTTGATCTCCTTTTGTTGTAACTCTTCTGGTTTCTTCACTTGTCTCTGCTTGGTCAAGTGAAGATCTGGATTCTCTTGATCGCTCCTAATGATCTCCCTTGCTCCCAAAAATCCTTCGTCCTTGTTTTTGGTTTGGGGATCCCATTTACAGGGAGCCGATGGCGGTTACGTAACCGACGGCGGTCGAGTAGGAACCGGTATCGGTTAGGAAAAAGCAGGCTATTTTTAGTAAAATCACCCACTTTCCCTGCTTTTCTCCCGAGAGATTAGTTGCGGGCTTGGTCAAGTGACTAGAAGGTCAGTTTTGGGTGCGAGAAAGGGGTCATTAGTCATGGGTGTAGGTGTGGACCAAGTTATAGGTCTTAATTAGGTTAGTTTAGGGTTAGGACTAGGTCATGATGAGGTGGAAAAATGAGGTGGCAGGTAAGGTGATGTGGATTTATCAATTACAAGGTAATTAATAAATAATTGTGTAAGGTTTAGGTGATGAGGTTAGGTTGCGAAAGGAGGTGCGGGTCACAAGGGGTCGTAAGACACAAATTTGGTGTCTACATTAGCCCCTTATTGTCGTGTAGCTTGTTTTGTAAAGCTGCACGGACAATAATATGAAGTGGTTTCCCCTATTAAGGGTATAGGTAATCCCCCTCAAATCTATCACAGATTGAGAGAACGTGAAATCAGGGATAGAGTTGATAAAGGATAAATGGTGTAGAGATGATGGTGAGAGAGTGGGGTAGGTCCAAGGAAGCAGACGCATGTTGAAATGCAATAGTGCGACTAGGGCACATGATTTGACGAGTAAACCAGCAATGCATAGGCAAAGGTCGATAGTTTATCCAAACAAGGGTGATATAATCCTGGTATCCAAGGCATAGGAAGTAGCTCCAGGGTATATAACAGGTAAGGTACAGGAACGTTTAGGCATGTTCGGCAGTACCAAATGGTTGGTTTGGTTGAGATAAACGTCACGGTCTAGGTCTAGGCAAAGTTGGTCGACAGATCAAGTCAAGGACCCTAATCATGCTAAAACACGAACAGGTGAGCTCGATTGAACAAAAAACTATATGATGGGTGGATAAAAGTGTATGTTTCTGATGTTGGGTAAGGTATTGAAGTGGTACGGCCGTGGTTCAGGCCAAGTTGTTGGGTTGCGGCCTTGGGTCGGGCCGGATGGGAAGGGTGAGGCCTTGGGTCGGGCCGGATGGGTAGGGTGAGGCCTTGGGTAGGGCCGGATGGGTAGGGTGAGGCCTTGGGTCGGGCCGGATGGGTAGGGTGAGGCCTTGGGTCGGGCCAAATGGGTAGGGTGAGGCCTCGGGTCGGGCCAAATGGGTAGGGTGAGGCCTTGGGTAGGGCCGGATGGGTAGGGTGAGGGCCGTAGGTCGGGCCAAATGGGTAGGGTGAGGCCTCGGGTCGGGCCAAATGGGTAGGGTGAGGCCTTGGGTCGGGCCAAATGGGTAGGGTGACGCCTTGGGTCAGGCCAAATGGTTGGTTGCGGCCTTGGGTCGGGCTGGTGAAGTCAAGAACGGCTAAAGAGTAATGGAGCGTATAGGTGATGTGGTAAATAGGCAATGTGGTGGGAAAGGGAGAGTAGTGAATAAGGGCAAAACTGATATCAGTTATCTATGACCGGTACCAGTTAGATAACCGACGTCGGTTCCTTAGGGCACGATTTGACCGGTATCAGTTCTATGGTAAAATCCTATAAAAAGAAAAATACGGCCGGTCATTGTCACTTTGTCAATTTGGAAACCAAATTAAGTTGTCTGAGGTGGAATATTGATATTGGTGTATTTGTTGGCTGAGGTGGCACTAGTTGAGTGGAGAAGTGAGGTGATTGGCGGGCCTGAGTGAGGAGGAGGCAGTAGTTGATTGGTTGAGGACCCAGAAGAGGACATTTGGAGCCATGGCACAGCCAGGAGGAGCTGGACCAGCTGGACCACCACCACCCATCCCACCACGACGACGTGTCGTCGTACCGGTAGGTTCAAAACCCCATATTGTGTTCATTTTATTGCATTATGCTAAATTTGGGGTTTTGGGTAGGAATGTATTTTTTGATAAAATAATTAATAAATGGAAGTGATTTGAAAAAGGGAGAGGGTAGATAGGTTAAGTAGGCCAAGGTGGCAGGGTGGGTAGGTTTTTAGGGTATTTGGGTGGGTATGTGGGTAGAAAAATGTAAAAAAGTAGGTTGGGGGCCGCGCGGGGCTCAGCTCCGTTTAATTACAACGACCGATGTCGGTCTCTAAGCAACCGGCATCGGTCGCAAATTGTTAGGGCAGGGTGCTTTGTGTTTGACCGGCGTCGGTCGTATATCGGTCGGCGTCGGTTTTGTTTTTTGTTTTTTGTTTTGTTTTTGTGGTTTGGTTGTTTTTGTTTTTGTTTTTTGTTTTTTTTTTTGTTTATGTGGTTTGGGTGTGTGGGCGGGGTTTGCGTTGTGTGGTTGAGTTGAGTTGGTGTTTTGGTATGATTGGGGTGGGATAGGGATGTTTTGATATGATTTAGGTTGTGTCGGTTGTTGGGGTATCGTTTTGGTTGTGTGGTAGTATGGTGGGGGTTGTTTGTTTGGGTGTGAAAAGGGGGTGGGATATTGGAGAAGATAGGTGGGTAGAGGGGTGTGTTAGGGAGTCGGGGTGTGGTCGGGGGGATAAAAAGGGGGTATAGAGGGAAAAGTAGATGTTGGGATAAAGAGTAGGGCTAATGTTGTGGGTTGGTTTTGCAGGCACGTCAGCAGCTGACGATGCGGGACAGGATGCCTCCATTGTTGGTGCGGATGTGGCCACACGTATCCACAGCACACTGGGCTATCATGCGCGAGGTGGGACTTGGCAGAGTCCAGCGATACAGAGCTATCGACAGAGATCATAGTTTGATGGTTTCCCTCATCGAGAGATGGGATCCGGTGACCAATGTGTTCCATCTCCCGACTGGAGAGATGACCATCACATTGGAGGATGTGTATCGCATCCTTTGATTACCTATCGATGGAGAGGCAGTATTTCAGGTGGATGTAGAGACAGCCATGGACAGCATCCTACAAGTTTTCGGGGATGCATCCACGCAACTGACATATCACAGCGCGAGCATCAGGTATGGTGATATGTACCGTGCGCACCGACATGAGACATGGCTTGCCGTGTTGATGATGATCGGGATCACCTGCTTTGCCCTCCCAGACTCAGAGGGAGGCCACTTTCCATGGGCGCTGATGGGGGTGCTGCATGAGATGGTGGAGGAGCACACCTGTTATGCTTGGGCACTAGTATATCTGGTGCAGTTATACAGGGAGCTGTGGGGCTATCGCCGGATGAGGCGATTCGGGATTTGTTTGACATTTTTACTTCACTGTTGGGCATATGAGCACATCATATGCATTAGACCAGTAGGGTTACCTCAGCAGCCAGGGCCACAGGTCATATACAGATACGGCTTTCAGAGGTGGTTGGGGGTCGTGGGTCAGCCACGAGTAGTGCTTGCAGGGCGAGACGTTACTTACTACAGGCATTTATTGGAGGGCCTGACAGCGGTAGATATTGTATGGAGACCATATAGAGGTCATCACCCTCGTGGAGGAGCCCGAGGATAGTTGCAGTGGATCTAGTACACATTCTGGATAGTGGGACGGAGGCCGGGAGAGTATGAGAGGATACCCCTAGAGAGGGTACGCAGGTAGATGGGGCTATGATAGGATGAGCCCCCTCACTTCTCTCAGTACCGAAGGGATGATGTAGAAGCCCCACTGCCTACACCACAGCCCGTGGATCTAGATTGGGTTGCTGAGAGGCCGACAGATGACACTGTAGATGATGTTGGCTGTACGGGAGTTTATATGGTTTGGTGGGCTGGTCAGAGAGCAGTGAGGGTAGCACAACCTGCACAGCCAGACTTGGCAGCGGTGATGGTAGAGCGAGATCAGCTCAGGGGTCAGGTGCAGCTATTACAGGGGCAGCTGGCTACTGCACAGGCACAGATAGGTGTTTTACAGGGGTAGCTAGCCCAGGCTCAGGTACAGGCACAGGCACCACCACCAGCAGCGGTACAGCCATAGCCCCAGGCACAGGTACAGGTACAGGTACCACCACCAGTAGTGGTACAGCCACAGCGCCAGGCACAGGTACAGGTACAGGTACCACAACCACAGGCACCACCAGCGGCACCAGCACAGGCACAGGGGGCACTGGTAGTAGGTGTCAGGGGACCAGCCCCAGTACCTATGGTGGCTCGAGAGCGTTACATGGAGGCTAGAGCGGAGGCCCGATACTATCAGGATATTCTTGATGGTACCAGGGCTGATTATTAGCCCTATGCGGCACATAGAGCAGAGACCTCTCGGAGCCAGAGGTCTCAAGGAGGTGTAGCCACAACTGGTGGGTCCGTCACAGGTAGGAGGCGAGAGGTAGGACAGGGACCAGCAGGCAGACAGGCAGAGGGAGGTGGAGAGAGATGAGGGGTCCCTGCACTTTTTGTATATTAGACGTGGGCACCGGTCTGCGAACCAGTTGTGTTGATAGAGGCCTGTGTGCCTACATATTATTCATTTATTCATTCATTTATTTATTATACCGGCCTGCGAGCCGAGTACGGGTTGTACAGTTGATACCGGCCTGCGAGCCGAGTCTGTTTTTGATATGAGAGACCGGCCTGCGAGCCATGTTGAGGTTTTTGACGGTTATTGCGGCCTGCACGCCAACTTTGTTGTATTATGAGATCACAGAGGCCCCGATGCAGGGCACATTGTATATTTGAAACCTTGTATATATATATAGATATGATGTTTTGATCCACATGCTGTGTTTAAAAATGCGTTAAATGTTTTGTCGATGGTTTGTGATATTTGATGTATGATGAGTTGGATTTACATGGTGTGATATATAAATGATGTTGACGTCTTTTGTTAATGAGATGCACATATATATGGATGACATGTTATATTATGAAATGTTGCATGTGTTGTTGCTGGTTTTGTGACATTGAATGTATGTATCTGATGAGTTGGATCCAAATGGTGTATAGATTGATAGTTTTTTGATATCCTTAGATGATGGCATGTTTGTTTTGGTAATGTAGATAGATGATATGGATGAAATCGTAATGAGAAGTGGATTGGATGGAAAAATATGGATAATGGTGTTATTATGCAGGAAAAAGAGGCGGGCGCGACAAAAATTAGGTAGAAAATGAAGAAAAGAACTATGTTTCCAAAAGGCAGGTGTATAACAGATATCGGTTATGTAACTGATGCCGGTAGTTAATAGACCGATATCGGTTATGTAACCAATACCGGTTATGTAGGTATAAGCTTTTCTTAAAATAGAAAAGCTAGGGTGGCAACTTAAGTTCTAATTTTGAGAGCCATGCAAGAAGTTAAATATGCAAACGCGACGCTTTTTGACGACTGAGACAGGTAATTGCATGAGAGATTTGAGTGATAAGGAGAAAAGAGACAGGGAAAGTGAATGTGATCTGAGATTGAGGAGGCAGAAAGGAAAATTTGAAAAGGGTGGTGAACATGGTAGAACGAGGAGAAGCATCCAGCAGGCAGGGACGAGAGGGAAGACAAGTGCCACCTCAAACTGCTGCAACCCAAGAGGTAAACGTTTTGGTTGTAATTTGGTGTTTGCATGTTTTGTAAATAGGAGGAGGGAGATTAAGTGGGTAGATATGATAAAGAAAACGTGATAGCAAGGGTTATAGGTGAGGTGAGTGTTATGGGGTAGGTAATCAGGGGTTTTGGGTATGTTTGTGTATACAGGGAGGAATAAACGATCAACTTATTGTCGTAGGTGGTTGTTTAAGCAAGGTGTATGTAATTGACAGTGACCGATAGTGGTTAGGAATAACCGGTATCGGTTACTGAACCGGTACCGGTTATTTATAACCGATACCGGTTACTGGAGGAATTTCTAGAATGTGAGAAAAAAAAAAACCTTTAGGGATTCGATGGATTGAATGGTTATTTGTTGTTGTGACGTGTGCAGGTAGAGGCAGGGCTGAGGATGAATGATAGTGTACCAGCGCTGTTGTCACAAATCCGAGCGGATGTAACACTAGTTGAATGGACATTGATAAATCGTTTGGGGTTAAGTGGAGTCTGCTATTATTCACGAATCGCACATAACCATGCTATGTTGCAGGCGTTGATTGAAAGATGGAATCTAGAGAAGAATACCTTCTATCTGCCAACAGGGGAGATGATAGTAACATTGGAAGATGTGTTCCATATTTTGAGGCTCCCTTTTACAGGAAAACCAGGATATCAGGCATTACCTAGCACGGCGCGGGGAGCGATAACAGCAGTATTTGGTCCATACGCACGAGATTTGACACAGCGAGGTTTGTCATTCACATATGGGATAATGTATGCAGCACACCTTGAGGAGACAAGGTTAGCAGTGATATTAATGATAGCGGTAGGGTATTATGCATTACCAAGGGCGGAAGGGGGAAGATTTCCAAAGGCATTGATGTGTGTTATTTGGGAGATGATAGAAAGGAATGTGACTTTTGCATGGGCACCTGCATATTTGGCGAAGTTATACAGGGGTTTATGGGCTTGTAGGCGAAATCACAGGACGACACTAGATTGTTCATACTTATTACACTGTTGGGCCTATGAGCACATTGTTTGTGTGCGAGTAATAGGCCGACCCATACAGTCAGGAGAGACCGGAGTACAGAGGTTGGGATTCAGACGATGGGTCCAGAAAGAACAAGAGGCAAGATCCCAGGCCGTGACGGGTGACATTGAGTATTACAGGTAGGTATGGGAGAGGGTGACGATTGTGGATATCTGTTGGAGGCCTTACGGGAACTATATGGTAACAGAGAACATAGCTGAGGAGTTGAGGGGTGTAGAGCGATTGAGGTGGATCGCAGGGCACAAACCAGGTGAGTATGAGAGTATTCCTCTAGATTGCATGCGGCGACAATTCGGATTTGTGTAGGATATACCCCTGGCTCATAGACCATATATGAGGATCGACGCTGAGGCAGCATTCTCACCTCACCGGCCAACACCTCCAGAAGGGCCAGAGGAGATAGTAGCCGATCGCAGGGTAATGGATGCAGGAACGACAGAGGCCTATAGGTTATGGTGGGTAGCAGAGCTGCGAGGTGTACGTGATCACCCTGACATAGCTGTGATTACAGCGGAGAGAGATCGTCTACAGAGTTTAGTTCATCAGCTCCAAACGCAGATGAATGGGACAAGAGGATTGTTAGCAGTTGCGGAGTCACGAGCAGAGAGACTAGAGGCTGGATTCCTCCATGCGAGAGGGTGTATTCATATGTTACAGGAGAGATTGGCAGATCAGTGGGTGGTACCAATAACCGCGGTACCTTTGAGGACGGAGAGGCCCGGCGAGAGGCATCGACGATCACGATCATCTCCTGGGTCGGGATGAATCGTGAGGGTCTAAGTAAATGTTATAGAGGTATAAGAATAAATAAGGATGCCAACCTGAGTGTCGATGATAGAGAAGATGTATTTGTTTAACATCTAAATAAGACTGAATATGTATGTTGATTTGAGTTATGATAATAATAAGAATGTTTGCGTTGTGATTTTTGGTGTTGAAAAAGGATAAAGAGGAATGTGATTAAATAGAAATACACAAAAATATTTATATTTACCACACATGATAAGTTATGGTAGGGGATGGTCGAGCTAACCTTGGGAGAACCCATGTCTCCGAAGTGCTGCCTACATAGCCCATTGCACAAAGCAAGGAGGGGCCTCAGACCGATGTAGTTCTCCCTTAGGACCAGGGAGAGGTGAATTTAGGCAATTTGGTACGGTTCAGGCAATTGGTTGGTTGGTAAAAATATTGATATTAATATAGGTAAGGTAAGGTTGAGGGTGTTGGTAACGAATTGGTAATGTTGTAAAAGGTATAAGGGAAGTGAAAGTTAGCCTACCCAAGTAGAAGGGAACCATGTCCTGATTAAAATTAACACACAATCCTAGATGCGAGGCAAAGTGGAAAGAGTACTCCGTAGGTGAAAAGAGCTAAACAAACCACACAATGTAGAACGAGCTTGAAGCCCTAGGTACCGTGCATAGACGAGAAGTCAATAGGTGAAAAGAGTTGTAAGATCACAATATATCGGGTGTACGTCACGTCCCTTGAGTTGAAACAAATGGTGAGGCGAGGTGGATGGTATAGCTGAGGTACAGAGAACTTATTATATAGTGAGTGTTCTGACGAAAGAGAACCTACCCTAAATAGACAAGTCCATGACTCAAAAGTTCTTTTAAATGAGGCTTTTATTTTACTGAATGTAGACTGATCGATGCAGGAAGTCTACAAGGGATATTGATTGTATTATACTTGAGGTCTTCACGAAGCTGATCAATGCGAGAAGCTTCTGATAAAGGCTGACTGTGTATAGCTGTCCTTCAAGGGAGCAGTCTATTTATAGTAGCAGATATGATTTTAGTACATAGCTGTCCTTCGGGGGAGCAGTCTATATATAATAGCAGCAATAGTTTGGCATATAGCTGTCCTTCGAGGGAGCAGTCTATATATAATTTAGATAGCTAGATGTTCTTTTGGCGTGAAGCATCTAGTTTGGTAGGAAGTTTGACTCAAGAAAATCCCATAAGAAGGTGTTATTTTAATACTTTGAAGTCATGGACTAGACTAAAAAGGGGAAGGCCTCGTTAAGGGGAGGTGAGAAGTGAGCTTGATTTTATTTGGAGATGTAGGAAACAAAGTGTATGTAGCGGTAAATGAGCTCAAGGGATGAGCAGTAGGTAGATAAGAAGTGATGTAACACTAAATTCAACAGTAGAATGGTCGAAAATGCAAGGCATTAAGGGGTTCAGGCTCAGGCTTACCATTAAGCGAAGCTAAACGATAAGTACCTGATCCATAAGTGTGAGTGATTATATAAGGCCCAATCCAATTAGGAGCAAATTTTCCACGTTTGCTCTTTTCCAGTTTGGTTACATGTTGATTCTCTTTGAGGACAAGATCACCAACTTTAAAGGTACGCTCATGAAGTTGCTTATCATAAGCACGCTTGATGCGTTTTTGATAGATTTGAAGGTGATCGAGAGCTGTAAGACGACGTTCATCAAGAAGCTCCAATTGGGCTAACCGCTCTTGGCAGAAATCATCGTTGGTGAGAATATCCTGAAGAGATATCCTGAGGGAGGGTATTTGTATTTCGAGAGGCAAGACAGCCTCGGTACCATATACCAAAGAAAAAGGTGTAGCATTAGTAGAGGTACGAATGCTAGTACGATAAGCCCAAAGGGCAAAGGGGATGTGATCGTGCCAATTTCTTCCAGACTCATTGACACTTTCATGAGGATTTTGGTTAGGGTTTTATTAGAGGATTCAGCTTATCCATTTGCTTGTGGATAGTAGGGTGATGAGAAGCTGAGTTTGATACCAAAGTTGTCGCAAAGGTCGTGTAACAACTTGTTTTTGAAAGATTTTCCATTATCTGTTATCAGGCGATGAGGAACACCGAAACGACAGATAATGTGGTGGTTAATGAACTCTACATTTTTTTATTTTTTAGTTGAAATGAGTGGAATGGCCTCCACCCATTTTGTGTAATATTCGGTTGCTGTGATAATCCATCGGTGACGTTGTGAAGAGGACGGATGAATCTCACCAATAAGGTCTAAACCCCATTGTGAGAAAGGCCAAATATCTCGAGCGACCTGTAGCGGGTGGCTAGGAGTATGTTGAAGGTTGGCATGTTGTTGACACATAACATAAAGCTTAACATATTCATAGCAATCGTTATTGAGAGTGGACCAATATTAACCTAGGAGGAGGATTCGTTTGGCCACGGCAAGGCCGCTAAAATGTCCACCACAAATACCGTCATGGACTTGTTGGATGGTATGGGTGACCTCCGCACCAGTGAGACATCGAAGGAGGATTCCATCAAAGCCACATTTATAAAGGAGTCCCCCCATAACAATATAATGAGAAACGCGTTTAAGAAACACACGTTTTCCGGTACTAGTAAGGTCAGATGGGAGAACAAAGGTTGTAAGGTAGTCGTGAAATTGGTGATAACATGTATCCTGCGAATTAACAGACACATTATTTATTGTACAAACAACTGAGGCTAAATAAGATGGGGCAAAGAGTTGTTGGACCAAGATGAAAATGTCAGAGTCAGTTGATGAAGCTAGAATTTGCGAGGCTAAGTAAGCCATAGTATCCGCAAATTTGTTAGTGGAGCAGGGAATGGTTTGGATAGAATAGCAAGTAAATAAGGCTAGAAGTGAATCCACGTAGTTTTTGTACTTTTGAAGTTCCTCATTTTTGCATTGGTAGATGCCCATAACTTGATTGACTACCAATTGAGAATCGCCAAAAATATTGATAGATTTGATACCTAAGTGTAACGCAACTTGGAGACCCAGAACAAGGGCCTCGTATTCTGTTGTATTATTAGTGCAAGGGAAATCGAGTCGGAATGAGAGAGGCATAGGCTCAGCGTCGAGAGGAATGAGAACAATGCCGGCTCCTCCACCGCGCTGGCATTTGGATCCATTGAAGAAGAGGGTCATTGGATACGACTCCTCCCTGAGTGAAAGAGTGGCGATGATTTCGTCAGGGAATGTAAAATTGGTAAGTTGTTCCCCTGGTAAAGGGGCTTCCACAAGTTGATCTGCGATGGTTTTTCCTTTGATTGATTTCTGGTGGACAAACTCAAGGTCGAGTTCGGCGAGGAGCATGAGCCATCTGGCAATGCACTAGTTTAGATGAGGTTTGGCATACATGTAATGGATGGGGTCCATGTTGGTGATGATGAAAGTTTTGTGATTCAAAAGGTAGTGTCGGAGTTTGGTAGCCACGAATGATAGGGCTAGGCATAACTTTTCTACATGTGTATACCTAGTCTCATAATCCACCAAAGTACGACTTATATAATAAACGGCTTGTTCTCGATTCTCAGAGTCACGATGTGCAAGCATGGCCCCTACAGTGTGGTTAGTGGCGGAAAGGTAAAGGTAGAAAGGGCGGTCGTCTTGAGGTGGGAGAAGCACGGGTGGCTGCAAGAGATAGGTTTTGAGAGCTTTAAAGGCTAGGTGGCACTCTTCACTCCATTGAAAATCAATGTCCTTTTTAAGAAGGTGATGGAAAGGTTGACATCGATTCGAGAGTTGGGAGATGAAACGTCGGATAGATTGGAGCTTACCTTGTAAACTACGTAATTGTTTGAGATTGGTAGGTGGGGGCATTTCTAGGATAACTTTGGCTTTAGATGGGTCGACCTCAATGCCACGCAAAGAGAAAATAAAGCCAAGAAGTTTTCCCAAAAGGATGCCAAAGACACATTTCTTTGGTTGAAGGCAGACAGAATATTGTAACAGGTGATCAAAAATAATGGTTAAAACATCGAGATGTTCACTACGATGTTTAGATTTGCTAAGAAGATCATCGACGTAATCTTCAAGGATAGTGTGCATAATGTCATGAAAAATGTAGGTCATAGCCCGCTGATAGGTTGCACCAGCATTCTTAAGGCCAAATGGCATTACACGGTAATAGAAAGGTTCCCCAAGGAGTTATGAAGGCAGTTTTATGTTGATCGGTAGGGGCAACCAAAATTTGGTTATATCCCGAGAAGCCATCCATGAGAGAGAGCATCTCATGGCCTGCGGTGAGATCAACAAGTTGGTCAATACTAGGTAAGGGGAATTCATCCTTAGGGCAAGTGAGGTTGAGATCTCGGAAATCCGTGCATGTTCGAAGTCCCCCCGTCGTTTTAGTGACAAGTACGATGTTAGAAATCCATTAAGGATAGTCAATAGGCAGAATGAAGGAAACAGAAAGAAGTCGTTGAAGCTCCTCTTTGACCAAGAGGGAAATGCGTGGATGCATTTTTCTCAATTTCTGTTTAATTAGCTTGGAATCGGGTTTCAGTGTAATGTTATGGACGGCAATGTCAAGATCAATTCCTGGCATGTCAGTGTAGGACCAAGCGAAAGCTTGGTTGCGAGCACGGAGAAAGGTAGTAAAGGTGACTTGTTCTGTTGTGTTAAGGGATTGTCCGATCTTCACAATGTGAGGATCCTCCTCCGTGTGGATGTTGATTTCTATAGTAGATTCGTTCAGCATGGTTTGAGTTTCAGATGGTAAGGCGCGTTGAATATAAGATTCATCCGCGCCAAGGTAAGTGAGGATGGAGTCATCATCCTGACACTCAACAACGTTAATTGAAGGTGAGTCCTCTTCAATCATGTCTGGATACAGAAGGGGGATAGAAGAGGGGTCCTCATTATCGCGTTGATAAGTGAGAGGACCTAGGAAGATAGCGTTTATGAAAAAAAAAAGTTAGGAGGGATAGATTCGGGATCTATCGACTCTGTGGGTGACGAAGGCAAAATGGGTGATGATGGTTCGGTAGGGGTGACGTCGTTGTCTTCTAGAAGACAACTGACACGAGGTTCCTCCTGTGTAGGTGTTTCAGGAAAACCGAGACCACTGCGATCATTGTGTTTGCGTGTAGTCACGGGAATGAGTGTATGTCAGCCTTGTTCATAAAGACCAAAACCAAAGCCTTTCCAAGCACAGCGAGTCAAGAAGGTGAGGGCGAAACGACGATTTGTCAAGTATTGAAAATCGGATTGGAAGGGAACCACACCAAGAGGGGGTTCAGGGGTAATGGAGGATGCGTCAACACCCCCATACGTTAGGTTGGTGCGGCAATGAGGTGGTCCGTAGGGGATTACTTCCCCAACACGACGGTCATAGGTAGGATGTGCATGTACCTGTCTGTACTCCTGTGGGGTATGGAAAGAACTAACGTTATATAGGCGATACTCCCCCAGCGTAAGGCGTTGAAAAACATCTACTAAGGGGTCTGCTGTTGGGATATTAGCTGCGGGAAGGGAAGTGGTTTTTGTGACGGTGGTTTCATCAGTTGAAGGCGTAGGTGCGGTTGAGGTGGATGGTTGAGGCACATTTGAAGAGGATAGTTGGGTTGAATGAATGGGTGTCTTGGTTGGTACAAGCACATCGTTAGGGCGGTATATCATATTGCATGTTTTAAAGGGGGGAGGATCAGCTTTTACGGTGTAGGAATTCCCCTCGTATTCAAATTTTATGCATCTATGTAAGGTTGAGGGAATGCATCCCATAGCCCAGATCCAAGGGTGACCTAGCAATATATTGTATTGGAACTCTCCCTCAAGGACATAGAAGAGTTCAGGTAAAGTACGTGGTCCTACACGAATCTTAAGGATCACGGTGCCTAAGGTAGAGGTAATAGCATCATTGAATGACCGCAACATGATGGGATTAGCACACATGTAGCTAGAAGGGATATTCATTTGTTGGAAGGCTTTTGAAGAGATGATGTTTAGGCTAGCGCCCCCGTCAATCATAACACGACGTACCCGAATGTCCCGTACGTAAGCTGAGATGAAAAGGGCAGGGTCAGGATCTTCTGTAACAAAGTCAACAATTTCGTCTTTGGAGAAACTGACTGCAGCAGCTTGTTGTACAGAGATAGAAGTGGTTGGGACAGTGGGTTGTTTGGTGAGAGAAGCAACGTGATTGGGTGTTAGAATGGAGGCAACAGGAAGGGTTTCATTAGGTAAGACCTCAATCCCTTGAAGAATTTCAACGAGAGCCTGTCGATGAGATTCCGAAGTCTGAATGAGATCATATAGTATCATTTTTACGGGTGATTGGTGAAGCTGTTTGATCATGGCTCGATGGGCAACTCCATTAGAGACGGGGTAAGTGGGTCCACGAATAACCACTTTGGGCGGTGGTGTGATCGGGATGGTGGAAGGAGAAAGAGAGGACGCAGGTGTGCTTTCTTTCGCTTTCTCGTTGTTTTTCTGCGCTCGAGTAGCAACACTAATCATATTAATCTCGTATACCTGAGATGAGGAAGATGGTTGGGATAAATCATGGTCTTCAAGAGGTGGGGTTGTAATAATGATAGATCTTGGTGAGGCGGGGACAGATGGTATAGGAGAGGGAATTGAAGCTAAAGGTCTCTCCCTTCGTAAGTTGTCTTTCTTAACCTTTCTATCTGGGAGAGGTGACTGACGAAGGATGGTTTTTAAAGCTTTACATCCCTCCACATCATGTCCTGGTGTGCGGTGATAGGTGCAGATTTTAGACTCATCATAACCTATAGGTCGAGGTTTAGACGAGTCATAAGGTCTAAGTGGGGGTAGGGAAATGGTCGCATTCTCTACCAACATAGCAAGGATTTTGGCGTAAGATCCTTTGAGTGGGTCAAAATCGGAGGAGGATGAGGGTATTGGTTGTGCGGGTTTTGGTAATGTTTGGGCGTGGTTGGTTCGTACGGGCGGTGGTTTAGCCAAGGGGTGTTGACACGTGGTTTTCACTAAACGTGGTTTCTTTGGCGCAGGAGCTACATTCAGCTGGTGAGATGATGAGGCTACAGATGACGTGGTAGCGGGGAACAACCACGGCGAAAGGGGAGTAACAGAAAATAAATCATTTGATGATGGAGTTCGTTTAGGGTTGATGGGTGGACAGGATACGTGGGGTGACAACGTTGATATATTCTTTGATCTCTGTATGGGTGTAGGAGGCATAGGTTGTTTTGAAGAAAACGCAGGAGGTATGATATATTGATGCAAGGTGGAGGGATGAGGTCCCAATATGGAAGGTAGGTGTGACGATGATGGTTTTGATTGTGATAGAGGCACGGATGGAGTTTGTCTCCTAAGTGGCGGGGTGGCTTTATTTTTGGATAAAGCTAGTCACTTAGGCGGGTGTGTTAGGCTGGGTATTGGTGAGGTCCCAAGTGTAGGGGAAGATTTGGTTAGGTTAATAGAGGTGGATGAGATACTTGGTATAGATGCGGGGGATGGAGATGAGGACATAGGGATTTTGAGTTTCTGTAAACACTTAGGGTATATGGTAGAGGTGTCTGGATCGGTCACCTGCATTTGAGTAGAATAGGGGGTACTTAAACGTTCCCATAGGACTCGTCTATCTTCTGGAGAATGACAATCTTCAGGCATGAATTGTAAATTTGGTACGGAAGAAAGACGGGTTGTGATTCCAGTCCACTGTGGGTGTGATACAGGGGGTAGATGAGGCACTGTATCAATAGATGTTAAGAGATCAACTGGTTGTTGAAAAGATTTAGGCGATGAAGAACTAATAGGCAGGAGGGCATGTTTGAGAGGGTCTGTTATGGTTAAAGAATTCGGTGATGTCGGTGTGAGAGATTGCTCATCTAAGGATGACAAAAGGAGTGGCGAGCCTTCCTCTTGTGCAGCAAGAGTGGGAGGAGAGGACGTTTGGGAAATAGATAAGCTAGATAACATCCGTTCGCAGTCTTGTAGGGATGTGGTATAAGAAGACTCATCGATGAGAAGAAAATTCTGGGTAGTTAACTCCTTTATGGGTAAAGGAATGTTTTCACTTTGGCTTGATGGTGGTGAAGGAGGTTCGGACTCCTGTGTCAGTGAAGAGGCTTGATTCAAAATTTTCTTGATAGAGGCTTTTGGCTGGGAGTCGAAGACTGCATGGATCTCATGAACACTTTCCTCGGCTAAGATACCCTGGTTGACATTACTGTTAGAAGAGTGATTCGGGAATGGTTTGTTGAAGATTTTCAAATTTCGGTTGGCAGGGGCATTAGGATTATCGAGGGTTATATCCCCTGCGTCAACCATTTCCTGCACTATGTTTTTCAACATCTTGCAGTTTTCATGACTATGTCCTTTTACGCGGTGAAAGTTACAGAAGTCATTTTCTTTGTACCAGGAAGGTATAGTGCGGGTGGAGTCAAATACGGAGTGAGGTTTAACAGGAGGCAAGGTTATAGCTCCGGCTTTGAGCAGTTTTTCCAAGATGACACCATAAGTTTCTCCCAAGGGAGTGTAATTGATGGGCTCTGCTTTGTACTTATAGGTGGTTTTTGGTGGGGTATTAGACGGTGCTTGAGATTTGACCATCACCGCGTGGACAGCTCCTTTTGATTTAGAAGAAGCGGACGTGTGAGGAGTGGTGGTGTTTGGTTTATTGGTAGAATCTGGAGTTCAGAAATTGGGGTTTTTGTTGCGCAACCACAATTTCTCTTCTTCTAAGGCTCAAATTTCTAGTTTCCGAGCCATGGTAAAGGCCTCATCAAATGTGCGGAAAGTTTGAATTTGAAGAGTAGGAGAAATGTGCTTAGCACATGCCCGCGTAAAAATTTCGATAAGTTCAGCCTGAGGCAAGGCATATGTAAGTTGGTTGATAAGGCCCCGCCATCATCCAACGAAATCTGTGATAGATTCGTCTTCGAATTGTCGGATGGCATAAAGGTCGGTGATAGATACTTTCTTGGCAATGTTAATGGAGAAATGATCCAAGAAAGATTGGGCTAGTTGGTTAAAAGAGAAGATTGAGTGCTGGGTTAAAGCACTGTACCACTCCAAGGCGGGTCCTAATAAGGACATGGGAAAGGTGCGTAGTAACAAGGCATCATCATGAGTAATCAAATAACAAGCATGTCTAAATGATCGCAAGTGTTGTTGAGGGTCCTCCTTACTGTTAAAACGGGTAAATTTTGGTAATTCCCATTGAGGAGGATATGAATGAAGGGGGACAGAAGGGTGAATAGGCTCCCGACAAACTTGCTCGTATGTCAAGGCGCTACGACCTCCTGAAATAGAAGCCTCCAGATTATGCATTTTGTCCATCATTTGTTTGATGAAATATGTGGTTGGATGAGATGAGGGTGCGGTTGTGGTAAACGGAGGCAAATTGGGCCAAGGGCCTTCGCTAGACAATGGTGGGGTTAAGTGTTGATAAGGTATGGAGGATGAGTATGTTGAGGTGACCGAATAGGGATGTCCCATATAGGATGTTGAGGTCACTGGATACGTGTATGGGAATGAAAAGGTAGGTGGAGCTTGAGAAGGAAAGCCCGTGTGGATAGGTGGCAGAGAGCAAGTCATGAACGGAGTGGTCTGCAAGAGAGATGAGGTAGGGGAAGTTGGTGGTAGTGATATGTGGGGTCCAAGATTAACCAAAGGAAAGCTAATCTGTGTCGTATGAACCTCTGAAGCCATCGGATTGGGAGATGGGGCTAAAGATGCGGGAAGCAAGGCGGTATCATCAGGCGGAGTGGGAGCTAAATGAGCAGCTATACTAATAGGCATGCCAACAAAGAGCTGACCATCGGGTGTACGGTCAGGGGCATGAGAAAAATAGTATTGTACAGCGCTAGGACTAGCATCCAGAAACTTGGCAAAGTCCTTATCTCCCACCGGAATTTTAGGAACCTCGCTGGTATCCGTAGGATTCCCCACAGAATGTGAAGGGGGCGATTCAGGCAAAGAAACAGAGAAAGCATGTGAAACCATGGCGGCGGCTTGATTTCGAGTGATAACAACCATGGACAGGAGTTCACAGTAGGGTTTCAATCTGTCAGGAATAGAAACAAACTCAGATTGGTAAAATTGGTAGGTTGCTGGTTTGTTAGGAATTGGAAAAGACCGTAACCGATATCGGTCTAGTAACCGATGTCGGTTATACTATAGCCGACGTCGGTCAGGAAACCGATGTCGGTGTAAGAAGTCTGGGCTAACAAGATATAAAAGGCTACTAATTTGATTTTTAACAACGTTTAGTATACTTGTCCAATTATTGATCACAGAAGACAGAGTATGAGAAAGAAAACAGAACTAAAAACAAGCAAGATGCACACGTAAATCCAGAGACTAACCCTAGGGTTAATTTTAATTATCGTGGGCTTATGCCTTTAGACGTAGAATGGTGTCAGAATCCTAAACAAAATACTTAGGAGAAATGTCAAGTTTGTTTTGGCTTATAAGGTTACCTCAATCGGGCGGAGGAATACTGCGGAAAATGGGGGATGTTTGAGCTGTTGAGTTAATTGTGAAGTGATTCGGTATGTGTTGTGCAGTGAATGTAAGATTAATTTCTTGCCAATACCGTGGATATCACCCCCACATGTACGACCTGTTACTTAATCTATGTTCACTAGAATTGAAAACAACAAACAGGAATGCAATGCACGTGTTTTAAACCCAAATCGAAAATGATATTCGATGAAGCAAAAGAAATGACTTTCACTAATGCAAGATGAGGAAGAAAGACAAATTCTTTTACCAAAATAATAAAAAGCCTTGTGAATATCTTTAGAAGAATAAAACAGCAAGTATGCTCCCTATATGAAAGCAAGCAAGAAAGAAAGAAACCCAAAATGGGTCCCACCGGGCGTGCCAAAATGTTTCGGCTTTTGGGAATAGAGTTACTTCTATCCTTTCATTCCTTTTGGAAACAGATAAGGTTAGGGCTAGGAGGAATACCTGTTGAATGTCGAGATGGTGTGTGCGTACTGTAGAGAAAGATCAGGTTGACTGCGAAGAACTCCTTTTTGTCTTGGAAGGACTACCTGCAAATAAGAACACAAGACCACAAGATTTTTCTTAGACAATAAATGGGGGAACTGCCTTGGGCCCAGGAAATATAAAACTTCCTTTCGAAGGTGGTCAGTTCCCCTACTAATATGAATTAACACCAAAACTGTAAAATATCAATTAAATTGCTTCGTTGAAACGGGTAGGGGAAAGGCTGATTTTTGGTTTTGAGTCACAATAACCGATACCGGTTTCTGATAACCGATATCGGTATGGTCTAAGATCTGTAGGTTGGTTGTTTTATGGGGTGGTTGTGTTGTAGGGTAACGGTGTTGTTGGTAAGGCTGATATATGAGTGATATTAGGTAATGAGATGGTGAGAGGTAAATGAATGATAGTTAGATGCAATGACACGTTGGGTAGTGGATCTAGGAATGGATTTATGGGGACTATGATTCAAAAAGTCTAAGAAATGTTATTAAAGAGGACATGCAAGATGTAACTTACTGGTTATTGATGAAGATGCAGGTCCAAGAACTCTGATGACAAAGGCAGAACTCAAGTGGGATGGCTTGACACACAGATGATGAGAGATCTCCCTCCCGATGATCAGCTAAGTATCACAGGTTTCTGGCTATTCCGTTGCAATTTTGGGCTTGATCTCCTTTTGTTGCAACTCTTCTGGTTTCTTCACTCATCTCTGCTTGGTCAAGTGAAGATCTGGATTCTCTTGATCGCTCCTAATGATCTCCCTTGCTCCCAAACATCCTTCATCCGTTGTTTTTGGTTTGGGGAGCCCATTTACAGGGAACCGATGGCGGTTACGTAACCGACGGCGGTTGAGTAGGAACCGGTATCGGTTAGGAAAAAGCAGGCTATTTTTAGTAAAATCGCCCACTTTCCCTGCTTTTCTCCCGAGAGATTAGTTGCGGGCTTGGTCAAGTGACTAGAAGGTTGGTTTTGGGTGCGAGAAATGGGTCATTAGTCATGGGTGTAGGTGTGGACCAAGTTATAGGTCTTAATTAGGTTAGTTTAGGGTTAGGACTAGGTCATGATGAGGTGGCAAAATGAGGTGGCAGGTAAGGTGATGTGGATTTATCAATTACAAGGTAATTAATAAATAATTGTGTAAGGTTTAGGTGATGAGGTTAGGTTGCGAAAGGAGGTGCGGGTCACAAGGGGTCGTAAGACACAAATTTGGTGTCTACAAGTCCTTCTAGTGCCACACCTATGCATAGAAAAACAACAATATCCTCCAATTCTGAAGGCGTGTGATGTAACCTATAAAACTATGCATCTGGCATTATATCTTCAATTGTTTATGTGTCTTCTCCTAATTGTATCCTTGATAAATGGTCCGTGCCAAAATTACTTTTCCCTAGTTTAACCACAACTGTAAAATCAAATTCTTGGAATAAGAGCACCCATCGACATATGCATCCCTGTAAGACGGGCTTATTTGCCAAGTATTTTAATGCCATGTGATCGGTATAGAATAAAAATGGTGATGCTAGTAGGTACTGTCTGAATTTATGTAGCGCATAAATCATCGACAAGGATTCGCGCTCAATAGTTGTATAATTTTTCTCTACAGGGTTCAACTTTCTACTATCAAAACAAATAGGATGATCTAAAATACCTTCTCCAGGATGATCCAACACCGCGCCAATGGCTATGCTAGAGGCATCCACATGTACATGAAACAGTTGGTCCCACAAGGGAAAACACAAAATAGACGATGTAGTAAGTCTCTCCTTTAGTACCTTAAATACACACTGTTGCATTTCTCCCCAATAAAATGTCCCTTTTCCTTTTAGTAAATCCTTCAATGGTACATCAACCTTAGCATATCCTTTGATAAATTTTCTATAATACCCAGTGTGACCCAAAAATATGTTCACCTCACTCTGACTGGTAGGTTCTTTTAAGCTGATAATAAATGCAATATTAGTTGGAGCTACCAACAAACCTTCCTTGTAGATAATATGCCCTAACAGAGTACCAAAAGGTGTAGCAAAAACACACTTTTTGATGTTCAAAGAGATGCTTAATTGTCTATATATTTCAAACATTAAGAAATTTTTTTCATAATGATCCTTAACAAGCCCATACACCGTCCAATCATCCAAGTAAACTTGTAAGAAAAGATGAATAAAATCCTGGAATGCTTGAACAACTATTCATGAAAATACAACAGGCGCATTTTTCAGACAAAAAGGCATCACAATATAAATTTTTTTTCCCTATTCAATGGTGAAAGTTGTTTTTTTCTTGATCCTATGGTGCAATCCAGACATGATGATACCCAGAGAATCCATCTATAAAAGAATATATCTCGCACCCTGCAATGCCTTCTAATATTTCCTTGGTCAATGGCGTAGGAAAAGGATCAGTCACACATGTAGCATTTAGCTCCCTGTAGTCCACACAGATCCTAATTTGACCATATTTATTTATAATAATCACCATTGGGATAACCCATTTCGATTTTTCCAGGGGCTTGATGATTCGATATTTCAACATTTTGTCAATTTATTTTTTGACCTTTACGCATAAGTTGGGGTTCATCCTGTAGGGTCTCTTCCTGACTGGGTGCACACCTTCCTTAAGCTTTATCTTGATTTCTCCTAATGATGCATACACTCCTTTCAATTCGTGGTATCCCCTAGGAAATAAATCCTGAAAATCATGGAGCAACTCCACTATTTTTGCTACTTCAAATTTAGACCAATAATCTTCAATTATTACCTCTTTAGGTTCAACATCTGTACCAATATTCACTTTCTTGGTCCTCATAGGTTCATGATAGGCACATGTGTTGTTATCTGCACTGTCTAAGACCTCACACACACCTGTTGAATGATCTATATCCAATTATTATACTTATTCATCATCGACTATGTAGATAATCTTCCCTTTTTCTTTCTCAAAGTAAGCATGCTTAAGTAGAGCGGCATCTGTCTCTATTCCTTTAGTAAAACGTGATCCTGAGTCATTTCCATCAAATAACTCCTGAAGGAGTTATTCTGCCTTTGCACTGTCTCCCATAGTTAACCACTTTATAACCCTTAATGCCTCTTCTACTAGAGGTTTAGTAGAGAAGTAGTCAAAATTCTGGACCATAGCTATAATCAAATCCTGCCAATTTCCAGTTTCTCTATGTAGCTCTGCATATACATACCAAGCGCGTGCACAACCTTGTAAAGTGGAATAAAGTTTCTACACCCATAACGAAGTTGATAAAGCTTCCTGCCCATATTTCCAGATCCTCTCACACTACTGAATGTGGTGCTGAACAGGTTGTTTACCATGATATGTGTAGATTTGAGTTGGTGCATTGCTCTTGTAAAACCGAGTTGTAAGAGCAATCCCGACTTCATTCCATTATACAAGATTATCCTTGTGAACCACCCACCAGTACGCTATTGTCCCATGTAGGGTATATGGTAGCATAATTCTTCTTTCCAACTGGTCTATCCACTGTTCCTCCATGGCACACAAGAATACCGTAGGGTCGCGTTCCCCAGTGTACCATGGTTCAAGGTTGTTACCTATTCTCCTGATGTAACAAGGTTTACTATTCCATGCAAAGGTGCTCCTTACTTCACACCCAACCATCTAATAAGTACCATGAGCCCAATTATCACAAGCAATACTTATAGTATCACTAATAGACTGTGCATCTTCCCACTGAAGGATTCCTTCTTTAGATTGCTCGAGAACTTCTGGGTCCCGGATGACACATACATAAATCCTATTTAGATCTTCCTCACTCAAAGGCTCAACATAGGGCCCAAAGTTTCCATCTGTGAAAGGGATAATAACTCTTTCCTCCTTGTTCTAAAAACTGATATATCCCTTGTTGAACCAAAGATCAACATTATTTACGTAACACCAAGGGCATCCAAGCAGACTTGGGAAACTATCTGCTTATGCAAGCACTAAAACCTCAAAATCCCCAGTGAACTGGGCCCCCTGTATACTAATGGATGCCTCTTTTAAAACTCTGATAGGAGTGGCCTTAGTTTGACTAGCCATAAATAATATAGTAGAAGATGGCTGCAATATAGGTCTCCCCATCTATACCTATGCATCTAAAGTAAGCACATTTACTTCCTCACCTGTGTTAATCAATATATTACTCAAGAGCCATCTGTGGACAATAACATTCAGAGTGATTTCCATGTCGTAGTCCAAGCTATGGGGGGGGGAAGATTTGCATGTAGGATCTTACGCCCATTCTCAATATTAGCATGCAAAGTGTTTCCTTTTTAGCCAACTCCCTAGTAATGGAATAATATTCTCCTGGCACAACATTTTGTACACTTCCCTCAAGTCATCAATATCAGATGGTACCTTCTCTGCTGACTTCTTTTGTTCCATCTTCCATGATTTCTCTTTTTAACACTGTATTTCACCCTGAAGATTTCTAAGGACCTCCATTGTCTCTTGATAAACCTCCTTCTGATGGGTAGGATCTGGGTTCCGGGCATATAAAACCTCCTCTTTAGTGATGGTAGGATTATGTTGTAATGATTCCTTAGCATGTGCCACTTCAACGTGGGTAGTGATCTTTACAGGAAATACCTCAGGTTCCGGTTCTAATTTACATATCCATTGATTTTCCATAGCGCATTGTATCCTAACCATCCATACACCCTTGTGTTTTGTTTTATGCTACTTACTAAGATGCTCATATAAGTCTAGGAATTCCTCATAGATATGATTCTTTCCACCAAAAGAACATGTAATATTCTGGGGACATTCATGCCTGTAGTGGTCAGGTGATCCACATGTAAAACATGTTCCATGAGGGAATTCCCCTTATCCACCACCACTTCCTTGACCTTCAAATCCACCATGGTATCCTTGACCTCTTCCACGTCCTCCATCTTATCACCCCTCATTTCGATCATAACACGCTTGATTGTGATCCTAATCTTGGTGCTAATTCTTTCCTTTAGAGTTATCTGATACCCATGTCTGTCACACACCAATATCTACTGCATTATGGATCTAACCAATCAAACTACAGTCATCGGTATCGTGAGTCATGGACCGGAAAATTTTACAATAACAAGATACATTCTTCCTTATCGTGTATTGTAATAATGAGCAGTGGCTAGCATCATGGTTTAAATGACATATCTCACTATCTAAAAACAATGAATGTACTGATATGCGGGGAAAAATATCCTTGTTGTGACCTTCCACTTCACAATCTATACACCAAATACATGTGCACATCTCATGTGCTGAATTTACCGATAGTTTCTCCAACTGCTTTGCCATAGCTGTAATCTGTGCCTCCAAGAATGGACTGACTCCGGTGTTTATACTCCTGACTGCCTTAGCACGCAAAGATTCTTCAAGTGCTTTACGCAGATCAGTGTATGTATTATGTGACAAATCCTTTCTAAAAGGTGTGATCAGACCTCCAACAAACCATTTTTCATGATGGCTTGCGTGAATATCATAAGAAATATTAGATAAAAGTGTTTTGAAATGGGCATCATACTCCCAAACACTTTTAGTATTACCTTTTTTAGTATCCTTGAGCACGCTTATACTCTTTTACTCAAATTCAGATATATAGAACTCTTTAAGGAATGCATCTTTGAATGTTGCATAATCTACGCAAGTTTGATCAGGGTCAAACTTCCTATACCAACTATGTGTGCGTCCCTACAATGTAGTTGTAAATTGAATTTCCTTTCGCTTAGAAGCCGTGATCACTTTTACACGCTATAGTATCTCACACATGTACACGTGTTCATAAAATATTCTATGCCCCTATACTATGGAAGATGAAGAGACATCTCCATTTAAATATTTTGGGGTTGGTGATGACCCTCCCCACTTGATCCAGAACCCCCTGTGTTGCCTCTACCTCAAGAACCACTATATCCACCAAAAATAGAGCCACCTACACCCCCTGATCCTCCACCCGTAGCTGGAATTGGACCAGAAGATGTACTTCCCTATGTCCCAATAGTAGTAATGTATTGAACTCCTACAGTCTACGTGGTTATACTACTCCCAGAAGTGAGTCCCAAATTTTGCGTGCTAAAATTCTGTGGAGATGATGCACTTGAAAAGGTACCTCCAAACAATAATGAAGATGTTTTCCCTACCATCACTATACTTTCTATGTGACTTACTCCTTCTTCCCTACTACCTAACTTAGCTTTCTGACTATTAGATGTACTAAGTACTGGAAAACCAAGTGTAAGGTCTAGGTTACCAGGTAGATTTAGATGTGCACCCATGGCCTAAGTCGTATTTGCTAGCGTGCTTCTGTGTGAGGCCAAGGAGGGTTCCCTTTCATGCTTTCCCAAATGGGGGAGTTCCTGATGCTCTGGATCCATGCCTTCTACATGAGCTCCAAATCCTTCACAAGCTATCTCTCTCCTCAACACCATCTTCTCTATAATTTCACGCTAATTCTCTATCTCCCTCTCACCCGCCTCATTATACTTAAGCCACCTTTCTTCTCTCTGCCTCTCTTCCACTAGGTCTGCCTTCTTTCACAAAACCTGCTCTTTCCCCCGCGCATGGTGGGGTTTAGTTGCCATCGGTTTTCTTTCCAAGTTTAGGGTCACCATCAAGATTTTGATCGCCAGTGAAATGCCTTCGAAGTAAGTTCCCCTGTGATAACGTAAAAAATGGAACTCCACTACCTCTGGGAAAGAATAAGTTGAAATTGACTACTCCAAAATATAGCCATTCAGAACACCATGGAACCAAGTATCCACAGTGCGTGTCTAAATAAGATCAAAATCATAAAGGGCCTGAAATTCTTCCTTTATCCAGACAAGTGTGCGATACCTCTAATTCCTTTTAGATGCATAAGTAACTAGCCACTTGTATAGTTCTACCGGAAAAATAACAAAGAAGCTCTCATACAAACTGTAATACAGATTCTATTCCACCCATGTGTGTGCGTCAAACTCAGATACATTACTGAACCTCCGTGTGTACTCTTCTTCTAGATCTTTTATGCACTCCTTAACACTTTCCAGGGTCAACTGGTACGTCTTCATCATGAACCATCCTGAAAACAACTGAAAAAGAGGTCCCAAAAATGGAACCAATGATGCATCCTATAATTTACCGATAATAATAGAGGCACGCTAGAACATCACCGAACCTATACTAAATGCTCACCCGAAGTGTGCAAAGGTACCAGGCCCCTCCTTAGAGTTACTTGTGTAGGATGTGAACATGATGAAGTGTTAATGCATTCAGATCCATAAATAATATAAACTTTCCACAAAGCATTTTCCAGATCTAGATCTAAAATAATAATGAATTAAGCAATAGCTATAACGAAGTCAACCATATAAGAACTAGTTTCAGTCATATTAACACCATTGTTCACCCAAAATACTTCATTATATTAAAACACAATAAACACAGAAGCTTCTTACAATAAGTAGTATCATAAGTTCATGTGCACATTAGATCTGGCAGCATAACTCCATAATAACTCATACACAATACTCTCTAATCTACACATATTACTACATATTTATAAGGGTGGGGACTCTCCCTTCACCACTTACATAATTCCCAAAATAGGTTGCATGCTGAAAATAGCCATGCACCTTTACAATAATATACACACATACAAGTGTGCTAATAATAGATCTCTTCTAGTTAACTGGAAGTGGTAATCCTGTTATTAAATTGAACTCATGTAAAGCGCTTAGTAGACACTCTTCCAAAAATAGCATTTGCATGTCATGCAAGATTCCATCTGGTTGTGTTCCCCGCACACTATCTTCAAAAATAGCGTATCACCATGAAGATGGCTAAGTCCAGATTCATTTTCTTTTGCACACACTTCCTTCCCTATCCTTCCACGCCTTCAAATATGCCCTGATACCATGCGTGAAGCTTATGTGCGCCTTCTTTGTAGTGTCATACTTCGTCCACTCAGCAAGATTACCAGGGGAAGATGCAATAACGAGGTAATCAGGTGCATGGAAGCGCGTTGAAGAGAATTTTGTAGCCAGAAGGTAGGAAGGTGTGCTAGATGGTTATAGCTGGGGTGCGAAGATGTACCACGTGGATATTGTGAAAATGGTCAATTAATGAGAGGATTTTTGGTTGGTGGAGGAGCAATAAATGCACTAAAATTTTGAAAATCTATATAAGGACATGATGCATGTTCATTTTTATCTTTGCAATCACAAGTATTTGAGTGACCTAAATGTAATCAAGTTGAGTGAGTCATATTGAGGTGCAGAGAGTTTGAAACTAGACGTAGAGAGTGGATTATTGTTTGGAAGAGACTTGCGTCCCCATTGGTGACTGCAAGGGGTTTGAATGAAGTAGAGGTGTTGAAAACAAGATAGGGAATGCAAATTCGAGATAGGGTTTGAGTTTTCTTGTTATAGACAACGAAAAGGAGGATTTTCATGATGGCACCAAAGAAAGCACCTGCAATAGGCACGAAAGGAAAGAAGAAGGTAGAAGATGAAGTTGAAATGACTCCCAAGAGTAATTTTTCAGAGATGCAGTACCTAGAAGGTGTGATATTCTATCTAGAGTGGGATTCCCACATCCGCAGGTGCAAAATAAGTGACTACAACCACCGTATATATGACAACAAGAAAGAGTTGGATGCATTGTTGAGTACAAAGACCAAGAAATACACGGTGGAGGATATGCCAGTATACGACGACACTGGGGAGAAATTTTTGAAACAGGTAGGAGTCTATCAGTTGTATGAGCTCATGTATTTTGGAAAATATGAACCATTATACCAATGGTTGATGAGCAGGGTCCATGAGGACTTCTTCTATTTCACTGGACAAAGGGTTAGAATCACAACAACCTTGATTTTTACATTGACATGATTGAAGGGCACATGGGTAGACCTTACTAGTGATCAGACTGATAAAGTAGAAATCATAGAGACAAGAAAGGAGTTGGGTTATACTAAGGGTCCGCGTGGAATGGACATTGATAAATTGAAGAAGTATCTAGTGGTGCAGGTAGCAACACATTTGGTAACCAAGTTGAATGATCAAGAGAGATGGTCACATGTGAATACCATGCGGCTACATGTTGTGAAGAAAATGTCTAGGGGATCTGTCTACATCCTAGTAGGCTACATTCCAGACACTATTGTTGAGGAAGTGTGCACAAGAGAGAAGATAAGTTTTGGCGCTATCCTCCTTTCCCTTGTGTTTGTAAAAATTAGAGTGTCTGATGGGCCAAAGAACAATATCTAGGAGTATCCCATGGAAAATAAGTCCCTCGTGGAGAGGTTTGACAAATATTTATGTGAAGGGTTAATAAGTGGGCTATTTAAATAGAGAGAAAAGATGTGGTAAGACCAACTTTGTGTGACATTTGACGAAGAGTGGCGCATTCCCAAGGAGCTACCTTTGGTGGTGGGAAAGGTGGTATAGTTTGCGGTGTACCAACACTTCTACATCACATGATTTACTATGAGGGATGGGGCATAGAGACCATGGTACAAACTATTGTATGACTTCACATCATGCTACCTCTAGGCATTAGTCCACTGATTTACTTATGCGCGCTGCGTGAGCTTTAATGTAGACAAGGTAGATTGTGAATACCACACTTTGAGGAAGGCATATGTGTATCCAGACCAGGATGCCTATATTGAAAGGCTCATCTCCGATGTCATAAGTATGAAGCTAGTAAGATTAGTTATTGGATACAGTGGAGCCATGCTCGTATACCTTTAGCTTAAGCCTAAGCTTGAGAATAACAAGTATGTAGAAAATGAGTTCGCGCTCCTAGGGCTACCTAAAGACAAACATACAGTGGAGAACGTGCCAACCCCACAACCTGCAAAAACTATAGTGGTGGATGAGGAGGATGAAGAACATGAATATAATAATGGCTTAGATCATAGAGGCCGAAGGTAGCCCATAGACACAGTAGAAATTGAGCACGTGGGTACTCTACCTCAAGTACAAAGAAGAATATGAAGACTTGGACGTAGAAGCCGTCCATGGAGAATTCCACTTTAAAAGGGTATTCAGAAGGACAAGTACCCAAGGCATGGGAACCCCACATCTTGTGAGGAGATAATCACGACTCTCTCCTCAGAAAGAGACAACTGAGAGAAAGAAGAGAAAAATAAAGTTGAATGAGGAAGAGGAGTCTGTAGAGAGCGTGTCTGGAACCACTGTACAACCAGAAGATGTGGAAGAACCAAGGGATGAGGATATGAAGGATGAAGAGGAAGGTGCAAAGGAGGTAGAATAAACAGAGAATGATATTTCTCAAAACATTGAGGATCCAACTCCAAACCTTGACGCTCAAGTTCCTAAGGGGCTAAGAACTAGGAGAAACAGTGGGGGTATTATGAGATAAACATGGGCTATGCTGAGGACACCAGTAAAATTATTTGCGCCCATTTCTAGAGCACAATGGGCCTTAAGGGGTTGTATGGATGGGAGTTGATGGACCCAAACATGACCACTATGTGTGCAAGGAAACAACTATCTTGGTCCATGCAAAATAACATGGACGGGCCTGATTTTAATGTATATGAGGATTCATGTGTGTCCCAAAGAATGAAGAAGGCACCGTAGAGTAGGCACATGAATATAAAGCCCACTCTCATGTATAAGTAGAAGGTAAGCAATGAATTGGTTAAGGTATCTACAGAAGTGGTACAGAGGAACATAGATAAGGCTGCCACTATTAGAGCGCTACGAGAAGATAACAAAGCAAAGGTTGCAAAAATAATGCATCTAAAAGGGGAGAAGGACTTAGAGAAAAAAAATAATGAAGCCTTCATCAATATGGTAGAGGAAATTGGTGATCATGTCCTGAAAGAAAGACCGCACTTAGAGTCTAAGGTACCTAATTTTTTTCCTTCAGCTATGCATTATGTGCGTATGTTAGTTGATTTGGTGCTTAAGGATGAACCGATTCACATGCCAACTCCAAAGGACCCTAAACAGGAAGAAGAGAGATCAAGGGCCTTCCTGATTAGAAAGATTTCATCCTACGAGGCATTGCTCCAAACTTTACAAGATGAGCTAAAGAAAGCAGATAAAGCTTTGAACAAATGCACAGCTCCAGATGCAGTGATCAGGATCAGAACTATATTGGAAGATAATGAAGTTCTAAAAGTAATGAAGGATGAGAATTTAGGGCATGCATAGAGATTGGTGTTAGTAAATAAAAAGTGTGAAGCCCTTACAAAAACACAACATACGCATATAAAGAGATTGGATGAGCTTGGAAAGCTCATAACATAGAAGATGGATCTTCTGGAGGGAAGGATGTCTGTTATGGATAACATTGTCATAGTATTGCAAAATGAAAAGGGAGAGATGACCCAGGATGATTTGGAGTCCATCACTGTAGACGTTCCAGAAAATACCAAAAATGCGCTGGATGATTGGCAAGCCTTGGAGGTTGAGATTAAGGAAGAATATCTAGAGTTGATCCTGCCAGTTGAAGCAGAGGATGTTACAGAGTAGAAGTCCATTATTTATAAGTAATTCTTTACATTTTTTCATTTTTATTATTTTTTCTTTAGGAACATTAGGAGGAACCCCATTGTTAGGATGGCAATGTAGTTTAGTGTGGGGTAATGTTGAGCAGACAAAATATGGCACTAAGGAGAGGGCACACAGAAGATTCACGCGTGGTAACAAGGCATATTTGAAGGTGCGAAAGGATAGGGAAGGAAACATGCGTAAAAGACAAATTGATTCAGGACTTAGCCATTTTCATGGTTACAGACTATATTTGGAGATAGCATACGAAGAACACAATGGGATGGAGACTTGCGCGACATGAAAATTCTATTTTGGGAAGAGCATATACTAAGTGCCATGCACGAGTTCGAGTTAATAATAGGATTACTACTTCTAGTTAACTGTAAGAGATATATTATTAATGCACTTGTATGTGTGTATGTTATTAGTGCCCACTTTCCTTGGACACTGTTTAGATACTGATCCTGACTCTATTGATCATATTTTGGATATTATTGTATTTTGATGTAGCAGGATGTGTATATACTAGCTCATGGATTATTATGGACATTATTATGTTTTGATTAGCATGATGGTTAGATGTTAGACTATGGATTAATATTGATCTGGATTCAGTTATTATGCTTGAGGATCATTGAGACATTTTTATTATTATGTGGATGATGATATACTAGTTGACATGGACAGGTTATTGATGTTGATTGTAAACATGTGACATTGATATTATGAATAACTCTAGTGTAGAGATCTATTTGATGATGATATAGTTGCAAATTGAATTTTAATTGATAAATTGTTAAAATCCTGATATTGTTGTGAATTGGATTTAATGTTTATATATCATTTGGATGTTCTGATATGGCCACGAGGCCGAAGGAGGTATTTTGCATTTTGCAGGTTAAAATCACAACAATGTTGGGGGACTGGAGACTAACCATATTGGAATTCAGTGTGAAATCAACAAGGTCACCATGGCAACTGTGTTTGAGTTGTATGTTGTGTTTTGTTAGGATTTCCCATGGGGGGGATTTCCATTATTGTGACCATGGGGTATATGTGTGCTTTATTTGTTGTGTCCCTTTTTAAAATTATTGTTGTATGTATTTTATTTGTAATGTGCTCTTTATTTTGATTATTTTAATGTGATAGTATAATGTGAGAATCTTATAGTTAAATTTCAATTATATTAATTGGGATGTGGAATATAAATTAAATGTTATTGTCTTGGTTGAAAATGAAAATTGACTTATATATATTATAACCATATGGTAATTAAATAAATCTTTATAAAAGATTGTAATAAATAAATGTCATAAATATAAATGCATGTGTAAGAAGATTGTAAGAAGTAAAAGTTGTGTAAGTGAAATGATAGATTGTGTAAGGCAGATTTTGGAGTGTAGAACACTCCATCCTCTTTGAAACTCGGATTTGGCCTTGGGAGCCTAAATTGGAGGCTTGTGGGACAAGTTAAACTTGTCCCACACCTCTCAAAAACCTCCACCAACCATGTTTATTAATTTGGAGTCAAAATCAACTTATTTTATTGCATTTTGACATGATTTATTGTAAGATTTGTTTGCACTTGTCTTACAAATTTTAAATGCATTCTTTTTTTTAGGATGGGAAAAAATGAAGTGTGTAAGTGGTTTGTCATTCACATTTATTGGGATTTAATTGCCTTGATGTTGATTGCATTTTGGGATGAGGAAAAATGATGTGGCATCCCACTTGGAATCCACATCATCCTCTTCCACCCTCTCCTTTAAAATTGGAATTCCTCCTCATTTTGAGGTTGTTGAAAGTTTGGAGATTTTACTCTTGGGTCAAATTTTTCTTGCAATTTTTTTTGGAGCTTGCTTGGTGGAAGAAGTGGAATTACTTGTGCATGCATTCCTCTTGCTGATTGGGACTGGTTTTTGTGCAACAAAGAACCTGCTGTTTTGGAAACAAGTCTCCATTATGGAGAGGTAGGCTCCCACTCTTTTAAAACTGTTGTATTTTCCTCTTTTAGCATGAATTTTTGAATGTGTTGTGTTTGTAAATTCTTAGAGGGATGGGTAGAATGCTTAGGGCATGGTGTGGAGAGAAGACTATGAGGTTATCAGAGGAGGGATAAGGGATTTTCCATTGTTATTTGTTCTTGGGAGGGAATGTTGGTTTGGGATCCACCTAGGAAAGGAAATTGCTTGCATTTCCTACTTTGGGGGAGGTATAAGGGATAAATTTGGAGGAGGGATAAGGAGGGGTTGAGGAGGGATAAGGTTTATGGGATTGCTATGATCTTGGTGGTTTGCTCTTGGTGGATGCCCAAAATTCAACTTGGGAGGCATAAGGAGACCTCCATAGTTCTTGCTCTTGCTTGGCTTGCTTGCTTGGAGAAGGAGCCTTTGTTTTGTTTGGAATTGATTGTTGTAGTTGAGAACTACATCTTCTTGCTTTGTGTTTATTTGTGTTTGTGAATTTATGCTTGTATGTGAAGAAGCCATGTTGCCATGTGTTGTATCATCATGTTCCATTCCAATATGGTTGGGGCTTGGGGGCCAATGGGGAAAGATGGCTTCTCTTTTCCCATTGGATGTCTTGGTTGGGTGGAGAGTGTTGCCTTTCCCCCTTCCTTGTTGTGATTCAAGTTGCAAGAATGAAGAAATCAGCAAGCTGTTGTTTGGAGAAAGAAGAATACAGTTTGACAGTCATCCTTTTTGAGAAAACTCTTGTAATCCCTTCCCACATCGCGTGGATGAGTTGTATAATTTTGTAATGTGAAGCCATTATATGGTAAATGGAAGTCTGAAATTTAATTGAAATGTAAAGATGAAATATTCTATTCTCTGTATTGGAAAAGACTGTCATACAGTTGTAGATTTAACATTGAAATTCAAATGAAGAAATGATCTGTTGATGTAATGTTGAAAATCAATGAAAGAAATATATTCCTTCCTCAATTGCAGTGTTGGATTTAGATTTAATTGTAATTTTGCTTTAAATTGGAGTTACTGTTTTGAAATGTTATCTCTGTGTGAAAAGAAAATGCGTATGGAAGAGAAATACAACATTCTGTTCCTTGTAATTATTAAAATTTGAAATACCAAACGTTGCCTTATTGTCTGAATGAGAAGATGGATAAATTAATTGTTTAGACAAGATTTGATAAGTTTACCGTGTTTTGGAAGTGGCAAATAAATCATTACAGTTGTTAATAAATGAACTCTATGTTCCTTTTCTTTTCTAAATCTGGCAATTAAAATTTTATCTAATAAATGTGCAGTTCAGATCTGCAACTTAAATTAAGTATTGAAACAATGCAATTTAGATGAAATACGTTATAAGGAATTCAATTTGACCTCAACACCAGAGAAAGACATTTTAGAACTTTACAAAATCAATTTTTGAACTTGCTGGACCACTTTCCCGTCAAAGGATGTAAAATATATCAGTTGCAACTCAATCCATAAATTGAACCTTAAAACTAATCTAAAATCCACCCAATAGCATTCCTCCATGTTCAATTACATGTTGAAGAGAAGAAATATCAAAATTGAATTAAATCTTATAAGTTGGAAACTGCCAGTTTTAAAATTATAAACCCTGCAGATCAATTTCTTAAAATTGACCCTCTAAACTTCACCAAATTCTAAAATTGATGATTTCTGTGCAAAGAGGACTCCGAGAGATTTCTGGAAAGTCCTCGTTTGCCTAAAATGGAGCTTCCTATCAAAAGTTATGGCCATTTGAAGTTTTACTTCAAAATGGCCATCCCAAACCAAAAATGAAATAATTCGACCTTAGAAAAATTTAAATTTTGAACTTTGGAAAAATTTCCTAAAAATTTCCATGGCCCCGCCAACCTCTCATCCTATCAGAAGTTTCCATGTGGCACCTTGGAGGGGCAGGCCCTTAATAAAAAACTTAACTTTTTGAAAATTTTTTTGAAAATTTTCCCAAATTTCCCCGCAACCCTTGCCCCCAACCAATCACGTGGAAAGGGGGTTGGATTTTCCCAAATTTCCCCGCAACCCCGCGGCCCCCAACCAATCACGTGTTGACACGTGGCAGGGAGGGCCCGTGGATTTAGAAATGAAAACTTAACTTTTTGCCCTTTTGGAAAAATTTCACTTTTTCCTCCACCGACCCACATCCCCGTAGCCAATAGGATGTTGACACATGTCCCCATGGGTGCATGGGTCCATGTAATTCTTTTAACCTTTTAACCCCATGGGTGAAAAATCCAAATTTCCTCCGCCGGCCCGCGACCAATCACAAAGCGCCACGTGGCCATTTGAGCAAGTGCGGAGGCATGGAGGAAAATTTTCCTTTGGAAAATTGAGACTTTGGTTTTGGGAAAAATTTCAAATTTTTCCCTGTGACCCGCTAGCCCACACCAATCACGTGATGACACGTGGCATTTGGGAAAATTTTCCCAATTTTCTCCCTAACCCCGCGGACCTCCAAGGGAAAATTTTCCCCTAAAACTCCGCCTGGCCATAACTTGAGTTTTACAAGGAGTTAGGAGGACTTCTTTATATGGTTGGAAAGGTGAGGAAATTTCCTATCCAATGAGCCTAGTTTAGGAAAGTTTTGATAAATCTAAGTGTGTGAAAAATCTAGTTGAAGTTTAGGGCTTGATAGAGAGCAGGCCTGGCGATAAATTTCTCCCTGAACCTTAGTAAAACTTGTAACCTCCAAATTGGAACCTTGTAAACTTGTTATAAGATAAAAATGGAAATCTTGTGTTTGGTTAATTAGAATTTGTTCTGGAACCTATTTAGTTTCAAACTAGTGTCTTGCAACTTGGTTGTAGACTCTTCCTAAAAAAAAATTATTCCATAATTTTCCTAATTTGTTTCTTGGTCTCAAGTGGTAGTTGAAGCAGGCATCACACTTGGTATCAGAGTAGTGGTTCAAAATCTTGGACCATTGGGCACACTTGAAAACATTGAGACTTGAAACCTAAAACTAGCAAATTGATAATCTAGAAAACAAAACAAATTGAAAATTGAACATGTTAGTAAACTTAGAAAACTGAAGAAAACTCAAGGTAATGAACTAACTCCCACTCTGGTCTGTGCAGGGAGCTCAGACGGAGTAGGAGGAATGTTCACAGAGGCTCAGAGTCACCACCACCACCACCACCACCAGACCAGGGTTTAGCAGCTATCCTACCACAGATTTTACAGACCCTCCAGGATGTTAATGCCACCTTACGCGGAGGATCAGTAGGAGGGCACTCAGGCAGACAGGACAGAGATACTTCCATTGAGGGACATGCACCTCCTCCACATGGTGAGGAAGATGGAGGAGAGAATTTTCATGGAGAGTCAGCTAGAGCAGAGTCTCCTTTGAGGGGACATGGTGACCATATTTCAAGACAGAGAGAGAGGTCTTGGAGCCCTAGGCTTGGGGACAGGAAGGAAGAGAGGCCCAGAGGCCGTCAGACCACAGCTATGGATCACATCAGGGAGATCCTGAAGCTTAGGCCAGCACAGTATTCTGGTGACATAGGAGGATTCCAGGTAGAGGCCTGGCTGGTTAGCTTGAGCGGTTGCTTCAAGTTGTGTCCTTGTTCTAGCAACACGAAAGCTCGTGTTGCGATCCATCTACTGAAGGATGGAGCTGGAGTATGGTGGAGGACAGAGGAGCAGAAGCTCCATATAGATTCAGAGACAGTCACTTGGGAGCTATTTGAGGAGAGATTCAGGAGTAGATACTTGCCACGGAGATTCATACAGCAGAGGATCGATGAGTTCCATGACCTTCGACAGGCTTCCCTTACAGTGGCCGAGTATGAGAGTAGGTTCCTGGACCTACTTCAGTACGTTGATTACATGCAGGATGAGTAGGTGTGGATCCACAGGTTCATCCGGGGCCTTAATTTAGACATTGGAGGTGCTGTACGGATCCACTACCCACAGACATTAGCAGAGGCCGTTGAGAAGGCCTACATTGCAGAGGAGACTCGGGGTAAAACCCAGCAGGCTAGAGACCGAGTCAGGAGCCGTATTCAGCAGTTACAGGATAGTAGATCGAGGGGGTCAGCTCCTCCTCCCCATGGTGGTCAGCATTCTTCACAGTCATCTTTCAGGCCACAACAGCAGTCCCGCCCACCTTTTAGGCCTCCTCAGAGAGTTGATGCACAGAGAGGTCGGAGCATGGGGCCTCCTAGGGGTCCCACCAGGACACAGGGTGGAGCTAGAGCTCAGTCAGCAGGAGCTCGACCACAGAGGCCACAACAGACTATGGCTGGATCATCAGGATCCACAACACCTACCTCTAGGGCACCTTCTGGCGGTGCTGCAGTTTGGAGGAGCTTCAGGTGGTTGCTTTGGGTGTGGAGTAGCGGGACACTTTTGGAGAGACTGCCCCCAGAACCCTAATAAGGGTAAGGCACCCATCTCAGAGCCTACAGTCGGAGACATGGGACAGAGTCACAGGATCTATGCAGTGGTTGAGAACCACCAGGCTGAGCACCAGAGCATGGTCATTGAGACTACAGGTAGCATTGGAGGTGTTCCTACTTCTATATTGTTTGATTCTGGTTCTTCTGATTCATTTATTGCACCATCCTTGGTAGAGCGATGCAGGCTGGTGGCTGTTAGACAGGGTCATAGTTGGGATGTCGAGATGGCTTTGGGAGCCAAGGTCTCTGTAGACTCCTTAGTAAAGGAGTGTGTTGTTAACTTGGGACCTTTCACCACCACTTCAGATCTCCGCGTACTTCCTTTGGGCTCGTATGGAGTCATTTTAGGCATGGATTGGTTGTCTGCACATAGGGCCAGGATGGATTGCTATCATAAGACTATATCTTGTGTAGATGATCTTGGAGTTGAGTCGGTGATTTCTGGGGTCAGGAGACCTGTTTCTATTCACACTATCTCTGCTATGCAGCTCAAGCGGTGTGTGCGACGGGGTTGTCAGATGTATGTAGTCACAGTCAGTGACTGGACAGAGGATGGGTCTAGTGGGCCATCGCTAGATGACCATCCCATTTTGAGAGAGTATGCAGATGTTTTCCCAGGGGAGCTACCGGGGATGCCACCCCCACGTGAGATTGATTTCCATATTGATCTGGTTCCAGGAGTAGAGCCTATCTCACGAGCTCCTTATCAGATGACCACCCCAGAGCTCTATGAGCTCAAGTTGTAGCTGGAAGGCCTTTTAGAGAAAGGCCTTATCCATCCTAGTGTATCCCCTTGGGGTGCACCAGTCATATTTGTTAAGAAGAAGGATGGATCCTTACGGTTATGCATAGACTACCGCCAGTTGAATAAGGTAACGATCAAGAATCGTTATCCTCTTCCTCACATTGATGACTTGTTTGATCAAATGAAGGGAGCCACGGTGTTCTCTAAGATTGATCTCAAGTCAGGGTACCATCAGTTGAGGATTACAGAGGCAGACATTCATAAGACTACTTTTCGTACGAGGTATGGGCACTATGAGTTCACAGTGGTGCCTTTTGGTTTGACGAATGCCCCCGCAGTATTAATGAGTTTGATGAATGGGGTATTCAGGACCTTTCTAGATCACTTCGTGCTCATCTTTCTTGATGACATTCTGATTTACTCACGTACGCGTGAGGAGCACGAGGGGCACCTTCATCAGGTTCTTCAGTGTCTTCGTGAGCAGCAGCTTTATGGGAACTTGGAGAAGTGTGCTTTCTTTCAGTCAGAGATTCAGTACTTGGGCCATATCATCTCAGGTGAAGGAATCATAGTTGATCCTTCCAAGATTAGAGCCATTATGGATTGGCCAGTACCCACTACAGTGACGGAGGTGCGCAACTTCATGGGGTTAGCAGGGTATTACAGGAGATTTGTGCAGGACTTCTCTCGGATAGCACACCCCATCACTTCCCTTCAGGGAAAAGGGAAGAAATTTGTTTGGTTAGATAGGTGTGAGCAGGCCTTCAGGACACTGAAGGAATATCTCACTACAGCACCCATTCTTGCAATGCCAGATCCACATGGTGAGTTCTTTGTGTGCACAGATGCTTCGTTGGCAGGCCTTGGAGGTGTTCTTATGCAGGAGGGTAGAGTTGTAGCTTTTGAGTCTCACAAACTCAAGGATCATGAGCTTAATTATCCTACCCATGATCTTGAGCTTGCGGTAGTTGTGCATGCTTTAGTTCGATGGAGACACTTTCTTCTTGGTCAGAGATTCACACTCAGGACAGATCATTTGAGTCTTCGCCACCTTTTCACGCAGCCCAATCTAAACGCTCGTCAGAGATGTTGGATGGAGTTGCTTTGTGAGTATGACATGGAGATAGAGCATGTGAAGGGGAAGGAGAATGTGGTTATAGATGCCCTCAGTAGATGAGGCATTTGAGCATGGCTACTTCAGTGAGCACAGATTTACGGAGCAGGATCCTTCAGCAGCTTCCTCTTGACAGTTTCTACATTGCAGCCCGAGTAGAGATTGAGTCCCAGAGACCCCTTGAGGGGAAATTGGATGGTTTCTCACTAGAGGCAGATGGTCTTCTCAGGCACAGAGGTTGGATTTATGTTCCTAGAGATGGAGGCTTGAGGTAGGACATCTTGACAGAGGCACATCGTGCACCCTATTCAGCCCATCCTGGGGTGAAGAAGATGCACGCCACCTTGAGACAGTTATATCACTGGAGAGGACTTCACAGGGACATGGCTCAGTTTGTGTCACGCTGTTTAGAGTGCCAGAAAGTGAAGGCCGAGCATCAGCATCCAGCTGGCCTTCTCTATCCTCATGCTATACCGGAGTGGAAATGGGACACCATTTCCATGGATTTCATTGTTGGGTTACCGATGTCGAGATATCACCATGACGCCATCATGGTCACGGTTGATAAATTGACAAAAGTAGCTCACTTTTCCCTAGTGAATACCACCTATAAAGCTAGTGTAGTGGCACGTGTCTACTTGGATGAGATTTTCAGGTTACACGGGATCCCGCGGAAGATCATTTGTGACCGTGATCCTTTATACACTTCACATTTCTGGACTACCATGCAGTATGTTCTCGGGATGAAGATTAACTTCAGCACAACTTATCACCCTGAGACGGATGGATAGACTGAGAGGGTGAATCAGATATTGGAGGATATGCTCAGGATGTACATGATGGATCAACAGTCTAAGTGGGAGGAGTATCTGTACCTTGTGGAGTTTTCCTACAATAATAGTTTCCAGAGTTCTATAGGCATGGCTCCTTTTCAGGCCTTATATGGTAGGGAGTGCAGGACACCCCTTAGCTGGGACAGGTTGGAGGATAGAGTATCTCTTGGACCAGCTCTTTTGTAGGACATGGAGCAGCAGGTAGTGTTGATCAGGTAGAGATTACAGGAGGCACAGGATAGGCAGAAGAAGTACGCTGATCAGCATAGAACCGAGCGTAATTTTGATGTGGGCATGAAGGTTTTCCTTCGTGTTAGGCCACATAAGAGCCCGATCCATTATGGAAAAGGTTCTAAGTTAGCTCCTTGGTTCGTTGGACCTTTTGAGATCCTGGAGCGTATCGGCCTATTGGCTTACCGTCTAGCATTGCCACCCAGCTTGTCTCGCGTACATGATGTGTTTCATGTTTCTGTTCTTAGGAGATACATCACAGATCCTTCTCATGTGCTGGATTGGACATCATTACAGGTGTAGGATCAGGGGTAGGTGATGGTGGAGCCCATCCGTATCATCGATCGCAGGACCCTGGGCCTTCGAGGAAGAGAGATTGATCAGGTACGGGTGCAGTGGGACAGATATGATGAGACTGCAGCCACTTGGGAGGATGCTACTGCTTTACGAGTGTAGTTTCCACATTTTTTCCAGTGACTTCCAGGAGGAAGTCGAGTCTAAGGGGAGGGGGATGTAGTGCCCACTTTCCTTGGACACTGTTTAGATACTGATCCTGACTCTATTGATCATATTTTGGATATTATTATATTTTGATGTAGCAGGATGTGTATATACTAGCTCATGGATTATTATGGACATTATTATGTTTTGATTAGCATGATGGTTAGATGTTAGACTATGGATTAATATTGATCTGGATTCAGTTATTATGCTTGAGGATCATTGAGACATTTTTATTATTATGTGGATGAGGATATACTAGTTGACATGGACAGGTTATTGATGTTGATTGTGAACATGTGACATTGATATTATGAATAACTCTAGTGTAGAAGATCTATTTGATGATGATATAGTTGCAAATTGAATTTTAATTGATAAATTGTTAAAATCCTAATATTGTTGTGAAGTGGATTTAATATTTATATATCATTTGGATGTTCTGATATGGCCATGAGGCCGAAGGAGGTATTTTACATTTTGCAGGTTAAAATCACAACAATGTTGGGGGACTGGAGACTAACCATATTGGAATTCAGTGTGAAATCAACAAGGTCACCATGGCAACTATGTTTGAGTTGTATGTTGTGTTTTGTTAGGATTTCCCATGGGGGGATTTCCATTATTGTGACCATGGGGTATATGTGTGCTTTATTTGTTGTGTCCCTTTTTAAAATTATTGTTGTATGTATTTTATTTGTAATGTGCTCTTTATTTTAATTATTTTAATGTGATAGTATAATGTGAGAGTCTTATAGTTAAATTTCAATTATATTAATTGGGATGTGGAATATAAATTAAATGTTATTGTCTTGGTTGAAAATGAAAATTGACTTATATATATTATAACCATGTGGTAAATAAATAAATCTTTATAAAATATTGTAATAAATAAATGTCATAAATATAAATGCATGTGTAAGAAATTGAGGATGTAAGAGTTGTGTAAGTGAAATGATAGATTGTGTAAGGCAGATTTTGGAGTGTAGAACACTCCATCCTCTTTGAAACTCGGATTTGGTCTTGGGAGCCTAAATTGGAGGCTTGTGGGACAAGTTAAACTTGTCCCACACCTCTCAAAAACCTCCACCAACCATGTTTATTAATTTGGAGTCAAAATCAACTTATTTTATTGCATTTTGACATGATTTATTGTAAGATTTCTTTACACTTGTCTTACAAATTTTAAATGCATTCCTTTTGGGGTATGGGCAAAAATGTGTGTGTAAGTGATTTTGTCATTCACATTTATTAATGATTTAATTGCCTTGATGTTGATTGCATTTTGGGATGAGGAAAAATGATGTGGCATCCCACTTGGAATCCACATCATCCTCTTCCACCCTCTCCTTTAAAATTGGAATTCCTCCTCATTTTGAGGTTGTTGAAAGTTGGAGATTTCACTCTTGGGTCAAATTTTCTTGCATTTTTGGAGCTTGCTTGGTGGAAGAAGTGGAATTACTTGTGCATGCATTCCTCTTGCTGATTGGGACTGGTTTTTGTGCAACAAAGAACCTGCTGTTTTGGAAACAAGTCTCCATTATGGAGAGGTAGGCTCCCACTCTTTTAAAACTGTTGTATTTTCCTCTTTTAGCATGAATTTGAATGTGTTGTGTTTGTAATTTTTTTGAGGGATGGGTAGAATGCTTAGGGCATGGTGTGGAGAGAAGACTATGAGGTTATCAGAGGAGGGATAAGGGATTTTCCATTGTTATTTGTTCTTGGGAGGGAATGTTGGTTTGGGATCCACCTAGGAAAGGAAATTGCTTGCATTTCCTACTTTGGGGGAGGTATAAGGGATAAATTTGGAGGAGGGATAAGGAGGGGTTGAGGAGGGATAAGGTTTATGGGATTGCTATGATCTTGGTGGTTTGCTCTTGGTGGATGCCCAAAATTCAACTTGGGAGGCATAAGGAGACCTCCATAGTTCTTGCTTTTACTTGGCTTGCTTGCTTGGAGAAGGAGCCTTTGTTTTGTTTGGAATTGATTGTTGTAGTTGAGAATTACATCTTCTTCTTTGTGTTTATTTGTGTTTGTGAATTTATGCTTGTATGTGAAAGAAGCCATGTTGCCATGTGTTATATCATCATGTTCCATTCCAATATGGTTGGGGCTCGGGGGCCAATGGGGAAAGATGGCTTCTCTTTTCCCATTGGATGTCTTGGTTGGGTGGAGAGCATTGCCTTTCCCCCTTCCTTGTTGTGATTCAAGTTGCAAGAATGAAGAAATCAACAAGCTGCTGTTTGGAGAAAGAAGAATACAGTTTGACAGTCATCCTTTTTGAGAAAACTCTTGTAATCCCTTCCCACATTCACGTGGATGAGTTGTATAATTTTGTAATGTGAAGCCATTGCATGGTAAATGGAAGTTTGAAATTTAATTGAAATGTAAAGATGAAATATTTTATTCTCTGTATTGGAAAAGACTGTCATACAGTTGTAGATTTAACATTGAAATTCAAATGAAGAAATGATCTGTTGATGTAATGTTGAAAATCAATGAAAGAAATATATTCCTTCCTCAATTGCAGTGTTGGATTTAGATTTAATTGTAATTTTGCTTTAAATTGGAGTTACTGTTTTGAAATGTTATCTCTGTGTGAAAAGAAAATGCGTATGGAAGAGAAATACAACATTCTGTTCCTTGTAATTATTAAAATTTGAAATACCAAACGTTGCCTTATTGTCTGAATGAGAAGATGGATAAATTAATTGTTTAGACAAGATTTGATAAGTTTACCGTGTTTTGGAAGTGGCAAATAAATCATTACAGTTGTTAATAAATGAACTCTGTTCCTTTTCTTTTCTAAATATGGCAATTAAAATTTTATCTAATAAATGTGCAGTTCAGATCTGCAACTTAAATTAAGTATTGAAACAATGCAATTTAGATGAAATACGTTATAAGGAATTCAATTTGACCTCAACACCAGAGAAAGACGTTTTAGAACTTACAAAATCAATTTTTGAACTTGCTGGACCACTTTTCCATCAAAGGATGTAAAATATATCAGTTGCAACTCAATCCACAAATTGAACCTTAAAAACTAATCTAAAATCCACCCAATAGCATTCCTCCATGTTCAATTACATGTTGAAGAGAAGAAATATCAAAATTGAATTAAATTTTATAAGTTGGAAACTGCCAGTTTTAAAATTATAAACCCTGCAGATCGATTTCTTAAAATTGACCCTCTAAACTTCACCAAATTCTAAAATTGATGTTTTCTATGCAAAGAGGACTCCGAGAGCTTTCCGGAAAGTCCAAGTTTTCCAAAAATGGAGCTTCCTATCAAAAGTTATGGCCATTTGAAGTTTTACTTCAAAATGGCCATCCCAAACCAAAAATGAAATAATTCGACCTTAGAAAAATTTAAATTTTGAACTTTGGAAAAATTTCCTAAAAATTTCCGTGGCCCCGCCAACCTCTCATCCTATCAGAAGTTTCCATGTGGCACCTTGGAGGGGTGGCCCTTAATAAAAAAACTTAACTTTTTGAAAATTTTGTCTTGGGAAAATTTTCCCAAATTTCCCCGCAACCCCGCGGCCCCCAACCAATCACGTGCTGACACGTGGTAGGGGGTGCGTGGATCAAAATGGAAAACTTAACCTTTTTTTTCTTTCAAATTTTTTTCACTTTTCTCCCCGCAACCCCGCGGACCTGCACCAATCACGTGTTGACACGTGGCAGGGAGGGCCCGTGGATTTAGAAATGAAAACTTAACTTTTTGCCCTTTTGGAAAAATTTCACTTTTTCCTCCACCGACCCACATCCCCGTAGCTAATAGGATGTTGACACGTGTCCCCATGGGTGCACGGGTCCATGCAATTCTTTTAACCTTTTAACCCCATGGGCGAAAAATCCAAATTTCCTCTGCCGGCCCGCGGCCAATCACAAAGCGCCACGTGGCCATTTGAGCAAGTGCGGAGGCATGGAGGAAAATTTTCCTTTGGAAAATTGAGACTTTGGTTTTGGGAAAAATTTCAAATTTTTCCCCGCGACCCGCTGGCCCACACCAATCATGTGATGACACGTGGCATTTGGGAAATTTTTCCCAATTTTCTCCCTAACCCCGCGGACCTCCAAGGGAAAATTTTCCCCTAAAACTCCGCCCGGCCATAACTTGAGTTTTACAAGGAGTTAGGAGGACTTATTTATATGGTTGGAAAGGTGAGGAAATTTCCTATCCAATGAGCCTAGTTTAGGAAAGTTTTGATAAATTTAAGTGTGTGAAAAATCTAGTTGAAGTTAAGGGCTTGATAGAGAGCAGGCCTAGCGATAAATTTCTCCCTGAACCTTAGTAAAACTTGTAACCTCCAAATTGGAACCTTGTAAACTTGTTATAAGATAAAAATGGAAATATTGTGTTTGGTTAATCATAATTTGTTTCGGAACCTATTTAGTTTCAAACTAGTGTCTTGCAACTTGGTTGTAGACTCTTCCTATTAAAAAAAAAAATTCCATAATTTTCCTAATTTGTTTCTTGGTCTCAAGTGGTAGTATATGGGTGCCCATACTACATTAAATGCTGGTAGTTATGCCGCTTGGAAATATATATTTCATGTGTTCGTGAATTCTTCCACCTTTATGCACATATATCCTTAATAAATTTAAAAAATTTAGTTTCTATTGCATAGAGGATGTTGATACCTTTCCATCAATGTAAGGTTTGAAAAAATTGGATCATCAGATCAAAATATATGGTGATTTTAGTCTCACGCAGAAAACTGTCATCTTCCTTTGATTCACAACTTTCTCCTCTCAATCTTACACGGATTTTAACCTCATATGTTCTTCCTTGTGTACTGCAGATTTTCCTACCTCTCTCCTTCATTCTACAGCCTCCAGTTAAACATGAATTCATGTCAACATCCATGAAATTCTTTTAGATTTGATTTTACCCATGGTTCTATGTTTTAGTGTATCATGGTTTGGTAAAACATCCACAACCTTGTTCTTTATAGTGCGGCTTGTGTTCTTCTTTTCACGGCTTCATCAATTGATCTATTTTTACCCATGACATCTACTAGTTTGGTGTGAGTTTGAATCATCACCCACAGTTCCTTTTCTTCAATCCACGGCCTTCTATTTTTCATTTGTGGCCTGTTTAGACTTCGACCAAATTTCAACTCTTTGCGGCCTTTATTCCAAGTTTGCAAAAATCCAAGTTGTTCTATTTTTACAAGGGGTGTAAAAATACACAACATTTTTGGCAACACATAGGGGTCATGTACTTGCTAGATGAATTGATCAGTGGCCTAAAGAATCCATTGGGCATGGAGTCATCTTGATAAACCTGAATTATGATCTAAACTTAAAGAACCACCCTTGAGACCGCTAGAAGAACAACTAGACTTGACCTCTACAAATGAATTGTTGAGGCTGATGAATACACTTTGAAAGCGGCCCCAAAATATGATTACATCATGAACCCACAAAAACTATATACAAAAGGGAAAATCATACATGCACCAAGTGGAATATACATAGTGTGCACAATGCACTTGTTTTACTGAAAAAAAAACCTACTCCTACTCTAACCAGATAGGAAGAGAAGTTAAACAAAGCCTAGAATAGGAAGGGAGAATTAGCTTCCCTTCTTTACAAAGTGTGGCCATGTGACTAATTTGGCAATGGACATGGCCTTAAATGAGAGTGAAATATTGATTAGGGGCCAATTATCCACCCAAATCCTCAAAGTATCAGTAATAAACAAACAAATTACCTTCTCTAGTTGCTCTGAATTCGATTGGAGGTGTTGTTGTTGACCTTCGGTATGCTAAAGCTCATCCTCATGATCTGAACTAAAAATGACTGGTGACAACTCTATTTTTGGCTCTAATCTAGCCAAATATCTTATTGGGCATGTAGATTTGGGAAACCATAGAATGATCCTCGTGATCTTCCCATCTTGTTGAAACTCATCCCCATGGGTGGGGACATCCTGCAGAGCTACTCAAACAACTCATTTGCATTTTACGGTGCTTTTAGAAACAACTCATCAAAGGGCTCAACCATCTCCATGATGACTAAAGTTTCATCATCCTTATCTTCCCCCTCCATGGATGACTAATGAGAAATTATTGTAGCAAGAGGCTTGTTGCATTGGAATACAAATGGTGGGGCTAAAAAAGTGGTGAGCTCAATGGGTACTTATTCACCAATGTAATCTTCTAAGTCTGATAGGAAATAGACCTCTTCATGATCAAGTGCTGTAGGGTATTGTTCTCCTTGGATCTCAACTTCCCTGTGCCCCTCTTATTATGGATTTGGAGCTAATTCTTCCTCCAATTCTTATTCTGTGAGATGAGATGAATCAACAACCTCCATGAATATAATGCCATCATGCACACTATATTAAGAGCATAGAGATTGTTGGTCATATTCTTGTGCTTGATCTATTGTAAAATCATCTTCCACCTTCTATTCTTAAATCTGCAGCTTAGTTGAAGGTTCAACCAACAATAACATGTCATTGGACTCAAGACTTAAAGCCCAATCTTTCAATTTTTTTAATGAATTCTTCCTTGTTGGGTTATGAATCTTGTTGACCTCCATGGTTGATCTTCTTATTTGTTTCTTGTTCACAAAATGGGTTTGGGAATGCAAGTGGAGGGGTGGCCTAGGATTCAATTGATGTTTGCATGTTTTGAAGTGGAAGGGAAGGAGTATGATCTTTTTTTGGAGGAGACAGAGATTTGGAAGGAAAGAGGGCAGTGAAATGGAGGTGGGGTGGAAGAGAAAAATATGGAGAAGGGGAATCCTCAATGGAGGAAAGAAGATAAAAACTAGGAGCATGGGAAAGAATATGAGATGGTATAGATTGGGGATGAGGAATGGGATAACTATAAGATGGTGTAGAGTAACCCCATTGAAAGGGATTCTTACCACTATATTGATAAGCCTCAATTTCATCAACCCACTCTGTAATCCGTGACATCATTTCAACTAAAAAATGTAGCTTTTGTTGAGGGCTCAACCAGTTTGGTGCAAATCCCATCCATGGGTAGGGATTTTTGAAACCAATCATGGCTGCCTTCACTGTGCATGTAATTCTATCTTGTGCCATGCTCATCTCCATTTCTTTAATTTGCCTCTGGAAATTAGCATCATCCATGGGAATGCCCCCATCACCTACATAACCTTGTTCTTGATAAACATTTTGGTTACATGAATAACCATATGGATCAGTGAAGGGTGGGTTATACACATGTTCTTCATGATGGGGTTCATAAAAATGATGTAGATGAGAATTTTAAAACTGTGGGGATGGAGGGTAGTGGTTTTACTACTACAAAAGAGAATCCCAATGAAAAACGAAGTCATGATTGTGCGACTTCATGAATGGAAGAAAATGGGAAGATATGAAAGGAAAATTGATAGAAATGAATGGGTGAATGGAAAGAAGGGAAAAGGTCTGTAACTCAAAAATAATGGGTTACTTGAATTAGTGGAGTTTCTAGTTATGCTTGAAACTACCTTCAAAGGTTGAGATTTCACCAAGAGCATATCAAACTTTATGAAATAAAGATGTAGACCAGGATACACACTTGTCAAATGTATAAATTTGAATGCTTATCTCACCAGGCATGCCAAAATTGTTGGAGCTAAAATATGCACCCGTGCCCGAATCATAGAAAATTCAGGATTTGAGACAACAAGGGACTGTCTCCAAGTTGTGGGACTCGAACAGAGACAGACCTATAGAGAAGGTGAGATTCATGTACTTATTCCTATTGCTAACACTAATCCTAATACTGAAAGCAAATATTAACCTAAACGGTCCAAGGGACCAGAGAGAAGGATATGCAAAAAAGGTTAAATCAATAGCCCAAGGCCCGCTAACACATCACCTAGGAAAAACTTGAGCGCTCACCCAAAGCACGCAAGGGTACCAGGTCCCTCTTTTATGGCAGATTGTTCAAGGAGTTAGCATGATAATACAAATAGTATAGATCCATAATATCCATTCAAGAATAAGCATAACAGGAACTAGATCTTAACCATATACAATATTAACTCATACAAGAATCAAGATTAAGTTCACCATGCAAGAACCAGTAACAAATATGTCAATAACTAATATCAAACAACAAATATCCATTGTATTGATTGTTGTAAAACATAGAAGAAGAATACATACATAAAAATATCAACATAGGTTACATGTGCTCATGAACCAACAACATAACCTTACAAAATATTCACCAATCGATCTCCAAACTATGAAAATCAATACATATTTATAGGTAGGGGGGAATTTCTCTCCACTACTCATGTAATCTCCAAAAATAGGCTACATGCTAAGGATATCCATGTTCCCTTACATGATAAATACAAAATCATGCAAGCTTGCTAATAAAAGATTATCTAATAATGCAATTGCAGCCTAATACTATTAATAGCTCCAAAACTATGCATGCCGCTTAATCTTCCACTTGTATGAAATAACCTTTGTGTGTTCTCCAAGTCTTCATACTGTTGCGTGCTCTACACTCCATGTCTATATTTATCCTCATACTAAAAATGGATAAGTTTTGATTCTAAAATTTCCCCTGCGCACCCTGTTCCACTATCCTTCCATGCGCACCTACACACCCTGTGTTCGAGTGCTTAATATTTATGTGCCTTCAGTACTTAGGCTACATTTCATCAACCCAACATTACCCCACACTTGCTTCATTTCCTTCCCCGGAAATGGGTAATCATAACTTATCTCTCCATGATAAACAATAAGGAATGAAAGAATACTTGGGTGCCCTATACTTATAGAGGTAGGATTAACTCTGGATATTCTGCTCCAACCTCCACTTCTAACTCATTCCACTCACTCAACACTTTATTAATTTTTTCTAGGATGTATGTAAGCACCCCATCCAACTCATCCAAATTCATGTTCTCACCTTCATTCTGTAACACCCAGAGAAAATTAGCTAGGCTTGATCATCCCTTCATAACATCCATTCCATATGAGTTTTCCAATTCATCCTTTCCTTGTGAGGGTTCTGGGTTGCTACAAGCATGACACGCTTCTTTGCTACCAAAGTGAGCCTCTCCTCATGCCAAAGTGTCTCATTCTTTACTACTTTAAGGACCTCATCCTCCTCTACTATAGTCCTTATCCTTATTATTACATCAGGGGCCGCGCACATATTCAATGCTAAATCTACCTTTTTCAATTCATCCTTTCAAGGTCTGCGATATAGATTCATAGCTAGTAATTTTTCACACTATTGTCACCTTGGCCTTCTCTACCTATGTTGCAGCATCCTTTGGTTTTGACATGTGCACTAGACCTTCATCCATCACCAAATGAACAAGTGTGTGCAAATAGTGCATTACAGAGGGGAATTTTTCTGGCACTTTATCTTCCAAATCCGGCCTCGCCTTCAAGATATCATATCCTAATGTGATCACCTTTTCCTCAAATTTCTCCTTTTCCTCCGTGAGGCACTTTATTTTATCTTTATCCTTTTGATATCCTTATCTTTTCCACTTTATCTATGTTTCAACGTGTAACCTCTTCAGATACCCTTTTCAGTGTGTTACTCACCTACTCGTCTGACATCACAGGGGGTTTGATAGTCACATGGCGCGAATGTGGAGATTTCTTCGTTCTCCTCAAGACACACAATTCTTCACACACATCAAAATTAGGCTCATCCATGTGATTCTGCATGGTCCATGATAGTTTTTTTTTTGTGTGTGTAGTCACCATCTTTGAGTCCATCAACTCCAGCCATATAATTCCTTAATTTCTAAGGTACTTTGGAACCTCGTGCCTATATTATTTTTTGGGTCATTTACATACTTGACTATAGGAGTCTCATATGTACCTTCATCCTTTTCCTTCCTAGAGTGCTTACCTTTTGGAACATGAACACTTGAAAACCAACACTATCCCTCCACCAATTGGCTTGCTAGATGGTTCACCCTTATCTTCACCTATTTTTGTGCTAATGGTGCCACTGTCCATCTCTTGGGTATTTAATTCCTCTGTATCATGTTGGAATCCTTCTTCCTGAGGCACTTCCTCATTAACTGGAGACTTATGTGTGCTTTCCTCAGAATTCTCATCCTCATCATCCTTAAGAGGTATGTACCTGCACCTTTTCTTCATTGGTTCTACCTTTATAGGAGAAGTCCTAGCTGACCTCCTCAGTGGCTGTGAAGGTCCCACACCTTGAGTTTTGGTTCTTCTCAACACTCTTTTGTATTATGGGTCCTCAATGACCTATCCCATCTCAATTGTTCATGTCTCCATTCCCACATTTTCATCTACCTTATGTAATAGAGGGGTCACCTCACGCTCTCTTTTCTCTCCTATAGTGGGCTGCCTCCTTTTATGCTCTAAGCCACCACTGTATTCTTTCTCTTGTTCCTCCTCATCTTCTTGTTCATCAAGGGGAAAAGTGTCCTCTTCATCTTGCAACGTTCCCACAATATGATTTCCCTTGGGCTCCTCAGGTATCTTGAACTCATTCTCTACATATTTTCCATTTTCTAACTTGGGATTAAGGTAGATATATACCTTAGCCACTCCTATCTTCTTGATTTCCAAGCTCATAGAATTTATGTTAATATTATCTAAAACCATTTTCTCAATATATGTAGACCTACCTGGATAAACATAGGTCTTCCTGAGCTTATGGTAGTTGCAATCCACCTTGCCTACATTAAACATCAACCTTCACACGTTTGAGAACCTATGTACTGATGCTTGAAAGTAGCACGTGGTTAAGGAATATGGAAGCTTACACCAAGGGCTCCACTTCCCATCCTTCATTCCAAAACACCCTATACAAAAATGCTGGTAAACAAAAAATTGTACCTATTTGTCTAATACCAAAGGAAGATTCTTAGGTATCCTCCATTCTTCCTCAAATGCAGCATACATGCACTCATACCAGAGTTTTGTTATTTTATTGTAGGTTCCGCACATGGATCCATCACATGTGTACTTGGAAAAGCTATATGTAAGGGATTTCTTATCTTTTGGGTATTTCCACATCTTATCCTTTGGCCCATCAAACACTCCAATTTCTACAAATACAAGAGATAAAACGATAGCGCTGAAACTTATTTTCTCACCTTGGTGTGCCTCTTCAACAATAATCTCTGTAATGAAACTGGAAAAATTGTAAATCACTCCCTCTGTCATCTTCTTTGCCACATGTAACCATGCCTTCTTCCCCTGCGACCATCGCTCTTGATTATTTAACTTAGTAAGAAGGTGTGGTACAATAGGGTACTTTTGTAACTTAGGAATATCCATCCTGCACCATCCCTTCATGTATCCTAGCACTTTCTTAGTCACTTCTATTGCCTCCTTATCAGTGAGGTCACTGCCTAATTCAGTACCTAAACTCCTCAATCCTGTCAATTTTCCAATCAGGGGTGCGGTAAGCCTAATCCATCACCCAACGAAGTAAAAGAAGTACTCATGGGCTTTGATCATGAACCATTGATATATATTTTCTAGTTTTCCAAAATAAGGGAGTTCATATAGCTACAAAACTCATACATTTGACGATAATTTTTACTCAGCGTCATCATAAACAACCATATCATTTTCTGTTCTCATGGTTGTCTTTACTACTAACAAATTGTCTAATTCATCTTTGTTTTCTTTAGTTCTATGGTTATAATCACTTACTTTTTAGTGTCGAACATGTGATTCCCAATCACGGTCCATATAAAACACTTATGGATATTGTTTGTTGAAAAATGAATCTCGAGGGTGTCTTCAACTTCCACTTCGACTTCCTTCTACATTTTTCTTCTTTTAGCCAATCCAGGTGCTCACTTTGGTGCCATAACAACTAAAAGAGTGTATTTTGCAGTGATTTGAGCTCTGTAGCTCAAAAGCCACATGCCCTAGCTCATAATTTAACCCTAACTACTGATTCTTCTCCCCACATGCCTTTGTTTCACTCAAACACCTTCTCCAATGGAGCGCCAATCAATCCCATGCTCAAATCTGTCTCATTCAGTTTCATATCATATCTCTTCACAATTCTCATGCAACTCACTCTTAGCTCGCTCTTTAACTCACTTGAAGTCTTCTTAATCACATAGGTAAAAATTATCCCACAACACTGCCTTTTATAACCTTCGTAAAAATTTCTGCATTTATTACTCTCTACCTACCACCGTACTCAACATTAAATTGGTGTTTCTTTCCTTTTTTTGCGTTAATATTTCCATGCGCCAGTCATAACCTTCTGGTGTTCCTACTACTTCTCGGCCACATACCTCCTTTCGTACGCATACATGCACTAAATTACCTATCCAATGTTCCTTCCACTAAGTAGTTTCCCATGCTGCATCCTACCTTGCGTTAGAATGTGCGTTCATTCATTAGCATGTGGTCTTTATTTATGAGCACTCTTTATGTATCCACACCATTAATTCAAGCACCTGCACAATATTTCACTATGCATACCCATATTTTAGAGAACATTCAATCTTGATCCATTTATCCTAGATATACTCCACCCCACACTAAAATTATGCACAGTCCTCTACGCATGAATTCAATAGATAGTAATAAGCTTCTGGCGTGCAAACACACTTATTACAAAAAACACTGAACTAAATTGACAAAGCATAACACTAATTAAAGGAAGCACATATAAAGGGAATGCATGAAAGGAAATCTAAGCTAATGGAAATATTGCCTTATTACAAACACCAAGAAGACTTATTTATAGTAGGGCTTCAACCTACTCCCATTGAAATAATCGGGAAACCGTGTCCCATCAAGTGCCTCTAACTGGAAAGTGCTTGAATCAAGTATGTAAGTCACAATATACGGTCCCAACCATTTTTTTTGAGCTTTCCAGGGTGGTGCAAAAACTTGGAGTCATAAAGAAGAACCATCTGTCCAACTTCAAGCTTCTTATCCTTAATATGCCTATCATGTCATGCTTTCTGCCTGACCTTTTCTATCTTCTGAATCCATCGTGCTATAGGGTGCCTTTCATCCAACTTCATTATTTTGTCAATATTCTCTTCAAGTGCTTGGTCATTAGCCAAACCTCCCACGTGCGTAATACGAAAAGAAGGTAACATGAATTCTACGAGCAAAACAACCTCCATGCCAAACACCAATTGAAAGGGTGTGGCTTTGTTCAATATTTTATAAGTTGTCTTGTATGCCCAAAGTACAACAAAGAATTTATCATCCCAGTCTTTCCTTCCAACATCACAAATATTAGTCAATGTATGTCCCAATATCTTGTTGAAAGCCTCAACAGTTCCATTAGCCTGTGGGTGATAGGGTGTTGTTTTATGGTGTGCCACCATAAATTCTGCCAATAATATCCTGATGGTCTCATTAAGGAAATGAGTACCCCTATCACTTGTCAAACTCAAAGGGCATCCATACTTGTTGATAATGTTTTCCCACAAAAACCTTGCTGGCATAACTGCCATGTAATCCTTTGTAACTGTCTCTTCTGCCCACCTTGTAAGATAATCTGTACAAGTTATAATGTAGCGTGATCCAGTCCTATGTGGGTGGGGAAATAGGACCCACAAAGTCAATTTCCCACTTTTCAAAAGGTTTTGCACTAACAATAGGCCTCAAAGGAATTTCATCTCTATGCTCAGGATTTCCAAGGCATTGACAATGGTCATAGGCCTTACAATATTCTTTACAATCCTTATACAGTGTTTCCCACCATAGGTAGTATCTTTGCATAATTTCCACCTATAACACCACCATGAGCTTCCTCCATAATAGCTTCGTACTCATGCTCAAGTACACATTGATGCAAAACTTCATCCTAACCTAATTTGTATAAGTCTCCACTAATCAACATGTAAGGCGCAATGCGTATGGAAAGTTATTTCTTTTCTAGGATCTTCATCCCTTTAGGTGCCACAAATATACACAAAAAGACAATAATATCTTCTAAGTCAGAGGGCACTTGGTTCAATATGAATAACTGTGCATATGAAATTGTGTCCTCAATGCTCTACTCATGTCCTCACCTGAATTAATCCTTGATAAAAGACCTATTCCAGAAGTGCTCTTGCTTAGATTAACCACCATTGTAAAGTCAAATTCCTGAAACAATAGAATCCAACAACATATGTGCCCCTACAAAATGGGCTTGTTCATAAAGTACTTAAGTTCCATGTGATCTATATAGAATATAAAGGGTCTTGCCAGCAAGTATTGTCAAAATTTATGCAACGCGTAGATCATAGACAAGGCTTCATGTTATGTAGTTGTATAATTCTGTTAAGTTGGGGTCAAATTCCTGCTTGTAAAAAAATAGGATGATCAAAAATACCTTCTCCAGGCTGGGCTAATACTATGCCAATGGCCATGCCAGAGGTGTCCACATGCACATGAAAAGGTTTGGGTATGAAGGAAAGCATAGAATAGGCACTGTAGTAAGCCTTTCCTTCAATGTTTCAAATGTGCATTGTTGTGCTTCACCCCAATGGAACTTTCCTTTAATATTTAACAAATCTTCCAAGGGCATGGTGATCTGAGCATATCATTTGATAAAATTCCTGTAATAACCTATGTACCCTAATAATACACGCACTCTGCTCTGGTTAGTAGGTTCTTCTAAGCCCAAAATAACAATAACCTTAGCAGGGTCTACCAACAAGCCTTCTTTAAAGATAATGTGCCCTAGAAAAATCCCAAAGGGTGTAGCTAAAACACACTTCTTAATGTTTAAAGAGATTATCAACTTCCAGAACCTCTCAAATATAAGTCTTAAACTGTCACAGTGATCTTTCACTAGCCCATAAACTATCCAATCATCCAAGTAAACTTGAAAAAAACTTGTGGATAAAATCCTAAAATGCTTGCACAATAATGTGAAAAAAGACTACAGAAACATTCTTCAATCCAAAAGGCATAACTGTGTATGCAAAAATTCCCCATTCAGTGGTGAAATTTGTCTTCTCTTGATCCTATTTAGCAATCCTCACCTGATTATACCCAGAAAATCCATCAGTGAAGGAGTAGATCTTATGCCCTGTAAGGCCTTCTAGAATTTCTTCAATAAAAGGTGTGGGAATGGGATCTATTACACATGTATCATTCAAATCCCTATAATCCACACAAATTCTTATCCTCCCATCCTTCTTTATACTTATCACCATAGGGATAACCCACTCCGACTCCTTGATGGGCTTAATGATCCCAATTTCCAACATTTTATCAATTTCTTCCTTAACCTTGACACGAAGATTAGGATTCATCATGTAAGGCCTCTTCTTAACTGGGCACACACATTCCTTTAACTTGATCCTCATCTCACCCAAAGAGTGATGTACTCCTTTCAACTCATGATAGCCTCTAGGAAATAATTCCTGGAAGTCGTGCATCAACTCAATTATCTTTGCAACCTCAGAGTCAGACCAATAATCTCTAATGATGGCCTCCTTAGGTTCAACATCTATCCCAATGTTGACCTTCTTCATTTTCATAGGCTCATGATACACGTGCACCTTCTCATCTACACTTTCTAAGACCTCATGCGTACCCTCAGTATGCTCAACATCCAGATTCTCCACTTCTTCATCATCAATTACGTAGACCATCTTACCTTTTTATTTTTCTAGGTAGGTGTGCCCAAACTATTCTACATCTGTCTCTTCTTCTTCAAATTGTGCCTCTAGTTCTAACTCACCTAGTAACTCCTGAATAAGTTCCTCAGCCTTTACACTATCTCCCATCATCAAGTGCTTCATAACCTGTAATGCCTCATTCACTAGAGGTTTAGTGGAAAAATAGTCAAAGGTCTGAATCATACATGTAGTCAGTTCTTGCCAATTTCCCATTTTTCTATTCAACTCTACATAAACATACCATGCATGCACGTAGCCCTGCAAGGTGAAGTAGAACTTGTGCACCCACAGTGAAGGTGGTAAGGCCTCCTGCCCCTCTGTCTAGAGTCTCTCACACTGCTGAATATGATGCAAAGAAAAATCCTTCCCATGGAATTCACATGTTTTGGTAGGCACATTGCTCCAAAGAAATATTGTAGAGAAGGAAATTATCACTTCTCACCACTCTAAAATACCATCTATGTGTACCATCCACCAATGCATGACTATACCACATAGGGTATATACCAACATATTCCTTCTTTCCACTTGGTTTGTCCATTGGGCTTCCATAACACGTAAAAATACTTCAGGATTTCCCTCACCAGTGTACCTTGGTACTTGGTTACTGCCCAAACACCTAACACAACGTGGTCAACTTATGTGCGTAACTGCACTCACCATCTCATGGCCAACCATTTCATAAGTCCCATGTTCCCAGTTGTCACATGCAATACTTTTAGTATCACTCATAGACTGTGCATCATCCCATTAAATAACTCCTTCCTTTGATGGCTCAAGTACCTCAGGATCTCTAATGGTGCGCACATAAATTATGTTCAAATCCTCTTCACTCAAAGGTTCTACATAAGGTTCATATTTTCCTTCTGTAAAAGGAATGATGACATTCTCTTCCTTTTTCTCGAAATTGATATATCTTTTATCGAATCATAGATCAGTGTTGTTCGAATAACAATAAGGGTGCCCGAGAAATGCTGGAAAACTATCTGCCTCTGTAAGTGCCAAGACCTCAAAGTCCCCAGTAAACTTGGCCCCTTGTATGGTAATAATAGAATCTTTCAAGACTTTAATGGGTGTGGATCTAGTCCTATTTTCCATAAACAACACATTTGAAGATGGATGTAATGGTGGCCTCCCCATCTAATTCCATGCATCCAAAGTGAGTACATTCAATTCTACACCTGTATCAATCAAAATGTTACTTAACAACCATCCATCAACAACTTCATTCAGAGTGATCTCCTTGTCATAATCAAGACTATGAGGAGGTAAGTTAACATGTAAAATTTGTCTCTCATGCTCAACTCCAGTGCATGACATCTTCCCCCTTAACCATTCCCATAATAAAGGAATGATGTTCTCTTGTTGCAACATCTTACAAACCTCCTTCAATTCATCAACATCCTTCTAAGGAAGCTCAACTATGTTTTCCGGCTCCAGCTTCCACGACTTCTCTTTTAAGCATTGTATCTCACCCTACAGGTTTCTAATAACCTCCATAGTTTCTTGATAAACTTCCCTCTGATGAGTAGGGTCTGGATACTTTACATGTAATACCTCTTCTTTTGTAATAATAGGCTTCTTCTTTGGAACTTACTTGGTGCGTGCAACCTCAACATGTGTAGTGACTAATATAGGTACCATCTCAGGATCAGATGCTAACTTTGACATCCACTGATATTCCACATCACCTTGTACTTTAACCATTCCCGCACCCTTATCCTGCTTGTGCTTCTTTCTCAGGTTCTCATAAAAAGTTGGCTTTCTTCATAACTGTGGTTCTTTCCATAAAAAGAAAAAAGAATATTCTGAGGGCATTCACACCTGTAATGATTAGGGGATCTACATGTATAACATGTTCCTCATGGAAATTCACTTCTTCCACCACCATGACCTCGACCTCTTAATCCTCCATGGTAACCACAAGCTCTGCATCGGCCTCCATAACAGAACCCTTCATTTTGATTATCATGATGCTCACCCTGCTCCTTGGAATTGTTTGCAACACTAGTTTGACGTACACTAGTATCAATTGCATCATGAATATGATCAATCAACATGTAATTCTCTATATCATGAGTGGTAGACCTATAAATCTTGTAGTAATAGGACGTGATCTTCCTTATCGCATGTTACAACAATGGGTATCTACTTGAATCATGATCTAAGTGACAAATCTTGCAATCCAATAGCATGGCACACAATGATTTACGAGGAAAAACATCTGTAGTATGTCGTTATACTTCACAATTTGTTCACCAAATACCACTGTGCATCTCATGAGATGAATTAGCTAACAAAATTTCTAACTGTTTAGCCATAGATGCAATCTGTGCCTCAAAAAATAGGATAACTCTAGTGTCTATGCTCCCAATTACTTCATCACACAGAGCTACCTCAAGCACCTCGCGTGGATCTGTAAAAGTTTTGTGTGAGAGTGCCCTTATGAAAGGTGTGATCAAACCTCTGATGAACCATTGAGCATGCTGACTTGGGTGGATGTCATAAGAAAAATTTGATAATAAAGTTTTAAAGCGGGCATCATACTCCCTTACACTCTCAGCCATGTCCTACTTTATATCTTTCAGCGCGCTGATGCTTTTTTGCTCAAACTTAGGTATATGAAAATCTTCTAGGAATGCATCATGCAACGTGATATAATCTACACAAGTCTAGTTTATATCATATTTTCTATACAAAATATACGCTCGCCCTTACAAAGTAGTTACAAAATGACTTGCCTTATGCTATGGAGTTGTAATCCCTTTAGTGTTCCATAGTATTTCAGACATATGCACATGCTCAGTTGCATCTTCATTTCTTTTGTATTCTAAGAGACAAAGAGACATTTCTAAATAGACTTGTTGGGGTTAGTGCGGACCGTGCTCACTAGATCCAGAACCTGTATTACCTCATGTGTTTCCTCCACCCCCAAAACCACTAGATGTACTAGATCCTGAGAAACCTGATACTCTTGATACTTCTCCTGTAGCAGGAAATGAACTAGAGGATGCACTGCCTTTTGTTCCAAAAGTTGTGCTAAACTAAACTCCCACGGTGTGCAAAGTTGTACTACTTGAAGACATCATCCCAACATTCTGTGTGCCTACGTTATGTGCTAATGATGTGCCAGAAAATATACCTCTAACCAGACCTCAAAATAACACAGATGAATATTACACCACCATATATGAATATGCTACCTAATTAACTCTTGAACTTGATTTCAAATTAAATCTATCTGTTGGGACTCTACTGCCCACACTAACTTGTTTACTAATGATTGTCGTAGAAATTGGAAAACCAAGCGTAAGGGGTAGGCTGCCAGGAAGGATCAAATGCATGCCCATGGTCCTTGGAATTTCTACCAGCATGCTCTCATTTGAGGTCGAAGAGGGTTATCTACCATGCTTACCCAAATGGGTGAGTTCCATATTCTTTAGCTCCACATCCTCTGAGTGAGCTCTAAATCCTTCATGAGCCATCTCTCTCCACAATGCCATTTGTTCCACAACTTCATAATGCTTCTCCAAATCCCTCTCACGTGCCTCATTAAATTTAAGCCACCTTTCCTCTCTCTACCTTTCTATCACTAAGTCTTCCATCTTTCACCACACCTGCTCCTACCCCCACGTGTGGTGAGGTTTTAGCTAGCCATAGGATGTTGTTCCAAATATAGAGTCATGATCAAGATCTTAATCACTAAAGGAATACCGCGCAAATACGATCCTCTTAGTTTGTGCAAGAACTGGAACTCAACAACCTCTAGATAGGAATAAGTAGAAATTGTGTACTCCAAAATATAGTTATTCAGAACACCATTCTACTAATGATCTATAACACATGTCCAAGTCAGATCAATATCATGCAAATCCTGGAATTATTAATGTGTCCAAACAAGTGTTTGAAACCTCCAATTTATCTTCGATGCATAAGCAACCAGACACTCATACAAATATATAGGGAAAATGTAGAATAACATCTCATACATCTTATGATATAGATTCTGTTCAACCTACGTGCGTGCATTAAATTCAGGCCCAGTGTTAAACTTGTGAGCATACTCTTCCTCTAAATTTTCTAACCACTCTTGAATACTGGCCAAGGTCAACCGATATGTCCTCATCATGCAACATACTACAAAAACAACTGAAAAAGAGGTCTCGGCAACATAACCAAAATATAGTCTTATTATTTTACCAACAACCCAAGGTGCACTGACACATCACCCAGGAAAAACCTAAGTGGTCACCTGATGTGCGAAAGGGTACCAGGTCCCTCTTTTATGGCAGTTTGTTCAAGGAGTTAGCATGATCATACAAATATTCCAAATCCATAATATCCATTCAAGAATAAGCATAACATGAACTAGATTTTAACCCTATGCAAGATTAACTCTTACAAGAATCAAGGTTCACCATGAAAGAACCATTAACAAATATGCCAATAACTAATATCCAACAATAAATATCCATTATATTAGTTGTTGTAAAACACAAAATTTGAATACATACATAAAAATATCACCATAGATTACACGTGCCCATGAACTAGCAACATAACCTTACAAAATATTCACCGATCGATAGCCAAACCATGCAAATCAATACATATTTATAGGTATTGGGGAATTTCCCTTCACTACTCACGCACTCTCCAAAAATAGGCTACACGCTAAGAATAGCCATGCGCCCTTACATGATAAATACAGAAACATGCAAGCTTGTTAATAATAGATTATCTAATAATGTAACTGTACTCCAATCCTATTAATAACTCCAAAACTATGCATGTCGCTTAATCTTCCCCTTGTATGAAATAACCTTTACATGTTCTCCAAGTCTTCATACTTTTGCGTGCTCTGCACTCCATGTCTATATTTATCCTCATACTAAAAATGACTAAGTATTGATTCTAAAATTTCTTGTGCACACCCTGTTCCACTATCCTTCCATGTGCACCTACATGCCCTATGTCTGCGTGCCTAATCCTTATGCACCTTCAGTACTTATACTACATTTCATCAGCCCAATAAAGGGACTATCTCCAAGTTGTGGGACTCACACTAAGACAGACCTCCGGAGAAGGTTGGTTTCCTCTACTTATTACTTTTAATAATGAAAGAAAATCCAAACCTAAACATGCCAAGGGGCTAGGGAGAAGGAGATGCAGAAAATTAGAAATCATAAGCTAAGAGGGGTAGCGATATCACCGGGAAAAAGGGTCGATCACTCTCCATGAAGGTGAAAGAAAGAGGGAAAACACGCAAGAAAGGGTAGAAGAGCACGCCATATTAAAGAATCACACAGACCATGCATTCTCGCATGTGAACAACACATGAAATGGAGTCTGCATGTAAGGATAACACACAACATGCCAATAAATGTGAACAGAGAGGAAAAGAGAAATAAAATACAAGACGAGGGCAGATAGATAGCTAAAAAATTTGATTTTATTGCTTAAGGGATGCACAATTGTCTATATTCATGGTAGAAGGTGAAAATACATCACAGAGAACAAGCTTAAGGTCTATAACCCATGGGAAGTCATCCACCATTTTGACATGGTGTCGTTACAACAAAGAGGGATCCATTTTTAATGAACATAACTCTTACATTTATAGAAGAAGGAGAGAATAAGAGGAGAAAGAGAGGGAAACTTGAACTCAAATTTCTAACCACCAAAAACAAGCAATAAATTCCCTAAAATATCTAGGCACCTATGATTATCCACTGCAACACACCATTTTCCTTGTTGGAGAAAATATGTGCGCCCATACTGCATTAAATGCTAGTAGTTGTGTCACTTGGAACTGTATCTTTCACATATTGGAGAATAATTCCACCTTTATGTATATCTATCCTTAATAAAATTAACAAATCCAATTTCTATTGCCTAGAGGATGTTGAGACCTTTCCATCAATATAAGGTTTGCAAAAATCAGATCATCAGATCGAAAGATATGGTGGTTTTAGTATCCTACAGAAAACTATCATTTTCCTTTGATTCACAGATTTCTCCTCTCAGTCTTGCGCAAATTTTAACTTCCGCGGTTCTTCCTTTTGTGATATGGAATTTACTATCTCTCTACTTCATTCCTCAGCCTCCAATGCAATGTAATTTCATGTCAACATCCGCGAACTTCTTTTAGATTTTATTTTACCCAAGATTCTCTATTTCAGTGTATCCCAGCTTGCTAAAACATCTGTGGCATTGTTGTTTATAGTGTAGCTTATGTTCTTATTCCCATGGCTTCATCAACTGCTCTCTTTGGACCCACAACCTCTACTAGTTTGGTGCAAATTTGAATAATCACCCGTGGTTCCTTTTATTCAATCTATGGCCTTCTATTTTGCATTGGCGGCTTGTTTAGGCTTTGGCAGAATTTCAAATATTTGCGGACTTCATTCCAAGTCTTCAGAAATATAATTCATTCTATTTTTGTAAGGGGTGCAAAAATAGACAACAGAAGCTCCACACAAAGTGTTAGTAGTTTGGAACAAGAAAATATAACTCAATGTGTAGTTAAAATGACAAGATTTAGTAAAATGAAAACCATGATTAATTTATCATATAAAATCCTAAATTATCTCTTTCATTACATAAATAATTTTGATACCTTTTCCAAAAAAATGGAGTCATTTTGAGTTCATGATCAAACGTTATGGGTCTCAGAAGGAAAGAAAAACAAAAATGATACAACACAAAGCACAAGCATTGAACTATATAACATAGGTGCCAAAATAGGGAATATGCACCACTTTAGGGCATATACGCCATTACGTGTAACATAGGCACTAATACATAGGTCATAGGCATTTTTTCATGTTGGGAACGGAATTTGAGCCCAAAATTTGCAAATTTTAAGGTGTAAACAAAAGTGAAAATTCTTGAAAATTTGACAGCCTGTTATTGGGATAAAATAAGCTTAGAAATGATGAAGAATGGGGGGTAAGTATCATGGTGGTCACCAAAATGTATTGGTTAGAAAATATTAGTATAAAAATATAAGAAAACAAACTACAAATTATTCTCCTATTCTAATCCTTCTAGAAAATACTTCAGATTGAGAAAAGGATAGAGACTCAATACCTACACTTACCAAGAAGATGCAATGCTCCTAATTTGTTGTGTTCCCTTTTCTCTTGGTTTGGTGTTGATTGTTTCAAATTTTGGTGAAAAAAATTGGTCAAAACCTCCCCTTGACTGTCTTGGATTTCTTGATGAAGGATGATGGATAGATAGATTAGATTGAAGATGGATTGAAGATTGTGGATGATTACTGAAATAAAATGGTAGAGGTTTATTATGGATTTTCAAATTTGGCTCCCATGGATGAGGAGAGATCAATTTATAGTTTGTTGGAGAGGAAATAGAGGATGAAGATCCTTCCAAGTAGGATGAGGATCAATGGTTATAAATTGAGGAGAGAATTGGAGGATTCTAGAATAGAGAATTCTAGAATTTGAATTCAAAATCTATGAAGGGAAGAAACTTTCATTGAATTTAAAATTCAATGGAAGGAGAAGTTTAGAGAGGCTTCTGGAAATAGAAGCCTCTAGATTTAGAGGTGGAGGATATGATTAGTTTAGGATTATATTAGATTAATAAAAGATGATTATGGATGTGATTACATGGAAATGATAGGTGTAGGGCAGGTATAGAGTAGGTGGGTAGGTAGGTGTAGGAATATTAAATTCCTAGAAAATGATAGTAAGGATTAAGGTGGGATAAGGGGATATAATAATGAATTAAAGGGATTAATGATGAAATTATGGGATATTAGATAAATGATGAAATTAATTAGGATAAAGGGTATATGTGGTATTTTATAGGAAAGAGATTAGATGACGATGTTAGGATATTTGCAGACTAATTAATCATAATTAATTATGTCGAAATTTTAGATGTTTACACTAAGAATTTACCTATTTTTAAAACCAACTATTTTCATAAATTCCCTACCATGAACACATGGTATTTTTAGTAAGTGCACTTACTGGTGTCAAATTGCAACAAAAATAGTCTTGAAATTGTGGGTTTTATTCTAAGGTTCCCTACTCAAATTTTGAGATGTTTCAATGAATGGGAAAATGAAATTTTCATCAAAGGGGGAAGAATAATGAGAAAAAATAATTCCTCCATATCTCAAAAAATCAGCCACCTCATCATGCAAGAAAAGTCTTGGATGAAAGTAAATTTTTTGATGATCATTCACTCCAAGTTTAAGGGATTTTTTTTCATAGGATATTTGGGAAAATGAAAAATTATTTAAAGAGGTAAGAATGATGAGAGGAAAATCAGTCCTTCATATACCTAAAAAATATCCACCTCATCATGCAAAAAATTTATTTCTTGAAATTAGATTTTTTGTGGATCATTCATTCCAAGTTTCGGATAATATTTCCCTTTGAATATCCATAGAAATGAGAAAGCACTTGCTATCATTTTTCTTCCATAGTATGGTGAAGGTTGGAGAAATTTTCAACAATTTTTTTCATAAAAATGGATAAATGGTGCTAAGAGATAAGTTTGAATGAGTTTTATGAAGTTTTAACTCACCCTGCTGACTACACCTTGAATTTGGGTTGAAGCTGAGTTTGAATGTGGTTAAAATTTGGTTCAATTGGGAAAACTAGGAGAATGGGGACAATAGGGGAAGATAAGTTCACCCAGGAGAAGTATTGTGACAAGTTACAACATGGGAAGATAATAGGATGTGATGAAGGGCTAAGAAAAACACTTGGTGGCTGGGAAAATGCACTTGTAGAGCTAAGCAGGATCGTGTGGGGGACCAGGAGATCCAACATTACATATGGTGCATTTTATTGTCCCCCTTTCCCCTATGTTAATAGGGGAAAAGTGGGACAATTGGTACAAAAAATATCACCCATGGTGAGGGAGTGAGGGTGCACTTTTGTGTCCTTCGTGTCCCCCCTACACTATGGGGGCAAATGGGACACCCGGGACAAACGAGAGACACATGGCTCCAAAGTGTGCCTTAGGGAGGAGCATGAGGGAGAAATTTTGTGTCTCTAATGTTCCAATTGTCCCCAATGATACAATTGGGACACAAGGAGGTGAAAATTACACATGGGCCAAGAATAGAAAACCATTTTTGCATAGATGTCCAAAAATAGCTAAACAACTTGTGTTTTTCACCCTGAAGGCTTCAGATGATGTTTTTGGGTCAAACATTATATTATTTTAACTCCAAAACACATGATAAAATTAATAAAATAACTTTAATAACTCTAATATGCATGAAATTAAAAATTTAGGCCCATTTTTGTATGGAACAGAGAGAGGCAACTACACCATTTGGAATGTTTCAAGAAACCTTCACACCTCAGATACAAATTAATGTTATCAAATTGTAGAGAAATCCTATAGATTTAAAATTACTATTCAATTCCATCCTAAATACTTACGGATCTCTGAAAATTATCCAGAGAAGTTAGGTTTCATCGTTGGAGCATTTGTTCCCTGCACCTAGAAAACCTGATGTTGAGTAGATTGTCCCTGAAAGAGAAAACATTTTCTAAATATTCCTTAATTGCTTCAAAAACCTTCAAGACTCCCAAAAATCACCTTTGTATGTTTTAAATAATTTCTAAACTCTCCTAAGGGAGTTTGATTAGCTCTAGAATGGCCAAAAATGCCCTTTTTAGGCCTCAAGAGGAAGTTATCTTCATTCAAGTCACAATGAACTCATTAGTCATCTTATTCAATCATAACTAAACATTGAAAAAAATTAAAAACTTTTTAGTACTTTCATTTGAGATGGGGTGAGAGTGGAACTGAGGCTGGCAGTAAAGAGGAAGGATGCACAATGACCGAGAAGCAAAAGATTTGACTGTGGGCTTAGTTGTCATGCTCAAATTTTCAATTTTTCATGTCATACATTTTGGATGACAAAAACTGGATGTAGCTTGGGGAAATTAGACCGTAAAGGGAAATAAATAACCTTAATAATCTCATGGGGTAGTAGACCAGTGCTTTATTCATTGGGTTATAGAGTCATTATACTCAACAACAATAAAATCTATAAACACAACCAAGAGAGAGCACGACCAACACACAATAGGGAAAGGAAAAAAAAAATGTGAAAGGGAAAAAAAGAAAGGGAAACAAGATAAAAACCTAAATCACCTATGTTACATGTGGGGGACAACCCACTTTCACTGTAGCTCCAATTCAAACTCAATTCTTACTCGTATATGGGTATCATTGAATTCCTGTATTCTGCAAACCCATTAACGAGCTCAATGAAATATGATCCCTTTTTTAGTTTCTTGATAAATATCACGTGACTGTTCTTGAAATTGATAAACCACTTAGTCAGTTCATTTCCTTTATTTATTTGACACCTTATTTCCATATTTTCATTGATTCCCAAATTCATTCTTGTTTCAAATTTTCTTTCTCTGCTACGAGAATGAGTCTCAATCATACTAAGATTTTTGCTGCCATAATATGGCTCATGATCTCTGATGGGAATTAGACCTTAACTTTTCATATTATTTATGACCATTATTTCCATGAGTTTATTCTTAGAAGATGTTTTGGAAGCTTCAACACTATCACAAGCCTCTTGATACCCTACGTTTCTATATTTTTCCAAGCAACCTTATTTGAAGCACACCGACTCTTTATTGAATTTATGCTCTGTATAGAGTGGTGTGTATATTGTTTCATTATCTTGTAAAAATAATGAGAAAAAGGTTGGGCATGAAACATGGAAATCATCATCTTCTCCATCTTTTCCATTTTAAGATTTCAAAATCCATCTTCATAACGAAATCATCCTTTCCTTGAGGGGAGTCAACATTGCAAGATGCAATCATATTATTGTTCATACATTCCTTGTTGAGAAGGTTTTCATTTTGAAAAAAATAAACCTTGAGATCAAACACCATTCCATAAATCCACTCTTCTCTCATAAGTTCTCCATATTAATTAAATGGGAATGAACACAAGATTGGGGCTGAAATATCTAGATTATCATTTTTCCAATCCATTTCTATGATGAATTAATTGTATTATTGTATTATTGAGTAGATTAAACTTCAATAAGATGAAGCATTTTTTTGATCATGCATTTCTCATTGCAAGAGCCATTCTCTTTCAATAGGAAAGAGAAATCTTCACATTCACAATCATACTTATTGAACAAATCTTCATGATGATTTTTAATAATATTATTGAAAACATTGGACTCACTTGTAAAGAAGTTGATTTCCATCATTTTAAATTCATGATCATCATTACTCATCACCTCTAGATTATTTTGTTTCAATTCAATTCCTTTATGACCATCACCACCACTCAGTTGATATATTGCATTCATGCTCCCATCTAGTGAGAAGTACGTGCTTTCAAATGATGATTTCATCAGATCATCATACTAATTTTTGAATAGATTCATGACACTTGGATAATGGGAATCTCAACATCTTCTTCTGAAGCTATGAAAAATTTGTGAGACCTTGAATCTTGAAATAGGATATCCGCTCTTTCATCGTCTGAATTTTGGAATGTGTATTTAATTTTACTAATGGGAAGGAGATTCCCCATCTTAATATTAAATGGAATGGTGGAATGTGACCAATCCATCTTTATATCTCCACCCATATCCCTATAGAAGATTCAGCTCAACACCATACCATATGAGGATGAGATGTGTGCTACGAGTATCTTTATCACGATCTTCTTGTCAGGAAAATATGCAAATTCTACTTGAGCATATATTACCTGGCAATGAGATGTACCTCTTTTATTTCCATGGAATAACAATGGAAATTAGCAGGAATGAGAGAGAGAGACCGAGGGATTTAGCAATTTTTGTAGACATGACATTTTCAGAGGCAACTAATTCAATAATGTAATTATTCAATTTGTATCGATTGACCAAAAAGGCTAGATAGAAAGGTTGTATTATCCAAGAGGTGGAGGGAGTGGATGTGAGATAGTTATAAGAAGGAGTGGTATGAGGAGTGGGAGGTAGTTCTTTGAGAGTGGAATTTTTGGAACATGAACTTGAAATAATTTCTTTGATGAACTAGACAAGTCTATCAAATTACTTGGGATGAGTCTTCAATTATTCAGACTTAAAAATATGAATTTTGGATTCCTTGCAATGATAAATGATGTCAATTGGTGTGGAATTATTAAGCACATCAGGAACTATGAAAGCTTTGGAATTAGTAATATTATATTCTTAGGATCAACAGAGGAAGAAGATAATTTTTCAAGAGGATATGAAAGATACTTACTTGAAAAGGCATATGTATTCTTCACTGAGATGGTCTCAAGATTCTTCTTCGATGATCCCATGGAAACAAATAACAATGAAAGATAATTTTTCAAGAGGATATGAAAGATACTTACTTGAAAAGGCATATGTATTCTTCACTGAGATGGTCTCAAGATTCTTCTTCGATGATCCCATGGAAACAAATAACAATGATCCTCATTTTATTTTTCATAGAATCACCATTTGAGGATCCAAATGCTTGGCTTGGGAAGAAGAAGAAGAGGCTTCTTTATCTGTCTGTGATCAAGCGAATAGTGCACAAGAGTAGCTATTTGTAGATATTCAAATTCTTCATCTGATTAATATTCAAAATACCCAATCCTGGCACATTCATATTCCTCTTCTTCTTCAGATTTTGATTCATAAATTTATTCTATTTCATCTTCATTGGTCCCACATATTGCATTGACTGGTGGATATTCCAAGGAAATCCTTCAGGGTGCACCTCCAATCTGATTCTTTTTCTGATTTTTGTATAATGCATATTGAGAAACTTCCTTCTTTAACATTGTCAACTCATTGGAATTTTTTTTCAACAATTTATCCAGAGGATTTTTCACTGTACATATCTTCCCTAAATCTCTCCAAACCATTGCAGCATGTAGAGTGTCTTGAGATCTTTCCATCGACAAGTGGAACTCAAACAATGGAGCTCATACATAAAATATATCATAGGTCAAAGTTTAGGTTTGAAATATGGTCAAACTGGTCAATAGTCCAATCCAAACTGACATGTGGAAAAATGGTAAAAAGGTTGAAAAGGTTAATTTTTTTTTTACCTCTAGTCTTCGACATACGAGGGAAAAATTGGTGGGCCCTACTATTTTCTAGTCGAGAACCCTCAGCCAGGTTTAACACACTCTTTTATATGAGGGGTACCTTTTCCGCCTTTTCATATTATCACTATCATATTTTCAATTATATATGCCATATATCTCTCTAACATTTCCCATGTGGGATTATTGTTTTTGAGGGTTGATATTTTGCATTGCAAGTATATATATCAGCTTGGCAAGCTATTTTATTAGCTCAGTGGGGTGATCAACTCCCCACCAAGTTGATCACACTGAGCTACCTCAATATTTGGATCAATTTGCATATATCTCAGGTCGAATTTATATATCCTTAATGATTGGGCCAAATTCTACTTAATTGGAAAGCCACTGAGTTACCTTATCTCCTCCGTAGTGGAACACACAATATTCGGTCAGTTCCCACATTACTCGGTGGAGAATGTGGAAGGGTTATTATTTGGTAGGATTTCATATATCTCAGGGAAGATAACAATGAACTCGCCACTTTATGTGTCATAGCATTACAATTCAGTGCAACCAATGTTTAACTCGGCAATTCAAACAAACCCATAATGCACAATGAGTCACAATGGAGTAGGTTCAATGTAGTGAGCCAAGGTAATAGCTTAGTGGGCTCTCCATAGCCCAAACAATGGGGTTTCCAACAAAAGGACAATAGGTGTGGCTATTTCCATGACAACCAAAATCGGCCCATGCCATTTTTAAACCCAAACCGTGACTTACACACGGACCATGTGGGATATCTCCCCACTCATACTGAAACATTTGTAAAAAAATGGATGGATTACGACTCGAACTTGCGAAATCGTAGGGGTAAAACCAATCCACCTAACCAACTCACATGGATGGCTTACCAGGTTAAACCGTGAGATCGGTGTTATAAAAAAAACTCTGAGTTAGGACTGTGTAGGGGACTATATAGGGCATATTGCATTCAACCCAGTTGTTGAGGAACTTAGATGTAGAATCAGAACTTGGATTAAAAAGAAAAGTTTCTTGAAATTTCGATACGAAGATAGTGGTCTTCTTCTTTTTCCATGAAGTGTTGTAGATTTTCTAGTGTATACATTTTTCGGTTGCATTTGCACAGGAAAATAACAATTCTTTTTTTATTAATAAAGTGGGTTGAAGGGACCCGTTCCCTATTTAAAAGAAGAGGCTAAATCCTCAGGAGAAAAAAAGGGCTAAAAAATCCAAAAAATAGTTGCAAACCGACTTTAAATAGATAGAGAAATCCCTAAATTACTTCCCCCATGGGGTGGAAAATAATTGTCAATGCTTCCCATGCGTCCTTTATTTATTTTTACGCCTCTTTACTTCTTGCCATTTTCCAAGATCGGACGGGATAACTAGCACAAGGTCACTGGGATTCACTAACGCAATTAAAGTACCTAGCACAGAATCCTGATCTGATTCTGAACTTTCTGAAGTATGTCCCCTTTTTATGCCACCTCCAACCAAGTTTTCTTCCTGAAATCCCATCTCTATATCATTTTTTTCTGTAACCATTTGATCATCGGGGGTAGGATTATATGGATTATATTTAAATTTTGATGCAGAAACCAAATATGGGTTTATAGAACTCCATCCATTCAAAGATTTTGATCCATTTTATTTTTCAAATTTCTGATTCTTATTGAAGGGATAAGAGGCTTGCAAATGCCCCACATTTCTACACAATCTACATCGAAATGTGGTATTCTCATAGTCTAAGAACTGGGTGTGCTGAAAATTACCAAATTTGAGGTTGATTCGATCCAGTAATCCTTTGCTTAAATCAAGTTCAACACAAATTTGGGAAAATGAACACAGGCCCGAATGTGTTCTATCCATATTCTCTTTTATAAATTTTCCCAAGACATGTCCAATATCTTCCTGGGCATACCATAGATGTAAGGGTAGATTAGGAAGCCTAACCCAAACTGGTGTTTTGGTCACTGAATAAGTATTTGGATTAAAATTTGGGAACCATGGAGTGATGAATAGACCCGCATATCCCAAAAACCAAGGTCCATCTATCAAACACCACTGGTAATCTTCTCTTTCCCTAAAATGGACAACAAAAAAACCCTTGGAGTAGAAAGAGATCTCACATTTATTGGTCTAATTTTTGAAGACCCACTGGTACAGAGCTGTGGAGGAAGGCCAAAATCCATTAAATCTATCCAACACCACATCCCGTGTTAATTTTTTGAAATATTCTTCAACTTTAGGATTTTCTATAGTGAGGGAAGGGATGTCCTCGGCTAGATCGACCAAATATGCTTGGGTTTTAGCTGTATGTTTGCTTTAGGAGCTATCACCCTTGTTTTCCAGTGCCTCCTTAAAGGAAGTAGCCTTTTAATGATACCCCAAGCCATGGTTGCTTGAATTTCCACCCCCCTGGTTCCACTCACCGTTCCTTCCTTTCCCTCCAGCATCCATAAATATTTTCATTTTTGGAGCCCTAGGGTTTGGGTGCATATCTGCTTCCACCTTCTCACATCCGGATCTATCCCACACTCCCTCCCTAGCCCAAGCACCCCCCAATACTTGGCCATAGCTCATCACAACATCCTTCTACCTCTGGAGATCCTCTTGGAGCTTGCAGTCGACTCCCTCCCTGCTCGCAATATTCGTGATCATTTTCTCCATAGGGCAGGTCGCAATCTTACTCCAAAAAACGGTCGCAGTCTTCAAAAAAACTGAGTCTTATTTAATTCAAAAATCATAGGTCTTTATGGTCATTATTGAAGCTGATTAAGTTGTACTTCTTTGGGAAATAATAGACCGATTCACGATTACATGAATCCAAAGAATTAGCCTTCAGGTGAACTCCGTTAACAATTTCTTGTTGTGGTTTTACTTTTAGTTTGTGAAGATTTTGATTAGATAAAATCATTATTTGGATTAATTTGATTAATTTGATTAAGTAAACACTTAACTTGTTAATTAGATTAATTGGAAAAAATTACAATCCACAATCCACAACAATTAACTCGAATGCACATTTCAATTTTTGGGTTTTAATATCATATTGAGTGCATCTATCCATTCATATTGTGAGTATTTTAATGGATTTGTATTAGATTCAATTAAATCATAGAATTTGTATTTTGAGAGATAATTGATCATTAAGAAAGTGTTTAAAAATTGGGGTTTTAAAACACCCAAATTGGTTCAATTAAGCACTCTTGATCAATTTTTAAGTCTGGAAAAATTAAGCATCCAAAAAATTTAAAAAGTACAGAAAAAATAAGTACCATTTTCAGATCAAGTTTGGTATCAAAGCTAGTAGCTCTTTACTTGCTTCATTTGATTTGATTTCAGTGGTTTTTCATTTTTTTGGGTTTGATCTTTCATTTAAGTGTGTAGAATTTGGAAGAATAGGTGTGTAGGAAACCATGGGAAAACTGTCAAACAAGGCAAATCTTGAGGAAGTTGAATCATATAACCAGTAGAGTTAGCAAGAAGATGTCTTCCTAAGGTGTCAGTTGTTGGCTCTTGAGGAGAAAATTAGCACTGTGAAAAAGGATATAGAATATAAGGATGATCTCTTAATGGTGTTGCAACCTGATGGACCCAAGAAATAAGTACCAATTACTGTTGATGCATCCACTATTACAGATGAATGCATTATAAGTATTTCAACACCTAATTCCTCTTCCCAAGAAAAGTTAGATTCATATAATGTGCTTGGTGATTTTGAAAATAACATCAGAGGTATAGGATCTAAACTTTGTAATAAAATGGGTTTTAATGGAATTAGCCTTAGTAAGGATAACCAAGGCATAACTAACCCCATAAAGGTTGAAGAATGACCTCAGTATGTAGGATTGGGGTATGTTATTGTAGGGAAAAAGGAAATTGGAGAGGTCTCAAAGACTACTGGAAGAAGACAAACTTATAACAGAAAAGAGGACCCCCCCTTATCATTAGGCGATTCATCCTCAGGAGAAGGATATGGTAAGATTTCACCACAAAGAGGTATTGAAATTCCTCCACCTTTGGTTTACCATATTCATAAAGGAAAAGGTAAAAAAAATGATCCACTTTCTACATTGGAAAAATTTGGCTATGATATGCAAGGAATGTTGTACAGTTACCCATGCACATTTTGTGGGTTGTCTAATCATTGTGTGGCCAAGTGTAGGAAACATAAATCCATGTTGGAAGAGATTGAGAAAGTTCACTCTCCTAAACCTGGCTCATTTAAAAGTAGTCTAGGTAATTTTTCTAAAAATGTGGATCCTAAAAAAATGGATCAAAGCTATTGTGAACACTGTAAAAAGAAAGGTCATGTAATTGAGAAATGTTGGCAATGACATCCAAAACAAAAATTAAAATTTGTTAAGAAGGATAGCAGTATTAAACTAACCATTATGACCCCTTCAGTGAATCAGATAAAAACTAAAGTGAATCAACCACCTAAATAGGAAAATATGCTAAAAAAGGTGGGTAGAAAATTCGTTAGTTTTATGTTTACATGGTGTAATTGATGAATTATATGCAAACTAACAAAGCAATCTTTAGAATTCCTATTGATTTGTGAAAAGGATAAATTACGCATTTATTTTTCTTTGGTGTTGGTGAAGTAACCCTGAAGATGAAATCCAAGTGACATGTTTAAAATACTTGGGTAAATTTATCTTGTTATGGTTTTGGAAAACTTCATTTTTGCAGCAGCGTGTATAGTTATTTCTATGGGGCTTGATCTGTGATCGGATGTCTGATTTTCGGAAAATTGTATTCAGTATGTTGTTGTTTAAGAACTGTGCAAATGTATTCCATGTAAGTCAATGTTTGTGTGTGTAAAATTTATACAAATTTTTTGCTACCATGCATGATGATTGCATATGTATAAGTCTTATTTTTAGGATTAGATATTTTTAACTGTCAAACATAGTTACAAATAGTATGTACAATTTTTTCACTAACAAGATGTGAATGAAAGTTAAATTTGCATTGTTAACAGTGGTGCAGGATCAGAGTGTACATATGAGTATGGAAGATTCAATTGTCATCTCAATTGCAGTAATGACCATGGGTGATATGTTACTTTTAATGACTATTTTATTTATTATTGCAATTTTTGGAAAAAATTACTATGCTATAAACTAGGTTCTAATGTTTGTGATATGCAGAGGATCAATTGACAGTTCAGCTAAGTAAAGTTACTCTTTTGAGGAACAAAATGGTTTTATTGGGGAGGAGTGATCCGGATAATTTTGTTGGGTATCACAAAGTCTTCCCAAAATCTCCCTAAACCATTTTAAGCCTGTAGAGTGTCTCAAGAGCTTTCTGTCGACTAAGCAGAACTCAGAAAACAAAGCTCATACGCGAAAGATATCGTAAGTCAAAGTTTAGAGTTTGAAAACTAGTCAAACTAAGTCAACGGTCTAATCCAAACATGACACGTGGCAAAATGGTAAAAACGTTAAAAAGGTTAAAATTTTGTTTTTACCTCCAGCCTTCAACATATGAGGGAAAAATTGGTGAGCCCTACTATTTTCTGGTTAGGGGCCCTTAGATAGGTTCGGCACACTCTTTTATAGTAGGGGTGCCTTTACTGCCTTTTCATATGATCGGTATCGTATGTTTGCAATTATATATGTCACATATCTCTCTAACATTGCCCATGTGGGATTATTGTATTGGAGGATTGATATTTTGCATTGCAGGTCTATATATTAGATTGGCGAGCTATTTTATTAGCTCGGTGTGGTGATCAACTCCCCACCGAGTTGATCATGCCGAGCTACATATCCAATATTGCTCAGGATTGTTTATCCACTATGTTTGGGATGGGATTCATCCCCTATATATCCTTGGAGAAGCACATCGGCCAAAGCATTGGCATTATCATCTATTATCTAATTGGCAAGCCACTGAGTTACCTTATCTCCTCCGGGGTGGAACACACAATATTCAGTTGGTTCCCATATTACTTGGCGGGGAATGGAGAAGGGTTATTATTTAGTAGGATTTCATATATCTCAGGGCAGATCACAATGAACTCGCCAGTCTACATGGAATAGTATTCCAAATTGGCACAACCAACATTTAACTCTGTGGTTCAAACAAACCCACAATGCACAGTGAGTCACAGTGGAGTAGGTTCAATGTGGCTAGCCTAGGTAATAGCTTGGTGGGCTCTCTATAGCTTGAACAATGGGGCATCCAACAAAAGGACAATGGGTGTGGCTATTGCCATGACAACCAAAATTGGCCCATGCCATTTTTAAACCCAAACCTGACTTTCATGTGGACCATGTGGGATATCTCCCCACGCATACCGAAACGGTCACCAAAAAAATGGATGGAGGGTGACTCAAACATGCGAACTCACATGGGTAAAGATAGTACACCTAACTGAATCATCCGGATGGCTCGCTGGGTTAAACCGTGAAGTCGGTTTTATAAAAATAACTCAGAGCCAGGACTGTGTAGGGGATCATACAAGGCAAATTGTATTCAATTCAGTTGTTGAGGTACTTAGAGGTAGAATCTGAACTTTGAGTAAAAAGAAAAGTTTCTCAAAATTTTGATACAAAGACAATGGTGGTCTTCTTTTTCCATGAAGTGCTGTAGATTTTCTAGTGTATGAGTTTTTTGGTCGCATTTGCATAGGAAAAGCATTGTGGAGCACTTGTGTAGCCACATGTAAATTTGTGAATAGTTTTAAACAGAAAATGAGAGTTCCCAAACCTATTTCTAAGCTTCATTTTAGGTATATAGGTCTTTATTGTCATTATTTAAGGTGATTAAGTTGTACTTCTTTGGGCAATAATAGATCGATTCAAGACTATGTGAATTCAGAAACGTAGCTTTTAGGTTAACTGCATTATAAATTTCTTGTTATGGATTTACTTTTAGTTTGTGAAGATTTTGATCAAATAAAATCATTATTTGGGTTGATTTGATTAATTTGATAAAGCAAACACTTAACTGGTTAAATTGGATTAATTGGAAAAATTTGCAATCCATAATCCACAATGATTAACTTGAATGCACATTTCAATTTTTGTGTTTTAATATTAGATTGAGTGCATCTATCCATTCATCTTGTGAGTATTTTAATGGATTTGTATTAGATTTAATTAAATCACAAAAGTTGGATTTTAAGAGATAATTGATCATTAAGAAGGTGTTTTAAAAATTGGGGTTTTAAAACACCCAAATTGGTTCAATTCCCTCTTGATTAATTTTTAAGTCTGGAAAAATTAAACATCCATTTTTTTTAAAAAGTACATAAAAAAGAAGTACCATTTTCGGATCAACAATGGATAAGCTATTTCATCTCTGGAACTTTGATCATTATCCTTCATTGAATGGTTCTTTACCTTTCTAGACATGATGAGATCATCTTATACTCTAATGAAAAGTTCTTGAGCGTTGTCCAAATTGTTTGGTTGAGCTCTCCGTAGTATGAAACTGACTTCAGAATGCTAGGAATTCACAAAGAACCTTTTCATATTGTCTGCTATAGGATGAGAAGTGACGTGAATATTGTCGATCAACTTATTGAATTTTTCTACAAAGTCTCTCATGGAATTTTTTGGTTCTTTATTCATCTATGTTAATTGGGCAAGGAGGGGATTCAAGCATCTTCTACGTTCTTGAATCTTTCTTCAAACATACTTTTCATATTATCCCAATCAGTAATTGAGCATGATGGAAAGTAGTAGAACCAATTCATAGGAACATCTTGTAATGTTTCCACAAACAAACACACTACAACATCTTCGTGTTTGATGCAGAGACAAATAATCAACAACAACCAATCAATAAGTTAGAACAAATACTTGTAACTATCATTCAAAATGACACACTTTTTTCACTTTCTCTAGAAGCCCAAAACTTGTTTTTCATCACCAAATACTATATACAACTGATTAAAATCCTAATAATATTGTATAACTTCTTGAATACACCATAATACTATGTACAAATAGTTGTAAAAGTATCAAACCCTCATTTTTACTCAAACTCCCTTTTTTAGCCTTTAAACTAGCTTATAGCCCTCCAGAAATGCAATTGTTATAAAAAATGACACAAAGCCAAGATTCAAGCTTCATTGGTAAGATTTTCTAGGACCAATATTCCCTTTTCAACTTTTCTTAAATATTCAATGCATAATCCATTGTCCATTCACTTTTATTCTTATTCTACCATTTCAAAACTGAGCCTAATTCTAGCCCTTAAGCCATCCAAGTTTTCATGTTTGGGAATAACTAGAAACATTCAAGAAAAATTGAAATAAATTATGGATACCCTTTTTCCTCCTTTAACTCCATGCTAAATTTCACATTCTGACTCCAAACACAACACACCCAACTCAACTTTTCTCTTTTAGTAGGTCTCTAATAAGTCTACACCTAGGGTTTCAAGCCTTTTCTAGAGTTTCTTGGTTTGCCAGTGTTTCCAAATTTTAAACTCTTTATTCTAACCATAACCAAATTTCTCAAGCACCTTTAAAGACTTATCTACCTCTTTACATTATTATTCATACTATTTTCAACGTTGATCTCTTTGGTCCTCATTCTTGTTCTTGATTCACTAACAGTCCTAACTCTATTTTGGTCCATTCTAGGTTTACTCTGAATGTCTTTGGATAACTCACCATCTCAATTCCTCTTACACCTATCAAAAATATTTTGGTCTATCCAAGATTCTAGTTCAAGCACTTAACTTCTCTTTACAAGGTTTTCCAATGACAAGATCAGGATAATTTAGCTTTATAATATGACTTAGGCTTTTATCCCTTACTGTAATGAAATTACTTGTATAATTCAGATTATGAGAAACAATAGAACACTAAACAACATAATATTTTAGAATAATGATCTCAATACGCAATTAGAATAGCTTTGCCACTTTAAGGGGGCAACCTCCAAACCATATAATAAGACTCAAATGCTCAAATGATAATGAACTACTACCTACAATCCCCTATATATACTATTAATATACTATGGCTATCACTCGGGCCAATGTATTAAGCATGGGAAAGTATAATTGATATAATAAAATGATATGGTAAGCCACAAGTTGGCTACTCATATCATAATACAAGTAATAGGTTAAGGGTGTAGCATTCCCTTCCCCTTCAAACCAACATTGTCCTCAATGTTGAATAATCCTGGATGTTACTATAGAAAACCGTCATCCTCCTAGGCTGCATATTCTATGCTCAGATTCTTCCACTTGATCAGATATTCCTTAATGTCTCTGGTTCTCAGCCTCTTAGTACGTGTTTGCAGAATCTTCTCTGGCTCCAAAATTATTTGTCCTTCCTCTTCAATTTCTGGTAACTCTGTTTGGGATTCAAATTTCTGTCCAATAACCTTCTTCAGACATGAAACATGGAATACTGGGTGTATATGTGAAGATGGAAGCAAATCTAGTTTATAAGCAACACTGCCAATTTTCTGTAGAACTTGATAGGGGCCATAATATTTAGGAGCAAGTTTGTTGTCCTTTTTCTATTGCTTTAGGAACATCTGTTTATAAGGATGGAGACATACAAAAACCCAGTCACCAATTTCAAAATTTATTTCACTATTGTGTTGATCTGCTTGTTATTTCATCCTGTTTTGAGCTAATGCTAAATTCTCCTTCAAACTAGTCAAAACCTGTTGTTGATGTTGAATGTGTTCCTCAACATCTCTGACCTTAGTTTACACCCTCAAAGAGGAAGCGATAGAAGGTGGATGGTAACCATATAATGCTAAAAATGGGGTCATTTGAGAAGAGGTATGAAAGATGTGTTATACCACCATTCTGCAAGTGGTAGCCATTTAATCCACCTTTCCTGCTTATCTGATACAAAACAATGTAGATACCCCTCTAAGCATTTATTGACCACTTATATTTGCCCATCAGTTTGAGGATGATAAGATGAACTGTGAGCTACCTGAGTACCCAAACATGAAAATAATTCCATCTAAAAATTACTTGTGAAAATAGGATCACGATCACTTACAATTATCTTTGGGGTTCCATGTAGCCTTTGAACTGTCTCCAAAAAAAGAGTTGTGACTATACTGGTTGTAAATGGATGTGATAGGGCACAAAAATGGGCATATTTTGTGAGCCTATCCACAATCATGAAAATAACATTCTTTCCCTCTGAATAAGGAAATCCGGTGATGAAATCCATGGAGACCTCCTCCCATATTTGGCTAGGAATTGGTAAGGGTTGCAACAGACCTGGTGTCTTAATTGATTCCCCTTTGTTCTGTTGGCACACTAAACACTATGATAAAAACTTTTGTATATCCCCCTTGAGTCCTTCCCAAAATAATTCTCTTTTTATTCTATGATATGTCTTAAAAAACCTAGAGTGTCCTCCAACAGGTGAGGCATGTAGCTCTGCAAGAATCTTATGCTTCAACTTAGAATCTTTACTCAAGTATAACCTATCCTTGTACCATAGGGCATTACCTTTCCACTCAAATTTTTTAGATGTCATAGATCCTTGCTTGATATTCTGTATTAGAGATTGTGTATCCTTGTCTTGATCCCATTTCAATCTTGCTTCATCCACCTAATCAGTCGTTAACATGGACATTCCACATAGTAAGGAATTTGTGTATGTATCCCTTCTGGACAACGCATCAGCTACTACATTTTCTTTACCCTTTTGGTATATGATTTCAAAATCATAACCCAACATTTTTGTTACCCAATTTTTTTGTTCCTTAGATGATAACCTTTGCTCCAAAAAGTATTTAAGACTATCATGATCAGTTTTTACCTTGAAGTGTCTACCCATGAGATAGGGCCTCCATTGCTTGACCGTATGAAGAATAGCCATCATTTCTTTCTCATAGATAGGTTTGAGAAGATATTTTCCTTTGAATTGGCAACTCTCAAATGTAATTGGTCTTCCTTCCTGCATTAGAAATGCTCCCAATCCTGATCCCGAAGTGTCACATTCAACAATGAAGGTTTTTGAGAAGTAGGGAGTAGCCAAAACTAGGGTGCTGCACATGGCTTCTTTCAGTTGCTCAAAGAATTTAGTGGCTATGTCTGTCCAATGGAAGGCATCCTTCTTTAGCATTACACTGAGTGGGGTTGCTATTCTACCATATCACCACACAAATCATCTATAGTACCCTGTTAGTCCTAGGAACCCACAAATATTTTTGAGAGTTTTGGGCCTTAGCCATTCCACCATAGCTTTGATCTTCAAAGGATCAAATTTTATGCCTTCATGGGATACAATGTGACCTAAGTACTCTACCTCTTGTACACGCAAATAAAATTTGGATGGATTTGTATAGAGAGTATGTTTCTCTAAAAATTCCAACACTTTATTTACATGTTGTAAGTTTTTTTCCCATGTCTTACTGTAAATCAATATGTCATCAAAGAAAACTAATTCAAATTTCCTTTAAAATTGCCTAAAAATAGTGTTCATCAAGATTTGAAAGGTTAAGGGCGCATTTCTAATACCAAAAGGCATTACCAAAAACTCATAATGGCCCTCATGAGTCCTGAAAGCTGTTTTATGAACATCTTCCTCTTTTATTCTAATTTGATGGTACCCCTAATGAAGACCTAATTTTGTGAAATAAATAGCACCATGCAATTCATCAAGTAAATCATCAATTACTAGAATATGAAACTTATATTTGATGGTGTACTTGTTGAGCTCTCAGTAATCTGGACACATCCTCCATGTTTCACCCTTCTTACGTACCATGAACACTGGTGAAGAATATGCACTCTGGCTACGCCTGATGATACTTGCCTTCAACATTTCCTTAACCATTTTATCTATCTCACTTTTCTGGGAATATGGGTATCTACATGGTCTGATATTAGGTGTTTGGCTCCCTGGAATCAACTAAATGACACGATCATGATCCCTAATTGGTGGTAGTCCCTTTGGAATTGCATCAAAAATAGATGAGTGAGCATTAACAATCTTCTGAAGATCAGGCTGCATTGAAGACTTTGTATTTTATACTTCTATGGAAAATAACTTTGTTATAAATCCATCTACTCCTTTTATGAGAACCTTTTGCATCTGATGAGAGCTAATAATTTGTGGATACTTAGCTACCATCCCATTCAATTGTATTGTTCTTCCATCTAAATGAAATTGCATGAAATATTCTTGGAAATTCATCTCTATAGTAACTAAGGTTGTGAGCCATTGGACACCCAAACCAATATCTTCCCCTCCTATAGAAATAACAAACATAGGTGAGTCTAACATGTAGTCACCCATGGAAAGCTTGATACTATGAAAATTTCCTGTGCACTTGACTGTCCCACCATCCGCAATCATAACTTGCATTTCTGGAGCTGGGTAAATAAAACAATTGAGGCGGGCATCTAACTTACTATTTATGAAGTTATGAGTACTCCCCTAGTCAATCAACACCGTCACCTTCTATTTTTTGAGATAGATAATAACCTTGATTTTTTGAGGAGTACTAATACTTAACAATTCATGGCAAGAAATTATAGGTTGGTGATCCTCTGATTTGGAAAATGTATGTGGTATTTTCATGCCTCTGGCCTATAATTTCAGCTTCCTCAGAGATCCTTATTGCCTCCGTCAATTTAGAGGACACCTGGGTTCTCAGCACATTTGTAAATCCGGAGAGGATGATTTTCCATACACTTTAGTCAGGTGATGAGATAGTCTTGCTCTCTGGTCTTCAGGATATACCTGAGGAGTCCAGTTATGTATAGGCCTAGAAGAGGATGGGGAATAGATAATACGGCCTCATAGGTATTTGTGACAGTTCCAACACCCATTACTACAAAGAAACTAGGTGTCCTTGGGTCCAAATGAGGATGGTCATGTGGTTTCAATCCATGATTCAGTGGATTAAACCCTACGTATTTTTTTTTTGATGTGGTCTCATTTATTGAGGATTTTTGATAGGATGAGGGTAGTGGAGAGGGAATCCCAATTATGTTAGATGAGTGCAGGCTCAAGAGAGGGAGTAGTTCTAGGATGGTGGTGAGGTTGACACAGGAGAGGGTTGACTGATCCTAATGTTGCCATATAGCTCCAAATATTGAATACAATGACGGCTCAAGAAGGCCGTAGTGGATTTACAGAGTAGAGTTGCTGCTCCTCGAGAGAGAGAGAGGTGACTTAGTGGGAGTGTGAGACCATTCTTCTTCCTCTAGAGCAGAGAGATGGCATTGATACCATAGAGCATTTTGGGCTCCAAGTTCATAGCTTGTATAGGTATTCTCTAATAGGGACGTTTGGTCCTGAAGATGTTAGAGAGATAACTTTTCGAAAGGCCTTGGGGATCATAGGGCCATTTTATTTTTGGCATAGAGTTATCAGGCGATTGGTTACCATCAAATTTGAGGCATTTTTAGGACCTTTTGGCATCATGATTCCGTGGTGTCCCATTATGAGGTTGTGATTCTGAGTGGAGCTAGGGACAATGATCCAATGTGGTTATTATGATCCATCATTTTGAACTGACCCCCAACACCACCTCATTATGTTGATCATATAGCTGCCCAGATTTGGGCGCATATTATTTACCCGATACATGTTGCCTGATATGATCCAACCGTGTGAGTGATTTGTTCTATGCTCTCCATCTCGGAGACCGTCGTAGAGGGGATGAAAGTGCACAGAGGATACTCAAGTGGTGCTATAGCTTAGGAGGAACTCAGGTCGATCCTAGTGCTGATGGATTTTATAATTTTATTGTAGGCTCATATAAGCCCTTCATCTCTTCCTATCACTAGGACATCTATTATCTGGGGTTATTACCAGGAGTAAGTGGATTCTTTGATACACTTGTGGACAGGCACACACACATGATGTCACACACGATGGTGATGATTTTAGGGTTTCGATTAAATTTCTAGTTGCACAGAGAAAGCCCCTAGATGAAGATACTAGATACTATTGATTTTGTATATGATGATCCGACTATGTAATTTTTTTGAAAACATTGCTATAATGTTTATGCATGTTCAGTTTTATGAAATACCCTAAATGTATGAAATAACTGTGTTGGAATGTGAGTCAAATGTTTATGAAATTTTTATTATAACCTTACTTGAAATGTTGCGATTATACTTTTCTAGGAGATGTGACCTAACCTTAATTTACATCATGGTTAGAAATGTGATGGTGGAAACAAAATGAAGTAAAAGTGGAAAGAATGACCCTAATTTTGAATACCATATGTGTAATGGGTTTTGATACCATGCTGGCACTGAAATAACTTGTCAAAATGTTATATTATGAGAACTATCAATAGGACAGTTCATACTGATCATGGTGGTCTTTGGAATAATGCATGTCTTAATATGGGGATTAGAATAGGTTCGCCACTTCGAGGGGGCAACCTCCAAACCATATAATAGAGGGAATTAAATGCTTTAATGCATCAATGAACTACTACCTAGAATCCCCTATATCTAGCTATTCATTTGACTGATGGCCATTTCACCCTGGCCGACCTATTAAGCATGAGAAAGTCATCAAATGGCATAATAAAATGGTCTTGTAAGCCATTTGCAAGGTTGTTTTCTCTAAATCCTAGTGCATGTGATGAAGTTTCTAGGGCGTAGTGTGTGTGTTAGGACATCTGATTTCCTACCTGACAACATATCAGTTCTAAGCCTACCTGCAATTCTCACTCCCTATTATCCACTTTCAGACAGAAGTCTATACCCTACAAGAGATTACTAGCTTTTCTATAGGGTCAGATTGAAGTGCCCTTGTTGGATCCCTGTGTCGACTACGGCCACCAACATACAATCCACATCTATTCTCCAATGCTTTGCACATACGAAAGCTGCACTGGTTAAGATTTAGAGGGATCTTCTAGACTTCCCAGAACGTTCAGGAAATAAATCCTTTAAGCTTTTTGATTCTTCACCTAGCAAATTTTCTTGCCAACATTTTTTTCCTTGCCAATTATGATACATCCATACTACTAAACTCTATATTTTGTGCCTAACTATGAACCAGTTTATAGACCTTGGTCATTTAGCAAATGTAACTACAACTCAATACATCTATTTTAATGTTATAGAGAAGATATAAGTCCTAAGAGTCAATTAAAGTGCCTCATTACAAAGGGGAACACTAAAACTAGTTTGTCAAAGACAAACATGAAGTCAAAATCCTTAGATGAACTAAACTTGACTTCAATAAAAACAAACATGTCATACCTGACTGATGGCGGTTATGGACTGACCAAAAGCCAGTTACCAAATTGTGCAGACAAGGTCTAGATTTTACAAGCTAACAAGGACCTTATCCCAAGGCTTCACCACTCAAGCATATCGTCCCACTTGCCAGTTTAAAAAATACCTATCTACCACTACTGAAATAGTTAGATAACGTAAACATGGTGGAGTATCCAACCTTGGCAATGGTACCATACGCATAAAATTCTGTAAAAATCGATTTGATTCAACAGAGCAGTGAGTACTGTGAGCTTCCAACTGTGTCCTAAAGGGCTACAAGAAAAATATACGCTTGAGACATATGCCATTACATAAAAGAACTTGCATCGAATAGCGAAAAATTGTCATAGATTCTACTGTCCCTGACTCCAAGACAAGGTACCAAATGAGAAAATGGGTATCTTCAACTGAATGCCCTTTCGTTCTCGAATGAAATGTTGAGTTCTTTGTAAAAAGAAAATAAAGCTCTGACTGTCATAGAAAAAAATCCAATGACTATAGGACTCCTTACCTATGTCTTACCATGAACCTACTCATCCCTATCAGCCCCTTCGATATCCCTCATAGCTGCAATGTACTCTACCTTTGTTTTATGAACAAAGTTACATACCTATCTAGGATCTTGATAATCTAGCTAACTTGCGTACCAGCTATTGTGGACATGATGTGCAGTTGTGCTGATCATACCATCTAGATCTCCAGCTATTGATCCCTCAGGAAGGTCAACATAGCAATATAATAGAATATATTAGAGAAGATGCCTCGCATAGGATATCAATTCATGCTAGATCTCCCTTTCAAAATATCCTGAGTATGCCCTAAAAACATACTTTATAGAACAATGCTAGAGTTACCGGGAGTCTAGCCACATATGTAGATCCCACACACCTCCCACTGCCATGATGTAATTGCTGGTCTTGTACAAACCATAGCAATACATGATCACTTCCAACTGATTGCAATGCAATCCCACGGTAATCGACCCATGAACACAACTTACCTCTTATGATCTAGGACAGTAGATCTGTTACCCATTCGCAAGTGTCAAGAGAGTACTTGTGGGTGGTGGATCTGGTCTAAACATTTATACATCTTAAAGCTGGTTCAGTAGCTAGGCCATTGTAGATAGCAGACTCCAGGGGCCAAATACTATTATCTTGTTTTTCATGACTCTATGATATTTGTAGGAGCGAGGAGTCTTTTTAGGCAGTATAGTAGTTCCATCATAGAAAATGTGTGGGCCGAACTTTTCATGATACATGCTCACTCATGTCCTTGACATAATGGATCCTGTACCATACAACATGCTCATTAGGACATACCATGGATCAAAATGCCGTGTAGGCTATTCCATTTTCAAGCTTTCTATCAATGTATCAAAATGGTCAGGTTCACATCTAAAGGACACTATAATCATGCATTAAAAGGTGATCCAAAACTCATTTACACATTTGCTTGGAGCTTGCTTGAGCCCATAGTTTTTCTCATGTAGCTTTCATGAATTCCCTTTTGCATACTATTGTTGTTCCTTTACGAAATGAGGCTTCATACCCAAGCGAACATGCTGGATATAGATTCACTCACTCCTTACAATCAATAATTTCCTTTGTTGGTCAAGCCCTCTTCACATCATGGGAGGTAATGCTCTAGATGAAAATATGGCCCAGGTGAGCCATTTACTCTTGAACTCAAGCTTTATTACGATATCAGATTTAGTCAGTGTCACCGAGGACACGTGGTAAACCCTAATTTCACCAAGTTCAATGCCTAACTTTTGGGAATAATTCCCTAAACCATTGGAGAAGTTCATTCCTAGTAGCTTTCATATTGGACCCAAATATGTTCCTTAGATTCACCAGTAAACCCAAGTACTCTGCAAGGTACCCTGGCTTCATGCCATCAGGCCACACTATATGTCAAAGGACACCAAGTATGAGATACGTCATGGGTTACAATGGGTTTGGATATGGTCATCCATTATAAAATGCTCCGATTAGAATCGTGAGTTCTTATCCTACATTGCTTCTAATCAAAACAAGCATGGTATTTACCAATAAGACCTCAGTCAAAAATACACCCTTTAAGATTGATGCCACCTCTTCCAAATGTGAGGATGACTCTCATCCCGCGATAGTTTACGTAAATTCCCAATGTAGACCTTCTACACAGGAGTCTTGGGTCCTCCAGGCTCAATCTGGATTCTCCTGGACATTAGCTATCCTTACTTATATCTAGTGATCTACACGGGTCACCTCTAACTGACATTGGTTCGGATAATCGACGCCGGTTCTGATCCTCTGTAACCGTCGGTGGTTCATTTGACTGATGCCGGTCAGGGCCTAACCGACCAAATTTCACTGTGCCATTTCTGAAGTTGTATCTTGAGAATCCAATGAGTTCATTTACATCAATTAAATGAGACACTTGTGCATAATCCTTAAGAATAATCAGAGATGTTTGGATCCCTTGACATAAGAAGGTCATTCCATTCAACATCAAGACTCCTAAGAATACTTCAGAGAAACCTTGTGTAAATCCCAAAAATGAAAACGTGAAGTCACCAGATGCGAATAACTTTTGAAGCACTTGTAGACAAACAAAATGAATAACCTATGGATCCAACTTGGGTCTATCTGTTCAAGCATGATGATGAGATACACTAAGGAGCTTCTGAACCAAATACTCTTCCCATTGATCCTATGTAGATGGAAGATATACGCTAAGATTCTTGTGGAAGAAACATGTTTCGCTCGGAATGTTTCGGCTTCTGGGAATAGAGTTGCTCTTATCCTTTCATTCCTTTTAGAAACAGATGAGGTTAGGGTTAGGAGGAATACCTGTTGAATGTCGAGATGGTGTGCGCGTACCGTAGAGAAAGATCAGGTTGACTGCGGAGAACTCCTTTTTGTCTTGGAAGGACTACCTGCAAATAAGAACACAAGACCACAAGATTTTAATTAGACAATAAATGAGGGAACTGCCTTGGGCCCAGGAAATATAAAACTTCCTTTCGAAGGTGGTTAGTTCCCCCTGCTAATATGAATTAACACAAAAGACTGCAAAATATCAATTAAATTGTTTCGTTGAACTGGGTAGGGGAAAGGCTGGTTTTCTGGTTTTGATCAGAGGAACCGATGCCGGTTACTGATAACCGATGCCGGTTACTGATAACCGATACCGGTGGGTTCTAGGATCTTCTTGGTAGCTATGGTGTTTTGTAAGGCTGGTTTATGGATGATATTAGGAAACAGAGATGATTAGAAGATAAAAGAATAATAGTTAGATGCAATGACACGTTGGGTAGTAGATTCAGAGATGGATTTATGGAGGAATGAAATTCACAGAAGCATAAGAAATGTTATAACAGAGGACATGCAAGATGTGACTTACTGGTTTTGACAAAGATGCAAGTTGATCTCCTTGGTTTGTAAACACTTCTGGTATTTCCACTCATCTCTGCTCGGTCAAGTGAAGATCTGGACTCTGTTCCTCACTCGCAATGCTCTCTGTTGATCCAAAAATCCTTTGACTGATCTCCCAAAATGAAATTCCGATCCGTTGTTTTGGTTTGGGGAGCCCATTTACAGGGAACCGATGGCGGTTGTGTAACCGACGGCGGTCGAGTAGGAACCGGCATCGGTAAGGAAAAAGTAGGCTATTTTTAGTAAAATAGCCCACCTTCCCTACTTTTCTCTCGATGAGATCAGTTACGGGCTTGGTCAAGTGGCTAGAAGGTCGGCTTTGGGTGCGAGTAAGGAGGCATTAGTTATGGATGTGAGTCTAGACCAAGTCACGGGCCTTAATTAGGTTAGTTTAGGGTTAGGGCTAGGTCATGATGAGGTGGCAAAGTGAGGTGGCGGGTAAGGTGATGTGGATTTATCAATTATGAGGTAATTAATAAATAATTGTGTAAGGTTTAGGTAATGAGGTTAGGTTACGAAATGAGATGCGGGCCACAAGGGGTCATAAGACACAAATTTGGTGTCTACATTAGCCCCTTATTGTCGTGTAGCTTGTTCTGTAAAGCTGCGCGGACAATAATATGAAGTGGTTTCTCATGTTAAGGATATAGGTAATCCCCCTCAAATCTATCGCAGATTGAGTGAACGGGAAATCAGGGATAGGGTTGATAAAGGGTACATGTTGTACAGAGGATGGTAAGGTGGTGGGGTAGGTCCAAGGAAGCAGACGCATGTTGAAATGCAATAGTACGACGAGGGTACATGATTTGACAAGCAAACCAGCAATGTGTAGGCAAAGGTCGATAGTTTATCCAAACAAGGGTGATATAATCCTGGTATCCAAGGCATAGGAAGTAGCTCCAGGGTATATAACAGGTGAGGTACAGGAACATTTAGGCATGTTCGGCAGTACCAAATGGTTGGTTTGGTTGAGATAAACGTCACGGTCTAGGTCTAGGCAAAGTTGGTCGACAGATCAAGTCAAGGACCCTAATCATGCTAAAACACGAACAGGTGAGCTCGATTGAACAAAAGGTACATGATGGATGGATAAAATAAAACGTTGATTGTGGGTATGGTATTGAAGTGATACGGCCTTGGGTCAGGCCAAGTTGTTGGGTTGCGGCCTTAGGTCGGGCCAGAAGGGTAAAGGGAGGCCTTGGGTCGGGCCAAATAGTGAGGGCGAGGCCCTTGGGTCGGGCCAATTGGTAGGTTGAGGCCTTGGGTCGGGCCAAATTGGTAGGAGCGAGGCCTTGGGTCAGGCCAAATGGTTAGGGCGAGGCCTTGGGTCAGGCCGAATAGGTAGGTTGAGGCCTTAGGTCGGGCTGAATAGGTAGGTTGAGGCCTTAGGTCAGGCCGAAAAGGTAGGTTGAGGCCTTAGGTTGGGCCAAATAGGTAGGTTGAGGCTGTAGGTCGGGCCGAATAGGTAGGTTGAGGCCTTAGGTCGGGCCGAATAGGTAGGTTGAGGCCTTAGGTTGGGTCGAATAGGTAGGTTGAGGCCTTGGGTCGGGCCGAATAGGTAGGTTGAGGCCTTAGGTCGGGCCGAATAGGTAGGTTGAGGCCTTGGGTCGGGCCGGATAGGTAGGTTGAGGCCTTGGGTCAGGCCAAATTGGTAGGGCGAGGCCTTGGGTTGGGCCGAATAGGTAGGTCGAGGCCTTGGGTCGGGCCAAATGGGTAGGTTAAGGCCTTAGGGCGGGCCAAATAGGTAAGTTGAGGCCGTAGGTCAGGCCAAATTGGTAGGGCGAGGCCTTGGGTCGGGCCAAATGGGGTTGAGGCCTTGGGTCGGGCCAAATGGGTAGGTTGAGGCCTTAGGTCAGGCCAAATAGGTAAGTTGAGGCCTTAGGTCGGGCCGAATAGGTAGGTTGAGGCCTTAGGTCAGGCTGGACAAGTGAACAAATGGTGTGCAGCAAAGGTGGATAGAGGCGATATTGGTGAAAAAGAGGCAAGGAGTAAATAAGGAAAAGAATGGGGTGAATGTTGGGTAGAGAACCGATGTCGATTCTGCATGACCGATATCGGTTAAGGGACCGATACCGGTTCCTTAGGGCAAAATGAAACCGATATCGGTGAAAGGTGAAAAACCTATAAAAGAAAAATACGGCTTGTCATTGTCACTTTTGTTATTTGCAAACCAAATCGACTTGTCTGACGTGGAGAGTTGAGATTAGAGGCTTGATTGAGTGAGGTGGAGCTATTGTATTGGCGGAGAGATTTGATAGTGGGCCCGATTAAAGAGGAGGCAGCAGTTGATTGGCCGGGGACCCAGCAGATCAGGATTGGAGCCATGGCATAGGCAGGAGGAGCTGGAGGGGCTGGACCAGCTGGACCGCCACCACCCATCCCACCACGACGACGTGTCGTCGTTCGGGTAGATTCGAAACTCTTTAATTTGGTGATTTGGTTGTATTATGCTAATTGGGGTTTTGTGTTGGTAGGAATGAACCCTTTTTTAGGAACAAAATAATGAGGAAGAAAAGGGAAATGATTTGAAAGGGAGAGGGTAGATAGGCTAGATAGGCCTAAGGTGGGTAGGTGGGTAAGTTTTTAGGGTATTTTGGGGGGGTTAGATGGGGTAGAAATAGGTAAAAATGGGTTTTGGGGGCACCAGCGGGGGGGGGGTAGGCTCTGGAGAGAAGTTAGTGACGAGGTTCGGATCACAAAAGCGACCGGGCCATCAGTCACACAATTTAGGGAAAGGGAGTGTTGTTGGTGACCGGCGTCGGTCATGTATCGGCCGCGTCGGGTGGGCTTTTGTGTTTTGGTTTGTTGGGGTGTGTGGTGGGGTTGGTTGTTTTGGGTTGTTGGTTGGGTGTTTGGGTGGGAGTGGGGTTGGGTTGGGGGTTGTGGGCGGTGTTTGTTGGTTGTTGGAAAAGGTTTGTGTGGGGGTTTGGTTAGGAGGGGAGAAGGGTTTGGTGTAGGGTTGGGTTGGTTGAGTTGGAGTTGGAGCGCCGGGTTTGGTTTCGGGTTTGGGGTTCCGTGCGTGGCCGCCGGGTTTTTTGGTGTGGGTTGTGTTACGGAGTGGATAAGGGTTTTGGTGTCGGGTTGTGGTTGTTTATTTGCTCTTGGGGGTGGGAGACGGGTTGTGTACGGTTGGTTTTGGGTTTTGGTTGGGTTGTGGTCGGTTTGGTTGTGTGTTGGTGGTTTTTCTGTGGGAGTTGGTTTTGTGTTGGGGTCAATGGTTTTGTGTTAGGGTGGGTTGCCTTGTTTTGTTTGGTTTTGTTTTTTTGTTGGGTTTGGGTGGGATGGTTTGGGTTTGTAGGGTGGTAGGGTTTCTAGAGGGGGTTGAGTAGAAGAGTCAGGGTATGATCGGGATAGAAAAGGGTGTTTATATGAGAAAGTAGATGTTTTATAAAGAGTAGGTCTAAGGATGTGGGTTGGTTTTGCAGGCACGTCAGCAGTTGACGATGCGGGATAGGATGCCCCCGCTGTTGGTACGGATGAGGCCACACGTATCTGTGGCTCATTGGGCCATCATGTGCGAGGTGGGACTCGGTGGAGTCCAGAGGTACAGAGCGATAGAGAGAGATCACAGCCTGATGGTCGCCCTCATCGAGAGATGGGATCCGGCGACGAATGTGTTCCATCTCGCGACTGTGGTAGATGACCGTCACATGGAGGATGTGTATCGCATCCTTCGGTTACCTGTCGAGGGAGAGGCAAGTCTTCGAGTAGAGTCAAGACTGCCATGGATAGCATACTACAACCGGTTTTTGGGTTTGCGCCAGCCGCGCTACTGACCTTACCATAGCGCGAGTATCAGGTACGGTGACCTGTACCGTGCGCAAATGCGACACGCGAAACCACGACTGGCGGGTGATGACTGGTTTGGGATCACCTGCTTCACCCTCCTGGACCTCAGAGTGAGCTACTTCCCATGAGCATTGATTGGGTTGCTGCTTGAGATGGTGGAGGAGACACCTTTTCACCTGGGCACCAGTAATATCTGGTGTAATGTACGGGAGCTATGGGGCTATCCCCGAGGAGGCGATTCGGTATTTGTTCTCATTTTTGTTGCATTGTGGGCATACGAGCCACATATGCATCAGCCAGTAAGGGTTACCCCCAGCACCAGGGCCAAAGGTCATAATACCGGTATTGGCTTTCAGAGGTGGTTGGGGGTCGATGGGCCAGCCACGAGCAGTTATGGGCAGGTCAGGATGTGGCATACTATAGACATTTGCTAGAAGGGCCTTACAGCAGTAGACTTTTATGGAGCCTCAGAGGTCACACCCTGGGCATTTAGCCCGCTTTACAGTTGCGCCTAGTCCAGTACACATTCTGATAGCAGGATGGAGTCCAGGAGAGTAACGAGCGGGATACCCCTGGGAGTTACTCAGGTAGATGGGGCTGCGACTGACGAGCCCCGCTCCCTTTCTCAGTAATGAAGATGATGGTAAAAGGCCCAACGGCCTGCCCACATCCTTTGGATCCAGATTGGGTAGCAGAGAGCCAGCAGGTTAGGGTGTAGTGATGCTTGGTGGCACTGAGCATACCAGGGTGTGGTGGGCTGGAAAGAGCAGCTAGGATAGTACCGCCTGCAACAGCAACTTGCCTGCAGTGATAGTAGAGAGAGATCAGCTATGGGCAGGTGGCTGCTTTTACAGGGCAGCTAGCTGCAGCACAGGCACAGATAGGTGTGACAATTTTTAGGAAACCTTACTGTGAAATGTTTCACAAAACTTTTCTAAAAATATTCCCACCAATTTGCTTGTTTAGAAATATTGTGGAAACAAAATTTAGGTTTTTTACCCTAATTTTTTTGGCCCAGATCGTAGCTTCTGATACCACTTGTAATGAAATTACTTGTATAATTTCTATTATGTGCAGAAACAAAAATTATGAACACCAAATAGGACACAATATTTTGAGAATAATTATCTTAATATGGCAATTAGAATATAGCTTCGCCACTTCGAGGGGGCAACCTCCACGCGACATATAATAAGACTCCAATGCTCAGATGATATTAACTACTACCGACACTCCCCTATATATACTATTCATTTATATGGCCATCACCTGGCCACCTATTAATCATGAGAAGTTACTGGCATATAAATTATAATGGTTAAGCCACATTTGACTACTCAGTCCTAATCTACAATAGGTTTGAGGGCTTAGTGTTGGGTTAAGTCCAAACCGGTTGTACAGACAATTCAGATCTAATCCTACATGCAAATAAAAGTGGGATATTATACCAGAAGAATTATGACAAAACAAGAGACTAAATTCAACACCAGATTTACTGTGGGTTCGCCCATTGTGGCTACGTCCACCAAGCAAACCAGCCAATCTATTATCCAAAGCTTTTGACAGATATACAAATGAAGATTTAACAAGCAAGGAATTCTACCTTCTCAGATGTTCAGTGTACTTTCTTCCTTTAAGCTTTTTGATTCTTCCCAGAATTCTCTCCCACATAATTTATCTTGTAATTATGATACATCATACTCTAAACGCTAAAACTCTAGATTTTATGCTTTATATAGTCGTTTATAATAGACTTTGGTCAATAGGCCATGTAATTAAATCAATGAATCTGTGTTGAATGCTAAATAGATATAATTCCCTAAGGTTATTACAACTTCATCAATCGCCAGGTAACCGACGCTGGTTTTTCCTAACCATGGTCAGTTCCTTACTTACTTGACCGATGCCGGTCATACCTGACTGATGCCGGTTTTTCCCTGACCGATGCCAGTCCTTGTATTTGCCCTCAAGTTCTAATTACATGCTAAAAGAAGTAATTAAGCTTCCACAAACTCAACCCTCTCCCCCACTTGGATTTTAATTATTGCACTATAAATGTACCATCATCATTCTGGATCCTTCCTGGCTTTGTTTCTCCCTCTTCAGTCTCAACCTCGAAGAACAACAGAAGTGGAGTGTAAGCTCCAAACTTCTCCTTTGCTAATGATTTGTTAGCATATCCACAGGGTTCTTGCTCGCATGAAATTATTTTTCGTTTCTAGATTTCAACTGTCCCATCCTCCATACCTACCATATGAATGTACCACCAGTCAACTTGAATGTTTTCGTTCTCGAATGAAAGGTTGAGTTCTTTGTTAAATGAATACCTCTCTGACTGTCACCGAACAACTTAAAATTACTTTCTCTATTCTCCTTTCCAACTCTTCCAATGAACCTACAACTCATCCTATCATCTCCTGCTATCCTTCATAGCTTGCAACATACTCTACCTTTGTAGTAGACAAACCACACCCTTCTATAAAATCTTGAATCTAGTCTACTTGCTTTCACCCCTAAATTTGTGAAAATTATCCAGGTATTGCTCTCTTGACATCTAGATCTCCAGCTTATATCCGAATCAACATACCACATAATGAATTTCCACCTCCATATCATAAATTCATGTAAGATGTCCCTTTCAAGATACCTGAGTATCATTGGACTACTTTCCAATGCTAATTACTGGATTACCATATATCTACTCACTACTCCCACTGCCTGTGTATTTCTTTTGTTCTTGGTACAACCATACATACATGAACTTCCAACTTTTGAATCATACGGTACTCTGCATGTATTTGAACCACCTCTTTGATGAAGGACACTGATCTTTTATCAATTTGAAGTGTCCAGCCTAGGTGTATAATATGTTTTACATTTTTCACAATCTTGAACCTTTCTAACACCTTGTAGATATAATACTCCCGAGACAAATACAATTTCGTGTTTTTTCATGTCTCTAGTATTAGTATGCCCGATTCTTTTTACATATCCTAAATCCTTCATAGAAAATGTGTGAGCAACTTTCCCTTAAGCTCACTAATTTCTTGTCATAATATATCCTGTAATAAGCATATCATCACGTACAAACAAAATAATATCGCTCCCCATTTTCAAAGCTTCCTAAATAAACACCATGGTCAGGTTCCCTCTAAAGTAACATGCTCATGCATAAAACTATCAAACCTTCATGTACCATTTCTTGGATCTTGTTGAGCCCATATTGGCTCTTTTTCAAAACGCACCTAATTTCGCCTTACCCTTGCACTTCAGACCCAAAGCGACTGCTAGCATATAAAATCTTCATTCCAAATCACCATGAGAACGCCTCTTCACATCTAGTTGCTCTAATGAAAATATTCTACTATCGCTAACTCAATATATTACGAATAGAAGTCCAACCTTAACAACAAATCCAAATTTTCACGCAATTCAATGCCTACCTTTTTGTCAATCCATTTACTACAATCCTGGCCTTGGACTTTCATTTCCCCCTCTTCTTCCTTATATCCAAAACCCAATTATTCTGCAATTTCTCGTTCCTGCGGCAATTTAACTAAATCCCAAGTCTGGTTCATTACAAAAGTTCATCTGATCTCCTCATCCATTCCATGCTCCTACTTTTGAAACGTGAGTTTAATCCTACATTGCATTCTTTCTTCCAATCTTTCTGTTTCACCGCTATCAGTCAATAAATAACGATAAAATAGAGAAGGATTAAATATTTCGGGAAGTTTACTTTCCCTTTGTGACCTTCTCAACACAGTGAGTTTTGGGTACTCTGGAGGCTCATCTTGACCTCCTGTACATTGAGTATCAAACTTATAACATTGGACCCGACCTGGGTCACCTGCTAACTGACATTTGTTTTCGGATAATCGACGCCGTTCCTTGATCCCTGAACCGTCGTTGTTTCATTTTGACTGATGCCTTCAGGGCTAACCGCCCACGTTACTAGTGTAATTTCTGAATTGTTTCTTTAAAATCCAAGGTTCCTTTTCATCAGTAAAATTCTCAATTTTTCCTCATCCTTGGGTACTAAAATTTGATCCCTTTACATTCTCTTTTCATTCCATTCAGACCTCATGACTCCTAACAATTTTAGAATTCTCTAAATCACCCAAAAATGAAAAACTGAAATCAACCAGACATCCTAATGAAGTGCACCTCGTTTGATTTTGCATCCACTTTTTTCTATTTTCTCCTTCCATCTATCAACATGCATCAGAAAGCTTCTGAACAAAACTTTAAAAAAGAAAGATCTACCTCTTTTTTGGTCCTGCTGTTTCACTTCACTCGATTTTCAGCTTCTGGGGATGAGAGTTGCTCTTAATCCTTCTTCCTTTTAGAAACCAAATGAGGTTAGGTTAGGTGGAATACCTGTTGAATGGTCGAATGGTGTGCGCGTACCGTAAGAAGATAAGCTGACGCGACGACTCCTTTTTGTCTTGGAAGGCTACCTGCAAATAATAAACACAATACCACAATATTTTAATTAGACAAGAAACGAGGGAACTGCATTGGTCCCAGGAAATATAAAGACTTCCTTTCGAAGGTGGGTCATTCCCCCTGCTAATATGATTATACACAAAGACTGTAAGATTATCACTTAAGTTGTTTCGTTGACTGGGTAAGGAAAGGGCTGGTTTCTGGTGGTTTGATCGAGGACCGATTCCGGTTACTGATAACCGATGCCGTTTTTATGATAACCGTACCGGTGTGTTCTAGATCTTCTTGGTAGCTATGGTGGTTTGTATAGGTCTGGTTTTATGGATTATATTAGGATGAGATTAATGGGGATAAAAGAATGACAGTTAGATTGCAATGGCCGTTGGTAGTGGGATAGCAGAAACGGATTTTGAGGACTGAGATTCAAGAATCAATAAATTTTATAACAGCAGTACAATTCAAGATGTGACTTACCTGTTTTTGGGCACAGATTTGCCATTGATCTCCTTGGTTAACACTTCATGTATTCCTCTGTCTCTGCTTCTGTCAAGTGAAGATCTGGACTCCTGTTTCTCCCGCTCCCAATGCTCTCGATTGGATTCTCAAAATCATTCGAATTATCTCCCAAAATGAATACCGCTCCATGTTTTGGTTTGGGTGAGCCCATTACAGGGAACCCGATGGCGGTTACGTAACCGACGGCGGTCGAGTAGGAACCTGCACGTTAGGAAAAAGTAGGCAAATTTTTAGTAAATAACCCCCTTCCTGCTTTTCTCCCGAGAGATCATTGCGGGCTTGTCAAGTGGATAGAAGGTCCGGCTTTGGGTGCGAGTAATGAGGGCATTAGTTATTGGTATGAGTCGGACCATTCATGGGTCTTTTAATTAGGTTAGTTCAAGGGTTAGGGCTGTTCATGATGAGGTGGCCAAATGAGGTGGCAGGTGGGTGATGTGGATTATCCACTTCCACGGTATTAATAAATAATTGTGCAAGGGTTAGTTAGTGAGGTTAGGTGCGAAATGGGATTCGGGTCACAGAGGGTCGTAAGACCGAATTTGGTGTCTTACATTAGCCCCTTTTGTCTTTAGCTTGTTCTGTAGCTGCGCGGACAATAAGATGAATGGTTTTCCTCCTCCATGTTAAGGATATAGGTAATCCCCCTCAAATCTATCGCAAATTGATGCATCGTGAATCAGGGATAGGGTTGATAAATGTACCGGTTTAGAGAGGATGGGTAAGTCTGGTGGGGGTTATGCAAGGAAGGCAGAGGCATGTTGAAATGTCCTCGTAACACTAGGGTCTAGTTGACACAAACCAGCAATGTGTAGGCAAAGTTCCAGATAGTTTAATCCCACAAGGGTGAATCATCCTGGTATCCCAAGGCATCGGAAGTAGCTCCAGGGTATATAAGGTGAGGTACAGGAACGTTTAGGCATGTTCGGCAGTACGTAAATGTTGGTTTGTTTGAGATAAACGTCACGGTCCCTAGGTCTAGGCAAAGTGTCGCAGATCCAAGTCAAGGACCCTAATCATGCTAAAACACGAACAGGTGGAGATCGATAAACAAAAGGTACATGATGGATGATAAAATAAAACGTTGATTGTGGGTATTGTATTCGAAGTATACACCAGCCTTGGGTCGGGCCAAGTTTTTGGGTTACTAGCCGCCTTAGGTCGGGCCAGAATGGTAAAGAGGGCTTGGTTCGGGCCAAATATGAGGGCTAGGCCTTGGGGTCGGGCAATTGGTAGGTTGAATGCCTTGGTCGGGCCAAATTGGTAGGGCGAGGCCTTTGGGTCGGGCCAAATGGGTAGGCGCGAAGGCCCTTGGGTCGGCGAATAGGGTAGGTTGAGGCCTTAAGGGTCGGGCTGAATAGGTAGGTTGAGGCCTAATTGTCAGGCCGAAAAGTAGTTGAGGCCTTAGGTTGGGGCCAAATAGGTATGTTGAGGCTGTAGGTCGGGCCGATATGTAGGTTGAGCCTTAGGTCTGCCGAATAGGTGAGGTTAGGCCTTAGTTGGGTCGAATAGGTAGGTTGAGGCCGTAGTCGGCCGAATATGTTAGGTTGAAGGCCTTAAGTGTTTCGTGTCCGAATAGGTAGGTTTAGGCCTTAGGTCGTGCCGCTTGGTAGGTTTGAGTCCTTGGGTCAGGCCAAATTGGTATGGCTAGGCCTTGGGTTTGGCCGAATAGGTAGGTAGGTCGAGCCTTGGGTACGGTGCCGATAGTAGTTGAGCCTTAGGGTCCGGGCCGATTGGTAGTTGAGGGCCCTTGGGTCAGGCCAATTGTTCGGGCGAGGGCCTTGGGTCGGGCCAAATGGGGGAGAGGCCTTGGTCGTGTGCCCTAATGGGTAGTTGATGCCTTAGGTCAGGCCGAATAGTAGTTTAGGCCCCGTTAGGTCGGTGCCAATAGGGTAGGTGAGGTCCTTAGGTGCAACCGGACAAGTGAACAAATGGTGTGGTGCAGCAAAGGTGGATAGAGCGATATTGTAAAAAAAGAGGCAGGAGTAAATCAAGGGCACAGAATGGGGTTGAAATTGGTAGAGCACCGATGTCGATCTGCATGACCAATATCGGTTAAGGGACCGATACGCGGTTCCTTAGAGGGCAAAATGAAACAGTTCTTGAAAGGTGAAAACCTATAAAAGAAATACGGCTTCGTCATTGCACTTTTGTTATTTGCAAACCAAATCCGCTTGTCTACGTGGATGAGTTGATATTAAGGCTTGATTGATGAGGTGGACTTATTGTATTGGCGGAGAGATTTGATAGTGCCCGATGTGAAAAGAGGAGGCAGCATTTTTGATTGCGCGTGGACCCCTCATATCACGGAATTGGCGCCATGGCCTAGGCATGAGAGCGTATGCTGGAACCACTGGCCGCACCCCACCCATCCCACCACGACGACGTGTCGTCGTTCGGGGTAGATTAAACTCTTTAATTTGGTGATTTGGGTTGTATTATGCTAATTGGGGGTTTTTGTTTAGGTATGAACCTTTTTTAGTAAATAATGAAAATGTGAAATGATTTGACCAAAGGGAGAGGGTAGATAGGCTAGATAGGCTAAGGTGGGTAAGGTGGTTAGTTTTTTAAGGGTAATTTTGGTGGGTAGATGGGTAGAAATATAAAAAAATGGTTTTTGGGGCCCGCGCTGGGGTTCGGCTTCGGGAGAAGACAGTGACCGATTTCGGTCACAAGGCGACCGTGCATCAGTCACAACAATTTTGGGTACGGGATGTTGTTTTGTGACCGTCGTCGGTCATGTATCGGCCGGCGTCGGTGGCTTGTGTGTTTTGGTTTGTGGTTGTTGTGGGTGGGTTGGTTTTTGGGGTTTTTGGGTGGTTGTGGGTGGGAGTGGGGGTTTGTTGGGTTGTGGGCGGTGTGGTGGTTTTTGGAGAAGGTTTTGTGTGGGTTGGTTAGGAGTGGAGAAGGGTTTGGTGTAGGGTTGGGTTGGGTTGATTGTGGAGGTTTGAGAAGGGTTTGGTTTAGTGTTGGGTAGTATGTGGAGAAGGGTTTGGTGTAGGGTTGGGTTATGTAGTTGCGACGGGTTCTGTGTAGTGTTGGTGCTTGGGTTTAGCTTTGGCTTTGGGGCCCTGAAGGGTTTGTGTCCCGTTTTGGGTTTATGGGTTTTTGGGTTGGTTTGTGTGTCGTGTTGTGGTGTTGGGTTGGGGTTTTTTCGTGGGCGTTGGTTTTGTGTTGGGGTTGGTTTTGTGCTTCGGGTTGGGATTGCCTGTGTTTTGTTTGGGTTTGTTTTTTTTGTTGGTTTTGGGTGGGCTGGCTGTTGGGTTTGTCGGGTGTCGGGCTTGCTAGAGGGGGGTGGTAGAGAGTCAGGTATGATCGGGGGGATAAAAAGGTTTGTTTAGGATTAAAAGTAAGATGTTGAATAAAGAGTTAGGTCAAGGAGTGGGTTGGTTTTGCAGGCACGTCAGCATTGACGATTGCGGGATAGGATGCTCCCCGCTTTGTGGTTCCGGATGGAGGCCACACGTATCTGTGGCTCATTGGGCCATCATGTGCAGTTTCTCGTGAGTTCCAGAGTGTACAGAGCGATAGCGAGAGATCACACCTGATGGTCGCCCTCATCGAGAGATGGGATCCGGCGACCATGTGTTCCATCTCCCGCTGGGGAGATGACCGTCACATTTGGAGGATGTGTAATCGCACTCTTCGGTTACCTATGAGGGAGATGCAGTCTTCCAGGTAGATTCCAGAGACTGCCATGGATCGCAACTAACAACAGGTTTTTGGGGATGCACGGCCGCGCTAAGCTGACCTAACCATCGCGCGAGTATCATCATGTACACGGTGACATGTACCAGTGCCATCGACACAGACACGACCTCTGTTTTTATGAAAAATGGTGGTATCACCTGCTTCCGTCACCCTCCTGACTCAGCGGGAGGCTACTTCCCATGAGCATGATGTGGTGCTGCTTGAGATGGTGGAGGAGCACAACCTGTTACAGCAACCCTGGCACCAGTATATCTTGGTGTATTGTACGGGAGCTATGGGGAGAAATATCGGCGCGGAGGCGATTCGTTCTTTGTTCTACATTTTTGTTGGCAATTGTTTCATACGAGCACATCATATGCATCAGCCAGTAGGGTTTACCCCCAGCAGCGCAGTGCCAAGGTCCATATACCGATAATGGCTTTCAGAGGTGGTTTGGTGGTCGGGGCCTCCACGATCAGTTATGGCATTCCCAGGATGTGCATACTAATGACATTTGCTATAGCACTTACCGCAGTAGACTTGTATGGTAGACCCACAGAGGTCACCACCTGGTCGAGGAGCCCGCTACGTTGCGCCTAATCCCTTACACATTCTGGATGCAAGATGGAGGCCAGGAGAGTAACGAGCGGATACCCCTGGAGAGGTACGCATGTAGATTGGGCTGCGACAAGGACCGAGCAACCTCCTTTCCTCATTACGGTAGATTATGTTAGGGCCCAACCTGCTGCACCACATCCTTTGGATCCAGATTGGGTAGCATAGAGGCCCACATGGTGAGGGTGTAGGTTAATCTGGGTGCACGCGAGCATACAGGGTGGGGGGGGGGGGTGGGGGGGGGGGGGGGGGGGGGGGGGGGGGGGGGGGGGGGGGGGGGGGGGGGGGGGGGGGGGGGGGGGGGGGGGGGGGGGGGGGGGGGGGGGGGGGGTGGGGGGGGGGGGGGGGGGGGGGGGGGGGGGGGGGGGGGGGGGGGGGGGGGGGGGGGGGGGGGGGGGGTGGGGGGGGGGGGGGGGGGGGGGGGGGGGGGGGGGGGGGGGGGGGGGGGGGTGGTTGGGGGGGAGGAGGGGGGGGGTGGGTGGGGGGGGGGGTGGGGGGGGGGTGTGGGGGGGGGGGGAGGGGTGGGTGGGGGGTGGGAGGGGGGGGGGGAGGGGGGGGGGGGGTACGTGGGGGGGGGGGGGGGGTGTGGGGAGGGGGGGGGGTAGGGAGGGGGGGGGGGGGGGGGGGGGGTGGTGGTCTGGAAGAGAGCAGCTAGGAATAGTACCCCACCCCTCCCCGCCTGCACAGCCAACTTGGCTGCAGTGATAGAGAGAGAGGTCAGCTTCAGGGGTCAGTTGCAAGCGTTTACAGGGCAGCTATCTTCACCAGCACAATAAGATTGCCGTTACAGGGGCAGCTAGCCTAGCGCGGTCACAGGCACATAGGGCAGCACCACCACCCACCATAGCCATAGGTGCAGTACAGGTCAAGGCATGCAGACAGGTACCACACCACCGCGGCACAGGCCCACCGTAGCACCAGCACAAGCTCAGGGGGCATTGGTTTTAGGTTGCCAGGGACCAGCCCCTCAGCTCCGTCATGGCTTCGAGAGCGCTATATGGAGGTTAGGCAGAGGTCCGATATTATCAGGATATTCTTGAATGGTACCGAGTCGAAGTATCAGGCTTATGCAAGAGCATAGTGCCAGAGAACCATCTCACAGCAGAGATCTCAGTTAGGGTGCAAGCCACAAGCTGGCGTGTCGTGACGGCAGGAGGCGAGAGGCAACCACAGGACCAGCGGGAGAGGTGCCGAGGGCGGTGTGGGGAGATCTTAGAGATCCCAGACATGGTTTTTGTATTTTAGAGATGGCACCGGTCTTGCGAACCGGGTGTATTGATAGAGGGCCGGCGTGCCTATGTATTATTCATTTATTCATTTATTCATTATTGTATACCACCCGCCTGCGAGCCGAGTATATATCTATTTTGATACGAGGATGACCACGGCCTGCTAGTCTGAGTCGATATTTTTTTGACATTTTATTGTGACGGCCTTTGCGTCCCGTTTTGTTGTATGAGAGATCACGATAGCCCCGATGTCGGGCACATTGTATTTTTTGAAAACTTGTATAATATACTATCTTATATCTATATTATATATATATATATATAATATATATAATATATATAATAATATATATAACGATGTTTTGATCCCCATGCAGTGTTTCAAAATTGTTTAAAATATTTGGTTAATGGCTGGTAATATATAAGAGATGTGGTGAATGAGTTAATTGACCATGTTACAACAAAAAAAAAAAGATAGATGGATAGCGATTTTTTGTTTTTTGTTGTAACGTATTACTGAATGTCCAGTTTATGGATTAATTGGTGGTTTGTGACATTGTTGATTAGGTAAACTGATGAATTTGGAGATCAAATGATTTTATAGATTGTATAGTTTCTTCTTTGATATCCGTATTAATGGTTTGTGTATTTGTATAAAATACATATGTTAATGAAATTGGTAATGCTATTTGGTGGATGAAACAAATGTGGTAATTCGTTGTTTAGCAGTAAATGAGTCGGGGTGCGACAAAATTTAGGTGATACTGAAGAAAAGAACACTGTTGAAAAAGATAGGTGTGTAACCGCTGTCGGTTAAGGAACCGTATCGGTAGCTGGATAGACCGATATCGGTACGTAACCGATACCGGTTACTTTGGTATGACGCTTTCTAAAAATAGAAAAAAATAGGGTGCAACTTAGTTTTTAATTTTAGAGCTGGCCGAGGTTAAATACTTGAACGTTGATGCTTTTGACGACTGAGACAGGTATTTTTTCATGAGAGATTTTAGTGAATAGGGAAAAAAGAGACAGGAAATTGAATGAGAGATTTGGGTGATAAGAAAAGAGACTGGGAAGGTGAATGTCGATCTAATATTCAGAAAGTAGAAAGGCACATTTGAAAAGAGTGGTGATCATGGCTAATGAAGGAGAAGCATCCAGCAGGCCGGGACCGAGGGAAGCAAGGGCCACCTCAAGCTGCTGGCCACCCAAGAGATCAGCTTTTTGGGATTTAACTACTGGCATTTGTTATGAATCCGATCTTAAGTGGGTAGATATGAAAAACGAAAACATGATAGCAAGGGTTATAGGTGAGGTAAGTGGTTCGGGGATGGCAATCAGGGGTTTCCGTATGTTTGTAGGTATAAACAGGAATAAAAAACGAGCACATATTGTCTGTAGGTGGTGTTTTAGGAGGTGTTGTAATTGACAGTGACCGGTACGTTAGGGGACCTGTAATCGGTTCTGAACCGATATATCGGTTTATGTATAACCGATACTCTGGGGGAATTTCCTAGAATGTTTGAAAAAAACTCTTACGGATTGAATGGTTTGTTTTTTGTTGGTTTGGTGTCATGCAGGCAGAGCAAGGGTTGAGGATGATGATAATGTTCGCAGCACTGTTTGTCACTGATCCGGCGGAATGTAACACCAGTGGATGGACCATTGATAAATCGTTTGGGTTAAGTGATCCGTTATTATTCACGAATCCACACGAATCATGGTATTATTATAGGCGTTTGATTGATGAGATGGAATCCCGATACAAATACTTCTATTCTGCCAACAGGGGATATGACCGTAACTTGAAGATTGTTCGGATTTTGAGACTCCTATACAGGAGAACCAGTATATCAGAACTACCTAGCGCAGGCACGTGGAGTGCTAACATCAGTATTTGTCATACGCACGAGATTTGCCATCGCGAGGTTATCCTTTACATATGGGGTATGTATGCAGCACCCCTATGAGACAAGGTTGCAGTGATAATTACTATAGCGGTAGGGTATTATGCATTAACCGAGGGCAGAAGGAGTGAAGATTTCCAAGGCATTGATGGTGTTATCTGGAGATGGTAGAAAGGAACGTTACGTTTGAATGGGCACCTTCATATGTTTGGTTTGGCGGAGCTATTACCGGGTTTATGGGCTTGTACGAATCACAGACGACGCTGGATTGTTTCATACTTATTACAACTGTTTGGTGAGGCCTATGAGCCCACAGCATTGTTTGTGTGCAACCAATAGGCCAAATCCCTCCAGGCAGGAGAGACCGGATTACAGAGGTTGGGATTCAGACGATGGGTCCAGACAAAACAAGAGGTCAGATCCCACACCATGACGGGTGATATTGTGTATTACAGGTAGGTATGGGAGAGGGTGACGGTTGCGGACATCTGTTGGAGGCCTTACGGTAACTATATGGTAACAGAGAGCATAGCTGAGGAGTTAAGGGGTGTAGAGCGAATGAGGTGGATCGCAGGGCACAGGCCAGGTGGATATGAGAGGATTCCTATAGATCGTGTGCGGCGACAATTTGGATTTGTGTAGGATATACCCCTGGCTTATAGACCATATATGAGGATCGACGCAGAGGTAGTACTCTCACCTCCCCAGCCAACACCTCCAGAAGGTCCTGAAGAGGTAGCAGCCAATCGCAGGGTAATGGACGCAGGAATGACAGAGGCCTAGAGATTATGGTGGGTAGTGGAGCTGCGAGGTATACGTGATTGTCCTGACATAGCTATCATTACAGCAGAGAGGGATCGTCTGCAGCGTTTAGTTCAGCAGCTCCAAACGCAGGTGAATGAGACAAGAGGATTGTTAGTGGTTGTGGAGTCACGGGCGGGGAGACTAGAGGCTGGAGTCCTCCATGCGAGAGGGCGTATTCATATGTTATAGGAGAGATTGGCAGATCAGTGGGCGGTACCAATAGCCATGGTACCTTTGAGGACAGAGAGGCCCGGTGAGAGGGGTCAACGATCACGATCATCACCTAGTTCGGGATGAGGCATGAGGGTCTGAGTAAATGTTAGCAAGGTATAAGAATAAATAAGGATGCCGACCTGCGTGTCGATGATAGAGAAGATGTATTTGTTTAACATCTAAATAAAGCTGAATATGTATGTTGATTTGAGTTACGATAAAAATAAGAATGTTTGTGTTTTGATTTTCGGTGGTTTGAAAAAGGATAAAGAGGAATGTGATTAAATAGAAATACACAGAAATATTTATTATACCACACATGATAGATTATGGTAGGGGATGGTCGAGCTAACCTTGGGAGACCCCATGTTTCCGAAGTGCTGCCTACATAGCCCATTGCACAAAGCAAGGAGGGGCCTCAGACCGATGTAGTTCTCCCTTAGGATCAGGGAGAGGCGAATTCAGGCAATTTGGTACATGTTAGGCAATTGGTTGGTTGGTAAAAATATTAAGATTGGTAAAGGTAAGGTTGATGGTGTTGGTAATGAATTGGTGATGTTGTAAAAGGTATAAGGGAAGCAAAGGTTAGCCTACCCAAGTAGAAGGGAACCATGTCTTGAGGAAGGTATTGCGCGGGTGGAGTTAAACCCAGAGTGAGGTCTAACAGGGGGCAAGGTGATAGCCCCAGCTTTGAGTAATTTCTCCAGGATGACGCCATAAGTTTCTCCCAAGGGAGTGTAATTGATGGGCTCGGCTTTGTACTTATAGGTGGTTTTCGGCGGAGTATTGGACGGTGTTTGAGATTTGACCATTACCGCGTGGACAGCTCCTTTTGATTTAGAAGAAGTGGACGCGTGAGGAGTGGTGGTGTTTGGCTTGTTGGTAGAATCTGGAGTTCGGAAATTGGGGTTTTTGTTACGCAACCGCAATTTCTCTTCTTCTAAGGCTCGAATTTCTAGTTTTCGAGCCATGGTAAAGGCTTCATCGAATGTACGGAAATTTTGAATTTGAAGAGTAGGAGAAATGTGCTTAGCACATGCCCACATGAAATAGTTCGATAAGTTCAGCTTGAGGCAAGGCATATGTAAGTTGGTTGATAAGGCCACGCCATCATCCCACGAAATCTGCGATAGATTCATCCTCAAATTATCGGATGGCATAGAGGTCAGTGATAGATACTTTCTTGGCAATGTTAATGGAGAAATGATCCAAGAAAGATTGGGCTAGCTAGTTAAAAGAAAAGATCGAGTGCTGGGTTAAAGCACTATACCATTCCAAGGTGGGTCCTGATAAGGACATGGGAAAGGTGCAGAGTAACAAGGCATCATCATGGGCAATCAAATAACAAGCATGTCTAAATGATCGCAAGTGTTGTTGAGGATCCTCTTTACTATTAAAACGAGTAAATTTTGGCAACTCCCATTGAGGAGGATATGAATGAAGGGGGACAGAAGGGTGAATGGGCTCCCGACAAACTTGCTCGTATGTCAAGGCGCTATGACTTCCTGAAACAGAAGCCTCCAGGTTTTGCATTTTGTCCATCATTTGTTTGATGAAATCTGTGGTTGGATGAGATGATGGTGCGGGTTGTGGTAAACGGAGGCAAGTTGGACCAAGGGCTTCCGCTGGACAATGGTGGGGCTAAGTGTTGATAAGGTATGGAGGATGAGTATGTTGGAGCAACAGAATAGGGATGTCCCATATAAGGTGTTGAGGTTACTGGATACGTGTATGGGAATGAAAAGGTAGGCGGAGCTTGAGAAGGAAAGCTCGTGTGAATAGGTGGCAGAGAGCAAGTCATGAATGGAGTGGTCTGAAAGAGAGATGAGGTAGGGGCAGTTGGTGGTAACGATACGTGGGGTCCAAGATTAACCAAAGGAAAGCTAATCAGGGTCGTATGAACCTCTGAAGCCGTCGGATTGGGAGACGGGGCTAGAGATGCAGGAAGTAAGGCAGTGTTATCAGGAGGAGTGGGAGCTAAATGAGTAGCTATACTAATAGGCATGCCAACAAGGAGCTGACCATCAGGCGTACGGTCAGGGGCATGAGACAAATAGTATTGTACAGCGCTGGGATTAGCATCCAGAAATTTGGCAAAGTCCTTGTCTCCTACAGGAATTTGGGGGATCTCACTGGTGTCCGTAGGGTTCCCTATAGAATGTGAAGGGGGTGATTCAGGCAAAGACACAGAGCAGGCATGTGAAACCATGGCGGCGGCTTGCTTCCGAGTGATGACAACCATGGACAAGAACACACAGGAAAGTTTCAATCTATCAAGAACAAAAACAACCTCAGAATGATGAATTTGGCAGGTTGCTGGTTTGTCAGGGGCTGATGAAGACAGTAACCGATATCGGTTTACTAACCGAGTGTCGGTCACAGAGCAAACGACGTCGGTCCCTTAACCGATGCCGGTGTCAAAAGTCTAGGATAAGAAGATATAAAAGGCTGCTAATTTGATTTTTAGCAACGTTGAGTATATTTATCAACTTATTGATCACAGAAGACAAAGTATGACAGAGAAAACAGAATTTGAAAACAAGCAAGATGCACACGCAAATCCAGAGACTAATCCTAGGGTTAATTTTAGTTATCGTGGGCTTATGCCTTTAGACGTAAGATGATGTCAGAATCCTAAACAACAAGACCTAGGGGAAATGTCAAGTTTGTTTTGGCTTATAAGGTTACCTCAATCGGGCGGAGGAATACCGCGGAAAAGGGGGGATGTTTGAGCTGTTGTGTTAAATGTGAAGTGATTCGGTATGTGTTGTGCAGTGAAACTAGGGTTAATTTCCTGTCAATACCGTGGATATCACCCCCACGTGTACGACCTGTTACTTAATCTATGTTCACTAGAATTGAAGAACAACAAGCAGGAATGCAATGCATGTGTTTTAAACCCAAATCGAAAATTATGTTCGATGAAGCAAGAGAGATGACTTTCACTAATGCGAAACTAGGAAAGCAAGACAAATTCTTTACGAAATATACAACAAAAGCAGCAACAGCAAGTATGCTTCCTAAAATGAAAATAAGCAAGAGAAAGAAACCCAAAATGGGTCCCACCGGGCGTGCCAAAATGTTTCACTCGGAATGTTTCAGCTTCTGGGAATAGAGTTGCTTCTTATCCTTTCATTCCTTTTAGAAACAGATGAGGTTAGGGTTAGGAGGAATACCTGTTGAATGTCGAGATGGTGTGCGCGTACCGTAGAGAAAGATCAAGTTGACTGCGAAGAACTCCTTTTTGTCTTGGAAGGACTACCTGCAAATAAGAACACAAGACCACAAGATTTCAATTAGACAATAAATGAGGGAACTGCCTTGGGCCCAGGAAATATAAAACTTCCTTTCGAAGGTGGTCAGTTTCCCTGCTAATATGAATTAACACAAAAGAATGTAAGATATCAATTAAGTTGTTTCGTTGAACTGGGTAGAGGAAAGGCTGGTTTTCTGGTTTTGATCAGAGGAACCGATGCCGGTTACTAATAACCGATGCCGGTTACTGATAACCGATACCGGTGGGTTCTAGGATCTTCTTGGTAGCTATGGTGTTTGTAAGGCTGGTTTATGGATGATATTAGGAAATGAGATGATGAGGGATAAAAGAATGACAGTTAGATGCAATGGCACGTTGGGTAGTGGATTCAGAAACGGATTTAGGAGGACTGAGATTCAAGAAGCATAAGAAATGTTATAACAGAGGACATGCAAGATGTGACTTACTGGTTTTGGCAAAGATGCAAGTTGATCTCCTTGGTTATAAACACTTCTGGTATTTCCACTCGTCTCTGCTCTGTCAAGTGAAGATCTGGACTCTGTTTCTCGCTCCCAATTCTCTCTATTGATCCAAAATCATTCGACTGATCTCCCAAAATGAAATTCTGATCCATTTTTTTGGTTTGGGGAGCCCATTTACAGGGAACCGATGGCGGTTATGTAACCGACGGCAGTCGAGTAGGAACCGGCATCGGTAAGGAAAAATTAGGCTATTTTTAGTAAAATAGCCCACCTTCCCTGCTTTTCTCCCGAGAGATCAGTTGCGGGCTTGGTCAAGTGGCTAGAAGGTCGGCTTTGGGTGCGAGTAAGGAGGCATTAGTTATGGATGTGAGTCTAGACCAAGTCATGGGTCTTAATTAGGTTAGTTTAGGGTTAGGGCTAGGTCATGATGAGGTGGCAAAGTGATGGTGGCGGGTAAGGTGATGTGGATTTATCAATTATAAGGTAATTAATAAATAATTGTGCAAGGTTTAGGTAATGAGGTTAGGTTGCGAAATGGGATGCGGGTCACAAGGGGTCGTAAGACACGAATTTGGTGTCTACACATGCTTCCTCTGGTATCCCTCCATCTAGTGAACTTGAAGGGCCATGGTTAATCAAATAAACCACTGTATCAACTGCTTCTGCCCAAAACTGCAAGAGTGATCCAGAATGTATCTGTACGTACCCAAAATTGCAAGGTACTGTACTGCCGAAACAATGTGACAAGTGCCCCAATGATGATACAGGTCTCCTCACAAGGTGTTCGGAATCCGGAAAAGATCTCCAAGTGTGTGTTAACATCCCGCATGCCCCACTTAGCCCCCGTGTCCTTTATTTTTATCTCTTTCCCTCTTTTCTTGGCCTTTTTGCTCTTCAGTGACAAAACTACTGCCCTACCTGGGCGGCGGTCTCGTGACCGTCGCCCTGATCAGGGCGGCGGTCCTGTAACCGCCGCCCTGCTCGGAGCGGTAGTCCTTTACGCATTTTCCAGAGGCATTTTTAATGCGACTCACGTAAAAATCAATGATTCACTAGATTTTTTTGCCGACTTGGGCTTGCATTTATGTTTTTGGTCCCCTGGAATAGTGTTTGGCCATTGTTTATAGTTTTAGAGTTCAGTTTGGTTTTGATCTTTTGGTGAATGAAAAGCTATAAATAAATGGCTTGTGATCAAACAAAGGGTCTACCCCTCATTCACTTTTCATGCTCTCATTTTCAATAGTTCAGGCTATTATTTTGCTTAGAAGCCATAGTTTCAATTCTTTGCATGTTTAGTTAGCATTGTTTTGCTGTTGGTAAGCCACATATCCATCTTGTGCAGGCAGTGCTGTTATTTCACCCAATCCATTGAAGTAAAATAGCTTAGGAAGTCATTAAAGTTATAGGTTTTGCAGCTCAAAATAGGATAGTTTCAGGTTCTGGATGCTTTATGTTGCATGACTCGCAATAAATCCTGCTAGGAATTACATAAGCCAAGCTCTGTACTCTTGCGCTATCCCTCTCCTACTCGCATTATATTCAGTCTGCATTCTGAGCTGCCTTTGTCCCAATATCTACTTCTGTTGATGCTAGCATTACACGCTTTTCTGGATTCACGTGAACACAAAGGAATGAGGAGATCACATTGAGGGGACAAGATCACACACACCATTGGATTCGTCACTGTTCTGCAGAATCCAGGTTCTAGCTTTCAAAGTTCTAAAGTTAGAAATATATCAAATAGAGTAGATAATCACTTCTTTTCAGTTAAGTTTGCTTTCGATATTGCCAAGGAAGCTGTGGGCATTGATAGTTTCTGAGAAACTATGATTCATTCCTCACTTCTGAGGTAGGATCGAGAGTCTGGCAAATAAATTAAGCAAGTTATTTCATTATTTAGAATAAATCTACAAATTACACAGACAAATAACTACACTCGGTTATTTTGTTTGTTTTAAGTTTTATCTTAGTTTTCAAATTCTAGATACATTTAAATAGCTACTTTCTTAAATTCTTAAGGTTTCTCAGAAAATACAAAAATAGAAATTATATATATGTTCTAGATTTATTCCACGTAGTTAAAATTTGCTTTGTTGCAGTTAGATTTACATTATTGTTTTGCATGACAATCACGGGACCCAGGGAGCCTAGGGAATATGTATTTAAGCCAATTGTGCCTCAACCCAATCTCATCACAGAAATAGTTGACATAGACCAGAACCTCAGAATACAAATATTCCAAACAACAACAGATTTACGACAAATTAGGTCTTAGTTGAGGGGATTAAATATAGAAGACAACCAAGCACACACATTTTGGTCAAATCAACCGAACTACAGATTACCCTAGGTAAACATATACATGACTGTAGAAGGGTTCGAAAGAGAACAAACCTTTGGTTGTGATCCTTTGGTCCCACAGCCAGATGCAAGAGACACTCTTCTCGATATAGATACCAACCTAAGAATCCAGGTTGTAAGAACACCTGTGAGATACTCTGAGAAGATCACGCAGTTATTGATCCTAAATATAGAAGCTAAGAAAGCATATGATTATTGGATACTAGGGATTAGGACTTGATTTCATACATGACCATAGCAGGACCGCAACAACCAAGATTCTATGGTTGTGATCCACAAATCCTGCAACCTAACAAATCCATAAGTCAATCAGACATAGACACTGGCCTACGTATATTAGTATTTAGATCTACCCCACTTCCACCCACCATCGTCGAACAATTATCCTTACTAGATATAGCGGCTAACAAAGCTAGAGAATTTTGGACTAGGCCAGAGAATCGTCCGTAGAGTCGATTGTATTCATCACCCACCATATGACCTTATCTGGAGACATACACGAAACTATCCCAGGTCATTTTCCACGTATTTCACAACCCATAGATCGAATCATGCCAGAGCTCGATATTGATTGGAGCCTTCGAGCAGTCATCCTTGCCGATCGATCTATCACACTAGTTCAGGTTAGAAGGGCCTTCTTTGCCTTAGATTCACAAATTCCACTAGTGCGTATTGAAGACATTAGATTTCCTAACTAGTTTTTCTACATACCACGCATATTCCATCCCCACCGGCTATCTCGGCATGACCTCAGGAGGTTGGGTACGTGGAAGAGTTACCTGTAGATTCCCATGCTTGCTTGTCACTTTTCCGGCGTACAGTATCCTCATACTTCTAGCACGTTCCATGATTGTCATGTTCATTCTCTCTGCAACACCATTCTCCTATGGTGTTCTTGGAACCATTCTTTCTCTATATATCCCATTCACTGAACAATAATCATTGAAAGACTTTCTACAGTATTCACCACCATTGTCAGATCTAAAGCACTTTAACTTAGAATTTGATTCATTCTCAACAAGGGTTTTCCATCTTTTAAAAGTTTCAAAAACATTAGATTTGTGTTTAATACAATAAACCCATATATTTCTTGTAGCATCATCAATGAAAGTAACATAATACTGGGATCCACCATGAGAAGCTACCTGAGCTGGTCCCCACACACTTGAGTGTACAAGCTCCAATTTTTGCTCCTTCTTAGTTGCCCCAACTTTGAGAAATCTCACTCTCTTTTGCTTTCCAAAGATAAAATACTCACAGAAATCAAGATACAAATATTTCAAATTTGATAACTTACCCTTAGGCTTTAAGATCTACATTCCTTTTTACTCATATGACCCAACTGATTATGCCACATGCATGCATTTGAATCTGAAGTAGATAATGCAGAAAAGGAATAAGTAAAATTGGTAGATTAATGTTCCTACCTTCTTACATCTATCCAAAAAAAAAACCACCCTCAGTGACTTTCCAAGAGTCTCCTGTAAAAGTAACCATGAAACTAGATTCACCTTGTTGCCCTGCAGAAATAATATTTCTCCTGAGGCTTGGCACATGCCTCACATATTTCAATACCCATGTATTTCCATTTTGCAATTTTAGATGAACTTCCCCTTTACTAGTAATACTGCAAGGTTCATCATCACCCAAATAAACATGCCCAAAATTACCCTGGACATAATTTCTGAAATAACCCTTATTAGGGGTTGCATGAAAAGAAGCTTCTGAATCTAAAACCCATGATTCAATTCTACTATCTAAAGAAAGAATAAGAGCATATTGCATTACCTCTGATGCAACAAGATTTGCCTCTTTACCTTTGTCTAGTTATTGGTTCTCTTTATTCTTTGACCAACAATATTTTTTTACATGTCCTTTCTTTCCACATTTCTAATAAGTAATTCCGTTACTTACGGATTTAGATATGTTATCCCTTGACTTTGATTTCCCATTACTCTTACTCTTGGATCTCTCCTTCTACCTGCCCCTGCTTTCTACATTCAAATCATTTCCAGATGATGTTTCCTCTGTACTTTTCCTACGAATTTCTTCATTCAAGATTATACTAACCACATCATCAAACTTCAAAATATTATTAGCATATGTTGTATTACTAACAGCCATTACCAAGTTGTCCTAACTATCAGGAAAAGAACATAAGAATAAATTAATTTTACTTCATCATCAAATGGTATTGAAATTGATTTTAACTGATTTACAATAGATCAGAAATCATTCAAATGACTAGAGGTAGATTCACCTTCATGCATCTTAGAACTAAAAAGTTTCTTCATCAAATAAACTTTATTTGAAGCACTAGGTTTTTCATATAAATTAGTAAGAGATTTCATTAAGTCTACCGTAGAAGCTGCTTCTGTAATATTGGAAGCCACATATGCTGTCAGGTTCAATCTTATAGATCCCAAAGCCTTTCTATCAAGAATCTTCCATTCTTCATTAGTTATCTTTATAGGTCTAAACTTCTCATCCAACGATAAGTACAAATCTCTCTGATACAGATAATTCTCAATCTATATCTTCCATAATTGATAATTTCAGTTGTCAAACTTCTTTACCTTGTATTTATTATCTTCTGTCATTGTTATAGCTCCCATTTAATTAGAAAACCCTTTGTGAGTAAATCTATCAACACAAAAAACCCTCAAACAAAGCTCTGATACCAGTTGTTGGGGTTAAGACACCGGTTTTGGTATATCAAATCTAAGCATACATGCAACTAAAAATGGATATTCTACCAGAATAATTATACAAAACAAGAGACATAAATCAACACCAGATTTAACGTGGTTCACCCAGTGTGAGCTACGTCCACCAAGAAACAAGCCAATCTATTATCCAAAGCTTTGACAAGATATACAATGAAGATTTACAATCTTCTACACTTCTCAGATGTTCATAACTTTCTTCCTTCAAGATTTTTGATTCTTCACCAACAATTCTCTCTCACATAATTATCTTGTAATTATGATACATCCATACTTCTAAACCCTAGATTTTATGCTTATATAGTCGTTTATAGACTTAGGTCACTTAGCCATGCAATTACAATCAATAAATTTATTTTAATGCTAAAAATATATATAATTCCCAAGAGTTAATTTAAACTTCATCACACAAGAAACTGACGCTGGTTCTACCTAACCGTGGCCAGTTCCTTACTTACTTGACCGATGCCAGTTTTCCCTGACCGATGCCGGTTACTGTATTTTCCAACAAGTTCCAATTGCATGCTAAAATGAAGTAATTAAGCTTCACAACTCAACACGTAGCACTTACCCAAGACTCTACCACTCTACTACATTCCCTCACAACATAATGAAACATCCTTTTCTCATCACTTTTGTTCAAATGAATGGATCTTAACTGATGTTGTCTGTCTTAAGAGTTTAGGTTCAAAACTATACCTTTACTTCCTTTGTAACTATTTGAAAGTATGACTTGTGCGTTGATTGTTATGAATCCTTAATTATTTGTACCTTTCTCCCAAAATTTATATCACCGTACCCTCTTGAAATCCTTCCTAAAATAACTAGTGACCTTTCTTAGTGTTTAGATTATCACAGTCACTTCTAGATATGAGCCTGAATATTTCTTGATCTCAGTTACTTTTTTGGTCTCTTAAACATCCAAATAAGCATTTTAATTCTTCTAAAACTCCACTAATTACCATTAACTCCCCTCAGAGTTATCAGGGCATTGTCTAAGACCTTTACCTCAAACAATTTTATCTAAAACTTCTTAAAATGGTATATCCATAATCAAGACTATATTTATTAGTTCATGGAGTGTCAACTCAACTTTCTTACCCTATTAGGGATATTTATATTTCACAATGATTCCTTTGAACTCTCTAAAAACCTCTCCTCCACTTATTAACTCTATTCTTAAACACCAACCAGGGGTTTAACTAAATATTATATAGATTTTCTTGTTTCTAACCTTCTAGAACATGGTATACTACATTGTGAAGAGAATTTTTGAATTTTAACTTTGTTTTGGTCTTATATATTTTCTTGATAATTTAAAATGTCTCTCAAGTCATGTTCTGGTTCTACCATCCTTCAAAATTCATGCTAATGTTTGCAAACACAATCAAGATAATAGTTATAGTGTACATAGATTTTGTTGCTCCAACCTTCCATACCCAAGAACACTATTCATAATGTTAACCCTCAATTAATTCATGGATTAACTTGATCAAATTGAATCACTCACACGATTTTAAATTAATTTCTTCATTCAAATTATTATCAAACTCTCTTACCTTTAACTCATAATATCATAGACCTTGCACATGGACTGCCTTCTTGTCAACATCATCTTCTAAGGCTCATACATGACCATTCTTTAATTGTATCATTATCATACTCTTGTGAATATATTCACACAATCTCTATAATGAGTTTTAATCATAAAATCATGAACCATCATGCATATTATTATTTAAATCTCTTAAACACATTTTTAGATATTCATGGCATTATACAACATAAAAACACTAATTCACAGTCTTGTCTAGTTTCAGGAAGATTTCATTAGATAATATAAGAAAGTACAAAGATCCTAGAGACATTAGGGATAAAATCTAAGAACACACACACTTATCTCACCCTACACACCACCTACCATCCTCCTTCATTTGAATACTTTCATACAAATTGTAAGAATGTGGTAGTTAGGGTTCTAACTCATTAAAACCAACTATGGTTGATCTAACCTAGGAAGTTTTAATCCCTAGTTAAGGTCAAGTAGTCATGTTTTTAGGTGAAGAGTATGCCTCATGACCCATTTACACCATTGAATGACCCTAAACTAACACTTTATCTTATAACCTACAAACTAGACAATTTGAACATTCAAACTTGTGGTTTTGGAGGGAAACCACTTATTAAAATAAAAATGAGTCCAAATGGACTAATTACATCAAAAAAACCTCCATAATGACTTCACACACACCTAGATAGATTAAACAAACCAAAAATTCCAAATTTACAATGATGTTCCTTTATCAGTGTTGCACTCCTAGAATTCCACATGCTGTGATGAAATCTGTAGTATGGCCATTAGGTCGTTGCTTACCATCCTCATGTAATTTGGGGAAGTTATTTTTTGATCCTTTCGGAAGTTCATGAAGTGGTGTAGCCAAAGCCAACAGACCAATATTCTATCCCCATGACACATGTGAGACCATTATTTATTCTTCTCCCTCTGGTTCTTCTTCCAAAGGAATGAAGACTAGTGGTTCTACAACTGCTTCTCAAATATGACCTTCAAGAGGAAAAATAGGATCAAATTTAGGAAAGTACTCTTGACCTATTTTCCTTGCTATTATAATAATGGGAAGTCTGAAATTATCTCTTTTTTGTTCCTCAAATGTGAGGTCTACAATTCCACTTACACGATCAGCTCAGGTGTATCTTCTTTCCACCAGTTTGATCAGAGCATTTGAGAGAAATGAAACTGGGAAAATGCATATTTTTCAATAGGGTTGCCACAAGGTTATTGAACATTTAGATGGTATTTTTTGGTATTTTCCAGTTTTTTAGTTTTTATGGATTTTCTTGAATATGTATTTTTTTGGGGGAGTTTAAGAGATCTTTTACTGGTGAACAAAAGGAATATCTTCCCCAGTAGAGTTGCCAAAAAATATTGGTGAAATAATTTGTTGTGTGTAAATTATTGATTTTGACCAATAGTCACGGAGCTAAGCCCCTCCTTCTTGTGTATGACGAGGATCCCATTATTGAATGTAAACTACCTGAATTTTTAGGGTGGCTTGTTAGGTTAGGGATCACACATGAATACCCCAATAGACCTTTGAAAAAATTCTTGTACTATGTACAAGGGAGGAATTTTTTGTGAGGAGAGGTAAAGGGGAGTTAGGGAAATGAGGAGAGAGGGGGTTAATGTTGTGAGTGGGATTATAGAATTCACATAAATCAACTGGATTAGGTCCACATTAAATTAGAAGAACATAAAAATGAGACAAATGATACTACCGACAAATCATATACACATAATTCTATTGATTCATTCATCAAGGGCATATACACCTTGATTGGTTTTGCAATATTGCAATGTTTACAAAGTTGGAAAGTAGAGAGAGAGCATAGAGGAACATAAAAATAGAAAATAGAAAAAATGCAGTAGTGGTAAATCTCAACAACATACAATTAATCAAAAATTTCCAATCCTTTGGGATGGAGAAACCATTCCAATTTATAACAATACAAGTTTTCCTTTCATCTCCCCCACATGAATTTTCACCTCTCCTCATCACTTGTGGCCTTTCACATTTATAAGAGGTGAGTATTTTTCTTATTGATGAAAAATGACTCTTAAAATTAGGGAAAAAGTACATTCTTGGTGAAGAATTAGAATATGAAGAGAGAAGAATGGAGAGAGAGAAGAGTTGACCAATTTGATGACGATGAAGTCTTTTCTGATGAAGAGCTTGCTGTCTTGAAGCAATTGGATCACAATCTCCTTATTTTGTGAGATACAAGAACATTCTAGAGCATCAAATAAGTGTTCAAAAACATTTTCATGAGATCCACATTGAAACTGAAATGGATCCTCACTTTGCATATACATGATTTCTCCTTGAATGATATTCTTGTCTTATGGCCATCCATTGAAACGAAATGAGGTGATTACATATGGTTTTTACTTTGGGGTGTGATCACACTACCAGGTGGTGAATGAGTGTTTAGGAACACTACTAAGTGAGTTGCGACAAGTGAAAAAGAGATGGTTTCTTGTTCTTACAAACATGGTACTCCAAATGAATATCATCTATTATTTTGGTCTGAGATTTCTTAAAAACTAGAACACTAAAAAGGAAACTATACACTGAATAATAGAATAATTCAATTTGAATTCATTTAGGATGATTTATTCATTAATAGAGAGTTTAAAATATATAGGAGGATGTTCTCCTTAATACAAGGAGTCAACATCAATCCTCAACAACTCTCAATCCCACATATATCTCTCCATGAATATCTCAAGCTCCTATTCTAGTGGTGAGATAAAATCACGTACACAAATACAATCCTATATTATTATCAATGAGTTGTATTATCATGAAAACTCTATGAATAATAATTTTGCAAAGCTATGAGTTGTAAATACAACTCATCACACACATTATAAACAATATAATCTATAATAAACTAATGTGAGCACTAACAACAACTATATATCTGTAACATTCCCCCCTTAGTGTGAACATGGTGGAAAAACATTCACACACTTATCTACAGTATGCTCACCCATGTGGCATGCCCAACTTGGCTCATGACCTTGATCAAAAGAAAGGCTCTCTCCTTCCATGGTTTTAAACAAGTTTATCACAAACCTTGAAATGAACATGCCCCATCAACTGTCCACCTCATGTGGTTTTCTAGATCTCTCACAAACCTTTTCAAGATCCACAAAATGTCTCAAATTGGTGCTTATGATCTTCTGCAATGCTATGATATTAAGGGAAAATGCTAGAAATATCACTCACGTAGGAGCTCACTTATTACAATAGTTGAATAGGTATGATCCATCTGTTCATATTTACAGAAAGTAAACACATAAATAAAATAAAATGCCATAACACCATTGTGCGGCCCCGTCGCTTGCGGCTGGTGAGAGGTCGTTGATTGACCTACATCCTCCATTGCCTCCTTCCTCCATTATGTCGCTACTTAACTCATCTAGATTTGATCATGAGGCTCAAAAATAAACCCCCACAAATTGGACTTGGATGTCGCATACAAGTGAAAATGCGTCCAAAAGAAATAAAGGAAAATTATTTATTTATTTTCTTTTTGACGTTTTACAATTACTCAAATTTGACACTTTTAAATGATTTTAGAATTATCATTATGACGAACGACAAGAAAAAAATGACAATGATGAAACAAAATAATGACACTTGACTCTTTTACAAACATTGATTTAATAATGACTAATACAAAGACATGACTTAACACACTTTTATTCCAAAGAAAAAGTAAGATTAATATTTAAATTTTTATTAATATAAGTAATCCTAAATAAATACTTATTTCTAGTTTAACGTGAATGGAAATTAAAAAATAAAATCATAAAACTAAAAAATATATTTTAAATACCTAAGACACTTTTAACATATTAATAAATTAAACTATAAAATTTTAAAATGACACGTATAAACTTACTTTGACATTATATACAATATAAAATCTAATCACACACATTATAAAATTTATAATCTATAATAAACTAATGTGAGTACTACTAACAACTATATATTTGTAACATCATCCTCTTACCCTTCTTGGCTCTAAAATCCTCCTTGAATGGAATCAACTCATACACCTCATGCTCACATGTTTCTCATTGGAATATGTGATTTATCGACCCTTCAAACACAATGGTATTAGATGCCTTGGATTAACTCTTCCTGGTTTGTTCCTTGAAGGTTTGAACACAATGACAGAGTCAAGATGTGATGATCACTACCTCACTCTTTGAGCCTCACACTTCTCCTATGAATATGATGAATTCTTAACAACTCACTTTCATGACCAAGATGTCACATGGGTGAAACATATTTATGGTGCTTAGACATCCTCTTTCCTAATTTCTCCTCATGGAGATTAGCTTCCTCGTCCTGATAACAAGAATGGTCCCTGAATAGATCTTAAAGGAATGAATGAGAATGATTTCCATGTTCTTGCCACCAATAGTGAACTAAAACACTAAAAATTCCACCTCCTCTTACTTATAAGATGCAATTTCATTATCAAGCATGGAACAAGTATTTAGAAACACTTCTCAAGGTATGTGTTATTTAAGATGAATTCCATCCTCATTTGAAGTGAGATTCTCTCAACATGCTCATGATAATAATCCTCTTGATGAATTTTAATTTCAATGGAGATCTTTATTGATGTTTTAGATCATTTACATACTCCATGATGTTCTTGTTTTCTCTCATTACCCGAGTGAATATCTTCCACACACACAGTGACTCACTCTGACATGATTCTCATCATAATTTGATTCATATGATGATATTCACCTTTAGAGAGAGGGTTAGTGATGATTATGTCACCTTCATGATAGAAACATACTTAGTAGGACTCTCTTCTATCACAATTAGGATGATCTAGACCATTTAACCCCTTCACATCAAACTGTGCCTTGTAGAAATCACCTCTGGACTGATGCTTAGAGAGCCTGCGGGGATTTTATTTCCCATTTGGACCACGAGAAACCTTATTGGATTTGAAATGTTGGAAAAAATCAATGTAATAATAAAAATGGGAGTTTCCACAAATTTCTAAGCTCAATTCCAAGACTTACTATTTTTAGCAAGTCTTATCCAGGACTTCTATTTTTAGCAATATTTCACTATTTTCACTTCCTGATGTTTATTTCCTATTCGGGGGTGTGAATACTAAGAATTTACCTCTTTTTAAAACATAATATTTTTAGACATTCCCCTCCATGAAAAAATTCTATTTTTAGTATGTGTACTTACTGGTGTCGGATTGCAATGAAAATCATCTTGGAATTCTTGGTTTTATCCCAAGGTTCGTTGCTCTAATTTTTATATGATTCCCTCATTCAGATGAGTCAAAAAATGATATTTTCATCAAAGGGGGAAGAATACATATAAAACATCTATTCTCTATATCTTTAAAAATTATCCACCCCATCATGCATGAAACATCTCAGACAAAATTAGATTTTTTCAGGGATTTTCACTCGTCAGATATTTGGGAAAATGTAAAATTCTTCTAAGAGGGAAGAATACTGAGAGGAAAATCAATCCTACATATCCCTAAAAAAATCCACATCATCATGGATTTTTTTTACATGAAAGCAGATTTTTTTATCATTCACTACAAGTTTCAGATGATTTCGCTTGCTAGATCTCTGTAGATATAAAAAATCACTTGTTGTCATTTTTATAATGGGGTATGGAAGCTAGTAATGGTGGTTGGAGGATTTTTCAATAGTATATTTCATAAGAATGGCTAATTGGTGGTGAGCGAGAAGTTTAAATGAGTTTTATGAAGTTTTAACTCACCCTGCTGAGTACACCTATAACTTGCATTGAATATGAGTATGAATGTGGTTAAAACTTGGTGAAATTGGGATAATTGGGATAATAGGGGAAGAGAAGTGTTCTTTGAATCATGATTTTGTTGGTAGGTGAGAGATAGTGTTGTAAAAGGTGCAAGTACATTAATGACAAAGGGTTATCTCAAGAAGTGTAAGAGGATGTTTGTACTGATGATGTCATGAGTAGAAAAGGAGTGACATGAGTGCAAGAGTGAAGAAGGTGAGGATTGCTTGGTATTATAGGCCTAATTTACATAAGTGATGAAATATGGAAGTTAGAGATACATGGAATCTTGAAAAGGTAGAGGCATGGGGAGCATGAGAAGAGTACATTGAGACACTCATATGGGTCTTAGGAGGTGATTGCAAGGTGTGAGTAGGGTTTATAAGTCTTATTAGACCTAGTCTAGGGTGCTCGGTGACCTAATCATCCTCTACCCTTCTTTGGCTCAAAATCAGCCTGAATGGAGATCAATCATACACCTCAGTCACATGTTTCTCATTGGAATATGTGATTTATCGACCTTCAAACACATGGATAGATGCCTTGGAAACTCTTCCGGGTTTGTTCCTGAAGGTTTGAACACAAATGACAGGGAGTCAAGTGTGATGATCACTACCTAATCTTTGAGCCTCACACTTCTCCTCTTGAATATGAGATGGAATTCTTAACAAAACTCATTTCATGACCAAGATGTCACATGGGTGAAAACGGATGTGAAACATATTTATGGTGCTTAGACATCCTCTTCTAATTTCTCCTCATGGAGATTAGCTCTCGTCTGATAACAAGAATGTCCCTGCATAGATCTTAAAGGAATGAATGAGAATATTTCCATGTTCTTGCCACCAATAGGACTCAAACACTAAAAATTTTTTTTTTGGTCCACCTCCTCTTACTTAGAAGATGCAATTTCATTATCACGCATGGAACAAGTATTTAGAAACACTTCTCAAGGTAGTTGTTATTTAAGATGAATTCAATCCTCATTTGAAGTGGTGAGATTCTCTAAACAGCTCAGATAATAATCCTCTGATGAATTTTAATTTCCAATGGAGATCTTTATCTGGAGTTTTAGATTCATTTACTACTCCATGATGTTCTGTTTTTCTCATTAACCCGAGTGAATATCTTCCACCACACAGTGACTCACTCTGACATGATTTCACATAAATGTGTTCATATGATGATATTCACCTTTTAGATGGAGAGGGTTGTGATGATTATGTCACCTTCATGATAGAAACATACTTAGTAGGACTCTCTTCGATCACAATTGGGCTGATCAGACCATTTAACCTTCAAATCAAACTGTTGCCCTTGTAAGAAATCACCTCTGGACTGATTTTTTGCTTAGAGAGCCTGCGGGGATTTTATTCCCATTTGGACACGAGAAAACCTTATTGCGATTTGAAATGTTGGAAAATCAATGATAATAATAGAAAATGGAGTTTCCACAAATATTTCTAAGCTCAATTCCAAGACTTACTATTTTTAGCAAGTCTTATCCAGGCTTCATTTTTAGCACGATTTCAACTATTTTCACTTCCGGATGTTTATTTCCTATTCGGGGGTGTGATTACTAAGAATTTACCTCTTTTTTAACACAAATATTTTTAAGACATTCCCCTCCATGAAAAAATTCTATTGTAGTATGGTACTTACGGTTGTCGGATGCAATGAAAATCATCTGGAATCTTGGTTTATCCCAAGGTTCGTTTGCTCTACTTGTTATATGATTCCTCATTCAGATGAGTAAAAAAATGATATTTTCATAAAGGGGAAGAATACATATAAAAACACTATTCTCTATATCCTTTAAAAATTATCCACCACATCATGCAAAACATCTCAGGGACAAAATTAGATGTTTCAGGGATTTTCACTGTCAGATATTTGGGAAAATGTTGAAAATTTCTAAGGGGAAAAGAAGAAAGAATACTGAGAGGAAAATTCAATCTAGCATATCCCTAAAACATCCACATCATCATGGATTTTTTTTTACATGAAGCAGATTGTTTTATTCATTCACTACAAGTTTCAGATGATTGCGCTTGCTAGATCTCTGTAGATATACAAAAATCACTTGTTTGTTCATTTTTATAATGGGGTATGGAAGCTAGTTACTGGTGGTTGGAGGAGTTTTCAATAGTATATTTCATAAGAATGGCTAATTGGTGGTGAGCGAGAAGTTTAAATGAGTTTTATGAAGTTTTGTTAACTCACCATGCTGAGTAACCTATAACTTGATTGAATATTAGTATAATGTGGGTTTAAAAACTGGTTGTGAAATTGGGATAATTGGGATAATAGGGGAAGGAGGAGAAGTGTTCTTTGAATCATGATTTTGTTGGTAGGGTGAGAAGATAGTGTTGTAAAAAGGTTTGCAAGTACATTAATTGACAAAGGGTTTATCTAAAGAAGTTAAGAGGATGTTTGTACTGATGTATGTCATGAGTAGAAAAGGGAAGAGTGACATGAGTGCAGGGTTGAAGAAGGTGAGGGGATTGCTTGGGATTATAGGCCTAATTTACATAAGTGATGAAATATGGAAGTTAGAGATACATGGAATCTTGAAAAGGTAGAGGCATGGGGAGCATGAGAAGAGTACATTGAGACACTCATATGGGTCTTAGGAGGTGATTGCAAGGTGTGAGTAGGGTTTATAAGTCTTCATCTAGACCTAGTCTAGGTGCTCGGTGACCTAATGGATTATGATCATCAGCTACATAGATATGTCAGACCATGAGGTCCTGCAGAGGAGTGAGACATGTTGTTCAAGGATGTTATGGCCTTTTTAAATAGGTTTTAAGTTGAGGTGTGTTCTTCACCTACTCTATTTTGGTCATACATGACTTATTCCTATGACCTAGTTAGGAAAATCTTAGTGTTTGAGAAGGTGTAGAGAAATTTATGATTAGGTAAGCATTAGGGAAGTTGAGAGAGGTTTTCCAGGAGATGTGGGAAAATTTTCATGTGTAAAGTCTACATACAACCCTAATCCTTTCATGGATGTTTAGGCATGGAGTTAAGAAGATATTAGAGTTGGAATGAAGTTAAATAAGTCCCTAAGCTTTATGAACGATTGTTAAGAAGCCAAGGAGGTCAAAAACCCTGTTAAACCCTAGTTCATGAGTGATGGAGGAAATACTCTTGGTGGGAGATTATAATGCATTGAATAATCAAATTTAATTATTTGAGTAGGGAGAACACTCTCCTACCTTTCAGATAGTGGTAGTTTGGTGTCTTGAATGTACGTGAAGCCTACTCAAATCTACAGGTTTTCAAGAAATTTTAGTTTTATCTCAGGTTTCCCATTTTACCTATGATCTAAATTGGTGTTATAAGTATATGGGGAGATACTATACATGTTTGAGGTGATTTAAGATCTTGGTGAAGTCATTTTATTGTCTACACAAGTCCAAATATGAAGACTATATTTTAGGCCTATAAGGTAGTGTTTAGCAGTCATGGTGGAACAAGGTTCTTGGCTATAGATGGCCTAATTTGATGATTATAATGGAAATGTGATTTTTTTAGACATCTGATATGATTTTTTTCATTCTTTGGTTGAGATCTTCAAGTTAGTTTGATTAGTAAGGTTGAGGTCACAAGGGAACCACTGATAGGGTTTCAGGGACACAATGTGGTCCTTGATGAAATTGGTATGAAAGACCAATATTTTGAATTGATATATGATGAAAATATAGTGGAGAGTGATGAGGGGGAAAAAATTATCTTGTTCCTTGCATTTATAGGTCTTGAAAAGTATAACAAGCGTTGTAAGAACGGTCCTACTGCCAAGAATGGTTTTGGGCAACATATGTAGCTGAATGAAGGAGAAAGTTGTTTTTATGTATTTGAGGGCTGAGTCATGATGTATAACATGGTATGAAGAGTTAATTGTATATGTGGATTTAGAATTAGTATTTTTTTTGTCATGGTTGAGGTGTTTTGTGAGAGATAGGTATTCTTCTTAGAAGACTAATATGCTGGAGGTGCCCAGTTTGAGTGGTAGGGGAAAAACAAACATTCCCCTTGGTGGGGTTGCACTGGAGAAAGTGACAAATGATATAGAATTTTCTAATAATACGGGGGGGATGTTGATAGGATGATGTTACATGTTTATATCTTTTAGAGTCAGAGAATGTTATTTTTTCCTTTAAGTCCATGGAGGTGCTCCGGGTGGCGATGAAACTAGCCTTTTAGGGCCTAAGTGTACATGGTTAGATTGTCTGGGCTATTTACGACCTACTTGCGTGATTGTCTATGAATTATATGACATGAGTAGATATTTTTTGATGTTGGTCTGACTTGACCTTAATTTGCTTAGATGACCTATTAGGTTGTTTTTTTTAGGATCTGAGTCATGTATAAAAGGTCTTGTAATTGCTTCATTTGACTAGTTGTGTAAGAGAGGACGTCTGCAAGCATAGAGGAGAGTGTTGTGTCAAAGAGATTTAGAGATATGAGGGAGTCAGAACAAAAAGAAAGAAGATTGATGAATGTTTATATATTAATGGTATAAAATCCAGGTAAATAGACCAAATCAGCCCACTAAAAAGAAAGATGAGCAAAGTAGGAGAGAGTGTGTTGAAGAGGGTTGTGAAGTGTGGTTTTTTGGAAAAGTTTTTTTTTTTGGGGGGAAATTGTGATCACTATCTATTGTAGGTGAAACAATACATCAGTGGTATTATTCATCCGGTGGTGAGTGGGTTCTTAATCATCTTGGGAGGTATAGTACCTCCTTGTTATATTGGGGGATATTACTAACTAGGGGTGGAGTGCCTTCAGACAAAAACAAATATTGTGAATGTTCATATAATGCAAAGTCATTTTGGTTTGAGTAATATAATCAAAAGTTTTAGTAGGTTTCTTCCACTGAGGGTTTCCCACTTCAAATATGGTAGTTATATGTATTATCTTAGGATATTCGCTCATGCAATGATTGTTTCATGTTGCTAATATCATCTAATGCATGGTTTTGAATGGTATGGTTATAACAAGTTAAATATAATTAGATGAAAGTTTGACGGATTGATTCACACCCTTTTATTCCATGGTGCTTCTAACCCATGGTGCACCATAGATCGGGTACTTTTAATAATTTTGATCATTAAATAAGATCCTTGAAGCACATGTATGAAAGCAAATTTCTAGTTCAATATGGAGGACCATTTTTTCTCAAAATAAAAGGTTCTTGAAAAATATGATGATGTATCTAGGATGTCAGTCCTTGAGTCTCCACTTCAAATATAAAGCTAATAAATAAAACTATTCATGAATATGAAAAAGAAGACAAGAAGGACTAGGATATGGTGTAATATTGTGAATGATAAAATAGAACCTAAGGTAAAGGAAAAAAACAAAACCTCCTCATTTGAGCTGCTAAGGACCAAACACATTCTTTTTCTGGGAGATCCACTATTTTAAAGTTTGTAGACCTAATCCTAGATGATGGAAATTATTTATTCTTACATAATGAGCTATTCTTTTAGGAAAGTAAATCTTTTGTCTTGAATGAATAATTTATTTTTGAATTCTTGCATTTCTTACACCAAATATTTCATGACCTTGATCAGGGTTTCGATGGATACCTCCATGTTATCTGATTAGGATTCCATATTGATATCCGTGGATTTTTCTTCATTGATACTCTTCCCCTTAGAAGACTCACCAATTATCAAATTTGAAAAAACCTCCACCACCTCACCTTATTTGTTTCCCAAGGATTTTTCTCTCTTCTTTAGATTTTTCATTCTTGCATCTAGGGCTTCATCATCAAAGTTTATGGCTTGGGATTTAGAATTAGTATTTTTTTTGTCATGGTTGAGGTGTTTTGTGAGAGATAGGTATTCTTCTTAGAAGACTAATATGCTGGAGGTGCCCAGTTTGAGTAGGAAACATTCCTCCTTGGTGGTGACATGGAGAAAGTGAATGATATAGAATTTTCTAATAATACGGGGATGTTGATAGGATGTATTTTACATGTTTATATCTTTTAGAGTCATGATGAATGTTATTTTTTTCCTTTAAGTCCATGGAGTGCTCGGTGGCGATGAAACTAGCCTTTTAGGCCTACTTGTACATGTTAGGTGTCTTGGGCTATTTACGACCTACTTGGTGATTTCATATGAATTTATATGAATGAGTAGATATTTTTTGATGTTGGTCTGACTGACCTTAATTTTCATAGATGACCTATAGGTGTTTAGGATCTGAGTCATGTATAAAAGGTCATTGTAATTGCTCATTTGAGCTAGTTGTGTAAGAGAGGAATGTGCAAGCTAGAGGAGAGTGTCAAAGAGATATGAGGGATTCAGAACAAACATGAAAGAGATGATGAATGTTTTATAAATATATAATGGTATAAAATCAAGGTCAATAGACCAAATCAGCCCATAAAGAAGAAAGATTGAGCAAAGTAGGAGAGAGTGTGTTTGAAGAGGGTTTTGAAGTGTGTGAGTTGAAATTGTGATCACTATCTATTGTAGGTGAAACAATACATCAGTGGTATTCTTCATCAGGTGGTTGAGTGGGTTCTTAATCATCTTGGGGGGTAGTATCCTCCTTGTATATTGGGGGATATACTAAATAGGGGTGGGTGCTTCACTAAACAAATATTGTGTAATGTTTCATATTCATGCAAGTATTTTGGTTTGAGTAATATAATCAAAAATTTTAGTAGGTTTCTTCCACTTGAGGGTTTCCCACTTCAAATATTGTGTTCTTATGTATTATCTTGGATTATTCTCTTATGAATGATTGTTTCATGTTGCTAATATCACTCTAATGCATGGTTGAATGGTTAATGGTTTATACAAGTTAAATATAATTAGATGAAAGTTTTGAAGGATTGATTCACACCCCCTTTTATTCCATTGTGCTTCTAACAATTGGTACCATAGCTCGGTACTTTCTAATAATTTTGATCACTTAAATAAGATCCTTGAAGCACATGTATGAAAGCAAATCTAGTTCAATATGGGAGGACATTTTTTCTCAAAATAAAAGGTTTCTTGAAAATATTGATGATGTATCTATGGATGTCAGTCCTTGATGTCTCCACTACAAAATATAAAGCTAATAAATAAAACTATGAATATGAAAAAGAAGACAAGAAGGACTAGGATATGGTGTTAATTATTGTGAATGATAAAATAGAACATAAGGTAAAGGAAAAAGGATGCCAAATTTCTCAAACTACCCTTCACACTCAAAATGAAGTGTTGATATGGTACATTTATAGTGGTTTCTCTAGATATATGACTGATGACAAGAGTAAGTTTATATCACTTGAAAAACATGCATCTGGTTCTGTCAGATTTGAAGATAATACAACTATAAGTATTGCTGACAAAGTCACACTAAGATTAGACAATGGAAAGACTATAATAAAGAATGTTCTATATGTTGAGGGATTGAAACATAATTTGATTAGTGCGAGTCAAATGTGTAAATAAGGGTACATTATAACCTTTGATGATAACGGGTGTAAGATCAAAAAAATATAAATAGGTAAGCTTATAGCCAAAGCCAAGAGGACTGAAAACAACATGTACATTTTGAAAGAGATCAACAAGGAGAAATGTCTTATGAACAAGTTAGATGAAAATTGGCTATGAAATAGGCGATTAGGTCATGTGAAATTTGATAATATTGTGAAGATCATATCGAACAATTGTGTGAAGAACATGCCAAGAATTAAAGCAGACAAGGAGAAAATTCAAGACCAAAGAACATGAATCTACCACAAGGCCTTTACAGATGATCCACACTGATCCTTTTGGACCTATGAGAACTCATAGTACATCAGGAGATTATTAATTCATGATGCTAATAGATGACTATACAATATACAATTGGGTTTCTTGTTTAAGGAACAAATAATAAGAACTTGATGTACTCAAGTCGTTCAAAACACTTATAGAGAATGAGAAGAGTGGAAAGATTAAAAGCATTAGATAATATAAAGGAGGATAATTTTGATATTATTCCTTTGATGATTTTTGTGAAAATCATGGTATTAGGAGGTAGTTCTCAGCTTATAGAACACCTCAACAGAATGGTGTAGTAGAAAGAAAGAATGGGACTTTTAAGGAGATGGATAGGACCATATTAAATGAATCCAAATTACCTAATGTATATTAGAAAGAAGCAATTTGTATAGCTATCTACATACTCAATATATGTAAGATAAGGGTAAATAGCGATAAGAATCAATATAAGTTATGGAAAGATATACATATAAATGTAGATCACTTTAGAGTATTTGGATGCAGATTATTCATCAAGAGGACTGAAGAAAATATAGGAAAATTTGACTCTAGATCTGATGAGGGTATATTTTTAAGATATTCTTCAAAGATTTCATTCTACATATGCTACAATAAAATACTACAGACGATAGTTGAAAGTGCAAGTGTAAAGTTTGATGAGTCCTATCCCATGATATCCAAATATAGGTCAAAATAAACACCACAAGTGATATATTACAAAGAAGAAGATTTTGTGATTACAGTTGAATAATAATAAAAATAAGAAAAACAAGACACCAAAGCTCCATCAATACCGATCAGAAGAGACCATCCTGAAGATCAAATCCAAGAAAAAAGGATGTTGGAATAATAAGGAGAAAGTTGGTAAGTATTCAAAACCAAGATAATACTACTTTTTAATCTAAAATTGAGAGTAAAAGTGTTGAATATGTAAGGATGAATTCTATGAATGAAGAGCTTGATCAGATTGAGAAGAATAGTACTTGGGAATTAGTGTGGAGACGTAAAGGAAAAATTTCATTGGAACTAAATGGGTGTTTAGGAACAAACTTAATGAAAATGGAGAAGTTACAAGAAATAAAGCTAGGATGCTTTGTAAAGGATATGCTCAGGCTAAGGGAGTTGATTTTGATGAGAATTTTTTACCAATATCTAGAATGAAATCCATTAGATTGGTTTTAGTATATGCAGGGTATAAATCTTTTAAAGTGTACCAAATGGATGTAAAATATACATTTATGAATGAAAATTTATAAGAAGAAGTGTACATTGATAATCTGGATGGTTTTTCTTTTACTAATAAGAAATATTATGTATGCAAACTGAAAAAGGAACTTTATGGACTAAAACAAGCCCCTAGGGCTTGGTATGGAAGACTAGATAAGTATTTGACTGAACACGGTTTGAAGAAAGGAGTAGATGATAATAATTTATACATAAAGAATGAAGAAGGACATCTATTGATTGTAGTAGTGTATGTGCATGCCATAATATTTAGAGGAAGCAACAAACATATGACTCATGAATTTGTTGATGTCATGAAAAAGGAATTTGAGATGTCAATTCTTAGTGAACTGTCCTTTTTTCTAGGACTACAGGTCAATCAATCAAAGGATGGTATATTCATTTCATAATAAAAATACATAAATGAAATGTTGAAAAGTTTTTAAATGGAGGAGTGCAATCCTATTGGAACTCTTATGATTACAAGGTGTAAATTAAGAAAGGATGGAAACTCTCCCAAAGTGAATCAAACATAGTATAGAACTACGATTGGTAGCTTATTATATGCTACTGATTAAATACCTGATATTTTATAGGCTCTGGGGATAGTAGGTAGGTTTCAAAAAAATATGAAGGAGACACACTTGCAAGTAATATAAAGGATTTTTCAGATATTTTAATGGGACTACAGAATATGGCTTATGGTACCCAAGGAATGAGAAGTTTGAATTGAGAGATTTCTATTATGTTGATTGGGCAGGAAACATTGATGATAGAAGAAGTACTAGTAGAGGAGAGTTTTTTGTTGGTAAGTGTCTTGTTTCTTGGTTGATAAAAACATAATATTTTGTAGTAGCTCTTTCCACATGTGAATCTGAATATATAACAACTGCATTATGTTGTGCACAAGTTCTGTGGATGAGGAATACCTAAGAAGACTATAAGGTGGAGTGTGATGAATCTACACCTATTTAATGTGACAGTACAAGTGCTATCAGTGTGTCTAAGAACACTATATTGAATTCTAAAACCAAGAACATTCCAATCAAATATCATTTTTCAAGGGATCAGGTAAGTGAGAAAATGATCAAGTCAAAACATGTGTATTCCAAGGAAGAAGTTGTAGATATCTTGATCAAACCACTCCCAAAAGCATCATTTGAGTTTCTAAGACTAAATTTAGGTGTGATTGCTACCCCTGGTAGTCACTAAAAGAGCCAAGGAAATTGAGGGAGGGTAAGGTAAATGAATAATATGCTCCAAGAAACTATGAAGAAGTGTAAAGGAAGTCATGTCTGGAAAAGTGAAAAAGGTGAGTTTTTCAGTTGATATGCATTGTTGTAAGCATATGCGTGGATGTTGGGTCTATAGTGATGTTTTAGACATGAGTATGGAATATTAAGGAAATACAGTCTAGAGTGATGGTGTACATTCTTGATGAAAGACTGTGGAAACTATGTAAGTGCATCAAAGCCAAGGTATGTCTCTGAGTTTTATCTCTTGAAGAGGTAGATGAGTAATAAGGTGAATAATGTTATGTTGATGACTATGTATGAATTTTCATGGTGTGTGCATAAGATGAGGGGGATTATGAGTGCATATAACCCTTGAAATGTAAATATAAGAGTGTTTATAGTCAGGTATGATTGAAGAAACACATCATGATGGTACAGTATGCAATAGCATGTTGTGTACTGTAATGATGAGCTAAAAGTGGCTAAAGATTTCTTGAAATAGTGCCAAGTGAAAAATGAAATTCAATCAGGTGTTTAAGGTGACAAGAAGGATAGTTTAGCAGATTGTTAGATTGATTGTCAGGTATATTCAAAGGGGGAGCAAGTCATGATGATTCAATAAAGTTGTGAAGACATGAAAACAAGGAAATGAACATTGAAGAGTTGCTTTAGGTTTGTGGTGTTGATGGTGACCCATTTCCATGGCATTTGTGTAAGGTATGTGACTTGAATATTTACATAGAATATTAGAGGTTGTTGGTATGTTGATAGGGGAGTAATAAGTTGATGTTTCATGTGATGAGTGTGCTCTTGTAGAAAGGAAAAGTATGGCATTTTTGGTCTAAAGGGATGCTTCAAAGCTCTAGGTCCTAAAAGTTGTTTACGCAGTATGTGTATACAAAATTCAAGTTAGATTGTGGGTGTTTTCAGTTGAGACAAGTTTGGTAAAGTTTCAAGCATGTTGTCTTTACTCATCATTAAGATTTTTGGCTTGTGTGTGTGCTAAGATATGCTTCTTCCTAGGGGAAGATGAAATGATCACAAGACATGATGAAGCCAAAAAAGAGTCAAGAAGAAGGAAAAATCACTATGAGCTTGTCTATTGTCTTTGGTTGATGTTTCTAACCAAGAGGTGATTCCAATAGGATGATTAAGATGAATAGTATGTGTTACAGGTATGTTCTTTGTCATTAATGTAAAAAGGAGGAGAAGTACTAGGTTTTTTTCCATCAATGACAAAGGGGGTTATTGTTGGTATGTGTGTATGCTTGTTTTTCATTGATGCAAAAGGCACAATACACATTAATGAAAAAGGGTGATGTAAGGAGTGCAAGAGTAAGTTTGTACTGATGAGATTTCATGAACAGACAAGGAGTGACATGAGTGCAAGAGTGAAGAAGGTGAGGATTTCTTGGTCCTAGTAGGCCTAATCATGAGGCCTAAGTTGGCAATGACATATGGATGATAGAGATGCATGAAATGGCTTGAGAAGCATGGAAGAGGCATGGATGGAAATAGGAGAGTGTGTCAAGACACTCATATGGGTATCAGGAGGTGATTGCAAGGTGTGAGAAGGTTTTATATGCCTTCATCTAGACATAGTCTAGGTGCTTGTTGATTTAATGGAGTATGATCATAAGTTGTAGAGATATGTGGGATAATAAGGGCATGCAAAGGAGTGAGAGATGTTGTATTAAGTATGTTAGGGCCTTTTTGAAGAGGTTTTAAGCTATGGTATGATGTTCACCTGCTATGTTTTGGTCTAGACATGACTTATTCCTATGACCTAGTTAGGAAAGTCTTAGTGGGTGAGAAGGTACAAAGAAAATTATGATCAGGTAAGCATTGGAGAAGTTGAGAGAGGTTTTCTTGGAGTTGTGGGTTAATTTTAGGTCTCTATGATGATAATTTTTCAAGATATAAGGTTTTTGGTCTTACTGAGCTCTAGAAGGCATGATTTTAGCTTGATATGAGAGAAATCATCTTGGTTGGCACATGTAAATTTTGAATGGGACCCTAAGCCTTTTAGTGATGTTGGGCATTGAGTTAAGAATAAATCAGAGTTAGAATGAAGTTAAATAAATCCCTAAGCTTTATGAACGATTGTTAAGAAGCTAAGGAGGTAAAAAACCCTAGTTAAACCCTAGTTCATGAGAGATGGAGGAAATATTATTGTTGTGAGCTCATAATGAATTGAATCATCAAATGTTATTAGTAGAGGATGGAGAGGAATCTGAATATTTTATATGGTGGTGTTTTGGTGTCTTGATTGTAGGTGGAGCCCACTCAAATTTACATGTTTTCAAGAAAGTTTGATTTTCTCTTAGGTTTTCCATTTGACCTATGATCTAAATTTGTGTTTATGAGTAGATTGGGATATATTATATATATTTTTAGGTGATTTCAGAGCTTTGTGAAATCATTTGATGGTCTACAAAATTCCAAATATGAAGACTGGTTTTTAGGTCTAGAAGGTCGTTTTTAGCAGTCGTGGAGAAAGAAGGTTCTTGGGCATGTGTGGATTAAGTTGATGAGTCTAATGGCTATGGATGAGTGTTTTAAAAATCCAATATGACATGATGTATGCTTTGGTTGAGGTCGGCAAGTCATATTTTTTTGGCATGGTTGAGGTCACAAGTTGACCTACTTGACAGGGTTTCATGACAATATAGGTTCCTTAATGAAATTGGTCTAAAAGAACAATATATTGACTTGGTTGATGATGCATATCCATTGGATAATGATGAGGGGATAAAATTGATCCTATTACATGCATTTATAGGTATTGAAAGTGTCATGAAGGGTGTAAAAGGGTCCTAGTTTCAATGCCGGTTTTTGGGCAGCATATGTAGCTTGAAAGAGAAATTTATTTTGATAGCTTTAAGGGTTGAGTCATTATTTATAACATGTTTATAAGTGTTTCTTTGATCAATGGATTTCCAATGTATTTTTCATGCCATATTTGAGGTTTTTTGTGAGATATAGGTCTTCATATTTGAAGACTAGTCTGTTGGAGATGCTCAAATTGTTTACAAAACAGTCTTAATTGTTGGTGACTTGGAGAAATTGAATGATGTCGAGGTTCCTCGGCTTGTGGGAGATTTTAAGAGGATGTCATGGAAATTTTTGAAGCTTATGGTGTATTTAAAAAGATAGTTTATGCCCTTGGATTCTATGGACTGCTCAGTGGAGAATTATTTAGTCTTCTTGGTCTTGGATCAAAGCATATAATTTTGTCCCACTTTTTTGCACTTTTTGTACATTCAGAAAAATATGTTCCACAACAAAAACATGACCAAACACATATAAATTTACCAAACATATGTTTTTAAGAGATTAAATATATTAAGGTGCATGGATCCCAGAATTTACTTGATTTTTGTAAGAATTTCTAGTATTTTTAAATATTTATTTACTTGTCATATTTTAATATATTTTTGGCCACCAAGTGGGACACACTTATATGATTTGACCCTCTTATTGTGCTTATTGAGTGTCTTGGTCCTATGCCGAGTTATATGGGTCTTCGTTGTGATTTTATATGGTGTTGTAGATGTAATTTGATGTTGGTATAACTGAAATTAATGGCCATGTCCGACCTAGTGGTGTTTTAGGAGAAGAATTGTGTATTTAATTGAGTGTATTTGTTCATTTTGAACTAGTTGTGAGTGATAGAAAAGTATGAGCTTAGAGATAGTGTGTTATAGGTACGAGGGCATCAGGACAGAACTAAAAGAAGGTATGAAGTATTGATGGGAGTTGATAAGCTAGTTTGCAAGGTCAACAGGCATAATCGTCCCATGAAGAAGAAAGTTTGAGTGAAGTAGGAGAGAGTGTGTTTGAAGAGGGTTTTGAGAGAGTAAAAGCTTGAAATTTTGATCACTATCTAGTTGTAGCAAAAAAAATACATCAGTGGTCTTCATCTAATCAGGTGGTTGAGTTGGTGCTTTGATCACCTTATGGGGTTGTAGCCTCCTTCCAGGAGTGGGTTCCTATGTTAAAAATGGGTGGGTGATCCTTTTGAAGTGGGTGCTTCACTAAACAAATCTTGTGTGATGTGTCATATTCATGTAAGTATTTTGGTTTGAGTAATATAATAAAATGTTTCATTGGGTTTTCTTACCCTTGAGGGTTTTACACTTAATATATTGTGTTCTTTTGTAATCTCTTGGCTTATTCTCTTATGAAACTGTTGGTGAAATAATTTGTTATATGGAAAATCAGGTGTTTACACCAACGTTCATAGGACTAGGTCCCTCTTCATTGAATAGGTTAGATCCCATTTATTGAATGTAAAATAATATTCTCCTATATAAATGTTGTGGGTTGGACAAAATAGGTCAGGGATCCAATAGAAACACTTCACTAAGCCTATGGAAATTTCTTACACGGGGTGTAAGGGAGGAAATTGCAGTGATGGAGGGGTAAAGGAGATAAATTAGACAAAGGGAAGGATATTGCTGTGAGTGAGAAAATTGTAAATTTCACACCCAATAATCAGAGTAGTTCAAAATTAAATTGGAGGAAAGCAAAATGAAGCCATTAGTGAGACAAAAAAACCCACATAGACACATAGTTCTCTGAGGCCCATTTATCGAAGATACAAAGATATTTTTGACCACTATACTTACAAAGTGCATATTAGAGAGAAAATAGAGGAACATATGAAAAGAGAAAATGGAAGAAATGTAGATTTAATTTATTGTGTAGTGATGAATACAAAATATCAATCAATCTACCACAATTCAAAATTTCTACCAAGAGCTAAAATTCAAGATTTTAGGATTTCAAGATCCTTTGGAATGGAGAAGCCATCTCAATTTATGGCCTTTTGAATTGACCTTTCATCTCTCCCAACAAGACTCTTCATATTCATATTCCACTTGAAACCTTTCAAATACCTCTAAAAGAGAAAAATTTAGTATCTCTTATAATTTTGAGAGAATACTTTTACAAATTCAAAATATTGTCCCTTAAGTGAATAGGAAAAAATACCATGATTTCATACAATGAAGAATTAAAAGAAAGTGAGAGAAGAGAATAAGGGAAGGGGATTTATTAAACTTGGCAAAGAATCTCCTTGTAATGAAGAACTTTCTGAAGATGATCATAGTATTCTCCTTTTGCATGATGCATAGACACCCTGGATCACTAAATTAGTGTTTAGAAACACTGTTTCAATACCACCCAATGCGAGCTTGAGATGAACACAAATCTCACCCATGATGATGCATTCCTGATATCATAATGAGAGTGATGATCACTATCATATTCCTTAGGCTTTCAAAATTTTAGTTCACAATGATCAAACCTCTTGAAATTTGCATCCATGTTCTGCACGCTATGTAACAAGATTGTAAATTTGGCCTTTATTTATCTGAGAGAGGTGAACCCAATCCTAGCTCACCGAGATCAAATCAACTCACCGAGCTCAAATCCACTAGCTCATTGAGAGATGATGATGAATCCACCTAGACCAATGAGAAATAATGACCTATTATATTGAATTTTAGCTGAGCTTTGACTCTTTTTGAATCTCCTATGACTGCATAATGTCCCTGAATTTCTCCTGCTACGCAACGAGATGTTCTACCATGCTTTTGGACAAATATGAACTCAAAATGATGTTTCTAAGACCTATATGGAGGTTTAATTTCTCCATTTAAGCTATGAGATCATCCCATAACTATGTGAATAGTCCAAAAATAGGAAAGATGGGTGAAAATGGAGTCATCTGCAACTTTCTACACCCAAAATGAAGACTTTCTATGTTCAGCAGGTAAGACGAGGACCTGCTATTTTGGGACATATTACATATTTTCTCAAATATGACCTCTTGAACCATCTGGTGCATTCCAATTTCCATTTTTTGGTGATTTATTTCTAATTTTATCCACTTTCATTTTTTAGCAGGTACTTTTTCCAGACCTGCTATTTTGGGAAAATTACCAATTTTCTATGCCTTCTATTTTACATTATTTCTGGCTGTTCTGGGTGATCCGAACTTAATATTCAGGGGACTTACTATTTTTAGCATGTGGAGGGACATACCATATTATATTTTTATTAAGTGACAAAAATGGCCTCGGTTTGTGATGGAAACATTATTTTTGGATTCGGATCTTCATTGCGATCTCATGCTATAAATTTCACTGTGTTTCACCCACCATATTGCTTAGAAATAAAAAAGAATTTTTTTCTTAGTGAGGATTACAAGCCCAAAGCTACCATGTCAGCCATTAATGGATTCAATAAGCTTCATATATCACAGATATTCTTTAGAGGAGAAAAATAATCTTAAACCTTGGTATAATCAATTCTTTCGTTCACCGGCAGTGAAAAATCTTCCTTCTGGAAACCATGGATGATCTGAGGGGAATTTGACATGTTTTTCAAGGTTTAATGGAAGTTTTGTAGCAGCCTTCATGGATATCTATAGGAAATATTAAGGGGAAATGAATTTCAATGGATTTTATACATTATTCCGGCAACACCTTTCTCGCATGCACGTGGAAAGAAGAAGCACGATAATTAGAATTTTTGCAAAGTTTTTTTATTTTTGATCATCTTGAACATGGGTGAATTTTTGTTTCCCAACTATCCCAATGGGATGGGACAGATGGGGTAGAAATTTTTTCCCTCACATTTTCTTGAAAAGTGTCATTCTGTGATAGCTTAGTCGAGGAGAGAGAAAGAGAAAAAAAAGCACCCGAGAGATGAGACTAGATCATATGAGGAACTTGGGAAAGGTTTGAGCATGGGTGAATTTTTTTGTCCCAATTTTCCCAAGGGGATGGGAAAATTTGTGAAATTTTTTTTTCCCTCACTTACTGAGGACAAGTTGTGGAAGCTGATTCGACGAGATGGAGAGGAGAGGAGGCTGAAAATTGGCCTATGGAGCCTTCCCGGGGTCATGTGAGGAATCAAGGGCCAAGATGGGCATGGGGAGATTTTTTGTGTTCCAAATGTACCAAGGGGATGGGACAAGAAAGTGCACCCTCACCTGGAGGTGACAAGTGTCACTTTGTGATTGCATGACCAGAAGGGATGGGACTAGGTGAGAAGAGGCTTATCTTGCAACTTTCGACTTTGTCAAGGTCACATGATGATCTAGGGGAGTTAATTGGAATTGGGAACATTTTTATATCTCAACTATACCAAGGGGATGGGAAAAATGGGACACAAAAGTGTTCCATCATCTGGTGATGACATGTGTCCACCCTTGAAATTGGCTAAGTCCCAAAAGCTTACCTTGGAGAGAGAGTTGACGACAAAGTTTTTGGATGATCTAGAGGTATTTTTTGGAACTTATTTATATGAAATTTACTCCATTTTTTTTAGAAGAATGGGATGGGTCCCATGCTCTACTTCTGCATGTAACTCCGTGAAAAATAACATTTTTTCTTGGGACCACATTTCTTTTTATTTTTCTCTAGTGTTCTTCTGAGGATCTTAAGCAGACTCTTATTGTTAGATTTTGCTTGGTTATTCCCTTGAGGATTATAATTTTATGCATAAGCCAAAGTAATACCATACTCATTACATATTGTTGCCAATGGTTTAGACTTGAAACTCATGGCATTGTCAGCAACTATCTTAGTAGGCACCCCAACTCTGTAGATTATGTTATTGAGAAAAAAGTACATGACTACTTGATGAGTTTCCTTCTTGGTTAGAATGGATTCAACCTATTTAGTAAAGTAGTAAATGACTACTAATATACATTTATGAATAGCACTTGAAGAGTCTAATATTTCACCAATAAATTCCAATCCCCATTATTTGAGTGGATATTCTATTGACACAGGCTACAAGGATAGGGCCCTAGAAGCTTTCATCCTTCCAGAAAAATGTTGATAACTCTCACATATTCAAACCAACAAGGTTGTATCTTTGAAAATGAAGGCCACCAATATCTCGCCCTTAGAATTTTATGAGAAGTAACTCTTCTATAAAAATTTCCTCCACACACTCCCCATTAAATTTTGTAATTATTTTAGGTGCCTCTTCCTCAATGATACATCTTATCAAAAATTCTTATGGATTCTTCCAAGTCAGTCAATGATCATTCAAAATATACTTTTGGGAAACCAACTTGAGTTTCTTTCTTTGATTTTTGTCTAAGTGCATAGGGAAATTCAAGTTCATCAATTAATATACTATATCTTTATACAAAAATGAATTTCTCACCTTTTCATGAAGGTGTGGCCCATCTTCTTGAACATTTTGTATCTCCATCACCTATAAATTGCTATCTGCCATCAATCACGTTAAGCCCAATCCTCTAACCAATTTTTTGGTTTGAATCTCCATGTCATATTCTTGAAGCTTGTTCACCCATTTGCATATTTTACTTGAAATTTCCATTTCTAATAAAATGTATTTTACCATTGTATGGGGTACATAAGCTATGAATTTGGAGCTTAGAATGTAAGGTCTAAAAATTTTAGTGGCTTTCACCAAGGAAAAAGCTTACTTTTCCATGATGGAATATTTTATCTCAGCTCCCTGTAAGGATTTTCTAAAGAAGAAAATGGGATTTTCATGCCCCTCATCATCTTTCTACAATAATACAAAAGCTATTGTATTATCAGAGGTAAAGGAAAAAATCTAAAATACTTTCTCATAATCAGGACTGGTTAAGATGGCGGTAGTCTTGAGTACCTCCTTTATTCCTTTAAATGCTTAAACAATCCTTTCCTTCCACTTGATGGTTTGATCCTTCTTCAACATAATTTTTATGGGAATAGTAATCTCAACAAATTTGGAGATGAACCTTCTTAAAAAAATTACTTGTCCAAAAAAGGATTGGATACCCTTTTTAGACATAGGGATAGGGAATTTATCAATTTCTTCCACCATTTCAGGATCTATCATCACTCCTTCTTGTGACAATATATGTCCTAATAATTTTTCCTTCTACACTCCAAAGTGGCACTTTTTTGGGTTTAATGAAATCCCATACTCTCTACACCTGATCAATATCTTTTTCAAGGTGCCCTAAATGGTCACCCTTATTTCTAGAGAAGAAATTTATATCATCTTGATAAACTAGTATGAAATCATTGATGAAACTAGAAATGACCACTTCCATAACTCTCTGAAATGTTGCAACAACATTCATTAGTCCAATAGGAATTCTAACATAAACACATGTTCCCCACAGGGTAGTGAAAGAAGTTTTGAACTATTATAATTGCTTTACCACCACCTTATTGTATCTCGAGAAACCATCCAATGTAGATAACAACTTAGATCATGTTACCTTTTGTAACATATTATCCATATTAGGCAATGGGTAATTATCTTTAAGAGATGATTTATTTATATTTCTAAAATCCACAAAAATCCTTATATCCCCATTCTTTTTTCTGTCTGGCACTAAGTTGGCAACCCATGAAGAGAATATAGTGGGCTGAATTATCCCACCATCTCTTAGTTTAGTCAATTCCTCTTGCATTTTGTTTGCAATAAGGGGATTGATTGGACTTTTCTTGTATTTGAAGAGATTGGAGTGGGGCACTAATGGTATCTCATGCTAAAACAAGTATTCTCTATAAGATTTCAATTCTGAATAAGACCATGTTAGATAGTCTTAATATTTCTATAGAAACTTGGTATAAGCTCGTTTTTATTCTTTATTCATACTACATCCAAGCCAAACCTTTCTAGGATTTTGAGAAGTTCCAAAGTTACATGCTTCAACACCTTTAGATACATAGATATGTTTTCTCACAACTCGGTCTGCACTATCAAAATTTGATTCCAGGCTGACAAGTCCTGTAAGAATAATATGTATCTTTAAATTCATTATATTTTTTCCAAAGAAGGCCTCCATTCCTTCATATAGCTCCACCATCGGTTTAAGATAAATGCGTTGATTAGTGAACTCATCTTTGCAAATTAAAAACCTCTAGATATGAGCATCATCCTAAAAAACCTATCAATGATGAATATTGTCAGGAATTGAGGGTCTGACTAGCAATTCTACTTCATAATGATATTAAGGAGATACTGTCTCATTTTTATACTGAGAAGCTAAGACAACCAATTTTTTAGTTTCTGCATTCTTAGCCCTTTTATGATAAAGGATATTAAAGGAATCAAATAATTCCTTCGAAGTCCCAAAATGCATGCTTATATTGTCTCAGCCTCTGGTTTTTAGTTGCATACAAATTCTTGAATTACTTTACAATTTATTTTATATCTCCTTTTACAACAACATTCTTAATCCCATGATTTTGTGCAAATTTTAAGCCAAGGAGCTATGCCTCATATTCAGTAATTTCGTTAGTAAATTCAAACTACAATTTCAAAGTGAAGTTAAAAGACACCTGATTTGAAGAATTTAGAACCACTCCAACTCCATTTCCAATATTGGAACATGTTCCATCAAAATTCATGGTACAGGGGACATTGACATCTTCAAGGTGTGCATTATCATCTATACAATGATCTTCAAAATCTACACTTCCTATGAATTTATCCAAATCTGTATCAATAAATAATACCTCATACAAGGCATTCAAGGGATCTTCAATAAGATGGAGCATTTTCTTTTCTCCATGCAATTTTACTAGTTTCTCTTCTAATGGTATAGAGTCATAAGAAATGTTCATCTGAACATTACCTCCTACATTGACATCCCAATTTCTTAATAAGAATATACCTCATTTAGAAGGGTAATCAACTATAATTGTATTCATAGTTAGATATTTTCCATGATATGAAGAAATTTGTACTACTAGACCTATGGCATACCCAAAAATAGGTACCTATCTTGAATCCATGGCATATCATCTCAAAAAATATGTTTTTATCTTGATGTCTAATTCATTCATGACCTCTAAAGGCATGATATTACATGAAGCTCTTGAATTTAACATAAAAATTGTAAAGAAGCTGCCCATTGAAAATCAAAGTAGTAAAGAAGGGATCCACATGTAATTGGGATTCTACTAAGGATGTGCCTAAATATACTTCTAGGGGTTCTTCCATGTTCTCCTGATCCCCTGTTACTTCAAGTTCAACTATGACAGGTGTAGTCATCATATTATTTGTACCCCTCTATTTGAAAACCATATCATCCTTCAGCCCCAAGTATTCAAATGCTCTTTCTCTATGTTATGGAATTCTAAGTAGTTCCAAAATTGGGACCATGATCTTTATCTAACTTAGAATTCGAGCTATATCACATATAACATACTTTGGTAGGGTTGTATTAGAAGCAAGGGTGACAATATTTTGTAATGGGATGTTATCCCTTATTGCTTGGGAAGAAGTAGAAGTTTTTGGATTTGAAGAGATAAAGGGACCTTTGTCAAGTATATTTTTCTTGGGAGCATCTTTTGGGATGTTAGTTAGGAGGGAAATTTTTAGTTTAGGAGTAGGGGTAGGTCCTTTAACATGTATGTTCCTAAGGTTATACTCTTTTTTTTTAGAAACCACAAAATTCATTAATAACTTCCTATCCTCTTTAGAAGGGATTCCTCCATCATACTTGGAAGCTTAAATAATTGAGCCATATCTATATCAGCATTAACAATAGAAGGGAGGGATAATACATCATTTATGCAAGCCCAAAATTCCTCCATAGTTTTAGCATATAATAGATCAACTGAAGTGGCTCCTGACATTGAATCTTTTGAAAAATCCATCATGCATATGTCATCAAAAATAGCTTCATCAATCACATCATCATCTCCAACAAGTTTCTCACAAGGGGAGTGTGGCAATAAAAAATTATCACACCATTCAATGATGTGTCTTTTTCCACTAATGATACCCTTGTTGTTAATGGATTTGAGACTACTTTATTCTCTCTAAAATCTTGTTGCTTGTTTCGTGAACCTATAGGTATTTTCCCTCAGTCATCAACTCAGTGATCTCCTTTGAGAATATTCCCAAATATATTTTGTACTTGGACCTAGTGCTTAACTTGAGTATTTGAAACCAATCCTTTCTCTTCTCTAGCCAGCTTGTATGATATCTTTGACTACTCCAGCCAAAGTTTTAACCACCTCCTCTAGGTCCACTACCTTACTTACCTATGGATTCTCTAGATTAATCATCTTAACACCTTCCCTTTGTTAGGAATATGTAGTACTCACATGATTTGAGTCTACCATATGGAAAATATATATTACTACAGTATGTTAAATATTATGGTTGTATTGTATATTATATTTTTGAACAAAAATATATTCATAGAGCTTAGTTGTACCTGTAAAACTATTAACGTGTTATTTGGTTATATGAATTCCTTGTTTTTAGGGGGTTTGTTTTCTATTTCCATGGCTATATAATAGCCTTTGTAATAGTGTTGAATAATATAGAACATTATTATTATTTCCCTAAATAAAGCTTAGACCAAATTATTATTTGGTATCAGAGAAATTTCAATCATGGAATCTTAATATATTATTAGGGGCATATCCATTATAGTTTCTTGGTTTCCCTATAGAATGAGAGAATAATACAAGGGGTTTTGTAACATTGTTTAAGTATTGTTGTGATTAGAGTTAGTGTATTTGAATATTTCAAAATCTAGGTTTGAATAGAAGGATTGTCATTCGATCTTTGAGCTTGAGGAAAATATAGTAATATCAAACTATGATGTGCCCTCTTAACATTTTCATCTTGACAATTCAGTTGTGTGTCTTTGTTCCATTTGTTTACATCGAACTTGCATGAAAATACAAGTCATCATTAGAGCATATAATTAGTTTGTATTTAGTTATGGTTCTTATCTCCATGTTGCAAATTTGTCAAGTTTTAAGCCTAGAAAAGAACATATCTGATTTTTTTATTTGTTACTAATCATTCCACCTCTACCATTTCAATCATCTTGGCTTCTTCTTCCTCAAAGTCCAAAATAATTGCATTCTCCAGATGGTGAAATATGACTTAGTGAAGAGGAGTCTAACATACCACTGTTAAGGTAGTTTCATAAGTCCTACTTGGCATATGCATCATACATGTTATTTCTCCTTATTGGTGATCTGTGTTGCACTCTTTAAATGACCCCAAAATTTTACTTTAATCTTTGTTAAAACAAAAGTAAGTCAAAGATTCCCAGCACCAGTTAACTGTCATAGGAAGTGGAAAACATATGGAGAGAAGTTGAAGATAGACTTGGTCTCACAATTTCAAGGAGTGGCTGGATCAATTGACTTAATCCTACCCCTTTTATCCTTAATGAGATGGATGAATTTTTATTACCGAAAAATAAAACCCTCTGATTTTCTTGCATGTAAATTGAATGGGAAATCATTTTTTTTGGGAAACATGGAATTATCTCAAGGTGTGGGACCATGAAACCGAGAAATTTCTCTAGAGAAGGCTGGTTCCTCCTCCTAATATAATGCAAAAAACTACTCCTAAGGAAGGAAATACAGTTATCTACTCCTATTCTATGATTCCATGTAACTAGGAAGAAAGGAAAGGGCATGGAAATGAGAAATCCTAAGCTAATGGGGTGATAACAACATGAAAAGGGGGATCAATCTCCATGAGGGAGAAATGAAAAATAAATTAAGGAAGAAGAGGGTAGACAAGTGTGCCACAGATCCAAAATAAAATTCAAACTCTTATTCCTATGGAGCACAACAGAAAAGAAAACATGCAAAAGGAGAATAAATATGCACAACATAGCACCAATGCAATAGAGAGGCAAGACAATGCAATAAACACAAGATACGGTAGTTAATAACCAAAAAATATGAATTTTATTGCCTTATAAGGATGCAAAGTCCATTAAAATGAAGCAAAAAAGAAATAATCACCCAACAGAGGTCCATATATGAGGCTTATAACTCATATTTGTTTGGGACACCATTTTGAATATATAGAAGAAGAAGAGGGGATATATATGAGGCTTACAACTCAGATATGAGGCTTCCAATAAAAATAAGTTGTATATATAGAAGAAGAAGAGGGGATAGATAAAATTCAAAATTAAGCAGCTCACCCACTCACACAACCACCAAGGTCCACTCAGCATTAAAGTTTACAGACCCAGCATGGGCATAATTAGGTTTTGAAGAGCCCATACCCAAAACGACCACGCGATCATTTTTTACTATTATGGATCATAAACATACATTATTATGACCAAAATACTCCCATCATATAGTAATCCTCGATACCTTTCTGATGATTTAAATTTTGTCTTATTTGGATTCTTGGATTAAAAGTTATGGCCATTTCAAGTCGCGCGAAAAAATTGTCATTTTCCTTTGTTGCACAATTTTTCCTTTGTTACATGGCTTTTCCTTTTTTTCATGGATTTTACTCATTTTTCACCAAGTATGGATTTATTTGAGCATGAAGAAAAAGATATCAATGCCTTAAACCATAGAAAGTGCCCAAAACATGAGAAATATCTGCTTTTACTAGATTCTTCATCAAGGTCCTATAAAATGCCCAAGTCCATATTTCCGAAGTTAGCCAATTTGCAAGGGGTGCAAAATTGGATAAGAATTTGGTGACTCAAGGGGTAATCTTCTGCTAGATTAAATTGTCAGTAGTCTTGAAACATCCATTGGGCATGGAATCAACCTAACCATGAAAACTGATCCAAAACTTTGAAACTCGCCCCTGAATCCACCTGAAGCACTTCCTGATATTGGGACTGACTTGAAGCTCGAATTGACCATCTCATTATAATAATTTTTTGAAGTAAATTTTATGAGAGTGGAAAATTGTTTTGAACTTGAAATTTCACCTTCTTCCCACTGAAAACTATGAAGAAACTGAAAAAAGTAGCAAACCCCATCTGGAATACATACCACTTGATCCTGAATTCTGATCTTGTTGGCTTGAATGAATGCACTCACTTAAAACTATCCCAAAATATTATTTTTACAAGTATGAATAAAACTAAATAGATTCCTTGGAAAAGATGAGTATTGTAGAGTTTTGAATTTCATGTTGACTGGATGGATACTCTTGAAACTATGTTAAAATATGATTTCCCCATGAACACTACCTCCTTTGTCTTTCAGATAGATTGTGTAGCAGCAATAAAACACTTCAAAAGATATGTATAAAATAGAAAATCATGCATGTTCCAAGTGGAAACATGCAGAGTGTGCACAAACACTTCTTCTATTGAAAAAAAACCTACCCTACCCTACTCTAACTTGACTGAAAAGGAGCTAAACAAAACCTATAATAGGTTATGAGAAATAACATCCTTTCCTCACAAAATGCAGCCATGTGATCTATTTGGAAAAAAAATAACATGGTGGGAATGAAAGCATGCCTTGCACTCCCAGTTTCTTCAAAGTATCAACTACAAAAATGATAAATACCTCCTCAATCCTTTTTGTATTTGGTTGGAGGGGTTGGAGCTGACCTTTAGGACTTTGAAGCTCTTTCTCATGCTCTGAAATGAACATGACTGGTGAAAACTCTAAATTCAATTCCAAATAATCTAAGTATCCGATTGGACAAGTGACATTTAGAACAAATAGACTAATCCTTGAAGTTTTCCGATATTTTTTGAATTCAACTCCAAAAATGGAGTTGGTAGACACAATTTCTTCTTCATTAGAGATGCTTGCAAGATGATTAAAACCCTGTTCTGCTACTGCAAACAACTCTGCCTCTTCCATGATGAGTGATTTGGAAATGGTGTCATCATCTTCTTCCTCATTCTCAAGCATGAAGTCTAAAATATCAAATTCATATCTTTCTTCCTCATAATACTGATTTGGGTAGAACTCTCTTCTTTTATTTTCTCCTCATGGTAAGTACTAACAAAATCAGATTCAATAAAAGATGAAGGAGAAGAAAAAACTACAATTTCATTTATGAAAAAAAGAAAGAAGATTTCTATGATATCTTCCTCATCCAAGCCTTTAGAATCTGATTTTTTCTCCTCTAACTCTGGTTCTTGTGAAGAAAAAATAGCAACCTTTGAGAATATAGTGCCATCATGCACACTACACTCAGAACACAAAGACTGTTGATCATATTCTTCTTGTGCTTTCTCATCAACAATAACAACCTCCACCTTTTTTTCTTTAGTCCCAACCTTTTTTGAAGGATTAACCAATTGTGGCGTCTGATTGGATTCAAATTTTGTGGCCCATTCCTTCAAATGTTTTACAAGTTCTTCTTTGTTGGGTTCTTCAACTTGTTGTCCTCTTTATTTGGTATTTTGATTTTTCTCTTCCCAAAATGGGTTTGGGAATGCAAGAGGAGGGGTGGGTTGGGATTTAATTGATTTTTTAAATGTTTACAATGAAGGGGAAGGTGTTACTTCTTCACGTGGGAAAGAGGAAACATAGGGACAAGATTTAAGAAAGATGGGAATTTTAACCTCATGCTTGGGTAGTTGGTTATGGATAAGCATTAAATACTGGTATGGTAAAGGTTTAGGAACATCCCATTAATAGGGTTCTCTAACCTTAGTCTCATTAGATTCCAATTATTGCAAAGATGAAATGAAACCAACCATTTGAGTAAAGGATTCACTCATTACCTCAAGTCTTTGTTGTGGGATGAACCAACTACGTATAAGACCTCCCCATTGATATGGATTCCTAAACCAAGTTGTCTAGCTTGTAATATTTGTAGTTTCTCTTTAACATCTTACAATATCTACTCCATTCTTTAAACGCTTCCCTCAAATTCACCTTCATGTGTAAGATGGCCTCCAAAATCTATATACTCTGACTCTTAAATAACTCCATGGTTTGATGAATGACCAAAATGATTTGCATAAGCTCATAGGGATATGCATACTCAATCTGATTTTGTCCATAACACTGATCTGAAGGTGTGTTACAGTAGCTTGAAGAATAATTTTGCAAGGTTGAAGGTGGATTTAAATGGAAATTTTTCTATAAATGATGGTTCCAACGAGTAAATGAAATCATAATTACACAACTTCATGGAAAATCAAAATGAAATCATGGAAAGAAAGGAAATGGTCTGTTGAATAAGAAAAATGGGTTGTTTGGACCAGTGTAGTTGCTAGATGTGATTGAAAATGCCTCCAAAGGCTGAAATATCACCAAGAACACATCCACTTGATGAAATGAATATGTAAAGATCTTCAAATTGGTCCCACTAGGTGTACCAAAATTGTTATCACCAAAAACAACACCCTCTGATTTTCTTGTATGTGAATTGAATGGGTGATCAATGTTTTTGGGAAACATGGAATTATCTCAAGGTGTTGGACCATGAAATTGACAAAATTCTCCAGAGAAATTTGGTTTGTATTCCTAATCTAATGCCAAAACTATTCCTAAGGAAGGAAATATAGTTATCTACTCCTATTCTATAATTCTAAGATACCACAGAGAAAGGAAAGCGCATGGAAATGAGAAATCCCAAGCTAAGGGGGTGATAACACCAAGAAAAGGGGTATCAATCTCCATGAGGGAGAAATGAGAAATAAATGAAGGAAGAAGAAGGTATACAAGTGTGCCATAGACCTGAAAAAACATTCAAACTCTCATTCTCATGGAGCACAATAGAAAAAAAACTTGCAAAAGGAGAATAAATATGCACAACGTACCACCAATGCAATAGAGAGGCAAAACAATGCAATAAACACAAGCTAGGGTAGTAAATAACCACAAAACATAAATTTTATTTCATTAGAAGGATGCACAGTCAATTATAATGAAGGAAGAAGGCAAGAATCACCCAACAGGGGTCCAAATCTGAGGCTTGTAACTCAAATTTGTTTGGGAGACCATTTTGACATGGTGCCTTTTACAAAAATGGAAAAATATTACATTCCAATAAAAATGAGTTGCATATATAGAAGAAGAAGAGGGGGGAGATAAAATTCAAAATTAAGTGGATCACCCAGTCCCACGACCACCAAGGACCACTCAGAATTAAATTTTGCAAAGACAACATGGGCATCATCAATTTTTACACAAGCACTACCCAAAATGACAATGGGATAGTTTTTTGCAATTAAAAATCATAAAATTACATTATTGTGACCCAAACATACTCTCATCATGTATTATTCCTTAATACCTTTCTAGTGATATAAATTTTCTCTTGTTTGGATTCTCGGATCAAAAGTTATGGCCATTTCAAGTCGTGTGAAAAAACTGTCGTTTTCCTTTGTTGTGCAGTTTTTCCTTTATTGCGTTATTTTTCCTTTGTTGCACATATTTTCCTTTGTTGTGTGAGTTTTCCTCATTTTTACATTTTTTTACCAAGTATGGATTTCTTTGAGCCCGAAGAAAAGGAGATCAATGTCTTGAACCATAGCAAGTGCCCAAAATATGAGAAATACCTGCTTTTACCAGATTCTTCATGAAGGTCCTATAAAATTCCCACGTCCATATTTTTGAAGTTAGCTAATTTGCAAGGGGTGTAAAATTGTATAACATGACTAATAATGGTTTGAGGCTTTAGAAATCAGTGGATCAAGAAGGGAAGGAAATGTGTTTCAATTTCCAAGCTCCAACTGAATTCAACGTTTGACTTGACAACATTTGCAATGGATTTGACATCATTGAATGATATTTGAAATTTCCCCAATTGCATTTTCTTAAAATCCTCCATTTCCACATGGACATCTTCACCATTGTGATTCAATTTTGTCTTTACCATATCAATATTCTATTAAGTTTCATAGTTTTGTTTATTTAACATTGGTCAGAATATTATAAGTTGTTTGTAGTCAATTTAATAAAGTGTTAATGAGTCTTGGTATTGTCATAGTATTCAAGTCTTAATATAATGTTATTTTTAATAGATATTGGTTATTAAGTTTGTAAAATTAATTCATTTCATGTCCTAAAAGCAAGTCAAATATTTAATTGGATTTTATAGCAATATAATTTGTCATTTATAATTGTGTCATCCATCATAATTAAATGTCTCTCCATAAAAAGTTACTTCTCCATGTCAAGGTCATTTCAATGTAGAGTCCTTTTTTCTGAGTCAAAGTATCATCATCAAATTCATGAGTCATTGTAAAAAAAAAGTTATTATTTTTCATTGTTGTTAAAAGTTTGAAAAATTAAAAAAAATTGCTAGATGGACACATTTTCGGTGTTACCCGATGTCTGAAAAATAAAATGTTTCACATTTTTGGGGAAGAGAAAAGAATAATCACAATGTGGAAACTATTGAGCATCCAAGTAAAATTTAGTTGAGCTAGTATCATGTTATTGGAGGATGGAGGCACAAGAGGTTGGAGGTCAATTGACAACCTCTCAGCAGTAACCAACGACGGGGCCGCACGTAGCTGTGGTGGAATTTTGTGGTGTGAGTTGCTTTCATTTGTGTGCTTCATTTTCATAGTACCTATTTTACAGTGTGTTCCTATTTCTAGTTTCCAGTTGTTTTTTGTGATATTTTTGAAGATATTTCCTAATTAGATTTGTATTCGGTGAGCAGTGTTTCCTACATAATTCCCTAAAGGAAAAACATAGTGAAAAATATCAAAGCACAGAGAAAAAGCAACATCATGATATTTGGGTTGTTACTTGTCCTATAAAATCATCTATATGTTTGGGTTGTTGGTTTTTCTATAAAACCATCCTTTGTTGTGGTTGTTGGTAAGCCACTTGAAAATCCATCCTTTTTGAGGTTGTTGGTTGTCCTGAAAAAGAATCCTTATTGGTTGGTGGTTGTCCAATAAAACCATCCTTGAAGATTGTTGACTCTCCTGCAAAACCATCCAGATCATGAGCATGTATGAGTGGAAAGCTGCGAAATAAGTGAGATTTTTTTTCTCCCATGTTCGCACTAAGGGGGGAATGCTAGGAATATGTAGTAATCACATGATTTGAGTCTACCGTATGGTAAATATCTATTACTATGGTGTAGTAATTTTTTTATTGATAAAGCAGGTTGAAGGGACCCATTCCATATTCATAAAGAAGAGGTCAGATCCTCTGGATAACAACAAGATTTTAAAGCCAAAGGTAAACAAAAACTACTTCTAAACGACGACTTACTAAAGTATAAGAAAAACCAAAACAGCCTAAACAAAAAAATTACTTCCCACGTTGCGATGGAAAATAATCCTCAATGCTGCCCATTCTACCCTTTTTGTTTTTTCACTTTTTTACTTTGAACCACTTACCTTGGTTATTCAAGATAACCAACACAAGTTCACTAGGAATTTCCGAAGCAATCATTTTATTCGACACAAAATCTTGATCTAATTCCGAACTTTCCGAAGTATGTCCTCTTTTTGTTCCACCTACAACTAGGTTATTTTTTTGAGTTCCCATCTCAGATTCCTCCTTCCCTGTGTCTACTTTATTCATGGGGTTTGGATAATTCAGAGCATCCTTAAAATTTGAAGCAAATACCAAATTAGGGTTAACAAATCCCCAACCGCTAGAGGAGGTCGATCCATTCTTTTTTGTAGATTTCTGGTTTTTGTTGAAGGGACAAGAGGCTTGTAGATGATCTGTATTTCTGCATAATCTACACCGGAATGCAATATTCTCATAGTCTAAGATCTGGCAGTGCTAAAAATTACCAAATTTAAGATTGATCTGATTTGGTAATCCTTTGCTCAAATCAAGGTCAATGCACATACAGGCAAAAGAAAACATACCCGAATGTGTTCTATCCAAGTCTTCTTTGATAAACTTACCCAAACCGTTACCAATATCCTCCAGGGCATACCATAGATGCAAGGGGAGATTAGGGAGCCTGACCCAAACAGGTGTTTTGGCAAACAAATATGTGTTCAGATCAAAATTTGGAAACCATGGAGTTAAAAATAAACCCACATGTCCCCAGAACCACAGACCATCTGTCAAACATCGTTGATAGTCTTCAGCTTCTCTAAAATGGACATCAAAAAATCCCTTAGAATAGAGGGATATTTCATACTTATTGGTCCAAGTATTGAATAGCCACTAGTATAGAGTAGAGGAGGAAGGCCAAAACCCGTTAAACCTACCAATCACTGTATCCCTTGATAAATTTTTTAAATATTCCTCCACCTCAGGGTTCTTGATGGTTACAGAGGGAATATACTCAGCCAAATTGACCAGGTAGGCTAGATTACTTGCTGTTTGTTTTCTCAAGGATTGTCCACTACTATTTTTGAGTATATCTTTGAAAGAGGTAGTCTTCCGGGAAATATCCGGAGCATGATGGCCTGTAGCACCACCGCCGCTGCGTCTGTTACAATATTTTTTCCCACCTATCCCCGACGAAGTCCCGAAGAATTTTAAAACCCTAGGGTTAGGGCACTATTCCTCCCCCTTCTTACCCCATCCACCATTACCGTGCTCATCACCACCTACCCAAAGATCCTCCACAGCCAAACTATGGATTTTCCCTCCCCCTATTGTGGCCTGCCTGCCCTCCCTACCTCTTCCTTCAGCCTTTCCCTTACTCCCCACCTTCGCAATCTTTCCCTCCATTCTCCCACAGTCGCTCTGTCCTTTTTTTGCACTCTTCTCCCAAGCCTCACTTCCTATCCCCCTGGTGTTGGAAATCATGGTGTAGTAAACATTATAGTTGTATTGTATAATATATTGTTTCAACAAAAATATATTCATAGAATTTGGTTGTACTCGCAAAACTATTAACGGTTTATTTGGTTGTATGACTTCCTAGTTTGTAGGAGGTTTGTGTTTCGCACATAATTTCATTCCGGAATAGAGTTGCTTCTATCCTTTCATTCTCTTGAGAAACAGATAAGGGTTAGGGCTAGGAGGAATACCTGTTGAATGTTGGGAAGGTGTGCGCGTACCGTAGAGAGATCAGATCAATTGTGAAGAACTCCTTTTTGTCTGGGAAGGACTACCTGTAAGTAAGAATACAAGACCACCAGATCTTAGTTAGATAATAGGTGAGGGAACTACCTTAGGCCCAAGAAATATTAGAATTCCTTTTGAAGGTGGTCAGTTCCCTATTCAATATGAATTAAAGCAAAATGCTAACAAAGAACTACAAGATAATACTTACTGGTTCCTGATGAAGATACAGGTCCAAGGAATGTGGTGGTGATAGTAAGGCTTAGTTGGGATGATCTGGTATTGGAAAGTGAGCTGATGAAGCTATCCTCATTCTTTTCTAATGCTTGAACGAGGGTGACAGCGATCCAGTTGCTCAGTTGTAGTCTTTGGCTCGATGCTCTTCTCTGCAACATCTTCTACTTGTTTCACTTCTCTTTCTCCTGCCAAATGAATTTCGGATCCTTTCTTTTTGGTTGGGGGAGGTCATTAACAAGGAACAGATGGCGGTTACGTAACCGACGGTGGTCGAGTAGGAACTGATGTCGGTTAGGTCAAAGTGGCTATTTTTAGTAAAATAGCCATCTTTCCCTCCTTTTCTCTCGAGGGATCAGTTATGGGCTTGGTCAAGTCATTATTAGGCTCGTTTTGGTGCGGGTGAGGGGTAATGAGTCATGGGTGTGGGTCTGGACCAAGTCATAGGTCTTAATTAGGTTGGTTTAGGGTTAGGGCTAGGTCATGGTGAGGTGGCGGGTTTGGAGATGTGGATTTATTAATTATAAGGTAATTAATAAATCATTAGGTGTGTAAGGTTTTAGGTGGTGAGGTAGGGTTAGGTTGTGGGATGAGATACGGGGTAAAGGGCGTCGTAAGACCCAAATTTGGTGTCTACATTTGCCCCTTGTTGTCGTGTAGCTTGTATTTTAAAGATGCACTGACAAAAATAAAAAGTGGTTGCCCCAGTTAAGGGTATAGGTAATCCCCCTCAAATCTATCATAGATTGAGGCGACGTGAAATCAGGGATAGGGTTGATAAATGGTGAATTATGATGAGATGATGGTAAGATGGTGGGGTAAGTTCAAGGAGGTAGATGCATGTTGAAATGCAGTAGTGCGACCAAGGTACACGAATTGAAGAGAAAAAAATCAATTCATAGGCAAAGGTCGATAGTTTATCCAAACAAGATTGATATAATCCTGGTATCCAAGGCATAGGAAGTAGCTCCAGGGGTTATAACAGGTAAGGTACCAGAACGTTTAGGCATGTTTGGCAGTACCAAATGGTTGGTTTGGTTGAGATAAACGTCGCGGTCTCGGTCTAAGAAAATCTGGTTGGTTGATCAATTCAAGTATCCTAGTCATGCTAAAACATGAACATGTGAGCTCGATGGAACAAACAGCTACATTATGGGTGGATAGAATCATAATTTGTGGGCTTCTGTCAAGGTACTTAATTAGTGTGGCTGTGGGTCAGGCTGATTGGTTGGTTGGTAAATTTTTTGATATTCGTAAGGTAAGGTTGTTGGAGTTGGTAAGGTATAGGTAAAGCGAGGGTTAGCTTACCCAAGCATTAGGGAACCGTGTCCTGATTAAGGTCAACATATAATCCTAGATTTGGGTAAAAGAGGCAAAAATGTCCCATAGTTGGAAAGAGCTAAACAAATCACGTATTATCATAAGATGAGCTTGAATCTATAGGTACCTTGCATAGGCGAGAAGTCGATAGGTGAAAAGAGTTGTATAATCACAATATATCAGATATACGCATGTCCCTTGAGTTTTTTTATTGTGAAGAATGGTGAGGTGAGGTGGATGGTATGGCTGGGGCGTAAAGAACTTGTTATAAGGTGATTATTCTGACGGAAGAGAACCAAACCAAAATAGACAAGTCCATGACTCAAAAGTACTTTTGAATACTGATTTTATTTTTCTGGATATAGACTGATCGGTGTGGGAAGTCTATATGGGATATGCATTTTGTTGTTCTTGAGGTCTTCACAAAGCTGATCAATGCGAGAAGCTTCTGATAGAGGCTGAATTTGTATAGCTGTCCTTCGAGGGAGCGGTCTACTTATAGTAGCAGATGCGGCTTTGCACATAGTTTTCCTTCAAGGGAACAGTCTAGTTTATAGTAGCAGATGCAGTTGTGCACATAGTTGTCCTTTGAGGGAACAGTCTAGTTTATAGCTTAGAGGTCTAGATGTCTATTTGACATGAAGCATCTCGTTTTGCAGGAAGTTTGACTCAAGAATATCCCAGAATTGTATAATTGAGAACTTGTTATTTTGATACTTTTAAGTCATAGACCAAACTAAAAAGGAGAAGGCATCTTTGAGAGGAGGTGATGATCAAACTACGTGGGTTTGATTTTACTTTGAGATGCATGACAAAAAAAATGTGTATGAGGTGGTAAATGAGCTCAAGGGACGAGCGCAAGGTAGATAAGAAGTGATGTAACACTAAATTCAATAATAGAATGGTCAGAGATGCAAGGCATTAAGGGGTTCAGGCTCAGGTTTACCATTAAGCGAAGCTAAACGATAAGTACCTGATCCGTAAGTGTGAGTGATAATGTAAGGCCTAATCTAATTAGGAGTAAATTTTCCACGTTTGCTCTTTTCTAGTTTGGTTACATGTTGATTATCTTTGAGGACAAGATCGCCAATCTTAAAGGTACACTCATGAATTCGCTTATCATAAGCATGCTTAGTGCGCTTCTGATAAATTTGTAGGTGGTCAAGAGATGTAAGAAGACGCTCGTCAAGAAGCTCTAATTGGGCTAACCACTCTTGGTGGAAGTCATCATTGGCGAGAATATCCTAAAGAGATATTTTGAGAGAAGGGATTTGTATTTCGAGAGGCAAGACAGCCTCGGTACCATACACTAGAGAGAATGGTGTGGCATTATTAGAAGTACAAATGCTGGTACGATAAGCCCAAAGGGCAAAGGGGATGTGATCATGCCAGTTTTTTTCCAGAATTGTTAACGACTTTCATGAGAATTTTGATTAAGGTTTTGTTAGAAGAATTTTGAGTAAGATGGGGCAAAGAGTTGTTGGACCAAGACAAATATGTCTGAGTCAGTTGGTGAGGCCGGAATTTGCGAGGCCAAGCAAGCCATAGTATCTGTAAATTTATTAGTTGAGCAGGGAATGGTTTGGATAGAATAATGAGAAAATGAGGTCAAAAGTGAATCCACGTAATGTTTGTACTTTTGAAGTTCCTCATTTTTACATTGGTAGATGTCAGTAACTTGATTTACTACCAATTGAGAGTCACCAAAAATATTAATAGACTTCACACCTAAGTGTAATGCAACATGGAGACCCAAAACAAGGGCCTCGTATTCCGTTGTATTGTTAGTGCAGGGGAAATCGAGCCTGAATGAAAGAGGCATAGGTTCACCTTCAAGAGGAATGAGAACAATGCCTGCCCCTCCACCACGCTGGCATTTAGATCCATCGAAGAAGAGGGTCATTGGATATGACACATCACTGAGTGAAAGAGTTGCGATGAGTTCATCAGGGAAAGTAAAATTGGTAAATTGTTCCCCAGGTAAAGGGGCTTCCGCGAGTTGGTCTGCGATAGTTTGTCCTTTGACTGATTTTTGGTGTACAAACTCAAGGTCGAGGTCAGGCGAGTAGCATAAGCCATCGGGTGATGCGTTGGTTTAGATGAGGTTTGGCGTACATATAATGTATGGGGTCAGCGTTGGTGATGACAAAAGTTTTGTGATTCAGGAGGTAATGTCAGAGTTTGGTGGCCACAAATGATAGGGCTAGGCACAACTTTTCTACGTGTGTATACCTAGTCTCGTAATCCACAAGAGTACGGCTTATGTAATAAAATTCTTGTTCTCGATGCTTAGAGTCATGATGTGCGAGCATGGCTCCTACAACATGGTCGGTGGCAGAAAGGTAAAGGTAGAAAGGGCGATCGTCCTGAGGTGGGATAAGAATGGGTGGCTGCAAGAGATAAGATTTAAGAGCCTCAAAGGCTTGGTGGCATTCCTCGCTCCATTGAAAGACAATGTCTTTTTTAAGGAGATGATGGAAAGGTTGACATCGGTCTGAGAGTTGTGAAATGAAATGCCGGATAGATTGGAGTTTTCCTTGCAAACTATGCAATTGTTTGAGGTTAGTGGGTGGGGGAATTTCTAGGATTGCTTTGACTTTAGCTGGGTCGACCTCAATGCCACGCAAAGAGACAATAAAGCCAAGGATTTTTCCCGAAAGGACACCAAAGACACATTTCTTTGGTTGAAGACGAACACAGTATTGTAACAGGTGATCGAAAATAATGGTTAAAACATCGAGATGTTCACTGCGATGTTTGGATTTTCCAAGAAGATCATCGACATAATCCTTAAGGATAGTGTGCATAATGTCATGGAAAATATAAGTCATAGCTCGCTTATAGGTCACACTAGCATTCTTAAGGCCGAATGGCATGACACGATAGTAGAAGGTCCCCCAGGGGGTAATGAAGGCGGTTTTATGTGGATCGGCCAGGGATACCAAAAATTTGATTGTATCCCAAGAAGCCATCCATGAGAGAAAGCATCTCATGGCCCGCAGTGAGATCAACAAGTTGATCAATGCTAGGTAAGGGGAAGTCATCGTTTGGGCAAGCGAGGTTAAGGTCCTGAAAATTCGTGCATATCCGAAGTCCCCTCATCGCTTTAGTGACAGGTACGACATTAGAAATCCATTGCGGATAGTCAATAGGTAAGATGAAAGAAACAAAAAGAAGGTGTTGAAGCTCTTCTTTCACCAAGAGGGCAATGCGTGGATGCATTTTTCTCAGTTTCTGTTTAACTGGTTTAGAGTCTGGTTTCAGAGTGATGTTATGGACAGCAATGTCAGGATCAATTCCTGGCATGTTGGCGTAGGACCAAGCAAAAGCTTGATTGCGGGCACAGAGGAAGGTAGTGAAGGCGTCTATTTCTAATGCGTCAAGAGATTGTCAGATCTTTACAATGTGAGGATCATCCTCCGTGTGGATGTTGATTTCTATAGTCGATTCATTCAACATAGTTTGGGTGTCAGATGGTAAGGCACGTTGAATATAAGAGTCATCCGCACCAAGGTAGGTGAGGATGGAGTCATCATCCTGGCACTCCACAACATTAATTGAAGGTGAATCTTCTTCGATCATATTTGGATACAAAAGGGGGAGAGAAGATGGGTCTTCACTATCGTGTTGATAAGTGAGAGGACCCAGGAAGATAGCATTCACGAAAAAAAAAGTTAGGAGGGATAGATTCCGGGTCTATCGACTCTGTGGGTGAAGATGGAAAAATGGGCGATGATGGTTCGGAAGGGGTGACTTCGTTGTTTTCCTGGATACAATTGACATGAGGTTTATTCGGTGTAGGTGGTTCAAAAAATCCAAGACCACGACGATCTTTGTGTTTGCGGGTAGTTACGGGAATGATCGTGTGTCGGCCTTGTTCATAAAGACCAAAACCAAAACCCTTCCAAGCACAACGTGTCAGGAAGGTGAGGGAAAAATGATGGTTGGTTAGATATCAAAAATCAGATTGGAAGGGAACCACACCAAGGGGAGGTTCAGGGGTGACAGAGGATGTGTCAACACCCCCATATGTTAGGTTGGTGCGGTAATTAGGTGGTCCGTAGGAGATCACCTCCCCCACACGACGGTCATAGGTAGGATGTGCATGTAACTGTCCGTACTCCTGTGGGGTATGAAAGGTGCTAACATTGTATAGGCGGTATTCCCCTAGTGTAAGGTGTTGAAAAACATCTACCAAGGGGTCTGAAGTTGGGATGTTGTCCGCGGGGAAGGAAGTGGTATTCGCGGTAGTGGGTTCAATTGTTGAAGGTGTGAGTGTGGTTAAGGTGGATGGTGGAGGTGTGGTTGAAGTAGATGGTTGGGCTGGATCAATGGGTGCCTTGACTGGTACAAGCACATCATTAGGGCGATATAACATATTGCAGGTTTTGAAGGGGGAAGCGTCAGCTTTGACGGTGTATGACTTCCCCTCATACTCGAATTTGATGCATCTATGTAAGGTGGAGGGAACGCATCCCATAGCCCAGATCCAAAGGTGGCCTAACAATATGTTGTATTGGAATTCTCCCTCAAGGACATAGAAGAGTTCAGGTAAGGTACGTGGCCCTACACGAATGTTAAGGATCATGGTGCCTAAGGTAGAAGTAATAGCATCATTGAATGAATGCAACATGGTGGGGTTGGCACACATGCAGCTAGGAGGGATATTCATCTGTTGGAAGGCTTTGGAAGAGATGATGTTTAGGCTAGCACCCCCGTCGATCATAACACGACGTACTCGGATGTCCCGGACGTAAGCCGAGATGAAAAGAGCGGGATCAGGATCTTCTGCACCAAAGATGACAATTTCTTCTTCAGAAAAACTGACAGCAGTGGCTTACTGTATAGGGACAGAAGTGGTTGTGGAGGTAGGTTGTTTGGTGAGAGAAGCGACGTGGTTGGGTGTTAAAATGGAAGCGATGGGAAAGGTTTCATTAGGTAGGACCTCTATCCCTTGAAGGATCTCAATTAAAGCTTGTCGATGCGATTCAGATGTTTGAATGAGATCATAGAGTGTCATTTTGACAGGAGATTGGTGAAGTTGTTTGATCATGGTGTGGTGGGAAACTCCATCAGAGACGGGATAGGCAGGTCCACGAATGACCACTTTTGGTGGTGGTGTGATCGGGATGGCAAAAGGAGAAAGAGAGGCCGCAGGTGTGCTTTCTTTAGCTTTTCCATTGTTTTTCTGACCTCGAGTAGCAATGTTAATCATGTTGATCTCATGAATACGAGAGGAGGTGGATGGCGGGGATAAGTCATTGTTCTCAAGAGGCGGGGTTGGCATGACAATAGATTTTGGCGAGGCGGGGACAGGTGGTATAGGAGAAGGAATCAAAGCTAAGGGCTTCTCTCTCCGTAAATTATCTTTCTTAGGCTGTCTATCTAAGATAGGTGACTGGCGAAGGATGGATTTCAAATCTTTGCATCCTTCTACATCATGTCCTGGTGTGCGATGGTAAGCACAAATTTTAGATTCATCATAACCTATAGGTCGAGGTTTAGATGGATCATAGAGTCTGAGCGAGGGTAGGGAAATGGTCGCATCCCCTACCAACATATCAAGGATCTTGGAATAAGAGCCTTTGAGTGGGTCAAATTTAGATGAATATGAGGCTATTGATTGAGTGGGTGAGATTTTTGATTGTTTTGGTAAGGGTTGGGTGCGAGTGGTTTGTACAAGTGGTGATTTAGGCAAGGGATTTTGATGAGTGGTTTTAACTAGGCATGGTTTCTTCTACACAGAAGTTATGTTTAACTGGTTAGATGATGAGGCTGCAGCTGACGTGGTGGTAGGAAGCAACCATGGGGAAAGAGGAGTGACAGAAAACAAGTCCTTCGATGATCAAGTTTTCTTAGGGTTGGCAGGTAGGAGAGATACTTGGGGCGATGGTGTTGATACACCCGTGAGTGTTTGTAGTGGTGCAAAAGGTATAGGTCGTGTTAAAGAAGATGTGGGAGGCAAGGTGTATTGTGGCAAGGTGGAGGGGTGAGGCCCTAATATAGAAGGTAGGTGTGATGGTGAAGGCTGAAGCCGAGCCTGTTGTATCGGTGTGATCGGGGGTGAGGGTTTTAGTTGTGGAAGAGGCATAGATTGGACTCGAGGAGATTGGGTCTGTCTCCTAGGTGGATTGATGGCAGTATTTTTGGATAAATCTAAATGTTTAGGTGGGTGTGTCAAGCTAGGAATTGGTGAAGTTCCAAGCGTAAGGGAAGTTTTGGTTAGGTTGATAGATGTGGCTGAGGGATTCAATAGAGACGAGGGGGGTGAAATTGAGGACATAGGCATTTTGAGCTTTTGTAAACACCTCGGGTATATGGTAGAGGTGTCTGGATTAGTCATCTGCATTTGAGTAGAGCAGGGTGTACTCAAGCACTCCCATAAGGCTTGTCTATCTTCTGAGGGATGACACTCTTCACGTGTGAACAGGAACTTTTGTATGGAAGAGATATGGGTTGTGATTCCGATCCACTGTGGGTGTGATACAGGGGGTAAATGAGGTGCTGTATCAATGGGTACTAAGAGGTCAACCGGTCGCTGGAAAGATTTAGGTGATGAAGAACTAATAGGTAGGAGGGCATGTTCGAGGGGATCCGTTATGATTGAGGAGTTTGGTGATGTAGGCTCAAGGGGTTTCTCCTCTAAGGGTGATAGAAAAAGTGGCAAGCCTTATTCTGCTACAGCAAGAGTGGTGGAAGGATATGTTTGGGAAATAGATAAGTTAGATAACATCCGCTCACAATCTTGCAGGGATGTGGTGTAAGAAGGTTCATTTGTGAGAAGAGAACTCTGGGCGGTTAATTCCTTTATAGGTAAAGGAATAGCAGGACTGTCCTCTTGTCCTGATGAAGGAGAAGGGGGCGAAAATCCCTGCGTTGGTGAAGAAGCTTGATTCAGAATTTCCTCAATGGAAGCCCTGGGTTGGGAGTTGAAAATCGCATGGATCTCATGCACACTCTTCTCCTCAGCTAAGGTGTCTTGATTTGTGTTACTGTTAGATGCATGGTTTGGAAATGGTTTGTTGAAGATTTTTAAATTTTGATTAGCGGGGGCATTAGGATTATCGAGAGTTATATCCCCTGCATCAACCATTTCCTGCACTATGTTTTTCAACATCTTGCAGTTTTCGTGATTGTGTCCCTTCACGTGATGGAAGTTACAGAAGTCATTTTCTTTATACCAAGAAGGAATAGCGTGCAGGTGGAATCAAACCCGGAGTGAGGTTTAACAGGAGGCAAGGTGATAGCTCCTGCTTTAAGAAATTTGTCTAAGATCACACCATAAGTTTCTCCCAAGGGAGTATAGTTGATGGGCTCGGCTTTATACTTATAGGTGGCTTTCGGCTGGGTATTAGACAGTGCTTGAGATTTGACCATCACAGCGTGTACGGCACCCTTTAATTTTGAAGCAGCTGATGTGTGAGAATTGGTGGTGTTGGGTTTGGTGGTAGAGTCTTGGGTCTGGAAATTTGAGCTTTTGTTGCGTAACCTCAATTTCTCTTCCTCTAAGGCTCGAATCTCTAGTTTCCGAGCCATAGTAAAGGCCTCATCAAAGGTGTGGAAAGTTTGAATTTGGAGGGTGGGAGAAATGTGTTTAGCACAGGCCCATGTAAAGAGTTTGATGAGCTCGGCCTGAGGTAAGGCGTAAGTAAGTTGGTTGATGAGGCCCCGCCATCATCCAACGAAATCTGTGATAGACTCATCTTCAAATTGTCGGATGGCATAGAGGTCGGTAATGGATACTTTCTTGGCAATATTGATGGAGAAGTGATCCAAGAAAGATTGGGCTAACTGGTTAAAGGAGAAGATTGAATGCTGGGTTAAAGCACTGTACCACTCCAAGGCAGGTCCTGATAAGGACATGGGAAAGGTACGGAGTAGTAAGGCATCGTCATGAGCAATCAGATAGCAGGCATGTCTGAACGATCGCAAGTGTTGTTGAGGGTCCTCCTTACTATTAAAGTGAGTAAATTTCAGTAATTCCCATTGAGGAGGATATGTATGAAGGGGGATAGAAGGATGAATAGGCTCTCGACAAACTTGCTCGTATGTCAGGGTGTTACGACTTCCTGAAATAGAAGCCTCAAGATTTTGCATCTTGTCCATCATCTGTTTGATTAAATCATTGGTTGGGTTAGATGATGGTGCTGTCATTGTAAACAGAGGAGTATTGGTCCAAGAGCTGCTACTAGACAATGGTGGGATTGAATGTTGATAAGATAATGGTGATGAATGTGTTGGGGCAGCTGAATAAGGGTGTCCTATATAAGAGGTTGAGGCCACCGGATGAATTTGTGGAAATGAAAAGGTGGGCGGAGCTTGTGAGGGAAAGCTCGTGTGTATAGGTGGCAGAGAGCAAGTGATGAAAGAGGCAACCTATGAGAGAGATGAGGTAGGGGCAGTGGATGGTAGTGATATGTGGGGTCCCAGATTAACCAAAGGAAAACCAAATGGTGCAGTATGAACTACCAAAGCTACTGAGCTAGGAGACGGGGCTAAGGATGAAGGTAGTAAGGCAGAGTTATTAGGTGGGGAAGGGGCTAAGTGAGCGGGTGATACTAATAGGCATACCAACAAGGAGCTGACCGTCGGGTGTACGGTCAGGGGTATGAGACAAATAATATTGTACGGCGCTAGGATTAGCATCCAAAAATTTGGCAAATTCCTTATCTCCTACAGGGATCTTGGGAAAATTGCTGGTATCTGTAGGATTCCCATAGGATGTGAAGGGGGTGACTCAGGAAAAGGCACGGAACAGGCATGTGAAACCATGGCTGCTGGCTTGTTTCCGGGTGATAATAACCATGGAAAAGAGGACACAGCAGGGATTTAATCAATCCAGAATGAAAACAGCAACAAAATGTTGGAATTGATAGGTTGCTGGTGTGTCAAGAACTGTTAAACATAGTAACCGATATCGGTCAGATAACCGATGTCGGTCAGAATGTAACCGGCGTCGGTCAGTTAACCGATGTCGGTAGTATGGGACTGGTGTCAGTCACTGTGAAAGCAAAGAGAGGATGTAAGAAGCTGCTGGTTTGGGGATAACAATGCTTAATATACCTACCAAACTGTCTTGAAGTGATCACTGAAACAGTGTATGACAGAGAAACAGAACTAAAAACAAGCAAGATGCACAAGCAAATCAATAGACTAACCCTAGGATTAGTTTTAATCACTTTGGGCTTATGCCTTAGACGCCAGATGATGTCAATCCTAAACAAGAGACCTAAGGGAGATGTCAAGTTTGTTTTGGCTCATAAGGCTACCTCAATCGGGTGGAGGAATACCACGGGAAGGGGGGATGTTTGAGCTGTTGTGTTGATTATGATGTGATTTGGTATGTGTTGTGCAGTGAGAGTAAGATTAATTTCTCATCAATACCATGGATATCACCCCCACGTGTACGACCTATTACTTAATCTACGTTCACTAGAATTAAAAACAGCAAGCAAGAATGTGATGCACATGTTTTAAACCCAAATCGAAAATGATATTCGATGAAGCAAAGAAGATGACTTTCACTAATGCAAAGATGCTAAAGAAAGACAAATTCTTTTACCAAAATGACAAAATATTTTGTGAATATTTAGAAGAAAGAAACAACAAGTATGCTCCCTATATGAAAGCAAGCAAGAAAGAAAGAAACCCGAAATGGGTCCCACCGGGCGTGCCAAAATGTTTCACACAGAATTTCGTTCTGGAATAGAGTTGCTTCTATCCTTTCATTCTCTTGAGAAACAGATAAGGGTTAGGGCTAGGAGGAATACCTGTTGAATGTTGGGAAGGTGTGCACGTACCGTAGAGAGATCAGATCAATTGTGAAGAACTCCTTTTTGTCTGGGAAGGACTACCTGTAAGTAAGAATACAAGACCACCAGATCTTAGTTAGACAATAGGTGAGGGAACTTCCTTAGGCCCAGGAAATATTAGACTTCCTTTCGAAGGTGGTCAGTTCCCCATTTAATATGAATTAAAGCAAAATGCTAACAAAGAACTACAAGATAATACTTACTGGTTCCTGATGAAGATACAGGTCCAAGGAATGTGGTGGTGACAGTAAGGCTTAGTTGGGATGATCTGGTATTGGAAAGCGAGCTGATGAAGCTATCCTCATTCTTTTCCAATGCTTGAACGAGGGTGACAGCGATCCAGTTGCTCAGTTGCAGTCTTCGGCTCGATGCTCTTCTCTGTAACCTCTTCTGCTTGTTTCACTTCTCTTTCTCCTGCCAAAATGAATTTTGGATCCTTTCTTTTTGGTTGGGGGAGGTCATTAACAAGGAACCGATGGCGGTTACGTAACCGACGGCGGTTGAGTAGGAACCGATGTCGGTTAGGTCAAAGTGGCTATTTTTAGTAAAATAGCCATCTTTCCCTCCTTTTCTCCCGAGGGATCAGTTGTGGGCTTGGTCAAGTCATTATTAGGCTCATTTTGGTGCGGGTGAGGGGTAATGAGTCATGGGTGTGGGTCTGGACCAAGTCATAGGTCTTAATTAGGTTGGTTTAGGGTTAGGGCTAGGTCATGGTGAGGTGGCGAGATGAGGTGGCAGGTTTGGAGATGTGGATTTATTAATTATAAGGTAATTAATAAATCATTAGGTGTGTAAGGTTTTAGGTGGTGAGGTAGGGTTAGGTTGTGGGACGAGATACGGGGTAAAGGGTGTCGTAAGACCCAAATTTGGTGCCTACAGTTTGTTTTCTATTTCCATGGATATATAATAGCCTTTTTAATAGTGTTCAATAATATAGAACATTATTATTATTATTTCCCTCTACAAATCTTAGTCCAAATTATAACCCTCTTAGGAGGCTTCTCAACTTCTTTAATATTGTTCTCAATTTGGATTGCCATTGATAAATCCTGCCTCAAAGTTCTAGTATTTTTGTGCTTCATATAATAAGTTGCTTTCTTATTAAATGCATTTGAGTACTTAATAAAAGCACGAATCATCACTAGGCCTTAGATTAATAGGAAATCTAGTCAAAGTTTTATTAAACCTAGTATTAAAGTCTGGCACACACTCATTATGATTTTTTTTTAATATTTTCAAACTCAAATAAAAAAACCTAGGGTTAGTTCTATCACCATATTAGAGTTTGAAAGCATTTTTCATTTCTAACCAAGAATCAATTGAATTTAGAGGCAAAAAATTGTAACATTCCCTGACATCTTCTTCTAATGTATGTATGAATAACTTAATATAGACATCTTCATACTCTACTTCATAGTCATCCATAACATTCTGAAAAAATCTAAGATGTTGATATCCACTTATGGCATTATTCCCTTGATATATGGGCAACCTTCTTTTTATTTCATTTGGTACTTCATTAGGGTAGCCCACCATTTCATGAAACCTTATTGGTCTATAAATGTTGACTACAAAAAGATCCCTTGGTGGAGGTTATGCCATATTATTTGGTGGAGGATTTTCAAAAGGAGGACTGAAAAGGTGGGGAACTGGGAAAATTTGAGATACAAGAGTATGATCTTCAATAAGGAAATCCTTCAAGGACTCTGTTTCACAAAATACTTGATTCTCATGATTCAACAAAGAAGGGAGATGAATAATACCTTTGTTACTTGTAGATGTTGAACCTTATTTAAATAATGAATGCAAATTAGCTTGAGGGATACCTGAATCAAAGTTGTTAGATGTGCTAGACTAATCCTCCACCAAAGATGGATCAAATCCAATAGTTTGAACAATATTTTCTTATGAATTTTGATCACCCACTAATTTCCAGATGTGCTTCCTTCTTGACTGTGTGTATTTTCTATCTCTGGGAGTAATCTTTTGGTAGGATCAAAATTGAAAAAGGATCTTCTTCCTTCCAAATTTGCAAAGGGGAGAGTTAATCAACAAGGTGTAACATATTTGCACTAGTATACCCAAATTTTCTTTGAAATAGGGAGCCGCCACTAAGGCCTTGCCCCTTAGATGTATAGATTAATTTAAAAATATTTTGAAATGATATATTTATAAACTGGGAGGTCAAGATTTGAAAATATTTATTAATTTTCTCACATTTTCCATAGTGCAGTTAGGTTTTATTAAAATCCTGTTTATAATGAGAAAAATTTAGACAATACTTTTAGAATGGTATGTATTTGCCTAATTTTAGCAAAGCTCTATAAAGGCATGTATTATGAACCTCAATTGGAATTCTTGATCCCCGAAAATGATAGAAGAAGAGTGTTGAAGGGAATTCACACTTTGAAAGCCAAAATACCTATCAAGTTATATGAAAAAATACTTGTAATTCATACAACACGAGAAAATTTAACTCAAACTCTGATCCATTGAGATAAATTTTGTACGCAGTCCCTAGTAATGGCACCAGAAGCATGTTGAAGTGAATTCACAATTTATAAGCCAAAATACCTATCAACTTACATGGAGAAATCCCCAGTAAATCAATAATTTCTCGACAACGGTGCTAGAAGCATTTTGGTACTCAAATCTACGCCCCTAGGTGGCATGACAGTAATTCTCTAAGAAGGGGGATGTTTGGAATAGTGGTACACTAGATCAAATATCATTTTGTAGCCGAGGAGGGGTCTAATGCTTTCCTTGGGATCAATCCTTGGGATGATTGAGGGGCATGTACAAAATATATGACCTTTTCTTGCTACTTTTGATCTTTCCTTGAACTAGGGTGAGAGGATGTGAGGTGTAACCTGAATGCAGAGGGGGAGATAAGATCTTTGTTCCCTTTATTTATTGAAATGATGGATCAATATGGGATAAAGATGGATCCTTGGAGATTAATTACTGCACCATACCTGTACAACATCATTCTTGGATCCTTCCTTAGCTCTGTTTTCTTCCTCTTCAAGTCTCAGACTCGAAGACCAAAATAAGTGGAGTGTAGCTCCAACTTCTCCTTTTCTAATGGCTTCGTTAGCATATCCGCAGGGTTCTTACTCATATGAATATTTTCCAGATTCAATTTTCCATCCTCCAATACCTTCTCTATGAAGTGATACCTCAGTTGAATGTGTTTCGTTCTTGGATGAAACACTGAGTTCTTTGCCAAGTGAATTACACTCTGATTGTCACTGAACAGTTTATAATTACCTTGCTCCTTTCCCAACTCTTCCATGAACCTACTCATCCATATCATTTCCTTGCTAGCCTCTGTAGCTACAACATACTCTACCTATCTAGTAGATAAAAACCACAACCTTCTGAAATATTGAAATCCAGCTAACTGTCGTCCCACCTACTATAAAAATATATCCATTAGTGCTCCTTCTACCATTCAGATCTCTAGCCATATCTAAATCAACATAGCCACATAATGAAATATCCAAACCTCCATAACATAATTACATGCTAGATGTCTCTTTCAAATACATGAGTATCCATTAGAATGCTTTCCAATGCTCTTTGCCTAGATTGGCCATATATTTACTCACCACTCCCATTTCCTGTGCAATGTATGGTCTGGTACAAACCATAGCAACATGAGACTCCCAACTGCTGAAGTATATGACACTCGTGTCATGTATTTGACTACCTCTTGTGATGAAGGATACTGATATTTTATCAATTTGAAGTGTCCAGCCATAGGTGTACTAATAGGTTTTGCATTTTGCATCTTGAACCTTTCTAACACCTTGTAGATATAATACTCCCGAGACAAATACAATTTCTTTTTTTTCATGTCTCTATGTATTTGCATGCCAAGGATTCTTTTTGTAGATCCTAAATCCTTCATAGAAAATGTGTGAGCTAACTTTCCCTTAAGCTCACTAATGTCTTGCATACTAGATCTTGCAATAAGCATATCATCCACATACAATAACAAAATAATATAGCTCCCATTTTCAAACTTCCTAAAATAAACACAATGGTCAGATTCACATCTCAAGTAACTATTCTCATGCATAAAACTGTCAAACCTCATGTACCATTTCCTTGGATCTTGCTTGAGCCCATATTGGCTCTTTTTCAACCTGCACACTAATTTCTCCTTACCCTTGACTTCATACCCAAGTGACTGCTGCATATAAATATCTTCATCCAAATCACCATGAAGGAAAGCCATCTTCACATCTAGTTGCTCTAAATGAAAATCCTCTACTGCAACTAACCTCAATATAGTACGAGTAAAAGTCATCTTTAAAAAAGGAGAAAATATTTCACCAAAGTCAATACCTGCTTTCTGTGCAAATCCATTTACTAAAATCCTTTCCTTGTACCTTTTCAGTCCACCCTCTTTTTCCTTGATCCTATAAACCCGCTTGTTCTACAATGTTCTCTTACCTACTAGAAATTTAACCAAATCCCAACTTTGGTTTTTTTCCAAGGAGTCCATCTCCTCATCCATGCTATACTCCCACTGGATGTGGGTCTTATCCTGCATTGCTTCTTCAAAAAAATTTGGTTCGCAATTATGAGTCAATAATAAATAAAATAGAGAAGGTGTAAATATTTCTAGATGTTTACTTACCCTTTGTGACCTTCTCACAGGAGTTTGGGGTACCAGAGGCTCAATCTAGACCTCCTGAACATTTGTATCCATATCTAATAGTAACCAATGTTGGTCACCTCTAACCAACACTGATTCTGCTAACCAGTGTTGGTTTGAATCTTTTGTAACTGATACTAGTTTATTTGACTGATGGTGGTCAGGGGTCAACTGACATCGATTACTTTGTAATCCTGTCGATAATACTTTTAAATCTGAGATTTCATTTTCATTCACAAAATTCTCAACCAGTTCATCCTTGGGTACCAAAATTTGATCCCTGTATATTATCTTTTCATTCCATTCAACATCACGACTGCTAATAATTTTAGAATTCTCTAAATCCCAAAAATGGAAACCGAAATCACCAGATCCATAACCAATGAAAGTATATCTCTTGGATTTTGCATTCAACTTTTTCCTATTTTCCCTATTAACATGCACAAAAGCTTCTGAACCAAAAACTTCAAGAAAAGAAAGATTTACCTCTTTTCTGGTCCAAGCTTCCTCTGATAGTCCTCCATCTAGTGAACTTGAAGGCCCACAGTTAATCAAATAAACTGTCATATCAACTACTTCTACCCAAAACTGCAAAGGCAATCCAGAATGTATCCTCTTACTTCTAGCACATTCCATGATTGTCCTGTTCATTATTTTTACAACACCATTCTCTTGTGGTGTTCTAGGAACCATTCTTTCTCTACATATCCCATTCACTCAAAAATAATCATTGAAAGGCTTGCTACAATATTCACCACCATTATCAGATCCGAGGCACTTTAACTTTAAATTTGATTCATTCTCAATAAGGGATTTCCATCTTTAAAAGTCTCAAAAACATCATATTTATGTTTAATACAATAAACCCATACCTTTCTTGTAGCATCATCAATGAAAGTAACATAATACTAGGATCCTCCATGAGAAGCTACTTGAGCTAGTACCCACACATCTGAGTGTACAAGCTCTAAATTATGCTCCTTCTTAGTTGCCCCAACTTTTAGAAATCTCACTCTCTTTTTCTTTCCAAAGATACAATGCTCATAGAAATCAAGATCTAAATCTTTTGAATTTGATAACTTACCCTTAGCCTTTAAGATTTGCATTCCTTTTTGACTCATATGGCCCAACCGGTTATGCCACATGCATGCATCTGAATCTAAAGTAGATAATGTAGAAAATGAATCAGTAATATAGTTCCTACCTTCTTACCTATTTCCACAACAAGAGCACCCTTGGTGACTTTCCAAGAGTCTCCTATAAAAGTAACCATGCAACCATATTTGTTATGATCATCATGTGCGGATTTCACTAATGCCTCAAGGTTTTGGTGTAATAGTTCGTTACATTTGGTATCAGAGTGACCACCTAGGTTCGAGTCCCAGCATGGGTAGCTACATCGGCATTGCAATGTTCACTTAGGGCTCATATAGGGAAGGGTGTGGTCCCATTATATGGGTGAAAATCTAGCCTAGGGTCTGGGCTACGGATGTGTGGTGGGATGGTATGATCTTCATGTGCAGATTTCATTAATGCCTCGAGGTTTTGGTGTAATGGTTCATTACATTTGGTATCAGAGTGACCACCTAGGTTTGAGTCTCGGTACGGGTAGCTACGTCATAATTTTAGTGTTCACCTTGGGCTCATAAAGGGTAGGGTGTGGTCCCACTATACGGGTGTAAATCTAGCCTAGGGTCTGGGATACAGAAGCATGGTGGGATGTTATGATCCTCATGTGCGGATTTCATTAACACCTCAAGGTTTTGGTGTGACACTTCGTTACATTGGTTAGTTACAAGATTCACCTATTTGCCATTCAAAAATAAGATTCCTCCTTAGGCTTGGCACATGCCTCACATCTTTCAATACCCATGTATTTCCATTCTGCAATTTTAGATGAACTTCCCCTTTACTAGTAATACTTCAAGGTTCATCATCACCCAAATAAACATGCCCAAAATTTCCCTGGACATAATTTCTAAATAACCCTTATTAGGGGTTGCATAAAGAAGCTCCTGAATCTAAAACCCATGATTCAATTCTATTGTCTAAAGAAAGAATAAGATCATCTTGCATTACCTCTGATGCAACAATATTTTCTTCTTTACCTTTGTCTGGTTGTTGGTTCTCTTTATCCTTTGACCAACAATATTTCTTTATATGTCCTTTCTCTCCACATTTCCAATAAGTAATTCCCTTACTTTTTGATTTAGATATTCTATCCCTTGACTTTGATTTTCCATTAATCTGATTATTAGATATCTCCTTCTGCCTACCCCTGCTTTCTACATTCAAAGCATTCCGAGATGATGATTCCTCTGTAATCTTCCCATGAATTTATTTGTTTAAGATTATATTAACCACATCATCAAATTTTAAAATATTATTAGTAGATGTTGTATTACTAACAACCATTACCAAGTTATCCTAACTATTAGAAAAAGAACATAATAATAAAAGTGCTTTTACTTCATCATCAAATGGTATTTCAACCGATTTTAACTGATTTACAATAGATCAAAAATCATTAAAATGAATAGATGCAGATCCACCTTCATGCATCTTAGAACCAGAAAGTTTCTTCATCAAATAAAATTTATTTGAAGCACTAGGTTTTTCATATAAATTAACAAGAGATTTTATTAACTCTACCGTAGAAGTCACGTCTGTAATATTAGAAGCCACGGATGTTGTTAGTCTCAATCTTATAGATCCCAAATCCTTTCTTTCAAGAATCTTCCATTGTTCATCAGTCATCTTTGTAGGTCTAGAATTTTCATACAATGGTAAATACAAATCTCTTTGATACAGATAATCCTCAATCTACATCTTCCATAATTGATAATTTTGTTGGTCAAACTTCTCTACCTTGTATTTGTTTTCTTCTGCCATTGATATAGCTCCCACTCAATCAGAAAACCCTCTATGAGTAAATATGTCAACACAAAAAACCCTCAAACAAAGCTCTAATACCAGTTGTTGGGGTTAGCACACCGGTTGTACAGACAATATATCAGATCTAAGCATACATGCAAATAAAAGTGAATATTCTACCAAAATAAATATACAAAACAAGAGACATAAATCAACACCAGATTTAACGTGGTTCACCCAGTGTGGGCTACATCAACCAAGAAACAAACCAATCTATTATCCAAAGCTTTGACAAGATATACAATGAAGATTTAAAATCTTCCATACCTCTCAGATGTACAATACTTTCTTTCTCTCAAGATTTTTCTTCATCACCAAGAATTCTCTCTCTCACCAAATTTTGCAAGTTATTAATTCTTGTTAATACTTCCTTCTAAACCCTAACTTTCATGCTTATATTTATTTATAGAATTAGGGAATTTAGCCATGTAATTACAATTAATAGATATACTTTAATGTTAAAAATATATCTAATTCATGAGAGTTAATTAAAACATCCTTGCATAGGTAACCGATGTCGATTTTCCCTAGCCAATGTCATTTCCTCCTTTCTTGACCAATGTCGATTTTCCCTAACCGAAGACAGTTACTGTGTTTTCCAGCAAGTTTCACATTGCAAGCTAAACTGAAGTAATTGAGCTCCACAACTCAACAAAAAGAGATGACCTTTTCTTGCTACTTTTTATCTTACCTTGAACTCGGGTGAGAGGACGTGAGGTGTAACATGAATACAAAGGGGGAGATAAGATATTTGTTCCATTTATTTCTTGAAATTATGGATCAATATGGGATAAACATGGCCATAAATACAACACTCACTCTCATGAATTTTCACAAAATATTTTGTATATACTTATTATACAAGACACATGTTACTATGGACAATAGAATTTAGTTGCTCTTGCATTCTTTGTTACGCCCTTAATCATATATCTTATATTGGATGTATATAGCCGACTTGTGGCTATCATAACTTCTTATCATTATGTATCTCTTTCATATATGTTATATTTTCATTAGTGGGTCAGCCTTGGTGTTTTCCATAGCATAGGAATAGTATATATAGAGGTTAGTAGGTAGTAGTTTATCATCATTGGAGATTTGAGTATTATTATATGGTTTGGAGGTTGCCCCCTCAAAGTGGAGAAGCTATTCTAATTGCATATTGAGATAATTATTCTAGAATATTGTGTTATTTGGTGTTATATTTCTTCTCATGATCTGAATTATACAAGTAATTTCATTACAAGTGGTATCAGAGCTTAAACTCGGCCAACACTGCGTCAAACCCTAATTTTTAAGGTTTGTCCATATCTCAACATCGGTAGCTAATTTTTGTACAAAAAATTTTTTGGTGTGGAAAAATCAGTTAATTAATCTTCCCTCAAAATTTTAATAATTTTTGACTTGTTTTGCAAAATTTATAGTGGTTTTATGTTTTTTCATAATTCAGCTACATAGGGTGGAATTTGTGGAATTTTTCGAAGTTATTTACATTTCCAGAAATAAGATTAAAAATTAGTTTGAGTTTGTTATTTGAGTTTTATAAAATTTTGGCCTAATTCCTATTGAAATCTGAAACCCTAAATTTCGACCTTGATCCTTAAATCTTACCATTTTGGAGCATCATGGCTGGGCCTTCGACAAGAGGCAAAAATAATCCCATCACTCCGAGTAAAACCCCTAATAAGGATGAGATAATAGTTGAGGAGTTAGAGTCAGAAGGGGTATCTATAGAGTCTTCAGGGTTAGGGTTTACTTCAATTGACCATAAGGTCAGCTATCTTGAGTTATAGTTGTGAAACCTTGAAGGTAGAGTGGCCAACAAAGAAGATGTAGAAAATATTGGACAACGATTGGATGATTTCATTCAAAAATTTAGCTACAATATCATGGGTCATCATATCATTCCTAATGAGCCACAACTCAATCATACTCATATTAACCATGGTGGATCTTTAGGTCAAAGTATTAAACAAACTAGCCAGGGTGGATCTGCAAACATGACCAATCCAAATACAAACACTCTACAAGCGCTTAACATGCTTCCAAAAGTGGAAATGCGTAAGTTTGATGGAAAGTATCCACTCAATTGGATTAACCAGATGGATAATTTATTTGATCTTCATCAGATTCCATTGGGACAAAAGGTTACCATGGCATCATTGTATCTTGAGCCTGACCAATTCATTTGGTATCGATGGTTATGTGCTCAAAGGAAAAAGAGTGGCCTCAATGTTACATGGACAATATTCACTGAAGAGTTACAATTGCACTATAGTTCTAGTGTGTCAGAGAATTATTTCAGCCAATTAGCAAAGCTCAGAAAAACAGGAACAGTCAAAGATTACATCCATCAATTCCAAAACCTTTCCTTATGGGTGGAAAATATTCCTAAAGATAATTTGAATGACTTATTTCTTAGGGGTCTTAAAGAAAAAATTGAGACTGAGGTGCGTATGTTTAATCCTCATAAGGTTTCAGACTCTATGATCATGGCATGTAGGGCAGAGGAAAAATTTCTTTCAAGTCAGAAACAAACTGTCAGTACTATCAGAGATTGTAGCACCCTTCCACCATCATTCCCTCGGCCAGTGAGACTGACACCTCAAAAAATTAAAGAAAAGAGAGCCAAATGGCTATGTTTTAATTGTGACAACAAATTTGGACTAGGACATAAGTGTGCGGAAAATAAGTTGTTCAACATTGAGGGACCTACTGAAGAAGAAGAAAATGAAGAAGACAAAGAGGTAGAGCCAGAGGAGGAATTAGGAGATCCCTAACCAATGATATCATGCCATGTAATTTTTAGTATTACCACTCCCAAAACTCTCAAAGTAATTGGATTCTTAAAAAAACAGAGGGTAACAGTGTTGATTGATTTGGGAAGTACTCACAATTTCATCAATCATAAGTTAGCAGTACACTTGAACTGATTTGTTTATCCAGCTCCAGAATGTCAAGTCATGATCACTGATGGGAAAAATTTTAGTTGTTCACGAAAATTCCATAACATTAATCTCGCCATGGGATATTACTTGCTAATGAGCAATATGTATGCCATTACCATGGGAGAAGCAGACATTGTGTTAGGAGTTCAGTGGCTTACCACCTTGGGAACCATTGAAATGAATTTCCAAGAGTTGTTCATGTAATTTCAGTCAGAAGGGAGGAATTTTAAACTAAAATGACTAAGAGCAAAGTCCCCACAGATGGTAAGTTCTCATTAGATGTAAAAAATGCTTAGAAAGGGTGTAGAAGGGTTTGTAGCACAACTATTTTCATTGGAAGCACATCATTCCAATACATTTATACCCGCAGCTATGCAAGTAGTTATAGATGAGCACTCAGGTGTTTTTGGAGAAATGCCCAAGGGTTTTCCTCCAAAAAAAGACCATGACCATGCCATCCAGTTAGTACCAGGGAGTCAACCACCCAACATCAGACCTTATAGGTACCCCTATATGCAAAAGAGTGAGATTGAGAAGATAGTTCAAGAGATGTTAGAAGCAGGATTTATTCGTCATAGTCAAAGTTTTTACTCTTCTCATGTAGTGATGGTATGGAAAATATATGACAATTGGCGCATGTGTCCAGATTACAAGGAACTCAATAAGTACACAGTTAAATATAAGTTTCCTATTCCTATAATTGATGATTTTCTAAATGAGTTACATGGTGATGTTTACTTTACAAAACTTGATCTTCATTCTGGATATCATCAAATTAGAATCAAGGATGAAGATATTCATAAAATAGCCTTCAGGACACATGAAAGACACTATGATTTCTTGGTAATGCCTTTTGGACTAACAAATGCACCCTCTACATTTCAAAGCTTGATGAATTCCATCTTTAATCCATTTCTTTGAAAGTTTGTTTTAGTGTTCTTTGATGATATATTAATCTATAGTAAAACATGGGAGGAACACCTGCATCATGTAAATAAGGTGTTGGAAACTCTTGAACAACATCAACTTTATGCAAAGCCTTCTAAGTGTTCTTTTGGTGTCAAGGAGGTTGAATATCTGGGTCATATTGTCTCTTATGAAGGTGTTAAAGTGGATCCTAATAAGATAAAAGCCATGCTTGAATGGAAGGTTCCCAAAACCCTAAAAAATATCTAAGGATTTTAGGGGCTTACAGGTTATTATCATAGATTTGTAAGGAATTATGGCAACATCGCAGCACCACTCACAACTTTATTGAAGAAGGAATCTTTCCATTGGAACAAGAAAACTACTATGGCCTTTGAGAAGTTGAAGGAGGCCATGCGCACCACTCCAATTCTAGCCACCCCAGATTTTTCAAAAACATTCATTGTTAAATGTGATGCTTCAGGGTATGGTATGGGGGAAATACTCATGCAAGAAGGGCAACCCATTGCCTTCGAGAGCTACCAATTCAAAGGTAAGAATATCTCTAAACCAGTTTATGAGAAAGAAATGTTAGCAATACTTCATGCAGTGAAAAAATGGAGACCATATCTAATGGGATGACATTTCAAAGTAAAGACAGATCATGATAGTTTGAAATACTTCTTATAGCAATGTTTATCATTAGAAGAACAACATAAATGGGTCTCAAAAATGTTGGGGTATGATTTTGAGATAATATACAAGAAAGGGAAAGAGAATGTAGTTGTTTATGCTTTATCTCGAAAGGATGAATCTGCCCAGGCATTGTTGTGTGCCATATCTATATTACAAGAAGATTGGATAGAGGCTACAAGGTCTGAATGGAAAAATGACCCAGGTACACAAAATCTGATTCAGAATCTCCAACAAGATCCAAACATGTCAGAAAATTTTTTATGGAAAGGAGATTTTTTATGGTATAAAGATAGATTATATCTATGTAAGAATTCAATCCTTAAAAATAGGGTTCTATCTGAGCTCCATGCTTCTCCAGTAGGGGGTCATTCTGGCTTCTTAAAGACTTATCATCGAATCAAGCATGATTTTTTATGGAAGGGCTAAAAGGAGATGTCCAAAATTTTGTGGTAGAATGCATGGTTTGTCAGCAAAATAAGGGCGAAACAATTAAGTCCCTAGGTCTTTTACAACCTCTATCTATTCCTAGCCAGAGGTGGGAAGAGGTGTCTATGGACTTCATCACAAGATTGCCTAAATCAGAAGGTAAAAATGTAATCATGGTGGTGGTGGATAGACTCACCAAATATGCCCATTTTTGTGCTTTATCACATCCATTTGTTGCAAGTACAGTAGCAATGGCCTTCAGGGATACAATTCAGAAGCTACATGGGACACCAAACATTATAGTAAGTGATCGAGACCCTATCTTTACTACTAATTTTTGGACTAACTTGTTCTCATGCTTGGGCACACAACTAGCTCGTAGTTCCTCTTATCATCCCCAGTTTGATGGAAAAATAGAGGTGGTAAACAAGTGCTTGGAGGGATATCTTCATTGTTTTACATCAAATAAGCAAGTGAGATGGGTCCAATGGTTACTACTGGCAGAATGGTGGTATAACACCTCCTTTCATACTTCATCTAAAATGTCTCCTTTTTTAGCAGTATATGGTTACTAACCACCATCAATCACCTCATCTTTAAGAGTACTAACCAAGGGTTTGAACAATTGAAGAACATATTCAACATTAATAAGAGGTACTTTCTAGTCTCATAGAGAACTTGGACATGACACAAAACCACATGAAGCAACAAGTAAACCAACATCGTAGTGAAAGATATTTTGAAGTCAGTGATTGGGTTTTTGTACGTTTACAACCATATAAGCAAATTTCCTTAAAACAACACAAAAAGGATAACAATCTTTCACCTAAGTATTATGGTCCTTATCAAGTGTTACAGAAGATTGGCAATGTAGCATACAAACTGGAACTTCCTCCGGCTACTCGAATTCATCCAGTCTTCCATGTATCTTGCCTAAAGAAGGTAATTGGACAGACAATATCAACTCAGACAGTGTTACCCGAGCTTGATGAAGAGCGTAGAATCATCCTGGAACCAGAATGCATCCTTCATACACACACTAAGCGGTTGAGGACAAGGGTCATCACTGAGTATTTGATCAAGTGGAAAAATCTAGACAATGAAGATGTAACTTGGGAGGATACAAATTTCCTGCAGCAACATCCAGATCTTCTCAACATTGGGGAAAATTTTGCTTCGAAGGGGAGGGGCATGCTACGCCCTTAATCATATATCTTATATTGGATGTATATAGCTGAATTGTGGCTATTATAACTTCTTATCATTATGTATCTCTTTCATATATGTTATATTTTCATTAGTGGGTCGGCCTTGGTGTTGGCCATAGCATAAGAATAGTATATATAGAGGATAGTAGGTAGTAGTTTATTATCATTGGAGCATTTGAGTATTATTGTATGGTTTGGAGGTTGCCCCCTCGAAGTGGCGAAGCTATTCTAATTGCATATTGAGATCATTATTCTGGAATATTGTGTTATTTGGTGTTATATTTTTGCTCATGATCTGAATTATACAAGTAATTTCATTACATTATCAAGATAATAGAATTAAGGCTAGAAGGCACCTTTAGTGATATTCATAGCAACAAGGTAATAAATGGAATGAATGGAGGTTAATATGAGGGGGTGGGATCAATTATGGTAATGGTAACTTCACAAAGGGGGGACTATAGGCTGAGAGATTCCTTGTAGCAGATCATTTATCACTTAGAGTAGCCTATAATTCTGGAAGGAATAAAAAAAAGATTAAGTAGTGAAAATTTCTACAAAGAAAGATTTGCATTCATTGATACTCAACAAATGAAAAGTTTTAAAACAATCTCTAAAATACTCGACATAAGATCTCATGCAAGTATTTTAATGAAGTTTTTGTTGCTTCTTCCCTTGTACCCCCAAGATACACTCAAGAGCTAACAAAATTCACTTCGACAAAATGGTTAGAGTAAGTATTTTACAATTAAATATAATATTGTAGAGTAAATTCTTACAACACAATATCAAACTAATGACTAAAACAAAACCATTGAGGACTGATCTAGTGTACGAAAAAGAGAAGTAATAGACACAAATCTGTAGTAGAAAATATAACTCATCAATCAACAATTCGACATACAGAACCCTGAACATAGAAATTTAACTCAACAGTAGACATATTTCATTGATATCTTGACTTTATTAACAAGGGAACATCAAGATAATATTCTCAAAGTTTTTCAATGGCTATACATTACAACCACCTTGACAGAGAAGTATGGGAAACAAGACTGTTATTGATGCATTTCAAATATCAAAGCTTCATTATTCTCCTTTGAAATCTCTTCAAACTTTTCAAAAATAGACACACTAAGGGCATATGATTCGACATTACCAGAGCTAAATCCTTAATCGAAATGTTCCATCTTATTGATATGAGCACAATGTTCCTAATATTTATACAAGGATCTGATATGGGTAAATCTTAAATTTGATGATCCCTCAAGTTAGGAAGCATGACCATATGAGAATGACCACCTTGTTCATAAGATGAGAATATATTAAAATTTGATTGGTTCGAGGATGGAGTGGAAGATGATGGAACTGACAATATGTATGATCTTCTGGGATATCAAGCATTTGAAAGCATCAATATCAATTAACGAATTGAGGTGGTAATCCAAAGATCCAAAAAGTGGTTTAGGTAAGAATAAGGCTACACTCATAGTAATGCAGGAGGTCTGTAGACTCTTAGAAGGCAACCATATCATCACTCAAACATCATCAAGCTATGAATGAGAAAAAATCAATCTCTACTCAGCTCAAGGAGAGCTCTCGAATGAGACTAAGTCAAGTTATGACCATCTGAGGTGCTGCATTATCGGGAGGCTACAAAAGAAGTGACACAAAACAACCCAAGATTCACTTTAAAAGGTTTGGAATACAAGTGTGCATTGATCCGTCTCACCCATGCAATCCCTCAACGTGTGATCCATAAGAAAATTACTCACATCTTCTATAGCTACACCAGACTTGTTCTAGTACAAGATGCTACCTACTCTCACTCATAAGCCAATAAACAATAATCATGACTCCTTCATGTTGCCAGAATTTTGAAATAATTATAAATATTCCACATGGGTGCAAGAGATGTTAGCCAAGGAGAGACCTGCACGGTCTTAATAAGCGGTGGTTATGTACTTATTGATAAGCCATGACTGCACAATGGTGAAAATGAAGAAGGCAATGAAAGCTCAAATTACTTCCCACTTCTCTTAGTGGTGCTTTGGGAAATCAGCCTACATGGAGGTAGTTCAGTCGAAGTTAATCAGGCATATTAGTGAGATGACCACACATCCAAATATGAAATGATAACTATTCCTATAATTTTGGTGATGCACGATGGAGATGCTTTCACCTGTTTAAAGAATCTTCCACGCGCCTTCTTACGAGAAATGAGGAGTTATAAGAAGGTATAATTGAACAACTGGAAGCTTCATAGTAAGAACTGTTGCCACCTCATATGTGAAAACCTTCACTGGTTAGACCAAATAGTAGTTTCATCTCTTCCAGATGAGAAATTTACTCCCATTCTGTAGACTTTGAGGTCTACAGAATCTTTTAGAAATGGACTTGAAGACTTCACAATGTAATGGCGAAGCGAAAATGATCCAGTGGGTGAGCCAAAGATTCTTGAGACCAGGTAGGAATTTTCTTCCTAAGATTCTGCCTCATTTCTTTCTGAATCACATGACTTTGTAATAGCCATAAAGGTATGGATGAACAAAGATGCTAAATCAAGAAAGAGTTGATATCCATTGGGACTTGAGTTTTTTTCCACTAGTAACCGAAATGGGAAAAGTCAACCTCTTCTGTAAGTAGTGGGAAGAAATGTATTCAGCTCCGCATCTGAAGACTTCCATTTGAAGTTTTTTCTAGAACTGTTGTTGCTCATCATGAAATGCTAAATCATGCTCTGAAATTGAATTAGACTCATACAAGGAACATACTTCAAAGATGTGGGAAGTTCTTAAATGGGGAAGTACAAAAACTTGGAGAACCCGTGGTGCAACTGAAAACACTCCAGTGGATCGATCTAGTGAAACCATGCTGAAAAAATGGGCCTTCATAGCTTCAGGATTCTTAGATATCCATTTTATCTTCACTCAATACACATCAAAATGTTCTTTGTGAAATATGTAGAGCTATTAGTATCCAAGCACCCACGAAGTTTGAAGCTTTTAAACTTTGGTTCACCAATATACAAAAATATCAATGCTACCTCTGAGAATTGGATGCTGAAGGCTTTGAGCTTTGTACACATTCACTTAGGCATGAAAAGGTTGCTTACCCGCATTTATAGTTCTCCTTTTGCTCAGAATAAAGAGTTCAAAGAGATCGAGGATCTTTCCAAGACGCACTACTCGAACAAGTGTCCATCATAAATTGAATCTCCATCGAAATAGTGCAATCAATCTTCATTTGAGTAGTTATCTCCCCTCTTCTCTCTTTCCTACCCCTTTCCTCACTTGGTTACATGTTCTATTTCTTCATTAGGATTGGTTTAATCCCCCTATCAGTTCATTGTGCTTTCAACAATTCATTATAATGTGATCTATAGTTATAATTTGTAATAGAGTTTCCTTCCAATTAATAAAAAAGGAACTCAATTTATTTCCTAGGAATATGAAAGGTCACATGTTGTAAAGATTATAGAAAATTCATGTGGGGGGTAGGAAAAGTGTCATTTTTGAAAAACTATATATTGTAATGACTTCATAATTTCAAGTGGTTGTCAATTTAGTGAGTTCATGAGTAGATAGCTAGTAAAATACAAAGAACAAGAAAATGAATAAAATTTCCTCTATCCCCTTTGCATATATTTCCTCTCTATATCTCTCTTTTTGTAGCTTTGTGAACATGTCAATCTTGCATGACCAAGAAGCAGTGTAAAATGATTTTGATGAATGAATGAATGAATGAGATACTATATGTTCATGGTTCATTGTGTCTTGCCATAACTAGCAACGCTATTTTTCCTTCCAAATTGTGTGTTGATAAAATTTGGTTGATACTTGTAAGAATCTACTTAAGCCCACTTACAGGATATTAACCCCCTCTCTTAAAATTATCAATCCCAACATCTCACCTTCCTTTCAAAATTCTTCCCTTGCATGAGGTGAAAGAATTTTCCACAAGTGTCAGTGGAGTGTGCATAGTGTGATCCCTGACCTATCGAGCCAACCACATAGTTTTTTTTGTAATTACATATAATAAAAGGACCCTCACCTTTTCCAAGTAGGATAGGGATGTATTCCCAGAGTGTTGGTGAGAATCAACTAATTTGTCCCAGTAAAAACTTATTTTTCGAACATTTTTTGGCACCCACCATGAGGGAGATATTTTGTTGTCTCTCCACCACATTAAAAACTAGAAAAATCCATAAAAAGTAAATAGCTGAAAAATATGAAAAAAACATATATTGAAAGCCATAAGAGTCTTCATGTATGCTCAATAGGTTCCCCTCCATGGATATTCCTAGAATCCCTCCCATGTTGCAAGAAAATCTCTTGTTCTTTGAGGATTCCCAAGAAGACCTCTCAACTAACCTAAGAAATTTCATTTGGAATAAAAAGAGAACTTTAATCACTACCATGCTACTTTGAGAATATTGGATCTTGAAGAAGAACAATCTCAAGCCCTACAACATTTGATTCAAGCTCAAAATCAGAAGAGAAGGTCCTAGAAGAACTTTGTTTGAATTTTTCATTCAAGCTGGCAGAAAGAAGGTATACAAGATCCTCAAGAGCTAATGGTGTGATCGACCTAAATTTTGAAGAGAAAATCTAAGTTGAATTCAAACTTCCTATTAATAAAATTGTAAGGATAACAAGTTAACAATACTTCCCTTAATTGTATCCTACCTTGTCTCTTGAATATTATTGTCATGTGGTTTTTCAAGGGAAAAAATCAATGTGGAACATGAAAAATTAACCCTAGCGTCAAACATTTTTCTTGTAAACCCTCCTAAACACTTCTCTGGATAAGTTCTCCCTCTTTGGAATGCCTATTCCCATACTCCAAGTACTCATATGTGTTGTAATAACCTTTCCCAAGTGATTGAAATATAAAAAAAAAATTCATGAAGTTCTTCCGATGGAGTGCTTCTTAAGGCGGATTCTTCAAAGGGCCTAGAAAGGCTATTTATAGACTTTTCAAGATAGGTGTGCATCCTCCAAGACAGATTTGAAGGCCCAAATTCATCAGGAAGTGGTATTGAGGAGATAAAAACATTATAAAATTGGTTTAGAAATATTTAGGGAATATTTGAAGGTTTGGGAATAATTTCAGTGAAAGCAGGTTTTTGAAGGTGAAGGAGCTTGCAGTTCAAAATAACACCCGAGCTTCTAAAAGTGATTCCGAGAGTTTCGTAAAGAGTTAGAGGTCAAAAAAATACCATTAGAAATATAATTCAATCCCCTAAGTGATGTTACTTTCATATTTTTCACAAGACCAAGGAACTTTTTTCCATAGTCATTTTTCAACAGGTACACCCAGTGGTCCTAAGAAAAAGGGTTTTTTTTAGGGGGTTGCAGGTTGAATTAGATCATGGGACCCATCCCATTCATCCCCAAAGGATTTTTGGGGTCACATTCATATAAATAAGTGCCAAAATATTTCTCCTTGAGCCCTGGAAACTTTGTCTTCAAGGTCTCTCTCAAGGTATGCTCTTGCAGTTAGAAATTTTTTCAAGAGGACACATGTCACCTCCAGGTGAAGGTGCATTTTTGTGTCCAATATTTCCCATTACTTTGTGAAATTTAGGATGATAAATTTCTCCCATGATTATTTTATCCTTCTGGTCCATCATATGACCTTGAAAATCTCCATGATGCAAGTTAAGCTCCTCTTTTTCACCTCATTCTAGTTATCCCCGTCGTGGAACCACACAATGCCACTTGTCACTCCTAGATAAGGGAACATTTTTCTGACCCATTTATCCCATCCCTTTGGGATAGTTGGGAAAAAGAAAATTTCCCCACTCAAGCCCTTTCGAATGTCTTTCATGTGACCCAGTCTCAGCCCCCAGGAGTTATTTTCTTGTTTTCTCTTTCTCCTCCGTCGAGCAATCATTGATTTCCACTTGTCACTCCCAGGTGAGGGATAAATTTTATATCCTATCTATACCATCCCCTTAGAAAATTTGAGACAAAAAATGTGTCCCATGCCCATATTAGCCGTTGTTTTTCCACATGGCCCCGGGAAGGATCCACATGCCATTTTCAACACCTTCTCATCTCCGCCTCGTCAAACAACCTTTTGCCACTTTTCACTCCCATGTGAGGGAAATTTTTTCTTCCCTATCTATCCCATCCCTTTACGATAGTTGGGACAATTTTTTTTCCCATATTTATCCCTTTCCCAGGTTCCTTATATGATCCATTCTCAACCCCCAGGTGCCTAAGGTGTAAGGAGAAAGAAGTCAAAATAGGTACCTGATATTCTGCGGATGATTACGAGAGCTCTGTAAGGATTTAAGAGGAAAAAAAATACTCATTGGAAATCTTGGAGAATTATCTACATGATGAAATATTCAAATCCCTCACAAGATATAGGTGCTTCTTTTCATAGTTCATTTTTGGAAGGTACACCCCATTGTCCTGAGAAAGAAGGAGAAATTTAAGGGGTTTCAAGAATAATTGGATCTTAAGAACCAGACCATTTTCTTAAGAAGGCTCTTGATAGTAAAAATAATATATTGGTTCATTAAAAATGACCTCCTGGAGCTCTGGAAACATCATCTTCAAGGCCTCTCTCAAGGTATGATTTTACTGTTAGAAATGTTCACCTCCTAGAGCATGACACATTTTTTTGTCCCATATGTCCCATCCCCCTAGGATATTTGGGAAAAAAATTCACCCAACCCCAATTATTCCCTCTAGTCCATCATATGACCTTGGTGAAGCTCTGTGATGCATGTTTAGCCCGTTTCACCTCATTCTAGCCCATCCCTTTGACCAATGCAACATCGCCACTTGTCAATCCAAGGGTGAGAGAACATGGATGATTTTTCTCAATATCAAAGATTCAAGAATACATTAATGGATTCCATGATGTATAATCAAAATGGAAGCGAGGTACCTCTTAAATTCCCAAGGTTTCAGTGAGCAGAATCGTGTGAAAATTGGAGTAAACGATCCCTGAAAAATCTAGTTTTGTGTGAACTAGTTTTTGTGCCACGAAGTCCCTATTTTTATGGATATGGATGGCTTTTTTTTTCATCATCATTATTACATCCACAAATAAATCATAAAATTCCTAAAGATTCGAAAAGTGAAATCATTCAAAATTCGGAGGGAGGGGTCTTCAAAAAATCTAATTTCATTTAAAATTGTTTTTACGTGATGAAGTTGCTTATTTTTCAAGATATTGAGGACTGGTTTTTTCTCAAAATTCTTCCCTCTTTGATAAAACCACATTTTACCACTTATTAAGAGGAATGAATCATCCAAAAATGGGAATGTGGAACCCTAGAATAAAACCCATAATTTTAAGACCTCTTATGTTGTAATCAGACACCCTGCAGTAAACTTACTAAAAATAGCATGTGTCCACGACGAGGCATGCCTAAAAATATTAAGTGGTTTAATAAGGATATTTCTTGACATTCATGATCCACCAAATAGGAAAAATGTATCAAATTGGTGCAAATCAGCAGCACCCCTGGATGTTGATCAGACTTCTAGTTTGACATTTTGGACATCCAGTGTGATTGCACAACATTGAATCTTTTCCCCAAGTGTGGGACTTGTAAAAATGGGAAAAGAATCTCCAGTTTAGAGGCTGGTTCCTCAACTCCTCTGATCAGGTGTATTACTTGCAAGTTACAGAGGGTTTCAAATTCAAGATCCTACTCTAAATTCCAAAGGGGACAGAGATAGAGAATGCAAAAAACTGAAACTAATGCTAATAAGGTGATGCACCAAAGGAGTGGTGAGCATTTTTTACTTCTGCAGATTGACACAAATCATAGAAATGCAACAAAACTTCATGCACAAACTAATAAACTGTAATGGAAGGTCAGAAATGAATCAAACAACACAAACAGAGGATTAAAACTCATTCACAGAGCCTGCATTGTCATTTCAACATAATCAAAACACATGCATTACAACATCTGAGAGGTAAAAATAGGTTGCAGTCTTGGAAGAGGTCTGATTTTTCCACAAAATCACTTTCAAGGTGAAAGAGGGAGCCTGCAATACATGAAAAATGTTCAACCCTTCAAAAATGAGCCAAATCTGGCTTTTACAATGCAAGAAACGACCCCAGGAGAGAGAAACATGGGAAAACATGGGAGAGCTTCAACCACTGACCAAAAATGCAATAAAATAGCATGGGCATCCTTACAGGTCCATTCCCTGACATTTTTCACCATGCTGGGAGAGAATGCGAGCCATTCTTCATTAAAAATGGTGGTTGAAACGTCATTTCTGTTCATTACCACGTGCCAGAGGTGTTTTTTAATTTTATCTCTCCAAAATCCATCAAAATACAAAATTGACCCTGGAATCTTGTAGATAATTTCACCAGCTTTCTGTTGATATAAAGAACGTGAAAAACTGAGCTCTGGATCAAAAGTTATGGCCATTTGAAATTTTAGGGCAAAACAGGGCCAAAACGGATTGGCGGGCGAAAAATTTGAAATTTTCCACTTTTTGCATTTGGGAAAATTTCCCAAAAAATCCCTGCGCTGCTCCACCATTCCTGGGTGCCACGTGGCATGATTCCATTGGCCGTGGGCCTTTTTCCTTTCCTTTTTCCCTGCGGGCCTATCCTGTATTTTTTGCCGCCACTGGACACGTGGCAAGATGCCATTGGTTCACATTTGGGGGGCGGACTTTTCCTTTTGAAATTTCCTTTGTTTTGCTTTGGGAAAATTTCCAACTTTTCCCCCGCGTTCCAAAGCTCCGGTGCCATGTGGAGCTCCCATTTGATGCGGGCCTTTGGGGTGAACCTTCCTCCTTGCACTTACCTTTGGGAAAGAATTCCAGTTTGGCTCAACCTGCTCCCCCCATGGACAAATATTCCTATCCATTTTGGTCCGGGCCTTCGGGTATGAAAATTCCTCAATTTTCCCACCTCATTCCAAAGCTTGGCTTCACTGGCAAGCTCCCATTGGATGCAGGTCATTGAGAACCTGGGCTCACTATTTGGGACTAGGGGTTGTGGTGCCATCTTTCTCCATTGGCAACCGAACACTTAGACAAATTGAACACGTGGTAGCGATTTGACTGGTCGGCGGGCCGACAGGCCAATAATTTTCCTTTGACCTAACCAAAACACTTCACCAAAATTTAAAAAAAATTCCCCCCACGGTCCGTGGGCTCTTGAGACATGTGGCATGAAGCCATTGGATGTGGACCCTGCGGGCAAAATTTGACTTTGCGCCCTCACCAAACATTTTACCAAAATTCCAACTTCATCTCCGTAGGAAAACTGCCACTTTCTTGGCCTAAGGACACATGGTGCAAGTGTGGTTGGGTGCGGGCCTTGGGGCCAGAAGATTTTTAGTTGTGCCAACACTTAGTCATTTTTTCTATTTTCTCCCCCTTGGACACGTGGCACGATGTCAATTCGCCGGCGGGCCTCCAAGGTGAAATATTCCTTTTGAAAATTTTCCATACACTTGGTAAAATTTCCAAGTTTTCCTCTGACCCTCTGCCACTCCCGAGGACACGTGGCAGCATATTACTGGCTGCGGGCCTTTCAGGGGAAAATTTCCCACAAAAACTCCGCCGAGCCATAACTTCAAAAATACATGGAGTTAGGAGGAAAACTTTACCTTTCTGGAAAGCTGAGAAAAATATCTATCCAATGGTGCCATTTCCAGAAAGTCTTGAGTGCCTAAAAAGAAAAAATTATGACTGAGGCACAAGAGAGGGAAGAATGAAGGGAGTTAGCCACAAAATGAGCAAGGGGCTCATTTTGGATAACAATTTTGGTGACTCAGAGGGGTCATCTGCCTGCTGGATGAAGTTACCAGTTGCCTGAAGCAATCCATTGGGCATGGAGTCATTAAATTCTCTTCTTGGTACCCCAATCTGGCTAGAACACTGCAAGGAGGAAGATGGAGGGTAGAACACCATCTGATTGGGGCAAGGCCTACAAAACACATTTCCTAGAACAACAAGCTTGTGCCAAAGCACTTAGGGAAAGCAAAGCTAATCTACAACAAAACAATGTGCACAAGCACTTGGAGGAATGAAAACCTAAGCTAATATGTACAAGGTGGAGAATTCCCTTCAGTAGCAATGCTTCAGATGGATTCCATTGACTGGAATCTGCAATTCTTCACCATCCAATGAAGACAATTGGAAGGCATTGCTGTCCTTACACTTTGTGACCATGTATGGGCCACTCCAAATGGCATCAAATTTTGAATGCCTTCTCGGTTTTGCTCTGTCTGCATCCCATTTTAACACTAGATCTCCAACTTGGAAAGATCTATCCTTGGCCTTCCTATCAAAGGTCTTCTTGATCAAATCTTGATCCTTCTCCATTGCTTGGGATGCCTGATTTCTGATTTCTTGGAGCTCCATCAATTCTGCATATCTAACCTCCATGGGCTCAAACTCTAACAACTCCAACTGTTTCATGAGTTCCAATGTTGGCAACTCAAGTGACATGGGAAAAATTGCCTCTCTTCCATAAACAAGCTTGAATGGAGAGTTACCTGTAGATCTTGGGAGTTATCCTATCAGCCCATAAGGCTGATTTCAACTTGGTATGCCAAGACCTCTGATTTTCATCAAGAGTCCTCCTAATGATCCTTAACAAGTTCTTGTTTGTAGATTCAGCCTGGCCATTACCCTGAGGGTAATAATTTGATGAAGTGCTTAGGTAGATCCCATTCTTGACAGCCCATTCAGTTACCTTGGACCCAATGAATGCCAATGCATTATCTGATATTATTGTAGCAGGTATGCCAAATCTGGTTGCTATTCCCTCATAGAAATCTAGGATGCTGGATTCATTTGCTTCCTTGAGTGCTACTACTTCAGTCCACTTGGTGAAGTAATCTGTTGCTGTTAAAATCCATTTGTGCCCTTGGCTTGAATTGGGATTAATGACTCCAATGAAGTCCAAACCCCATTGCATGAATGGCTGGTCAACTGAAATTGGATGCAATGGAAGGGCAGCTAGCCTCTCTTTACCTGTGAAGAATGCACAATTCTTGCACCTCTTGATCCATGCATAACAATCACTGAAAATCTTGGGCCAATAATAGCCAGCCCTCATGATCTTTAGAGCTGTCACTCTTGGTGCAAAATGACCACCAGCTGATCCACCATGGAACTCTTCCAACACCCTATGAATCTGATTTGTACCAATGCATCTCAGCAGCACTCCATTCACATCCTTTCTGAACAAAACACCATCAACAAGGGCATATGGGACAGCCTGCAATCTGAAGTGTCTTCTTTTGGTCTTGTTCATCTCTAGAGGGCATAGACCTGTGCTTAGGAAGTGCATTATGTCTTGGGTCCAGCAAGGAGTGAGGACACCATCATTTTCCTTTTGAGTGCTTCCTTTCTCATGGCTGTCTTGCAATGCCAAAACAACCTCCTTCTCATTGCATGCTTCCTTGTGTTTGTTCAGGACCAGCTGCTCACACAACCCTTTTCCTCTGACCAACTTGGTGACTTTGATCTCAATGTCATACTCCATGACACGAGTAATCCAGCCTGCTCTCTTTTCATTCAGGTCTTTGTTGAGGAGGAAGTCCTTAACTCCCACATGAGAAACCAGCAATTGAACCTTGTTGTTTGAAACTAGATGCTTGAATTTCTTCAAGCTCCTGATTACTGCAAGAACATGCTTCTCAATGAAAGAATATCTCACCTCATAGTCCTCCAGGCTTTGGCTGAAGAAAGCAATTGGCTGCTCATCATTGTCTTTGTTCTGCTGTACCAAAATTGTAGAAATAGTATCATCACCCCCAAATGCATAGAGGATGAAATCCTTGGAGAAATCTGGGTTAATGAGAGTTGGGGCTTGAGAGATGGCTTCTTTGATTGCTTCAAAACTTTCCTTTGCCTTCTGTTGTCCATTTGAAAGCCATGCTTTTCTTTAACATCTTGGTGATAGGCTTGACTAGGGCTGAAAAATTTGGGACAAACCTCCGAACAAAATTTATTCTCCCCAAGAAACTTTGAAGGGCCTTCTTGTGGCTTGGCAATGGTAGTGCTCTTATGGCTTCAACTCTTTCTAGATCAATTGCTAATCCTTCTTTGGAGACAATGTGGCCAAGGAGTTTTCCTTCATGGGCTAGGAAAATACATTTTTTTAAGATTCAAGGATACTCCAAATCTTCTACACCTTTGGAACACTTGCCTCAAATGAAAGAGATGGTCTGCTACATTTTTTGAAAAAATAGTGATATCATCAAGATATATCAGCACCATGTTGTTAATCAAATCCTTGAATGCCATGTCCATTGCTCTTTGGAAAGTAGCTCCAGCGTTGGACAACCCAAATGGCATTTTCCTGTATGCATAAGTTCCCCATTTGGTTGTAAAGGTTGTCTTGAACTGATCCTCTTCTTTCACCATGATCTGATTGTACCTTGAATAGCCATCAAGTAATGAAAACCTCTCAGATCCGGCAACAACTTGCAAAATTTGCTCCATAGAAGGAAGTGGATAATGATCCTTGAGAGATGCTCTATTCAAATATCTGAAGTCAACACACAATCTGATTTCCCCACTCTTCTTTCTAACTGGAACCAAGTTGGCCACCCAACTAGAATGCTTGATAGGGAATATGATTCTTGACTCTATCAACTTATTCAATTCTTTTCTCATGAGAGGCTCCATGTGTGGATTGACTGGCCTTTGTTTTTGCCTGATGGGTTTAGTACTTGGATCCAATTCAATGGTGTGTTGAGCTAACTCGGGATTGAAACCTTTCAAATCTTCATAGCTCCAAGCAAACACATCAGGGAATTCTTGACAAAGTTGTATGAACTCATACCTTTCTTTCTCAGTTGTCATCTTACCAATTTGGAGTGATTTTCCTTCTTCCACCAAGATGGACACTGAATCTTCTCCCTTGACTTGGATGTTTTCTTTCTCCTTCCTAAACTGATCATTAGGATTGAAAATGGACTCCAAAGTAATAAGTCCCTTTGGTAGTTTGTTAGTTCTTAGCTGTACCACTTGGTCACCATACTGTTGTTCCAACTTTTCCTAATTTTAGCTGAGAACTCAGACTCTTCTTGCAAGAAATGGATGATTTGTTGATCATTTTCAAACACTTACCAACTTACATTTTTGTCTGGCACTGAGGACCTTACAATCACATGGATGTTTGGCTATACCTTATCTTTTTGGATGCTTTCAACAACGTCAAAGGCTGCTCCAACTGCTGCAAGCTTGTCACCAGCTTGGTTCTCTTTTCTAGGAATGGATTTGATGCCAAAGCCCTCAAAATATTAAATGAGGTCCCACACCCTGTTTTTGTAACACTTTAGTAGGTCATTCTTGACAGCATTCTGCCCCTTAACTTGGTTGACAATCAACTCACTATCACCAAAGACTTGTAAGTTCTTTATTCCTCTCTTGATTGACCAATGCAATCCTTGTATCAAGGTTTCATATTCAGTGGTGTTATTAGAGCATGTAAACTGAAATCTAAAAGCTGAGTAATACTTAACTCCTTGAGGTGAAACAAGCATAGCTCCCCCTCCTGCACCTTGTCTACTCCTTGATCCATAAAAAAAAAACTGCCATACCTCATTTTCATCCTTGTGGTTTGGCTTGGTGATGCTAGGAATAGGATGATTTTCTTCATGCATGTAATAGAATCCTAGCTTAGATTCTTCTATTTCTTGATAAGGATAAAAATCATGAACCTTGTTTTCCCATTCATCAAGATTCGGATCTGGGATACTTCCAACCTTGGTGTTAGCTTCATCAGTGCTTGGATAATCCTCTTGATCAAGCGTTGAACAATTGGTATTGATTTGGCTTGGAGTGTAAGGCTCAATGTGAAAGTTTGCAATAGGATTAGTTATGACTGTGGCTTTAGTTCCATATCTTGTTCTGAACAACATGTGTGACCAATCAGTAGATAACTAACCTTCAATCCTAGCTGTGAAATCCCTTGACAAACATAGGGCAAAGAGCGGTGGAAGATCTATTACTGAGCATCTTGTACAACAACAACGTTGGGGCATGCATGTAAAGTAAGACTCAAGTTTTTTATCACTCCAACTGTTGTTACTACTATCCCATCCAATTGCACTACCCCTTTTGATATGACTTCATATTGAAGCCCTAACTGATCAGTTATTTGCTTGGGCATTATTGAACTGCTTGCCCCGGAATCAATCATGCAATTGTGTACTAATTGGTTTCCAATGATCAATGAAACATATAATGGAGGGGGTTTCAACATTTTACCTTACTGTCCTCCTTGATTCCCCTTAGGTTGGGTAGCATTTGTGAGCACCTTCTCTTGCATTTAGACTTGTTGGTTTGAAGTTGACCAGTCCTTCATGGCAGCTTGTAGAAAATCTCTTTGGCCTGGGATGGATAGTGATTCCCACATTGATATGTTTACATTTGTCTTCTTCATCTAATCAATGATGTTGAATGGAGATGAAGCTATCTCTTTAGCTTCCCTTAGTCCTGCACATTCATTCCTTGCACATGGGCTAGTAACAACTAGCATTTGAGTTTGGCCTAGGAATTGTTTTAGGCAGTCCTTACTGTGTTTGGAACTGCATTTTGTTTGCCAATAACTTGTGGAAGTGGATAGAAGGTTTGGAATTACTTGGAGCCAATGGATGTTCTTCACCCAAATTTCTCCTTTTTGACCTTGTGTTAGCTACAACACTTTGGGGAAGTTGTTTGATTCATGCCACAAAACTCTTCTTGCCTGCCAGTTTACAAGTGTGGTGTCATTTGGAGCTGATTGCTGCTGGAATGTGTCTTGTTGTTGGTTATTTCCTTGACTCCCTTCACCCTCCACACTAGTAGTTTTCACCATTAATGCTTGATTTAAGGCACCATTGAAGCACATAGACTGGTTGTGAGGTTCATTGCATAGGAAACACCAATCATACTCTTGAGCTATGTTGTTTTACACTGGCACTATTGCTTTAGAGGCAAATGTAGCATTGGGATTATAGGGTTGAAATGGTCTATTGGTATGAGGTCTTGCTTGATTTTGATTTACAACTGGATTGAGTGGTCTTTGAGGCTGGTATGACTACCTGTTAGGTTGAGCTTAAGGCTGGAAAGAAGGTCTAAAACCTTGGGCTTCCTGCCTCTTGAGTGTAACCAGCTCATTGCCTAAATTTTTCAATTGCTTCATGACTTCTTGAAGTTCATTTGAAGCACTAGAAGATGAAGTAGAAGCTTCACTTGAATTCTGATTTTTAGGAGTGGGAATAGGAGCTAAAATAGGCATTTGACTAGTACTTGGGCTCTCTAAACTTGGATACAATGGCATTGGAGGCCTAGGAGCTAGCTTGCCAGCTTGAATCAAACAATTTTCAGCTCTAATGGCAATGCTATAAGCAACAAAGATAGTTGTGCCCCCCATGGATTGAATTAACATAGAAATATCATAATTTAAAGCTTTAAGGTAATATAGAAAAACACCTTATGCTATTGGCCTTACTGCCGCTGGAATTCTCTCCCAAGTCATTTGAAACCTAAAGTTGAAGTCAATCAGCTGCTCATTGGGAGCTCTCTTGATGGTTGCCAACTGTTCCAGAAGGGACAAGTTATCTCCCTTCTCTCCAAACTACTCATGGAGGGCTATACATAGCTGAGTTCTAATTTTGGATATAACCTGAGACAAGACTCCTGAACCATTGCAAAGCTTTCCCTTTGAATGAAGATGCCAGCAGTTTGACAGCAACTTGCATCTCATTAATCTCATGGATTGCACAAATATTAGCAATATCCTTAACATGATCACCAGGAGTGGTCTGATTCTCTCCCGTAAAATATGGAATGTTCTTCAATGCTGCAATTGGGATTGGATTTTGTGTATTGAGAGCAAGTGGGTTGCTGCCAGTGAAATTGACATAGGGGTTGTTTTTTTCCATTCTGATTGGCCTTAGAACCCTTGTGGATTGAATGAAAAGGCCTACCAGGTGGAGGAGTTGACAGAGTTTTGTTTGGTGGAGATGGAGACCTTTGAATTCTCCTCCCTCTTTGCCTTCTTCTTAGAGATAACTACAGATACTCAAACAACACCTCTTCTTCTCCAACTCTTGACCTTGTGGTGATTCTTCTCATGAGTTTTCAGGTCTGCACTGCTAAAACCAGCTGATTCTTCTTCCTTGGAGTCGCTAGATGTGCAATTTAGGGCTCTTTTAAGCAAGAAACTTGCAAAAAATGCACATCAATTTTGTTGTAATGAAGATGAAGACCTCTAAGGTCCCACCAGGCGTGCCAAAATTGTTGGTGCAAAATCAACAACACCCATGGATGTTGATTAGACTTCTAGATTTGACATTTTGGACATCTAGTGTGATTGCACAACATTGAATCTTTCCCCCAAGTGTGGGACTTGTAAAAATGGGAAAAGAATATCTCCAGATTAGAGGTTGGTTCCTCAAATCCTCTGATCAGGTATATTACTTGCAAGTTACAGAGGTTTCAAATTCAAGATCCTACTCTAAATTCCAAAGGGGACAGAGATAGAGAATGCAAAAAACGGAAACTAATGCTAATAAGGTGATGCACAAAAGGAGTGGTGAGAATTTTTTACTTCTGTAGATTGACACAAATCATGGAAATGTAACAAAACTTCATGCAAAAAACTAATAAACTATAATGGAAGGTCAGAAATGAATCAAACAACACCAAAAGAGGATTAAAACTCATTCACAGAGCCTACATTGTCATTTCAACATTAAAAAAAACACTTGCATTACAACATCTGAGAGGTAAAAAATAGGTTGCAGTCTTGGAAGAGGTCTGGTTTTTCCACAAAATCATTTTCAGGTGAAAGAGGGAGCCTACAATACATGAAAAATGTTCAACCTTGCAAAAATGAGCCAAATCTGGCTTTTACAATGTAAGAAATCGTGCCCTAGGAGAGAGAAACATAGGAAAACATGAGAGAGCTTCAACCACTAACCAAAAATGTAATAAAACAGCATGGCCATCCTTACAGGTCCATCCCCTCAACATTTTTTCACCATGCTGGGAGAGAATGTGAGCCATTCTTCATTAAAAATGGTGGTTGAAATGTCATTTCTATTCATTACCACGTGCCCGAGGTGTTTTTGAATTTTATCCCTCCAAACTCCACCAAAATACAAAATTGACCCTAGAATCATGTAGAGAATTTCACTATCTTTCCGTTGATATAAAGAACATGAAAATCTGAGCTCTGGATCAAAAGTTATGGCCATTTGAAATTTTAGGGCAAAATAAGGCCAAAACGGATTGGCCGGGCGAAAAATTTGAAATTTTCCACTTTTTTGCATTTGGGAAAATTTCCCAAAAAATTCCCACATGCTCTGTTGTTCTGGGTGCCACATGGCATGATTCCATTGGCCGTGGGCTCTATCCTTTCTTTTTTCCCTATGCAGGCCTGTCCTGTATTTTTTTGCCGCCACTGGACACATGGCAAGATGCCATTGGCTTTGCGTTTGGGGGGCGGACTTTTCCCTTTTGAAATTTCCTTTGTTTTACTTTGGGAAAATTTCCAACTTTCCCCCCCCACATTCCAAAGCTTTGGTGCCACATGGCACGATTCCATTGGATGCGGGTTTTTGGGGGTGAACCTTCCCCCTTGCACTTTACCTTTTGGGAAAAATTCTCAATCTCTTCCCCGCGCTCCGACCGAAACTCCGACGCCCCGTGGACACGTGGCACTGATCTCGACTGGTCTGCGGGCCTGTCGGACAGATAATTTTCCTCTTGATTTTTTTCAAAAATACTTCGCCAAAATTTTCAAATCTTCCTCCGCAACGGTCCACGGGCTCTTGAGACACGTGGCATGAGGCCATTAGATGCAGACCCCGCGGGTAAAATTTGACCTTGCGCCCTCGCCAAACATTTCACCTAACTTCCAACTCCCTGCTCCTCTGTCCACCGTTCATGGCTTAAGGACATGTGGCGCAATGTGGTTTGGCACGGGCCTTGGGGTCGGAGATTTTTCCAGTGGTGCCAACACTTAGTCATTTTTTCAAATTTTCCCCCCCTTGGACACGTGGCACGCATGTCAATTCGCTAGGGCGGGCCTGCGGGGTGAAATATTTTTTTTTTTGAAAACTTGCCAAATCACTTGGTAAAAAATCAAAGTTTTCCTTTGACCGTTCACCACTTCCTTCGAGGACACGTGGCAGGCATATTATTGGCTGTGGGCCTTCCAGGGGAAAATTTTCCACAAAAACTCCGCCGAGCCATAACTTCAAAAATACATGGAGTTAGGAGGAAATACTTTACCTTTATGGAAAGATGAGAAAAATATCTATCCAATGGTGTCATTTCCAGAAAGTTTTGAGTTCCTAAAAAGCAAAAAATTATTACTGAGGCACAAGAGAGGGAAGAATGAAGGGAGTTAGCCACAAAATGAGCAAAGGGCTCATTTGGATAACATGGACATCTCAAGCTCACATCAGGGGATCTTTCAACAATGTTTCTAAACACTTGTTTGACAGCCTCATGTATTTGTTAATCATGAAAATGGAGGAGATTATGATCATCATCAAAAATTTCTCCATCAGAAGGATATTCTTCAATAAGAACAATAAATCCATTTCCCTTCTTCTCTTCTCTCCCTTCCTTCTAATTCTTTTTTGTACATAATCATTGTATTTTTTCTTATTCACTTAAGTGACAATATTTGTGATTTGTAAAAGTGTTCTCTCAAAATTATAAGAGGGATACTAAATTTTTCTCTTCTAGGGGAAATTAAAAGGTCACAAGTGGAATAGGGATATGAAGAGTCATGTGGGGGGAGATCAAAGATAAATTCACAAGGCTATAAATTGGGATGGCTTCTCCATTCCAAAGGATCCTAAATTTTAGTTCTTGGTACCAATTGTGAATTGTTGTAGATTGATTGATTCTTTGTATTCATCACTACACAAGAAATGAAAGCTACATTCTTCCTTTTCCTTTTCTCATGTTTCCTCTATTCTCTCGTTTTCAACTTTGTAAGTAAAGTTATCAAGAAAGAGATCTAAATCTTTGATAAATGAATCTAAGAACTATGTGTCAGGGTTTTTTCTTCTCACTAAATGGATTCAATGTTTCTTTCCTCTAATTGAATGTTGAACTACTCCAATTATTGGGTGTGAACTCTAAAATAGGCTTACTTAGAGCAATAACATTAAATTGTCTAATTTCCCTCTTTCACCCCTCACCACTACAATTTCCTCCCTTGTACCCCATACATGCACCTTTTCATAGGTTTAATGAAGTGTTCATGTGTGATCCTTTGCCTATTTAGAAACCCCAAAAAAATAAATAAGATTATACTAGTTTACATTCAATAATGGGAGCCTCCCCATACACAAGGAGGGGCGGAGCCCCATGAGCGTTGGTGGCAATAAACTAATTTTCCATAAAAAAGTTATTTCACCAATAGTTTTTATCAAATATGCTGGGGAGAGATATCCCCTTGTGCACCCATAAAGATATCTACAAAATACAAAAAAAATCATTAGAAAATTTTAAAATACCATTCAAACATTCAAAATCATTTTTGCAATCCTTTTGATAAATCTATAATTTTCAAGTTTCCTTCCTTCCTAATCACTTGAGAAGAGCTAGTAGAAGGAAGGTACAATCAAGCTAATCGTATAGGTGGTGTTGATGGCCCTGAATTCAAAGAACAAAAGGGATAATTTCAGACTTCCTATTGTAATGGTAAGAATACAAGTTCCTTAAAATTCTCTTGAAGGTCATACGAAAGAATCAGTTACAAATCCACTAGTTGATTAACTAAAATGTGGATGAATGGTAGTTTATATAACTAGGAAAAAAAATGAATAAAAATAAATAAAATTAGTAAATAAATATAGAAAGTGACCCAAACAAATAGGCTAATGAAAATAGAAACCCTAAAATGAAAATAAGGGTTAGAAGGAGCTTAGTTGATTCGACGAATTTGATGGACTATGTTGTTGAGATGACTAGAGAAACAAGAGGAGGAAACAAATATGCCGAGGTACAGAAACTTGTAGATTTGGGAAATCTGAGTAGATTGGGGCATCTGGGAGAAGATCAGGGTGCCTATGGGCACCCTAGTCTGATTTTTGGGTGCCCTGGTCTGTGTAGGAGGTCTAAAAACTAGGTTTATAGGGTCACTAGATGATCTGAAGACTTCACCACCTGTCGCACTAACTTCACTGTATTGCACTATATGTCACTGTTAATCAATAATTAAGAGGAGACCTGTAAAAACCCAAGACAAACATCAAACCCTACAAAAATAAAGGTGCGTATGAAGGGGTCAGACTAACCTCAACTACCACAATGGCGGACTTACTAACTGAGCACTGCAATACATCTCATAACTAATGTAGTTTTATGTGCAAGTTTGTTTAATCATGCCCGAGGTTCTCTTGTGTCGTGTCATAATTTATGAAAGTAGCGAGAAATAACTATGTGTAAAAAATGTAATAGAGTGGTAGATGGAGTACAATAAACATCCCCTCTTATGCTTGTGTGATTCAGACGAACCACCCTTATGCCTTGTGATGGAGCTAGATGGATGTAAAATGGAGACTTTGATGGAAGTAACCTTAGGTGATGATAGTAATGACTTAGTGCTTACTCCCGCATTATGGTTTCATAACTTTATAGGTATATGGTTCTCTTGTTCTAATTTCTTAATTAACCCCTAAGAATCCTGACCACAAGAAATAGGAAATTTCTCAAATGGCTAGAAAGTTCCCAAAAAGTGGTCGTGAAAGTGGCAAACAGGATCACGGAGCCCTGACTGAAACCAGGGGCTATCGGCACCCCAGTACTAAGCCTGAGTACCCCAGTCAAAATACTAAAATAGCATGTAACAATGATGAAACATGGATTGAGCAAGTGCATGTGTGAGAGGTATTAGGAAATAATGAAAAATAAAAGTAAAGGTGCCAAAATATGGATTTTAGTTAGTATTTCATTCTTGTAAAAATCATATTGCCATTTAGTATGAGACCGGGAGTAAATAATGTCTAACACATGTGCATTTTGTGACTACATATCCCCCCACTTTATGTTGGTGAGTGTGAAAGGTTGGTAACATCAAGTAAATAGAGATGCATACCTTCCAGTATCATGTCAGAGTGATGTAGAAATGCACTGAAGGGACTACACAAAGTGTGGAGTGACAAATTTAATATAATAGAGCATGAAAACTAAAGATACAAAAGCTATCCCTCCTATGTAGTAAAATGCAAGATTTTGAGCACAGCTACGTATGCCTTATGATGGATCTAGTTTGATTTAGATACTTCTAGTCATATTGACTGCCCACTATTAATCTTAAAGTTGAGGATAGAACTTTGACTCAAAATACTGATTCTTGAAAGGTTTCCCTCATTATGGATGCAGAAATTGCTTTTCTCTTTGTCATGGTTAGCCTCATGATTTTCATTTGGTTAGATTAACATACTAAGAGGCTGATAAGTTCTTGGAGGAGGAAATGCTCAAATGACTAGTCAGTGCTTATTGTGAAGTGATCGGGATAAGATTGTGAATCAGGATTAGGGCAAAATGGGATGCACCCCAGTATAGAGGATGGAAGTCTAACATAGTTAAGGCTAAAGATTGATATGGATAACTTATTAGGATCCCATGACCCTTACAGAACACATTGATGTATTTGAGGTCGGCAATCTAACAACATTGATAATGTAAATTAAAATATGGCCATAAGGAATGGGGGTAAAATTAGTGACTTTAGAGAAAGAAAGGAACCATCTCCCACCTAGTAAAATGCAGACTAAGATCTAAAGGGATGGGGCCACATGGGTGTGATAGTTTTGTTGGTACATTTCCCCCCACTTTATGTTGTTTGTTTGATGTTTTTGAAAATTTCAGTAATGTAAAGTTGATAGAGGTTATGTACCTGTTAGATCCTCAATATAGAGTGATCTAGAAACTCCATCTTTTGGTATAGAAAAAGGGTGGGGTCCCCTTAACCCTCTTTTACTAGTAGTAAACTAAATGATGCAAAAGCACAAAAAAAAGTGATGAGAGTGAACCTAGGGCGAAAACGTGTGTGTAGTTTCCAATGTGCATGATGTACCTGCATGGTTAGTATGGTGTGTGCTCCCATAAAATGTTATGTATTTTTTCCCCCATTGTTGTAGTTAGTTGTTAGTTGATTGACTACTTGCTTCTCATATGGTTAGAGCTGCAAGGAGAAGATGATCAAAGAAGTAAAATATGCATGTATATATGTTAAAAATGCATGTAAAAGGATGACATGTATATGTAACGGAAAGAGTGAAGTAAAAGTATGAAAAGTGTAAATGGAACATGTGCTAATCTGATCCTTGATGAGAGTAACAGGGTTTAGAAAGAGGATATTTTTTCCTCAGGTTTTTTGGGGTGATCCGACACCATATGCTAAAGAAGTGTAGCAAGAAATTCCCTATGTATCCTACCATCTGATAACTACTTCACTGAATACATGTGAAGAGATATCTTTCACTTGCCTATGATTTTTAGGTGAATCCACATGCAACTGGATGAAGTAATGTAGAGAGGAATTTTATTGTATCCTCTAGCTTGTAACTGCTACCCTAGAATGCTAAGAAGAACCATGTCATGTAAAATCCACTGCGTATGGGGTTTTTAGAATAGTCTTAACCCACTCGCTGTATAACCTAAAATTCCAAGGGTGGAAGACTAAACTAAACATGAACTAGGTGTGGAAGTGTTCTGTATCGTATGTAAAACCCAAATTATGTCCCCTCCCTCTTTGAGGGCGTACATGCTACATTGTTGAAAGGAAAATGAAGCCCCAAAATAGGATCCAACCACATGAGACTTTGTAACTCTACCCTACTTGAGGAAATAGGAAGCTACTTAGTTAGAAACCAAGGCACACACATGCAAGAATGCTAGGCAAACAACAAGTATTATTATGAGCAAGCACATGCAGTGTAAGCTACATTAATAGTGTCTAAGTTACCAAACAATTTAGTAATGTACACACATAAGAAGACAAAGTAAGCCATGCATAAAGTGGGCTGTAAACATATGACATCACTTCACTAATGTCGACAAGGAACACAAGGTTATCATGGCTGCATGATAATTCAAATAAGTGTACACACCAAGCATAGCGCAAGGCCCACATACAATAGCAATTAAAATAAACTAAAGTAAAAACAATAGATAATCCATGGAAGAAAAATAATCCTGGTGAACAAAAATTATACATGAAGCACCCTTTAGCATGTTAGAAAGATAACCAATCCTATCTCAAAATTATGTATAACCATGTAATATAGAGTGCTTATGTACAAAATGAAACAATAGACACCTGTGAGAGATGAATGTGGATTCCCCCAAAGACCAATGTAGGATGGGTAGAAGGAAAGAATCTATGACTGCATGTGCAACAGGCTTGTATATGTGATCTAAAACTAAACAAAGGCAGTGAATTCACGCATGTGTGTATGGTATAAATAAATGACATACATGATATCTAACTAGTATGTGTAATAAAGTGACTATATACAAGAAAATGCAAGAAAGAGTAAAAGTACATCCAAGATATGCACTATGTTGTGGATGGATGGAATGGAATGTAAATATGGATGGTAGGAGATGTCACATGCCCACCTCGAGTGAATGGAAATTTATGCAGTGAGGTTACATTTGGTTTTCCCCCTCACCAGTAAAGAATGAACCATAGAACGAGAGTTTGTTATCGGGAAATGGTAAAATAATGTGTATCGAGTCTAACACACTATGATGAATGCGTATATGTATGTTGATGATATGTGACCTAGAAATGATGCATGTCTTCAAACCTTATAGCTGAAGCTTATATGATGAAAAAGATGAATTGAGAAGAGTGTTGATCTAGCATAAAGTCTTATATTACTATAAGATGGAATAAAGGGAGTGGTGATGTTACTTAGAGCATATACTACTACAAGAGTGAAGGGAATAGGTGAGAATTTAGCCTATAATGCATATGTCAGTAACCTAGTAATATCGCATGATATAAGGTCTAGTCGATGAACATGCATGTAAATGATAAGGTCCATTTAATTAGTAAACCCTCGAGCATTTGAGTATGGACCGAGGAACTAAAGTGTGTCATAGGGTAGTGATTGCAGCGCATAGAAGACGATGTGTAGTATGTGTGATGATAATAGATGACCATATGATGTTTAGTGTACAATGGTATAAGATGCAATGTAAGGTGTGTATGTAAACTAAAAGTGTTAATATGTGTGTTATATATTAGGCATGATGAGTATTATGTAATGCTAGATGCAAGTGTGACACATGTATGATGAATAATATTATCGTGTATATGCAATGTGTGGTGTATGAATTCATAATGCAATTATCTAATGTAGACCCTAAAAGTGTGATAGATGTATAATGATGACTAATATGATATATGTGTAGACACTAAAATTTTGTATTGCTACTTTCGATTTTCCGCATATGCATTTTTCACCATGGTCCTAACTAGAATAATTTTAATTTAATATGATTCATTTATTTAAATGGACATTTATCATCCCATCACCTTTAATTCTTAAATAATTCTTGTTAATTAACCTAAATTAGTTAATTACCCCTAATTATATTTCATCTCTCCTAATTGGCTAATTACCTCTAATTGTCTTTCTGTGGAATGCTTTTATCCCTAACCACCTAAATCCACACCCCTGCATGCTTTTTCTATCTTTTATCCTAATCCATCGTTATCTCCTATCTACCCACTGACACTTCCCTAAACATACCCTTACCCACCTTCATTCTTTTAAAGACACTTATCCCCAATCTCTAAAAGCCCCATATCTCAAGTAAATAAGTGATTTTACCGTCCAAGGAACGTAGTTACCCGTAGTCGGCAGTGACCCAGATGGGTCACCGTCGACCCTATAAGACTGATTTCACCCCCCTTTCAAAATGCAAGACATAACTTGAGCTTTCTTTCACTATGTGAACTTATCTTCTGAATATGAGCAATCCTTAAAACTGTTTCAACCCTATTAGAGTCCATTGGAGCTTGTTCTCACAATCACTTCCGAGAGCTTAGGGAGGTTTACTTTGATTTTTTTCTTTTCTATGCGATCATATGCAATTTCCATTATTATATTATAGAATCTAAATTATTTTACAGTCTAGCTAACCACTGTCAGAATTTCACTCTTAGCCTATTCTTCCAGTTATTTTCGTCACTCCACCTAGGTGGTCATCGAATCATCCCATCTACCTTCAGATTTATTTTGCGCTGTTAAGGTTTTCATCGCCGCACCCAGGTTTTCGTTGACCTACTCCTATGTCATCATACTTCCAGTTCCAGATCTACCTCTCAGTGTTTGCTTCTTCTCTTGTATTTATTCCAAATTTCTCAAATGTCTACACTCCAGTCGTCATCTGAATCTGCGATGTCCTGTTTACACCCAATCCATTCCTAATATTTGTTTTCTTACATCTCCTTCATTCTGTTTCTACCTCAGATATCTTCTTCTATGGGTTGTTATCTAGCCTTCCAAGGATTTTTTGTTCACCCTTTGCATTTAGATTCTTGCAGATTTGCATTTTTCAGCATGTTGTCCACCTTCATCTACTTAGGTTTTCGCTATCGACCATGCCCCCTGTGCAACTCTAGGTCACCGTCGACCCAGTCAGGTACATTTTTTTTTAGTGTTGATTTAGAATAGATAATTGGTGTTTTCCATCCATTTCTATCAGTTTCAGATTCTATTTTCTGTATCACTTTCTACGTGATATCTAGCCATGTATCAATTTATATTCATTATCTTTTATCAAATGGGGGGTTTACATCCGTGAAAGGAAGGTAAAAAGTCTTGGAACATGGATTCATCGGGAAACCCCTGCAAATATACTATTTAATCCATTTTCTTATCTAGTCTTTATTGTTCTTTTAGGTTCATCGAGTTTGAAACAAGATCATTCACTTTGTGCCTATCTATTTGCATCCATCATGCATTTGAGGTACCTTAAACCCTCACATTATGGAGTTATTTAATTTTCTTTAGTACTAATTCATTAACTTAAAAAGGAAACAAAATAATTCAGATCAACATATGTAGCACGCCTATGTGTTACCACCCTTATATGCAGTTCATTGCATTCTCTGACATTACATCCGTTTCTTCCATGTTCTGACTAAAATAGCATGTAAAGGATTCACAGTAGTTTCTAGTTCGAAAAATAAGCGTGGTTACCTGGATTGATCTGCAATTCTTTCTGCATAGTAAGATCACATAAAGGATTAACCAATGAAATCTCCAAGTATTCTTCAAAAAACATTATTTTCTCCTTTTACATTACATTTTCCCTTTCTTGTGTGTTTTTCTTCATCAAAATTTCCCATTTACATTTGGCTTAAAAAGAACCCTTTGTATCCTTGTTTGGCAACACAACTTAAGTACGTGTTAATCAGTTGCATCTCACATTATATCACACTTCAGGTAATGGAAGTCACACATCAATCTACACATCTAGACATCTTCCTACCAGGTGGACTGATTCAGATTTCATCACCCAATAGGAAGTTGTGGTGGTGTTCTGGTCACATTATAAATCCTACAAAGACACGAGCCTCACGTACCTTCAGGTATATCGAAGACTCCCCAACCATAACTACCTGAAACCAACTCTAGATTTCCATTTCCTAGGTACCTTTATTACTCATTCTACATGTTTGATTTTACACACTTTATTAATAACTCGGGGCATTGAATTCTTGACTTACTTGATCTAGTTATTATAAACTTTGTTTGCATTTCATGCCCATAGTTACTCATTCGGTAGCCGGAACAAAACTTTGCCTCAAACAATTTTATCATCTCATCTTAGCCAACATCTACCATGACCATTGTCTCATATGTGCCCTTAGACACCCAACCTTGTGATCATCAATATCCCTCATCATGAGACCCATTGATTTCTTGAGATCATGGTGGCATCCCATCTAGACCACCCATACCACCATATCCTCATCCTGTAAGGATTCCTAAACCTCCTTCTAGCCCCATACGTGACTACATATTTTGTAGATTTTCCAAAATCTCTCAATCCTACCCATCCATTCAATCAGTAAGTATTGGGCCTTAAAATATTGGCTAAGTACCAAAGGGAACATGTGCACATGGGAGTCTAGGAAGAAGAAGGGTGCATGAGGAGAGAAGTGCACATAGGTCATAGAGTTTTAAGAAGAGGTTTAGGAGAAACTAGAGTGCACACACACAAGGAAGGACAACAAAATCTAAGGACTTAGCCATATTCAATGGCATTCTAAAGACACTGGAGGAAAAACATGACCTAAGATAGGCATGATGAATGGATAAGGTGCCATAGCCTGGAGGCTTGGTGGTCAAGGAAACTAATATTCCATGCATGGAAGGTTCCTAAAAGACATCATTGTAGAAAGTGGAGGATCTTGGAACAGAGATAAGCATGCTCCATTAGAGGACCACATGGAAACTTGGAAAGTCGATCTGCTCCTAGAAGAGAAGGCATGGAGTGGTGGGTGCTAAACCTATTTATAGAAATGGTCTATAAGCAAGGAACAAAACACCTAAATGGAGAATAAGTTGAAAGACAGCAGGTGCGAGATCATAAGGGGATGCATCAAGAGTATGATGTTGCAGTAAGGCTAGGGATTTAGAGCACTTAGTGCTAAGGGGTATAATAGGATGTAACAAGCCCTTTGTATGGTGTTAGAATATGTACAATAAGGGATGAAATGGGAGGGTATTAGTTAGAATATCACACTAGGGAGGATATGCATGAGATGAATTCTGAAGTATTTTGGTATGTATGGTCGGTATGATTACCTCTTTTTAAATGTAATGTGGTTACTAGAATCAATGTAAATGAATATGAATAAATGGCTCTATTCTGAATATCATGGTTCATGGGTGTAAACCTCTGGTGTAATTTTCTATCATAGTTATGAATCATATTTGTAGCATGCTTATATAATGTTTCTCTATAATGCATTTAATCATGTGGTATATAGATGTAGATAGCTCATCTGATGCTTATCTAGAACTGAGTGCATGAAAATTCTACATTTTCTGCATCTAATTTTATAGTCAATGGAAAGATCTTCTCACAGTTATCACATAAAGAAGAGGCTCAAAGCACCTGCACGTGCCTTAGGTGAGTGCTCTAATGCCCGATGGGTGATAGGGAAAATCGGTGCACATGGGATTAGAAAGTTGTATTGAGAGTACATAATAAATGGCTACATATTGGTTCCATTTCTGGGACCTATTTTTCGAAGCTATTGTGAGAATGATGCATCATGATAGAGGAGCACTTGACCTTGCACAGTCTCGAAGCATGGTTTAAGAGCACGGAGGATGAAGTTTCTTCAGATATTTAGTATTGGACCTAAGTTTGATGCACGCAAGTGGATAGAAGAACAATTGTATTATGAGTTGTATGAGACCTTATTTTTGCTGACTTTCTAGTAGAGTTGTATGAATTGGCTTCTCTGCAACGTATGCATCTAGATCAAGATGGTACTATAGATCTCGCATGTGTGGACCCAAGATGAATATTAGAGGCTACAGGATGCTGGATCTAACCTAAACATGTGTTGTTGATCATTGGTGGAAGAAGAGTACTAACCAGTTATACCCTAAAATACACTATTTCTATGTATTCTTGTCCTAGAGGTTGTTGAATTCGAGTTCTTAAAATAACCTAGAGGATCATTTTTTCATGTGTTATCCCTTTAGCCATTAAGATCTTACATCATTACACTAAGTTTTGAAGCATTCCCTATGGCCGGCTTAGACTTATCATAAGCACTAGTGTGAGGAATCTAGGTGTGGAGGAAGATGACAGACATTGCAGCTGAAAAGGAAAGAGAGGAGAGACGACTCAAGTATAATGAAGCACATGAAAGGGAGATGGCTAGAAAAACTTTAGAGGTTTCATGGGAGTGATGGATTTATAGAGGTAGACATTGCGGGAAGGAATTGAGGTTCACGTATGGAAGACGTGTAGTTTGAGAATTCTGTGCTACCCCATATTCGATAAGTGCAAAAATAGAGACCCCCTTCAGCTTCTGATGAGGGTTCGTCACTTGGAGAAAGGAGATTTATCAGTGCACATCTAAATCCACTTCGTGACCAACCCCTGGCACTTAATATCCCAAATTAAGAGATAATTGTTGCTAACACAGTTGGTATCGATGAGAGTGACCGATATGCACCTAGGAGATATAATTTTTCATTTGGTACAACTATGGTTGCACAATCATTTCTTGTGTTTAGAGGAATATTTTATGGAATGAAACGTTTGGGAAAAGTGCATGGGTATGCAAAGCTTGGGTATCACTTTTGGGAGTGGCGTGGGACATACATCTGGTAGTGGTGTAAAATCAAAAATTATTAGTGCATAGTTCAGTGGGACATTGGAGATATGCTAGGGGCATGACCACTTCAGGCCCCTTATCTGGCTATACATGAGGTGGAATCTAATGGTATAAGGAGATGGAGGACCCAATGGATCTAGCATGGATCTGGAGGATCTGGTGGATCAGGAGAGAATAGGGCCTGGTGGATCTAGCGGATCTGGTGGTGGAGGGAACACTAGAGGAAATCACGGTTCTAGGATCAGGCAGACAAAGGGCCTCAACCACCTCAGCAAGTGTTTTTCAAGATTTATTTTCACCTACAAGACTACAAATGTCTTCGAGGATGTTGCAGAGCATGTACACAAGTTTGAGATTGTTATGGCGTGCACGAAGGGGATCACTACCCTAGAGTGGAAGGTAAGTCAATTTGTAATGATGTTGCAAGGATGCATGTATTGTTGGTACCAGAAGTATGACCCCCATCAAATTGTGGTGGATTACACCACACTACAGAATGCCTTCTTAGCTGAATTTCATATCCCTGAGTTTTAACAGAAGAGCATCAGCGCACTAAATGAGATCCAGCAGGGAATTCCAGAGAGTGTGTGGGAATATGACGCACATTTTAAAACCCTATTATCAAAACTATCCTATGATATTCACCCTTATCAACATGCTCAGTGGTTTGTTCGGGGGTTGATAACACCATTTAGGAGAGCGCTTTCACACAAGACCTTCACAGACCTATGCAACGCCTTAGAGGCTTCCCTGTGCACTAAGGCTATTGGAAGCATGGATACTGGTGTTAGCCCTTTTCTTGAGGCTCAGATTACTACAATGGCTAAACAACTAGAAAATCTATCTTTGAACTCAGAACATGAGACTCACAGTGGCCTATGGTAGAAATATTGGGAGGTAGAGGGGCATACAAAGGAAAATTTTCCTTGGAGATCGGTACGCACCATAATAATGGACTGTGAGATTTTCCATGGAGATCATGACGTAAGTAGGTTTCCATTACTGCAACACGTGATCTATAAAAATGTGTCTTGCTATTACAATATTTGCACTTCTACTACACATGACAACAAGGATTGTAGATTGATTGAACAGATACATGATGCCACTAATATTGATGTAGACCAGACCAACCTCATAGACAATTCCAAGGATGATGGTCATCACTATGAAGGGCACAGAGATGGAGGGGCACATAGAATAATTTTTTGAGGAGGATTTTGTGGTCATGGTAACTACGGAGGAGGAAGAAAAAAGTTCCCGTGTGGAACCTGTTACAGTTGTGGGTCTACAGATCTCTACAAGAGTGAATGCCTAGATCTGTTACTATGATCTTGCTCTTGGTGTGGAAAGAAGCATAAGTATGAAGATTTTCTGGAGCTATTTGAGCATATTATCCAACAACACCGAAAGAAAAAAGGCACTGGAATGGTAAGCATGAAGAAGGTTGATTCGCAATGAATTCCAAGGATGGCACGTGAGTCAGAACTAGAACTTGTACTAGTTACAACGTGAGCTGAGGCTACGCGTGCAAGGGAAGTACTCATGTAGATACCACTAGTTATTAGAGAAGAGGGGGTACATGGAAATTATCCATACCCTACTCATTAGAAGTAGGTGTATCAAGAGACCATGGATGTAATTCAAAGCCTACAAGGAGAGATCTAATGCCTAAAGGAACAATCAAGGTAGTTAGAGCAAAGGAAGAATGTAGAGGCTCCACAGAAGGATCTAGATGAGGTAAGGGAAGTATCTAAAATATTAAGGCAAGAGAATATCATTATGTTGTTATGAGAATGGTTATGGGAAAAGGTACCACATGCCAGGGAAGAGAGCGAAAGGTAGGTCATGCATGCTAACCTTCTTCCCCACAACGTTGACTATGATAAGGAGACTACCTTGAATGTAGTTGTGGATGGATGGCTTTTGAGAAATATTTTGATTGACACAGGTGTGGAAATCAATTTCCTCACTCTAGATGCATAACATCAAATAGGAATGCCCCCATTACAACCATCTTAAAATGTGTTGTATATGGCTAACAAGACAAAGGAAATTCCCATTGGTGTCTTGAAGGATGTTGTTATCACTATCTAAGGGGAAACGTTCACTGGGGATTTTGAAGTCTTGGCTCTAGCTGAGGCAGAAAACTTTCCAGCATTACTTGGGCACCCTTGGTGTTATAAGAATGATACTGACCTACAGTTCAACAAGGGGTACACAAGTTTTGAAAACAAGGAAAAATGAGTTGTCACCCCCTTGATCGATGGGAAGTCAACACCCTATATTGATCCCTTGGGAGAAGAAGTTCTTGACAGAATCTATGTGCACTTTATCAAGGACCCTGAGGTGATTCACCCTACAGAAGGAGTTATTGAGTTTGAAGATGCTTAGTCCATGAGTGATACAACTAGTTTGGCATGTGACAATTGGGCACATGGGACTTATGAGTTAATTGGATGACAGGTAAGAGGATTGGTTAAAAGGGTGACAAAGGCACACTCATTCAAGCACTTAGGAGGAAAGGAGTTTCCAAGTTACTCTGGAGGAGCCAACTCTGATGATTTATTACGAGAAATGGAGGCTCATTGGAAAAATGTGATTAAAAGAATAGGTATGCTCAGCTATAACTTGCTTGGGACTGCAACGTGTTGGTGGGTGACACATTATGATAGCCTTCTAGAGTGGCGCGAAGTGAGAATCACGTTCTTTATTAGTTTTTCCCAAAGAAATGCACCCACTATAATATAATACTACCATGGGAAGGAACCCTCCTTGTTTTACCTCCAAGCATGTGAGAAAGCATGAATGGAAGGCACGAAGCCCTTGCCACCTTCTTTATGGGTTTATAAGTTGTATTCCACCTTACAAGGTTGTGCATGCACATGGTACATTCACTCAAATACATGCCATCAGATAGGAAATTGGAAGGAATTAATGGTTTATCTCCTTCAAGTTTCAAATATCAGAGTACTAAACTAATAATGGATAGGGCATTGCAGGTTGTGAAGTGCCTTATGATGGGAGATAGTGCTATGGTGGAGGATATGATACTATAATTATTGGGTGAACTTGGTGTGGAAGTGCGCTTTGATGAGGAAGAATTATAGGAGATATAACTTCAACACGCATGTATGGAGAAGTTAATGCAGATAGACAAAAGGCGATCACTTTCTAGATGGAGTCAGAAGACTGAAAATACAACAAAAAGCATGGCATGATCATCATATTAAAAATAAATAATTTGAGGTTGTGCAGATGGTTTTGTTATATGATTCCAATTTTTTGTGCCATCCTGGGAAACTCAAAGTCCATTAGATGGGCCCATATATTGTATCTTATATACTTGATTCAGGCGCTTTTCAGTTACAAGTGTTTGATGGAACATGGTTAGCAGGCCATTTCAATGGGAGTAGGTTGAATCCCTACTACAAATAATTCTTCCTTGTGTTCATAAATAAGGCATTATTGCCATTTTTCTTAGGATTCCCCTTAATGCATTTCTTTTCCTTGTGTTTCCCTTTCTCGTTGCTTGCTCCTTTCTTTGTGTTGTTGTTTTACATGCCTTGTGCATCAGTAGCCATTTATTATTTTCAAAAGGTTGTGTATGCACAGAGGACCGTGCATCTATTTTTGTGTGGGGGTGGAGTAATGCGAAGTAAAATGGAAGCTGGTAGTGGAAGTTGTGTTTCAATGGCCCAAATTGAAGGATAAAAAGCACGTAGTGTGGAAGAGCATGCGTAGAAAAGGTGGACATAAGGAATTTTGGTGTCAGGATAACTTTAAAAATACCACGTACAAAGGGTGAGAAACACAAGAGCAAAAAGAGATAGGAGGTCATAAACTAGGGACAAAACAAACACTTTCGACGCTACAGGCATGCGTAAGGATAATGTCTAATAAGAGTTTTTGAGTGACAGAAGGTTGTGAGATTCTTTGCGGAAGAGTGGGCGCGTGGAAGGAAAAGCGTGAAAGGTTGGCATAAGAATAATTTTCCTTTAATATGGAGTACTATTATAGGTGGCATAGCATTTATCGTAGGAAATGAGAAAAAAGCTATAAGTAAAAGGTCAGGCACATTATTGGTTACCTTGCAATTACAATATCGAAGAGCTCTTGTGAACTAGGGAATCTGCAAATAAGATTTGTGAGAAGGAAAAATTGTGAAAATATGAGTGTGTGAATAGTGTGATTTTTGAACCAAAGTGGAAGAATTACATGGGCGTAGGGAAGAAAGTTTCAGGGGAGTACATTGTCTTGTAGAAGGGTTATCCAGGTTAGGGTTATGTAGCAAGGGCACTAGTGTAAAAGGATTTTTCATGAAGGTAAGCCACATATTTGTGTAGAGAGAGGAAGAGGATCAAGGAAGATTTTTCTTTTAGTAACCTGATAAGAAGATGACACTAAAGAAGGAAACCATTTCACCAAAGAAGGGCAAGGCTAAAGGGAAACATGTTGTTTCCACTAGTTTCAACAAGGAGTGGTATACAAAGATGTAATACCTGGATGACACGTTGCTCAGAAAGGAGTGGGTATCCCATGTAAGAAATATGGTGGTAAGTGATTAAAACCATCACATAAATGCCACAGAGAAGGAGATGACATTAGAACTGGTTCACCCAATAGATAAAAGGACACTAGAAGGAATGCCAATCTACGATGATGAAGTGAAGGTGAAGATGGGTAAGGCCAGATCTATGCAAATCTATGAGTTGCCCTATTGTGGCAAGCCCGAGAAACTGTACCAATGGCTTATGTCACACGTACATGAGGATCATTTCTAATTTGGAGGCCGGTAAATGCAAATAACTCTCCAACTGATCTCTAAGTCTACCGGTCTTGTTTGCGAAGGGAAGTTGTTGGAAGATGACTTAGAGGACAAGGAATCCATTAAGGAGACAATACAAGATTATGATTATAAAAAGGGCTCGTGCTACTTCAATATCTCAGATATCTCTGACCGAGTGATGAGGATGGTTACACGCTTGGTATCCAAGTTGAATGGGAAAGAGAGGTGGAAACATAAAAACACGGCTTGGTTGAACATTTGCCAAATTTTTTTAGAAGGAACCATCTATAACATGTCTTCCTTCATTGCAGAAGAAATAATCAGTGTCACACGCTAAGGAGAGAATATCATGTCTGGCAATTTCCTCCTCACCATCGTCTTCTCAGAGATTGGAGTGTGGGCCATAAATGTTTTTATGGGAGTACCTAGATGAAGACCCTTCCCCCATGAAAATATTTGAGAAGTACACTTGTGATACCATGACACCCACCCATAAGGCATGCCTAGAAAAATGGTATACCTGAATCGTGATGCATTTGGGGCTGACTAGAGGATACCCAAATAATTGCCAACGTTAGTGTAAGGAGAAGCTGGGTTTGCTATATACCAACACTTTTACATTGGAAAATGCATTCTGTTAGAAGGGGCCAAGAGCCCATGGTGTAAAATTCTATTCTCCTTCACTACACAATATTTCCAAGCCAGGGTCAATCGCTTCAAAGAAGCCAAAAGACTAAGGTTCGACCTTAGCGAGGTGGACCAAGTGATGAGGCCATAAATTGGCCATAAATTACCATTATTTTTTCCTTCCAAGTTACCTTTGAAAGTGGATTTAAATGTAATCTAGGAACTTATAGTTTTCTTAAGATATAATATAGGATATATATCTTGTTCATTCTTTAGAAATCTTTTGTTATCTATCTTGTTGACTAATCCTATTGATTATTTGGGAAAAGATGCAAAGTCTTGTATATGCAGACCATAAAGGAAAGATAATGCTAGTATTGGGAAAAGTTGAATTGATAATTAAGAGTAAATTTAAAATCAAATCTGATTTCATATTTATATTCCTTTAAAAAATTATGCAATTTCAAAAAAATAATCATCTCAATCCGAGGTCGCATGCAAAAGTTATAGTTGTTTTAAGTTAGTTGCGGAACTCGCAAAGTTAGTTCCAGAACTCACAGAGTTAGTTCCAAAACTTGCAGGTTTAGTTCCAGAACTCGCAGGTTTAGTTCCGGAACTCATAGATTTAGTTCCAGAACTTGTATCAATTGAATGATAGTTAGTTCTGGAACTTTCAATTCGTGGAAAAATCAGATTTAGTTCCGGAACTAACATCAACAGAATGACAATTTTTTAGGGATTGTGAAAAACTCAGAAGATTAAAACAATGGGAATAACTAGTATATAGGAGGGGTTAGTTTTTTCGGTTCCATTAGGGATTTTTTACTCCAACAAAAAAAAACAACGATTCATATTTTTTTACCAGGATATTTTACCAAATGGACGTAGGAGCATCTAATTTTAAAGTGGAAGCTGCAAAGTCCGGAGGAAAAAAAAAGTGTAATAGCACAGCCATAAACATTCCCATAAAGCAGGGAGAAAAAAAATAAAAACATTCCAATGGAAAAAAATTCTTAGAGGAGGTTAATTTGTATCATAGAAAATGTGTTGTAAAGCCAAAAAAAAAAATCATTTCCATGCTATTTGTTATAGGTTTACCAAATGGACGAGAGATATAAACTTTTAGTGAGTTGGTGAAAAAATAATGAGGCAAAAAAAGTTGGTATAGAAACGAAGCAAATAAAAATTCCAATGAAAACAAAGGGGAAAATAGGAAAAGTTCAAATGGAAAAATAATGAGAGAGGTTTTTTCTTTTAGAAGGGAAATGTTTAACACAAAAAACTCATCAGATTATACAGGTTTTACCAAATGAAGAGGGGAGGATATTAAACTTTTTTAGTGCGTTGCAGTTTGAGGAAAAAAACACATTGTATTTCAGATGAGCACGGCAAAGTTCCAACTAAACAGAAATACAAGGGGGAAAAATTCCAAATGAGACAAACATTTGAGCGAGGGTTTTTATTCATAGAAATGTTTTAACAAAAAACATATGAGTTCCATATTGGCAACCAATTTTACCAATCAATAAGGAAAAATATAAAACTTTTAGTGCAAAACTTGCAGTGTGAGGAAAAACGTGGGAAAATTAGACCAAGCGTTCAAAAAAAGGTTCCATACTAAAGAAAAAAAAAATAAAACTTGCATAGGATTAGTCAAATGGGAAAATTTGGGAAGGTATTTGGTTTTAAAACCAAAAAAAAATCAGTATTTGAGGGGAACAAAACTCATTCCAAAAATTAGAGGACATAAAACATTATGATTCTTGTTACCAAAAAGAAAGGAGAAGATTTGGGAGAAAATCTTCCTAAAATAAGTGATATAAGATTTGACTTCAATAATATATCTCTATCCATATTTTGTGGAGATGGAGATCTTAGTTGTTAGGATTGGAATAAAGAAAAGATCAAATTGTATTTATTAAAATAAGGAGTTGGTTGGATGCATGAATTATAAATGCAACCTTCCACACTCAGATATGTAATGCTTTTTCTCTACAGAAATAAAGATCTATTCTTTCCTCTCAAATATTATGTAGTTTTAAGATCTCAGAAGTATGATTTAAATCCTCTTCCAAGGAATGAGATGACCAATCATTCCAAGGAAGATGGATCTATGTATTTATGTTTATGTTTATTCATTTGTCTTTAATTCATTATGTTGTATTGTTTTTATTTTTGTATTGTGAAAATTTAGTCTGTTGTAAACCTGCAGGTGTTTCGTTCAATTATGTTTATTTTTTAATTCAAAAATTTCATTTATGAAAGTTTCATTTCTTTCATGCAACATTTATTCATGCAAGTGTGATTTCCTTTATGCAAGTGCACCTTTAAATTCATGTAAGTGTGTTTCTTTCATGCAAATTTTATTTCTGCAAGTGTGCCTTTCAATTTCCGCAAGTATGATTTATTTTATGCAAGTTTGGTTTGTGTTTAAAGGAGTTACTTTCCAAGATTTTCTTCTCTTAATGCATACAACCTTCAGACACCAAACTGGATTGACATTATTAATGGTGAGGATTGATGACCATCATCACCAAGACCACTACAAGATGCACAGAAAGCTAGTATACCCCAAGAAGTGTGCTTATGTGGAGAAGTATGTCTCCCATGAGGTGCATATGATAAAACATGTGATGTTGCCAATTGCTAGTATGAGAAAGACAACTACGTGAAAAATAATGTCTCCATCCCTGAATACCCCACCATGAGGAATAAGGTTGTGCTGAGGAAGAGGGAGAGAGAGGAGACCCTTGAGAAAAAGGCACTAAGTACACAAATAACACAATTGGTAGGCGCGCATGAGTCAGGCATGAAGCTGAGAACATATGCTCAAAGGAAGAAGTCTCTCATCAAGGAAAAAGAAAAGACACCTAAGGAAGAGGTACAAGAGCAAGAAGACCCCCCTACAAAAGAAGAGTCGCTGAGGAAGGAGTCGTCTACTGAAGAAGATGAAAAGGAAGAATCCCCTATACTAGAGTCACTAGTTAGGAAGAAGTGAAAGGTAGAAGAAGAGGTGGAATTAGAAGGAATAGAGAGCCTAGAGGCCTACAAAGGTGAAAAGGATGATGAAGAACATGGAGAGGATCATGACCACCCTGTATATGATGTACACAACTCGAAGGAGGAAGGAGATGCTCATGGAAAGGGGGAAGCGAGGAGATAAACACTAAGGATCAAAGGACCCCAAGCCTCACCAAGGAGCAGATAGAAGAGGCCATGGAAAGGGAAGAAGTGGGAATAATAAAGGACTTGGTCGAGCAGGAGGTGGAGCAGAGCGCCGATGAAGTAATCGAAGAGATAGAGGAGGAGAGTGTAGGGAAGGAGTATGGGAGCATGGGCAAAGATCCAAGCTTAGCGATAAGCTTTCCAAAGGTAGTGCGCATAGGAGGGAAGAGTGTGGTAGCAACACAAGAGAAAGGAAATGGTTACATTAATGATCCAATTAAGGTAGTGCGCGTACGCTTCTAAAGTACCATGCCTATAGACCAATTCCTTACATGGTATTCCTTTGAAGAAGAAGGCACATGCCCACATATAAGGAATATTTTATCTTGGGATTTTGAGTCCCATGTTGATGATCTTGAGTTTGAGGTCAGCAAAGGGGAACTGATGAAGATACCAGAGACCAAAGGAGTTAACCCCCTAATAAACGTTGAATAGTTATCCAATGAGAAAGTCTAAAACACAATCACAAAGGTATCAGTGAAGGTTGAGGTGAGAATCTTTAGAAGGAATGATAGGGTAAGGTTCCTGGAGGAAGAGCTGGAGAAGAAGAATGAAGATATCATTGAGAAGAGCAACGATCTAAGGCAAGAGGAGCTAATCAGTGCACAGTTAAGGTGAAAATTAAGGGAGGAAAAGGTGAAGGTGCATGAAGTATACAAAAAGATAGATATGATTATATATGCCGTTATCTTGAAGCATCCAGACCTGGCCCCTCCTGAGCAGAAACACGAGTCAACCTTGCAAAGCTTGGAAGACTTAACCTGCATCGTTACCACGGAAAGGTGACCACTCATACTAGAATCAATAAAAGAGGAATTGACATGCTAGAAGAAGTAAGAAAGGATAAATATTAGGGATATAATCACTCGGTATTCTGAGATCCTTTCCGCTATGAATACCACCGCGTAAATGGCAGAGGCCATATATGATAGTTGTCCTGATAGAGACAGCGTAGCAAGTATACTAGTTGTTAAACATGAGGCGGATCTGAAATAATTACAAGAAAAGAACAAAGGAAACATGGTAGAGGAGGATAAAATCCTAGCCAAATTGAGAAGAAAATTGAATCAATAAAAACCTTGTGAGGTTTGGTTAAAAATTGGCTTAAGGAACTGTACCCCTAGGTCACTTGTAGAATGGATGTGCTAGAAAAACTTAACAAGCAGCTGGAAGGGATTGTAGATACGTTGAACGCTAAAGGAAATGAATTGAGCTTTGAAGATATGAGCGTTCTAGTGGGTGACCTACTCTAATAGGTGCAGGTTGAAGTGGATGCCTAGGAGAAGATTGAGACAACAATGAGGAAGGAGTTCCCACTCCTCTTGTAACAATAGAATATTTTTCCATTCTTCCATTCTTAATTCCTCCATTCTTCCATTCTTTCATTCTTCATTTAAATTATCTGAGTCCCACCATTCTTTATTCTTTGGGGAAATATGATGTTTCTGAGGACGGAGAACACGTTTAGTGTGGGGTGATGTTGGGCTTTGAAATATTGGCTAAGTACTAAAGGGAGCGTGCGCACGTGGGACCTATAAGAATAAGGGCATGCAGGGAGAAGCACACTAGACAGAGAGGTTTAAGCAGGGTTTTGGAGAAACTAGGGCACACATGGAAGGTAATACATCAGGTTCAAAGAAATTAGCCATACTTGGCATTTTGGAGGCACTTGAGGAAAAACGCGACCTGACTAGGCGTGCTGAGTGGATAGGGTACCAGCCAGGAATCTTGGAGCTCAAGAAACTAATATTCTGCACATGGAATATTATTAGAAGGCATCATTACATAAGGTGGAGGGTTCGTAAGGAGATAATCATGCACCATTAGAGGACCAAATTGACACTTGGAATTTGATTTGTTCAAAAGAGGAGGCATGGTGGTGGATGTTGAATCTATATATAGAGATGCTTGGAAGCAAGGAGGAGGGGACCTGAAGGATATATGAGATAGATAAAAGGGGAGGCATAAAGAGTATGATACTGTATTCATGCTAGGGTTTAGAGAACTTAGTGCTCAGGGTTTTAAAGGGTGTAACAAGCATTTACATAGCATTAGTTTCTACAATAAGGGATGAACTGGGAGGGAATAGCTAGAATACCATACTAGAGAAGATCTGTAAGGGATATATCCTAGTATTTTGATATGTATGATCTGTGATGACCTATTTTTATTATAATGTGGCTACCAAGATCACTCTAAATGAATATATATACAATGGTTTGTTTTGTATATCATGCTTAAGGGTGTAAACCCTCTTATTAAATGGCTATCATAGGTCGGATTTGTTTTGGCATGCTTAGTACTATATGCCTATAATGCATTTAATACATGGATCTGTTAGGTGTTTCTTATTCCTTATCTAAAATAAGTAAATGTATTCTCATTCTATAAGTCATCCTCCATCAATGAAAATACCTTCTCATAATGCTCACATAAATGAGGGGCTCGACTCCCACACGTGCCTTGGGTGAGTACCCAGCGCCCACTGGGTGATAGGCCGATGCACATGGGATTAGAAAGTTGTACTAAGGGTACATGAAAAATGACTAGATTAATTCCTCTTCCACCCCCGTCACCCTCTATCAACACTATCCCTACTCCATCTAATATTATCACTAGAATTCTTATCCAACCACCCCAACCTACTAACATTCACATTTCTACCCATCATGTACTTCAACAATCAAATATCCCCATCCAATCCCAACCATCTTATTACATTCCTACTTCCCAACATCACACCTTCCCCTAACCAATTAAATCTCCACCTTCCATGTCTTACAGATCTAATCCTTATATAATCAACATTATACATCAAATATCTTCATCTTCACCTATCTCATCCATTTCCTCATCTACTTCCACCCTATATATTGTGCCTACAACTTATTCAATATCCCCCCTACATCTACATCTATTCCTACCTTTAACACATCTACATCTACTTTGACTATACCCAAAATTTTATCCACATCTACATAAAAAAACACCTATCATTACATCACCCACATACTCAAATGTCCCAATTGCACCCATATCTCCATCAACCCCAACTACCCCTATATCTACCACATCAATAAATTCACTCACAACTTCCTTGACATCTTCATAACACATTCCTACATCCTTTCCTATGGCCACATCCCCTATTTCACCCCAATCTTCTATACCTAATCCTCCACCTTCAACTATTCCCACATCTACACCTACTTCCACGCATGTTGCATATCCCCCATTTGTAAACATATCAATGCTACCCCTTGAAATGTTCATGAAACAAGAATCCCCACCTAAGACAAACACAAAGGGTACTCATGTTTTCTCTATAAAACCATCTATTTCCACATTGACCAATCAATAGTCTAAACAATCCACATCTCACATATACCTCATCAATCACATCATAAAAACACCTATTTCACCATCAATGCCCACATCTACACTGTTATCCTGTAAAATTGACAAGGGCAATTTTGTAGGTAACCATACCAAAAATTTCATTTTGGCCCCCTAAAGAAGTCTAATAACGTTCAAAATGGCCTAAAACTCCCTTTCAAAAATCAATTTTTTTTTTGAACTTATCCATTTTTCAGCTTCTTCCCTCAGCACAGAAACTATCATGTCAACAATCCCAAAAATGTGCCTTTTTGACCTAGGAGCAAGAATTTGTGAGTCAACATCAAGAAAGTTGCACCCCCTTAAAACATCTTTTGGCGCAGAAAATTGTATGTTGACATTTCCAAAACTGTGCCCCTTTTATCTTTGGCGCTGAAATTATCATGTCAACATCATGAAATGTGTGCTAAGGCACTGGAAATATTATGTCGACATCCATAAAATTGCACTAAGGCACACTTTCCATCATGTCGACGCTCTAAAAGTCACACCAAAAGAAGTTGGTGAAGTAATAAATGCTATTTTTTCTATAAATATGCACCCGACACCTGTCATTTTCACAAATTGAAAATTGCAAAAAGTGTTTTCTCTGCGCCTGTCAGTCGTCCTTATCACCCCCATGTGACATTTTTCGAGCTTGTGGTCCCCAACTTCATTCTTCATCATTTATAAATCTAGGTAAGTGGCTCCTCTCCTAGTTGTTTTTTTCTTTTTTGTATTAGGTATTAGGGTTAAGTGGAAAAGATAAAAATTAAAAGAAACACACATAACACAATCTACAAACCAGCTGAATCCCTTTTGCCTCTCCTTCCAAATCTGTAAATCTGGAAGACCCCTGCCTCTGAAGAAATCAAAACTCATCTTTCCCCTACCTACTTCCTTACCAGAAAAACGCTCTCTTTACCATCTAAGAAATCCAAAAGAGAGAGGAAGAGAAACCAAGAAAATAAACCAAGTTGTTAAAATGATTAAAATCATGGCACACTATCCTTCCTTGCAACATCTCCCAAAATTACACCTTGGCACACTTTACCCTTTTGCAACATAGCCTTAACCCGCACCCAGTTGAAATAATACTTAGCAGCTTTTATGGGGCACAGGAGCCACTTGCACAAACATCAACATATCATGTTGTGTACTTCAAATCAGTGACGTGTGCTTTCTCCCTTGGCGCATTCTGAACCCATGCAACACAAAAAATTTTAGTGCCCAGCCAAAGCATATTTTTCCCAAGGTGTAGGCGCGACCTCCTTAAAATCAACATAAGATGTTGCATGTTGTAAATATGCACCCCACGCTTTACCCTTTGGCGCTGCATTTTGTCATACAACACCTCTTGAAAGTGTTCCCTTTCTCCCTTGGCGCAACTTTTCTCATGTCAACACTGGTGCAATTTTTTTCATGTCGACATCTTTAAAAGTGTGCCCATCATTTTTAAGTCTCTACATCATGTTATGAACCTACGCCTTGCGCCCTAAGCCTTATAATTGATAGTTCTTCATTGTACAAGTTTTCATTATGAATAACATGACAGTTGACATGGCTCTTCTGTGTTGGACCTCCTTGATTCTTCTTGCAGAAAAACAACATCCATCCTTGAGCTCACACATGTCTTCATCAAGCAAGAAACCAACTAAAGCTAAAGCTAAGGCTAAGCAGTCAGAACAAGCGATGAAGTATAAATATCAGAAAGTTAGAATTCCTGACTCATATGCAGAGTGCAGCCTTGACATCAGAGACTTTGAGCTGGGTCATATTGATATGGATGACTTCTGGGTGAGGACCGACCAGGCAAGCAGTGGCCCGTGGATGAACAAGGTGGTGGGCAGCAGATTGCACTTTGCAGCAGGGCTGTCAGTAAGTGTCGTAAATAATGAGTTTATTATGTTGGTGGCTTGGTGCTATAACAAAGACACTAGATGTGTCAAAAATAAAGAACAGTAGCCCATCATAGACCTCACAGTTCGTCACTTTGAAATGATATTGGGCATCCCTCATCATAGGTAATATGTAGAGATAAGTCTCGAAGATTGCAAGAAGGCTTGGGACGATAATGAGGATAAATGCATGCAGATGATGAACGATATTTATCTAAAGAACAAGAAGCCGATGAGCAGATGGCCACAAACCATCCACCGTAGTGATTTCAATGAGGAGTTGAGTGATACAATCACCTTCTTAAACAAAGTATTTGGGCTCCCTGATGCCCATTATTTCCACAAGTGAATATTGAGGTATCTGGAAACCATGAGCAAGAATGCGCCTGATCAACATTTTGGCTGGGGTGAAATCATCAGTGACACCATCTCCCAGTAGCTCCAAAAATTTCTAACAATTGGGAAGTTCTACATGAATTCCTACGTTGTATACACTACTGCGGCAACAAGAGATTTAGCAGGGTTAGCTCGAAATGGGGTATGGCCCCAGGTCAAGATATATGAGTTCTACCCGGAGCTGAAGCTCAAGGCCAGCATCTCCCAGTTCTCTAAAATTAATGATGCCTTCTTTTATGAGGTAATCTCCTTGCTGAGGCCAAACATGAGACACGGTCAGACCAACTTGAGTGTGATTACCTGCTACAAAGAAATGGGGAGTGTTGTTCACACAATTCCCCACATTCACATACCTCAGAGCTGTGAATTTCGAGGGAGAACCAATGAAACTATGAAGGTTTGTAGGGCCAAAGCTGATCCTATTGGATTTTTCAAGGAAACTAATCATGTATCATGAGAAGTGCATGAAAATAAAGAAAGGAGGAACTCCATTCCCTCTTACAGTTGGCCAATACACCTGCCCCACACTAGCCAAAGCACGGGAGATGTATGTTGAGCTAGAATCGCTGAATTTGAAGCACAACTTCCTAGAAAGGCCAACCTTCGACTTCCAGAGTTGCCTCCCAAAGGCAAAAATTGATCCCATCCATGTTCCTGAGATTGAGGACATTTGGATCAACTTGACACATGAGATAGACATCAGGTGAAAGGATCAATCCCGACTGGCTCTAGAGGAAATCATCCACTATGGCGTAGCCATCGTCCTAAAGGAATTCCAAGAGACTGATCAAGAAGTTGATCAGGTTTACCTGGACACATATGGGGATGATTGGCCATTCGCGGAGATCGATAGATCCAAAGCACTGAAAACCATTCAGGAAAGGGTTAAGCCCACGTTGTAGTGCACCAAACATTGGTACAAATAGAATGGTCTCACCTACCTCAGAGTTGATTTCACTACTTCTCCTTCAGGTAGAGCACCTCCAAGACTGACCTAAGTGCCAAAAGGAAAAGGAAAGGACAAGGAGGGTGAGCCAAGAAGACAAGGAGAAGCTCCTAAAGGCCTTCCTTCTACTTCTGAGAAGTAAGTGGTTGACCTGGTGTCTCCAGGTAAATAAGAAACAATAGAGGTTTCAACGGATACATCCACCCAGGATGTTATCACAACTATAACTACAGAGGTACCTAGTGTTCCTTCTTTCATTTATTCTCCTCCTCCTGTCATTAAAGCATCTATTCCTATGGATGTGTCTTCTCCTCTCCCTTCCTCCCTTCCATCTCCCACCTCTTCCATATTCTCCTCTCTCATAGATCTGTTGCCTAGTGTTCCCTCCATCCAATTACAAATCCCTTTCGTTTCCATGTCCTTCTCTTCTCCTGTAGTAACTCCAGTCCCGACAAGTAGTGGTGCATTGGATTCCCTATTAATTCCACCAACAAGTGTTTCAACATACTTCCTTGAGGCCTCTGTAGTTGCTCCCCCTCTCACTCTTGTTTCTTATTCTATTTCTTCTACTCCCACTCCCATAATTCTTGGTTGGATTTCTGACCACCTGAGTCGGCATAAGAGAAAGGTTCCCATCACACCCATAGACTTCTCCATCATCCCGAAGAAGGGACCTAAGAAGCAGAAAGCGATAACTAGATTTTTAAAAAGCACTTCGAGGGAGAGAGTCATGGAGATTGCTTACCTGGACCCCACCAAGGAAAAGAAGGATATGTCTTTCACATACTTCACAGTGACTCAAGTAAGAATGGGGACCTCATCTGAAATCCTGTAAGGGGAAGCCTTGTCTGTAGTATATGCTCTCTGCAAGAAGCTCCAAGAAGCAAAAGAGAAGAAGAGGATACTTAAGGAACAAAACAAACATATCCTCCAAGCATTGTAAAAAATGGGCAATGCTCCTCCTGTGACTGCCGCCGAACCCATTGAAGTTCTCAGTCAAGATAAAATAAATGAATATGTTAAGATTGGTGAACAAGGCATAGTAGTATCATCCTAGATCGAGCGGATCCTCAGAGATGGTAATGAAATGATTGGGAAATTCACAGTGCTCTACCAGGATATAACCCAAGCAAATAAGGAGCTACAAGCAGTAACAGGTTCCCTCTCCGAAGAATTGGATAATGCCATATTGTAGCATGAAACATTTCAAGCCATGGTTGACTACTCGGCTGACGACCTATTAAAGGTCGGCATCATCGATCACCCACATGCACATAACAAAGATCTCATCACTTTAGATTACCGGGTTGATAAAATGGAATATATCCTGGAGAGAATAGATAAAATCAAGGATGAATCTCTGGACGCACGATACAACATGGAGTAAATAGTTACAAAAATGGCTCTAGAAATGCTCAGTGAATTGTACAACTTGAGAGAAGTAGATGATACATTCCAGCGCTTCAAGGCTATAGTCACTCAAGGTTTGGCACCAAAGATCAATTTCGACCGAGAGTCAATTAATAACCTCTTAGCATGCCGTGACTTCATTGTCTTTTTGATCGATGCATGAAAAAATTTCACCGAGTTACCTGACAAGCTCAAGAATGAGAAAGAAATTTGTGACGTCATTGGCAACCATTTTAAAGGTCCAGCTCATGATCAACTTCAAGCGATGATCAACAAGTTTATGGAATATCAAGCACAATGTCACATCGACTGTCCTGATCAAAAGCAAGACACCAAGTTTGAGCAAAGGGATGATGAGGAGTAGTTTCTCCTCTTGTGTATGCTTTGATCATTTTTGTAAAATATTTAAAAATCTTGTTGGCATTTATGATGACATCATCCATGTTGCACCATGGGATGTTGCCATCCAAAAACTTGCCCAAAGTTAACTTTTGACTTTTTAGATATTTTGTAAATATCTTGTAAGATATTTTCTAAGTAGTGGTTGGTTTGCTTTTTTCTTCCTTCTTCTTCTTCTTCTATAAATACTAGAATACTCGTTGTATTCTAGGTGGACATTTTTTGCATGAAAAGAGAAGAGAGGAGAGAAATACTTTGTGTTTTCTTCTAACAGAAGAAATATTAATACGCGTATTCAGACTTTGTGCTCCATATGTGTGTTATTTGCATCAAATCTTTCTTAAGTTAGATCTATGTTTTTATTCTGTTGGATTCATTCCTACTATTGCCATTTGTTCATCAGTATTGATTTATTTGTTTATGCAAGTAAGTTTGGCTCTATTTACTACCATCCCAAAGCATAAACCTTCTAACCTTTCTGTCTTGGAATTCATTTCTTTTCTTCCTTTAGATCTACCCTCCTCCGTTCCTTACCTCCTACCTTTATGTTCGTAGTTGGAACTACCTCTACTGGATGAGATCCCAAACCCCCTAAATTTAGAATAGTGTAGATTTACACAGATTCTTGCTTGATATATTAGCAATAAACTAGTTTCGCTTTGTTGTCTCAAAGAGGGGCTATGCCCTGCACACTGTTGGCTTGTTTCCCCATGACCTGCCTAACTGACAGTTTTTTGGACCAACATACACCTGTCATTTATTCTAAACCTATATCTACTTCATCCCTTATCACATCCACCTCATCGGATTTGATCATATCTACTGCTTCACCCACATCCATCCCTCCCTTACATGTTATACCATCCTTAGCATCAATCCTAGTTCCTCCTTCCACACTTTTACTCACACCAACCCCTTTGACCATCGTGACCAATTTACACCATCTTCTCCTCCCACATCAATCTCATAATTTGAGGATTTCATGAAAGATATCCAACTTGCCTTGACTTCAAATGATCCTCACAGTCAAAATCTTCCACATCTTATTTATAAATTATCAAACAAAAATTACTTCCTGCACCAATACCAACCACAACACCACCTTCAGACACTCCGGTCGAGATTGTTGTCATCACTCCCAAGGGTGCCTCTGTACAAGAAAGATACAAAACCCTTCTCACCTCTCCTCAAAGATCCCTTTCACATCCACATAAGAAAATCGAAAACCCCCTCCTAAGATTAGATAACCCAATGCCACATCATCCATCTTAGGACCATATCCATCTATCCTAGTACCAACCCCTTCCTTCAAAACATCATAACCAATAAATCAACCCAAACCAGAACCATCCAACACTTCTTCTTCTGGAGCACCAATCATCACTAAACCAACATCCAAAACATCAAAACCTCACAATAATAGGGTTCAAACTTCAATATCCAAATCATCTCAAGCATCCACTTCTTCTAAAGCCAAGGCATCTGAAAAACAAAAGACACCTCCTAATACTTTATTTGAATCATATGTGGAAGTCCTCCAACACTTACTACAAATTTCCACCATCACGCTTCCACCTATTAAGGCCTTCGATCCAAGTAGTAAAAATCCATCGTGGTTTGACTCAAATTATATTTGTGCTTATCATCATACCTTGAGTCATGCCACCAAGCAATGTAAGGCCCTCTAAACCATCATCTACTATTTTATTGAGAGAGATGACATTCTCGAAGATTTTTCATTTTCCATCTACCATTTTATCCACAACCAATTGAAACCCTATTTCCACATCTCCATCCATCAGATTTTCTAAGTCTCCTCTTTCATCCACATCCTCCATTGTCATCACTCCCCCACTCATCATTCCTCCAAAAGAGGGTCCTCCCTTATTCATTGATACCATTTAACTTGCCAAAACACCCCTATGATATCCAATCATCCATCCAATATAACAATCCCATCCAATCACCTTCAACATCCATCACTGGGGGAGCATCCTCCCATTATTATTGATCCTTTCATCATCTTTCACGCATCCTATCCAAATTGATTCATCCATCAAATATCTCCCTTGACACTGGGGGACTTCATCCGATCTTACCCAGTTTACTTTAGCCAACCTAGCTATCCACTATATTTTCATCATAAGTCCACCTATGTGACCATATATGTGATTCCCCTGGGGGAACCATGGTCTTTCCTAAAGCCCACCTTTTTGTGGCCATTTTATCATCTCTTAAGACACATATTTCTCACTTCCTCACTTATGAGGTGTTGCTCATATTTTACGATATTTATCCAACTCATCTAATCTAATCTTATTTAAAACTTATCTCATCAAAAGTCCACCTTTATGGCCATATTTGTGCCTCTTTTAAGGTACAGTCTTTTTCATCCTAAGTCCACCTTTGTGGTCATACTTGTGCCCTTCTTTGGAGCACCATTTTCTCATCCTAAGTCCACTCTTGTGTTTTTCCTATTAGGGACTCATATTTTCCTCGCTTCCTCAAAGGTAGCACATAGATTTTATCTTCACACGTATATCCTATCATGAATCTAATGTCGGAAACCTCATCCTTAAATAAAATTAGAACGTTGCTACTCTAGAAAGGAGTGGAAGTGGAAATTTTTCCCCTAACTGGATTAGACCATACATTATCACACATAAGTATGGGTTGGGAGCCTATCATTCGGCATCCCTTAACGGTAAACCAGAAGTGGAACCACTTAATGCATTACACTTACGACTATTCTAATTTTAGCATATCTACCAGTGAGCACTTAGTCGTATCCTTAGATCATTCCTCCATCATTAGCGTCTTTCATCTATCATTGTAATGATTTAGAACTATGTGGTCTACCGTTACTTTCCTTAGCATGACCTTAACTATGGGAACCATGGCTCTTTCCATAGCATTTTTCCTTATGGATAGGTTCTCCCTTCTTGGTGGGGACTCCATGATCATTTCATCCATCACCCTTTTGTTTACCTCTTGAAACCATGAAAAGGGTTCACGGGTGTCTCTTGTACATTCATTGTCCCCTTCTAAGTTGTCTACCTAGCTATTCCCAACTCTTCCCCATGTAAAAATAAAAATTCATATATGCTCTAATCAAAATTAAAAATATATCAAAAACCGACTACTCCCTTGAAGGATGGCTGTTCATATAAAAAAATCAAATAAAATAAAATAAATAGACCGATCCCTCGAAGGATGGATATCATGTATATTATCCTTTTCATTGAAATTATATATGTATAAAGTATACCATACTCTCTAAGGATGGATATTCTTTTGTACCATGGCATTGAAGGCTTACCACATTGATCAACCTTCCATTTTATCAGCATCCTAAGAAAGCTTCCTGCATTGATCAGATTTCTTCTAGAAAACTTCCCGCATTGATCAATTTACTCTTTCCCCTTCCCATGGATGGGGCATATATTTAGGCAACAAAACTTATGGATAACTCTCTCCCCGTGTACAATTTACATCACAAACCCCTTTGTTGTGTTGACATTAGGTTTATGAGTTCATTCCATCTATGTTTTTCTCATGATCTTTGGTATAACTAACTATCATTGGTTATATGCTAACATAATGTTTTGGTCACATGTTCCTTTTGTTACCTGGATCCCCCTCTTGTTTATGTCTAATGTGATTAGAGGCATATTTTCCTCACGTGTTCCTTGATATGATGTAGCACCGTTCATACGCATGGGTTACTACCATTAAGTTGTGTTTTATTCTAAACCTTTCCACATCTATCTTTTATCTCTCCTTTTTTACTACTAGTTACATCTTCCTTTATGTAAATCCTCTTTATGCTACCCATCTATGATATCACATCAACTTGCCTACCCTTATCAATATCCATAATCCATCATATCCAATTTTGAACATCCTACATTATATATTAAACCTTCCAACCATGCATATATATTCATCATCATAATCAAATCTAAAATAACACATGTAATGATCACCATCATCAATATAAAACATATTATTACTATAATCATCATTAAAAATCATCGTTAAGAAAATATATCATCCTATACTTTTACCATCATCATCAAATATATGTAAAACATGTGATCACATCATCATAAATCAAATAATAACCATCACAAAATATACACATACTAAACCATGAAAAACATCATATATCATTTATATATATCACCAAAATGAAGTGTATAAATACATCATTGACCTCTAAGGGTCCTCTCTTAAAGTATAAATATCAGTAAAACTAGTAAATTTTATATCAGAACACCTAAAATCTTACCCCTTTGAGAAAAGTACCTCATTTTGTCTATCAACCTCATTCCATTTGCCCTGACCCTCTCCTCGATGCGGATGAGCCACACTCATTGTGCTCTCAGATGGCCCAGCTCTAGTTGTTGTTCTCCTCTATATATGATCCAAATATCATAGTTTCTTCAACAACTTATGGATCAAGATACCCTTGTAATACTTAGATTTTGTGGCTAAAGCTCTATACTATCTTAGGAGGTGTCATCTCTCCTTCTCCTTGTGATGTTTCCAGTGTATCACCCGCAGCCTCGGCAACTAGGATTGTCGCAAGATCTCCAAAATGGACCCTGTAGGCCTTCCTCTATCTATGGTACCGGTCCCTATCTTGGGTGACTTGGTCTCTCTCCTATGTAACTTCATACCTATGTTGGATCGTAGTTTCCCTCTTAACACACATCTGATCTATCTCCACACGTAAGTGTAGACACTTAAAATTGGTTACTCAATTTAGTGTCCCTCTCATCCATTTACTTGCTTAGGTAACCTGGGGCACGTTTTACGTCACCAACTATCCCCTTGGGATATTATCCAATTTGTGATTTAATCACTTACTCTAAATTTAATTCACCCCATCATATCTTGCCCATGAGTGATTAAATATTAAATATTTAATTACGCTTCTCCCCATGCATCTTAATCACTTATCCACCCCAAATTTATTCTATCTATGTATCACATCTATTTTTTCGCTTCCCTAAGCGGGATATTTCCCGTATTCGGGGTAATTCTCATCTTTCTTGAAATCACTCTTTTTGGCCACCTCGGGAGTCTATTCCGCGATCGGCGCCGACCCATATGGTCGGCGCCGATTTTCTAGGAGCGGCGCCGATTATAAAAGCAAGCCCAGAGCTTAGTTCTAGGGACGGAAGGATCGAAAAAGAGACCACGAACGAGCGAAAAAGTGAACAGACGAAAAAAGGAGGCACTTGCGCACGAACAGAGAGCGAGTAAGATACAGGTTGTGAGAAAGAGAGATATTTTAGCATCAATTGTATCAAATTAGGGTAGATCCTGTCCGAATCAATCCCTGAGAGGAGCACCGTTACTCTGTCCCTGTCACATCAGCATCGCACACCACCATCTATCATCTGGTGACTCTGTTCTAGTGTCTCGCCAACTTCGGTGCATCCAGCAGACCACATTCACCTTCCAATTCCCGAATCTTATCACACAGTCCCTGATTGATCGATCTACCTCCAGTCGACGCCGATTCTACCCAGTCGACGCCGATCCGTCTCAATCGATGCTGATCTTATTCAGTCGACGCCGATCAATCTCAATCGACACCGATTCTACCCAGTCGACGCTGATTTCCCTGCAGATAGGTAAAAGGGCACAGGTAACACAAATCTGGCATTATTTCCTAGTTCCCTATTTTCTGTACTTTCTATCTGCTGTTTAGATTCGGTCTTATTACTACAATCAGAAGATCTAGCTTTTTACTTACATCTTTTATCATGTATGCTTCTTTTCTTAATTGAAAACGTGGACTGACATCCGCCGAGGAAGCTTATCGCTTCCCGGACCCGCTTCTCGGGCAGTCCACCTAAATATCTTTTAACGTGGTCTTTTTCTGTCAAGCATTGGTGTTTTGCAGGATACACGGATCTATTGTGCGAGTTGCTCGTGTGCGCCCATCCTATCTACATCGGCTTCCTCATTTGTCTACATCTTCGGATCTTATCCATCAGGTATCGATTGTATTGGAGTTTTTCAGGGCTTTTGTGTTTAGTTTGGTGCATTAACTTGGACAGGTAACAAGCGCGAAATTCTTGATCTACATTCTGGCACGCCCGGTGGGACCCAACCAAAGTCCCTTATTGGTAAGTTCATTTCTTTTCTAGTTTTGAGCTTTGTTCTTTTTCTTCACTAATTCCTATCAGTTCTGCTTGAGCATTTCCTTTCATCATTTTAGTCTTGCTCTTTTTGTGAAATTTTCTTGTTTCCTTGGAATTTTCCTAGTTCCTTGAAATAGAGATTTCTGTTTCACCATTATCTGGATATATCTTTCTGGGTTTTGTTTGCTGTTTGCTTAACCTCTTCTTGCAGAGCACTTTGCTTGTTCGTGGGATTGTTCGAGGGGAAGAGCTCAACAACGTGCTTTTTGAAGTCCACACACCTTGGAGAGCTAAATCTACAGGTATTCCTCTTTTACGGTGTTTTCTCCTTTTTAGGATTTCTTTGTCGGTTGCCTATCACATCCAAACACTTCAATTTTTGGTGCTTAAAAAGAACTTAATCGCATTTGGGAAAGAATCTGTTTGACTTGTCTTCATCGAAATCAAACACTTCGTTTTTAAGTGCTTAAAAAGAACTTTTTCTTTGTCATTGCTGCATGTTTTTCATCTAGTTTTAATTAGGCTGGAAAATTGATCAAAATCAGTAGTGACACTATTTGATTTTTATTTTTCACCCTTGCACACAAAGCCAAAATCACTAGGTATAAAGCATTTAAACAAAATTCCTTCCCTAGCCTCGCCTACTTGGAAGTGATATCCAAGAGGAAGAGCCTACGCGGTACTCAGGCCGCGCTATAAATTCACGGAAGATTTTGGTATATATTGGCAAAGCACCTGACTCCCTTATCGCAGCGGTGTGTGAAGTGCGGGGGTAGGCCCCTATATCAAGCCACGTACCGGTCTTTTACTGAAGTGCCTTCGGGACTCCTCACCAAACATTACCCAAACCATCCTTAGTTTGGCTATCTGAGTAGTTCCTGTTCTAAAAAGCCTTCCCTAACATTTTCTTTTCTTAAAAGCATCAAAATTTAAAGGAGATAATCACTTGCGCTGCTTAAATTGTCTGTGCATTAGTTAGATCAATCTTCTTTTCTGCGTGTTTTTGACGGTTATCACTCCGTCACAATCTAGAAGAATGGCTCAACTGGTTCCTTCTTCCTCCGAGATCACCACTAGTGTGGAGGTTTTGGCACCCCTCCAATCTTCCTCGGGACCGCCGTTAGTTGGTTCCCCATCCTGTTCATATAATCCTTTCTATCAAGCCAAAGCAATCCCATCACGTCCAGCTTCCCCTAGTCCTTCAGAAATATCATCTGGCTCGGAGTATGTTCCCCGTGGTGATCCTGAATTCCAGGCATTCCTCGACCGCAATCCGATAGCCCTCATGGACTACCTAGTACACAAATCTATTCAAATATCTGATCAAGGACCACCAATCCAACAAGTGTACGATTACCCTCGTGGATCATTCCAAGCCTTTGTAGAGCAGTTTGCATCGTCGCTCTTGCCTCGAGTCACGGAGAAGAGCGAGGCCCCTATGCCTCCCTTTTCTCTTCCACCTACCATATCGACTAGTTCTCAAATAGTCTTACCTATTCCTAACCCCGCAGTTACCTCGAGTATTCCACAACCTACTTCTGAGAAGTCTTCTGCCCTGGCTATAATGAATGCGTCTGCACACCCGCATATTGCTGTTAATTCGTCTATGCCCTCCATCGTGTCCCAAGGTCAATACCTCTTCATGAGCCAACCCCCTCCGAATAGTCAGTTGGCTCCTACTTCTCGTCCTTTAGGGGGTCTTTCTTCCAATATTCTAGCAACTGTGACCTTCACCCATCCTCTAACATCGGCACCCTTAATACCTAATCCGGCAGTAGAAGGCCCCTTTCAGGTCTTGTTCCCCAACATGTCCAATCCAACCAACACCCATGTTCCTCAATCTGTCCCGATCCAATCAACAAACATAGGAGTCCACCAATCACAGGCTCCATCCGTCACCCAACCTTTATTTTCTCAACCACTTATTATCTCATAGCCTGCCTATACGCAAGCTATCTCACAGCAAATACCCCACCTGGTGTCACCCAGAACACCTGGTTATTCCTCTTATCATCCTATCCAACAACAGATGAATCCCCCATTGACACCCCAACAACATCCACCACTTACTTATTATGTAGGACATACCAATGTACCTCCTCCTCAATCTGATGTGGTTCAAATTCTCTTCAAGAAAATCGCAGACTTGGAAGCCTCCACAAAAGGGGCTCGTCCTTCATACTCCTTTGAAGAAGTGTGTAATGAACCCATTCACCCCTCAGTAGCTTTCAAGCCTTATCCTCCCCAATGGGAACTTCCTAAATTTTCAAAATTTCATATTCGGGAAGACCCTCAACAACATTTGCGAGCATTCAAACATGCTTGCTACCTCATAGTCCAAGATCAGGAGCTCATGCTCCGTACCTTTCCTATGTCTCTAGCAGGACCTGCTTTAGACTGGTACAATAACATTCCTCAACATTCCCTGTTTTCTTTCTCTCAATTGACCCAAATGTTTGTTGAAAATTTTTCAATAAATATCACGCATAAGATCTCGATCACAGATCTTTATAACATTCGCCAATTCGATGATGAGTCTATTGCAGACTTTGTCGCTCGTTGGAGAGGGATAATCAACCAATTGTCTTTCTCCCTTCCTCAATCCCAACAGATCGAGTTGTTTACTCGATCTTGTGCTAATCACATTTCTTCTACTTTAAGGATCCAAACTTTTCATACCTTTGAAGAAGCCTTCACGATGGCACGCAAACTTGAATCTCGCGCCATTGAGCAAGGGAAGCTAAAACTTCGCTCTAAATCTAAACCATATTTTTCTCGGTTTACCAAACCAAATTCTTCCCCTTCTAAAGACAAAAATCAAGGATCCACCAACGCTATCGTACTAAAAGCATCACGAGCCGACAATACTTCTAATCAAACACCATGAAGAGACCCCTCATCTTCTCGAAAAGGGACTTCATCATCTCGATCCTTCGCTCCATTGGGGGAATCATATGCCTCTATCTTAGAAAAAATGTTGGAAGTTCGCATGATCGAACTTCCCCCCATTAGGGATGTTGATGAAAGCCGAGAACGCCCATTCTGGTATAGGGAAAATGATTTCTGTCATTATCATAGAACCAAAGGTCATGACATCGAACGATGTTAGACTTTCAAAAATCTTGTCCAAAAATTCATTGATAAAGGCGAGCTCATTCTGGATAACCCAAATGCTCCCCCAAATCAGGCGCTCGATGTTTTTAAACAACCTTTTCCCAATCATGCCCCGAACCATAACACTTCAGAGTCTCAAAAACCAAACACTCACACTATCAACTTCATCTCTACCGAAGAATCTTCTTCTGAAACCAAGCCATCTGCAAACGCATCAATCGAATCAGAACCTCCTTCCACTTCATCAATCACTGGAGTTCCACCATCTTCAGACAGCCCGTCTTTGAATATTCCTACATTACTAAGCACGGAATCTTCTTTTTCCACTCCTTTTTCTGACCTACCATCCATACCCGAGACAGTGTCATCCTCATCTGTCTCATCTTAAGACATTCTTTCAATACTCAAGGCAATTACATCCCTTCGAGTTTCCACTACAGGCACATCCACTTCTGTTGCTCCCATTCCCGCTGCAACTATGTCCTTAGTAAATGTACCTATAATTGTGCCGACTTCGACGGAAGCGTCTTCGATTTTGACCCTTCCTATCTCTTTTCCTACAGTGGTTTCACCCATGATTACTGCATCAGAAGTAGTCCCTTCGCAAGGAACTGCTTCTTCATCACCCCCTTCTTCCATCACCAATGTTACTTCACCTATTAAGGAAAAATCAAAAGAAGTAGCACCAACACCTATACACTCGGTTTCGGAACCTAAACCGAGACAACCAAAATCTAACATTACACCATCAGTACCTCCCCACCTGCTTCCTCCGAAAAGGTTACAATCACCTTATGCCGTTGAAGTTGTCACCATCCCTGAAAAAGGAAAGCCCATATTTCGGACCATCAAGACTCTTGGTGCTCTTCCACAAAAATCTCTCTCTACACCTCATAAACGATTGGATTTGCCCGCTGAGAAGGTGTTTTCTTCTACACACTTATCAAAGCCATCGTCTTCTTCTACAACACATTCTTCACCAATACCTCGGAAAATAGACTTACCTACTAAAAAGACGTCACCTCTTCTATCAGGATCATCATCTTCATTACCAAAAACCAAGGCACCCTATCTTCCTCCAATTTCACCTACTTTGGGAGCTTCTTCCTCTTCTAAACCGACATTATCTAAATCATCAGTACATTCGACCAAGCAACCCCCTTTGTCTCCAAAGACCGCAAAATTTGTCACATCTCCATCATCTTCAAAATCTATTTTAGGGGCTCCTCCTCCACCAAAGTCAATCATGTCTCACTTACTCCCATCTCAATTGCCCAAGACTGCTCCTCCAAATGTCCAAACAAATAAGAGGATTCCTAAAAAGATTGTTAAACCTAACATGCAAGTTCTTTTACCTTGGCAGTCGGTTAATGTAAAAGAACCACCTTCATCATCTCTATCCTCCTCTTCATCTACCGGATTCTATACCGAAATCCTTCATCAACTTATCCAATCTTCATCCATAACCCTTCCTCTGATTAAACCTTATAACCCTAAAGGAGTTAAACCTACCTGGTTTAACTCTGATCTGATTTGTGCTTACCACCGTACCCCGGGTCATGATACTGAGGGATGTAAAGCACTTCAAGCTGTTGTCAAGAACCTTCTGGAAGATAGTGACCTTTTGCTGGAGGAGGAGGAACGAGTACCTCCTGTCATCTTAGCCCCATCTGAGCCTCAACCATCCATTTGGACCTCTGGTGATTCCGCTCCACTTGATCTTCCTCCTTCTCAAATTGACACAATCCATATCGCCACTAGAACCCAACACTATGAAAACCCACCTTCATCTTCAGCATCTCGACCACGGGTTGTCATTTCTGCAGCCCCTGAAGGCGTTTCTCCTTCCTCATTAGCCCCACGACCTAAGGTCTCTATTCGTGCTGCACCTCGGGCTCAAGTTCCCAGTGTCTGTTGAGGAGAGTGTTATGAAAACAACTCACCCAGGCTCCAGTCAAAATGTCTCTTCTTGACCTCATCCAATCCTCTCCACAACATCGCCAAGCTTTGATTGATAATCTGCGTCGCACCGCAGTGAATTCGGATGAGCCCCAGCCCTTCGAATGGGTTGTTGGATTGAATAGACTATCAACCACCATTTCTTTTGAAGATTCAGAAATTCCTTCTCTTTCTTCCGAGGATTTGGAGGCTCCCCTCTTCTTCACAGTCCAAATTAATGACACTACCTTAAAACGTGTTATGATCGATAGTGGAGCTGCACTCAACGTCATCTCCTCGCACACGTTTGAGCAACTTAAGTTACCAAAGAATGTAGTGTCACCCCCGCCCTTTCACCCTTTGATCATTTATACGATCAGCTAGCAGTCCTCTTTAGGAACTGTGGTCTTACCCATTCGAGTAGGTAAGAAACTGCTTCATGAACTCTTCTACATCGTCGAAGGGAAATTCCACTATAATATGATCCTCGGACGCTCCTGGATTCGCGCAATGCATTGTGTCCCATCCACCCTCCATCGATGCCTAAAATATCAATATGAGGGAAAAAATATATACTCATCCAGGAGATCCTTTTCCTTCCGCACAATGCGACATGACCACAAGATCTGCCCCTTTAAAAGAAAATGCATGTTCTCCTGACGGGGCCTCATCTTCTTCCATACCTGCAACCAAACTACTGGATTTACAAAATCTAGAAGAGACATTGCAGCATTTCTCACTAGGAGAGCTTCCTCTCTTTTCTTTTGATGCCCATCTCAAACCTAATGAGTATGGTAGACCAGACAAACAACCTGAATATCAACCAGGTCTCGGTCGCATCGTCACCATTGGTCTGCCTAATCAACAGACTAATTTCATCTACGGTGGTCTTGATACGCCTCACTATCGCCCAGATTCTCCTCCTAGGACCAAACCTTACTTAACAGGGTTTGATTATCTACAGAATCCCACGTTTGCAAAAACTTATCTATATCGATGCGCGTGGAAAGGTTTTGGCCTGGGAAAATATGAACAAGGTATACATGACCTCAAGTCCATTCCTACTCTCATGCCACATCAGAAATTTGGTTTAGGGTTTAAACCCCTTTCAAAAGCCACCGTCACTATTCTTGATGAGCCTCTTCCTACGGAAGAACCATCTTCCCCCACTAAGTCAGAAGCATCACTTGATGTGGACGATGACATTTCCATCCCACCTAACTTTTTTTTTGATCAATACCATTTCCTTAGGGCCGTTAGCCTATGAGACTAACAATCGGTCCGCTTCTATACCATTAATCTTCCCTGAAATAGTTGGAGACGACTCTCCTACTATCAACACTATCCACTGTGCGGATGACGATTCTGTCCTCACCTATCTGGGGGCAGAGGATTCATATCTTCCCAAGACTATTCCTTCTGACACGTCTACGCTTCTCAACGAAGCCACTATCGACCTTAATATAGGGACTTCTGAAGACCCTCGCATCATTAAGGTCGGCCAATCCCTTAACCCACAGGAGTTAGGAGATTTTACCACTTTTCTTTCCAAACATCGCCAAGCCTTTGCTTGGTCATATGAGGATATGCCAGGACTCGATCCCGATATTGTGGTCCACAATATCGTTACTCTTCCCAATATCAAACCAGTTAAGCAAAAATTACGTAAAATGCACCCTAGAGTAGCCCTTCTTGTTAAAGAAGAATTACAGCGCTTGCTCTCGGCTAACTTCATCCAACCCATCGATTATCCACAATGGGTGTCCAATGTAGTACCAGTAACTAAGGCTACTGGGAAAATTCGAATTTGTACCGACTTCCGGGATCTTAATCTTGCCTGTCCAAAAGATGATTTTCCTCTACCTAATATCGACCAACTCGTAGATTTAACTGCGGGTCATGAGATGCTTTCTCTTATGGATGGTTTCTCTGGGTATAATCAAATCCTCATCGCACCAGAAGACCAACATAAGACTTCCTTCATAACTCCTTGGGGGACCTTTTGCTATCGTGTCATGCCTTTTGGTCTTAAGAACGCAGGAGCAACCTATCAACGAGCAATGACCTACATCTTCCATGATCTCTTGCACAAAACTGTGGAAGATTATGTTGACGATCTCCTCGGCAAGTCCAAACGTCGTCAGGATCATCTTTTCATCCTTGCACCGCTCTTTGAGAGGCTTATCCGCTTTTGTCTTCGTCTAAATCCATCTAAGTGCGTGTTTGGCGTTCTCACTGGTAAACTTTTAGGTTTCATCATTTCCATCAGGGGTATTGAAGTGGACCCCGCAAAAATAAAAGCCATCCTTGAGATGCCTCCCCCGTCTAACTTGAAGCAACTCCGCAGTCTCCAAGGACGTCTTCAATCGGTGCGTCGTTTTATCTCCCAATTGTCGGACCGTTGTCAACCTTTTCACCATCTCCTCCGTAAGAATGTTCATTTTGAATGGGATGAGCATTGCCAAAAGGCCTTTGATGATCTCAAAGCTTATCTTCTTTCTCCACCCGTGCTTACACCTCCACGCGAGGGGGAGCCTTTCTATCTTTATATCTCTGTGACTGACCATGCTCTGGGAGCCATGATCTCGCATCGGGACACTTGTGGTAAAGAACAAGCTGTCTATTACATCAGTCGCACCCTCCATGAGTATGAGACACGTTACTCCAAAGCTGAAAAACTATGTTGTGCTCTCTTCTTCGCAACTTCTAAGCTTCGTCATTATCTCCTTAATCATAAAACTTATATTGTCACAAGTGTCAATCCGCTCAAGAAAATTCATGCAAAGCCTTATCACAATGATCGTATCACTCGTTGGCTTATGCTTATGACAGAATTTGACCTCGAGTTTATCCCGCAAAAGGCTATCAAGGGTCAGGTTATTGCAGATCAATTAGCTGATGCTCCTCTTCCGGACACTCAAGACCCCCTTGCTCAGTTCCCCGATGAATATATCCAACAAATTGATTTTGGTCTATCTCCATTTAAAGTAAAGCTCTTCTTTGATGGATCCAAATGCCAGCAAGGGGGAGGTGCGGGTTTCGTGATGATTCCTCCTTGGGGTACGCCTATCCCAGTTGCACACAAATTAAACTTTGAGTGCACCAATAATATGGCTGAGTACGAAGCTCTTGTCTTAGGTCTTCAAAATGCCATTAATCTCGGCGCTCGTCATATTGACATCTTTGGTGATTCTGAACTCATCGTTAATCAGGTCACGGGTGTCTATCAATGCAAGAATGATATCCTTCAAAAATATCGTGACATCGTTCTTGCTCAACTCCAATCTTTTGATAAGTTCACTATCCAAGCCATTCCTCGCACTGCAAATCGATTCGCGGATACCATGGCCTCATTAGCCTCACTTATCCCACCTTTCACCGAAGACTCGCGTCTTTATGTGGCTGTGCAACGATTAGATCAACCATCGCATCTTGGGCAACTAACGTCAATCAATGCTGTCACAACCCATACTCAGGATGAGTGGTATCAACAGATTGTTGATTATCTATCTCATTCGGTCCTTCCTCCAGATTTGTCTCCCAATGGTAGAAGGTCTTTTGTCCAACGCGCCAATCGCTATACTATCCTAGGCGGGATTCTTTACAAGCGCGGCTTTGATGGTATTTTGCTTCGATGCCTCAAAACCCATGAATCATCTAAAGCTATCCAGGAGGTCCATGACGGTATCTGTGGTGGACATTTTAGTGGCTTAGCTGTAGCCAAGCGTATTTTACGTTTGGGATATTATTGGCCTTCTCTTAATCAAGATTGTTGTGAATACACTAAGAAATGCGTCAAGTGTCAGCAACATTCCAATCTCACGCACATCCCTAGTCAGGCTTTGCAACCTGCGGCGGATTTGTGGCCTTTTTCGCAGTGGGGTCTTGATCTTATTGGTCTCATCAATCCCCGTTCTTCACAGCGTCATCATTCTATCATTACTGCCACTGAGTACTTTACTAAGTGGGTAGAAGCTATCCCTCTTTCTTCAACAAAGGCTAAACCCATAGTTGATTTCGTCTATCAACACATCATTTGTCGCTTTGGCGTTCCACATAAGCTAATCACAGATAATGGTAAGTCTTTCAAGAACGTTGATTTGCAGAATCTCTGCAACGCTTTCAATATCAAGCTCAGTTTTTCTTCTCCATACTATCCTCAAGCTAATGGTCAGGCCGAAGCGTCCAATAAAACTTTGCGTAATATCCTCGCAAAGGTAACTAGTCGAGCTGGTAGGGATTGGCATTTACATATCCCTTTTGCTCTCTGGGCTTATCGGACTAGCATTCGTACTCCTACTGGTGCTACTCCCTTCTCTCTCGTCTATGGGTCTGAGGCTGTCCTTCCTTTGGAAGTCCAAATCCCATCTCTCCGTGTTTCTCTCAGAGAATTTGTCTCCGATGAGGATTATCGTCAAAATCGTCTAGCACAACTTGAATTATTAGATGAGCGGCGTCTCAACGCTCTTGAGCATCATCAAGTCTATCTTGAGCGTGTCAAACGTGCTTATAACAAGCACTTGCAACACCGTGACTTCAAAATTGGTGACCTTGTTCTTAAGGAAAATCAAAATGTCACTACACTCGAAAGAAGTCAACGTGGTAAGTTTGCTCCCAACTGGATGGGCCCCTACATTATCACTCATAAATATGGGTCTGGGGCTTATCGTTTATCTTCCATGGATGGTGTACCTGAAGCGGAACCTCTTAATGCCTTGCATCTACGGCCCTTCTATTGTTAAAATCTATCTTACACAAATCTAGTCGCAACACAGATCTTTCATCCGTCCTAATAACCAGTCATCTACTTTGGTGGTGATTTGAAATCGTGTGGTTCTCCGCCTATTGCCTCGTTTACCTTAAATATGAGTATCGTGGCTCTACTCATTGCACGTTTCTTTTGGATATGTTCCTCCTCATGGTAGGAATACCTTAATCACCACTTCATCTGTCCCAAGTACTTATCTTAATCGGATCTACTCGGGGCATGAGTACATGTTCTTCTATGTTCTCTTCCCCTCCATCTGATCTATCTAGGTCTAAACTCAGCTTCTTCCAAAGAGTTTCAAAAAAAAAAAAAAAAAAGAGATGCTATCCAAAAGATAGACTGATCCCTTGAAGGACAGCTATCCATACATTATCAAGTGAATCAAAAAGAAAATAGACCATACCCTCGAAGGATGGCTATCATTAAAATTCAAAATACAGACCGCTCCCTTGAAGGACGGCTGTTTCTCAAAGAAATATTCAAGGCTTCTTGTAATCAATCAGCCTTCCAGTCAGTTTATACACTTTTTAGCATCACTGAAAGACTTCCCGCATCGATCAGTCTTTCCATATCAAGCAAACTTCCCGCATTGATCAGTTTGCTTTTCTGTCAAAGTCATGAAGCTGAGATTTAAGACCTTTTGTCGATCATATGGAGAATCCTATTTTCCTATCATGGACATGTATCCTGTCCCTTGTAAATTCCGACAAGATACTTACTTTTCTTTCCATTTCTATCCTAGATCTGGTTTGCGACTAGTTAGTGTCAGGTTTATTTTAATCTTATATAGGGCCTTGTATGCTTGGTCTTTCGGTTTCTTATCTGGATTTTATCTATGGTCGGTTGGAAGTCCGACTTATCATTTCCCTTCTTTTCTGAGTGTCTTCTCTTCTAAGTCACGGTTGTTTCCATTTACATCTTTGGCTCTTGCATCCTGTTAAATTGACATTTCACATGTTAATTCAATCACAATTTATCTTCTATCAAAATTCTCTTATCTATCAAAACATCTATATTCATTTCTCATTAAATTACATCATCATACATCAAACACATCATCTATTTATCCTTCAAAATATAAAATATGTACATCTAAGGTACATTTATCTATCAAAACATCCATCTTTATTCAAAATGTACATCAAGGTAAAATTACATCTATCTATACATCAAACACATCTATCTATTTATCCATCAACAATTTCTATCATCTATCAGTCTATATCTATGTACATCTAAGGTACATTATATCTAATCTATACATCAATCACATCCATCAATCTATCCACCAAAATGTACATCCAAGGTACATTATATCTATCCATATCTAATCCAAACATTTGAACACATGTACATCCAAGTTACATCACATCCATCTATCGAAATTATATCCACATATCAATCTATCTAATCACATCTATTTCTATCATCTATCAATCTATATCTATCCAATCACATCTATTTTATACTCTATCAGTCTATATCTATCCCATCACATCAAATCATATTTATTTATATCCTCTACATCTATGTCTATCTATATCTATCGGTCTATTTAGGTATCCGATTAGTCTAATCAAACCGCCGATTTTCCGTATCTTTTTGCCATAGTGTTGATGCTTGGCTTACTTATCTATCTGATCATTGTTGTGTGCTGAATTTTGCCTTTCGGCACATCTTTTCGATATCATTGTCTATTTCGGGTTTGTTCCCTTTGCGTGGGACACTCATACTTTTTGGCAGCCTAGAGTTAAACGGGTCTGTAGGCACTAACGTCGTTTGATTTGCAGACCGTCTAGTTGTCCCTACCAATGTGTCTCTCTTTAGATGCTGACTATTTTGCAGTTCTCCTTACACTCATGGCTCTGTAGGCACTAACGTCGTCTCATGAGAAGACCGGCTAGTTTGACCTACCAATGTGAGTTCCTTAGGTTGCTGCCTTTTTATTTGTTTTTATGCGTCATCAATGATCAGATCTACTCCAGACATCCGACTGGGGCATCCTGCATTTTTTCATCTACCTTTTTCAAACTTGGGATCGTCTGTTCTATCATCCATCCCATCCCTAGTTTGAGGGGGATCACATCATCACTCATTCTTCCCTTCTTCCATCCCTTTGTTTTTGTCTCATAACCTTGCTTATCGCAAGTTACTTGACAAAAAGGGGCAAAATGTAGACACTTAAAATTGGTTACTCAATTTAGTGTCCCTCTCATCCATTTACTTGCTTAGGTAACCTGGGGCCCGTTTTACGTCACCAACTATCCCCTTGGGATATTATCAAATTTGTGATTTAATCACTTACTCTAAATTTAATTCACCCCATCACATCTTACCCATGAGTGATTAAATATTAAATATTTAATTACGCTTCTTCCCATGCATCTTAATCACTTATCCACCCCAAATTTATTCTATCTATGTATCACATCTATTTTTCCTCTTCCCTAAGCGGGATATTTCCCGTATTCGGGATAAGTCTTATCTTTCTTGAAATCGCTCATTTTGGCCATCTCGGGAGTCTATTCCGCGATCGGCGCCGACCCATATGGTTGGCGCGGATTTTCTAGGAGCGGCGCCGATTATAAAAGCAAGTCCAGAACTCAGTTCTAGGGATGGAAGGACCGAAAAAGAGACCGCGAACGAGCAAAAAAGCGAACAGACGAAAAAAGGAAGCACTTACGCACGAACAGAGAGCGAGAGAGATACAGGTTGTGAGAAAGAGAGATCTTGCTTAGCATCAATTGTATCAAATTAGGGCAGATCCTATCCGAATCAATCCCTGAGAGGAGCACCGTTACTCTGTCCCTGTTACATCAGCATCGCACACCACCATCTATCATCTGGTGACTCTGTTCCAGTGTCTCGCCAACTTCGGCACATCCAGCAGACCACATTCACCTTCCAATTCCCGAATCTTATCGCACAGTCCCTGATTGATCGATCTGCCTCCAGTCGACGCCGATCTATACCCAGTCGACGCCGATCCGTCTCAATCGACGCCGATCTTAGTCAGTCGACGCCGATCCATCTCAATCGACGCCGATTCTACCCAGTCGACGCCGATTTCTCTGCAGATAGGTAAAAGGACACAGGTAACACAAATCCAGCATTATTTCCTAGTTCCCTGTTTTCTGTACTTTCTGTCTGCTGTTTAGATTCTGTCTTATTACTGCAATCAGAAAATCTAGCTTTTTACTTACATCTTTTATCATGTATGCTTCTTTTCTTAATTGAAAACGTGGACTGACATCCGCCGAGGAAGCTTATCGCTTCCCGGACCCGCTTCTTGGGCAGTCCACCTAAATATCTTTTAACGTGGTCTTTTTCTGTCAAGCATCGGTGTTTTGCAGGTTACTCGGATCTATTGTGCGAATTGCTCGTGTGCGCCCGTCTTATCTACATCGGCTTCCTCATCCGTCTACATCTTCATGGCATTGACAGGCTTCCTGCATTGATAAAACTCCTCTATCATACTCATGAGATAAAATCCATAGGCACCATTCTGCAAGAACCCAAAACTATCACTAAGAAATCTTTCCTACTATATGATCAGCTTTATCATTTTTAGTAAACTTCCCTACATTGATCTCAGTCCTGCGTCATGTTGGACAAAGTTGGGGCATAGATCCTAGGAGCACCTAGGCCATATAGGAGAGTCTCAATATTATTGCCACCATCAATTGGCATCCAAATCCAACTCTGTGAACATGTCAACATTAGGTTTATGAGTCCCTTTTTCCATACTTTCCCTCATGATGCTTAGGATGGACTAACTGATCGATGGTCTCCATGTCAAAAACCCCACTCTAAGCTATATGGTTGTCAACTGCAGTTACCCTTGATTAGATCCTTTTCTTGTTTACCTCCAGATACAATTTGAAGCATCATTTCTTCATGTGCTACTTACTAGTGTTCAAGTTTTGTTTACATCCAACCTTGATCATCCTTACATCATAGTTGTCTACCTTTCTCAGCACATGGTAACAACATGTTTTATCATATAAGTTCCTAAATTCAACCATTATCTTATTTGCCCATGTACTATTTAAGTTATAACATCATTCATAGATTGACAAATCCACCACATCATTTATCCATTATTTCATCGATGTCTAACACCTATGCTATAACATGCCAAATCACTATCATATTTAAACAACTATATATCTGATATCACATGGTACCACATCCATATCATATTCTAAATTGCATATCCAATTTATAATCCCATGACAGAGCATCTACATCTGGGGTCCATCAGCTATAACATGTGTATCTCAATCAATGTAATTATGCATAATCAAACTCATAGCATGGGGAATACTTACACATGTTCCCCATGTATATCCAATTTTCAACAATACAAATATCTACATCTAATCCAGGGTATCATCGTAATCAATAATCATCACATCCTAAAGCTAACATAAAGTGTCCATCAAAACCATCCCATCATAACACATGACAAATTATGAATCACGACATAAATCATATATATATCTCTCATCATCATCCAAGTACATATATACATCAAGTCGCTAAGCCACTAAGGGTTGAGATGTGATCAAACCAAATCGACATCAGTCACAAATCCAGTGATACTCTATCATAACAAGAGTCTCAAACTCAGTATCTCAAGTATATGGTCTTTGTGACCTATAATCACCAATTATCTAGATTGTAAAACCATATCAAAACATGAAAACATTAGTAACTTCATCATAGAAACCAATCCAATAATCAACTAGACATTTTATCCCTAGTTGATGCCAACATCAAGTTGGGTCGATGCCTCCAAGTTTGGATCAAAACCCTTTTAGGCTCATTTGCCTTAGTGACCATGTCCATCCATCGATGATCCCTACCCCTTAGCATCAACCCCATTTTTTCTTAAAAAATGTAAAATAATTAAATAAAAACATAAACTAAATGCTTTTAAATATGCTAGTGTGGGTGTAGGCACTTACCATCCTTTGCAGCCCTATAGTGTACTTCCTGGCAATACTCCTTCGGCCTCCATTTCTCTCCAAATATCACTTTCTCTTTTTAGCTCTCAGCAGCTTTTGATCATCACTTTGCTATGCATGAAAATGAGCCTAATCAACTGAACCTTAGGGGCTTATATAGGCCCTCCAACACCAATCGTTGTCTTCATCGGCCATGTCTTTGGGTTATTAATCTTACTCTTTTCTCTTTTTGATCCATCCTTCTTTTTAAATTGTCTATTCTTCCACTTTTACTTTGAGCTGGTCCTCATATCACATCCTTATTATGTCCTCTCCTTAGGGATCATGTTATATTTGCATCATCAAAACCCACTTTTATGGTCTATCACCATGCTCCCTCTTGGGGCATAATTATCTTATCACTTTCATCATATCTCACCATTATGGCCATCTCTCTATGTCCCCTCTTGGGGCACCATTATTTTACCATTGTTTCCATCCTCGTACTTTGTGGACTAATACCTTGACACTTGTTATTGATTCCTCATGTATGAAGGATTTCACATTATTTTCACATTTGGTTGCACATATTTTGATATCAGCCCATGACCCATTGGTCCTCATGGATTGCATCCATTTTAGAGGTTTCCTATTGGATTCTCTTCATTTTACAGTGATTTTTTCCCACTCACTGGTCCGTAAAACATTACCTCCATCTCCATTGAGACCATCTTTTATACCATACTAATATGATAATGGAATCAACACCATAGGTTCTATTGTTGTGTAAATCCTTCTTGCTTGGGGCATCTTGCCTCGCCTTATCATTTTACTTATCTTTCTTCTCCTACCCACCCCTTCACCATCTACCTCTTTCAAACTCGTCATCGATTCCCCTTTGTGTTATAAATCCCTGATTTTAGGGGGAGCTCATCATCAATCTTCTATTAGTATTCATCCTACTCTTTATATCTCATCATTTTTTCTCATAGCTTGATAACACAAACCACTTGAAAAAAAGGGGCAAATGTAAACACCAAAATTTGGTATCACTACTCTCGATTGCTCGCGTGCGCATTTTTCACAATGGTCCTAACTAGACACATTTTAATTTAATTTGATTCATTTATTTAAATGACCATCTATTATCCCATCACCTTTACTTCTTAATTAATTCTTTTTAATTAACCTAAATAAGCTAATTACCCCTAATTAGATTTCATCTCTCCTAATTGGCTAATTACCCTTAATTGGATTTCTTTGGGATGCTTTTATCCCTAACCACCTAAATCTACATCCCTACACTTTTTCTAACTTATATCTTACCCATATTTATCTCCTATCTACCCATGATGCTTCCCTAAACAACCCTTACCCACCTACACACTTTAAAACACTTATTTCCAATCTCTAAAAGCCCCATATCCTAAGTAAATAAGTGATTTTACAATCTAAAGAACAGTTTCCCGTAGTTAGCAGTGACCCAGCCGGGTCACCGTCGACCCTATAAGACTGATTTCATCCCCCTTCCAAAACGAGACACAACCCGAGCTTTATTGCACTGTGTGAACTTATCTTCAAATATGAGCATCCTTGCAGCTGTGTGAACCCTCTTAGAGTCCATTGAAGCTTTCCTTTCATCACTTGTGGAGCTTGGGGAGGTTTAATTTGATTTTTTTCTTATCTATGCTATTATATGCTATTTTCATTATTATCTTGTAGAATCTAAATTCTTGCAGGTTCAACTACAGTCAGAATTCTTCTCTCATCTTGTTCTTCCATCCATTTTGCTTACAGGTTTCTCATTCAACTCTCTACCTTTGGATTTGTTTTACACTGTCCAGGTCATCGTCGCCCCACCCAGGTCACCATCAACCTAGTTCTATGTCATCATACTTTCTGTTTCATATTCCTCTCAGTGTCTTCTTCTTATCTTATATTGCTTCCATACCCCAAATCTTCCATCCCGCTTCTTTGTATCTACTCTGTTTTCAGTCCAATCCATCTCAATACTTGTTATCTTACATCCCCTTCATTTCTTTGTCTAATATATCCTTTGTGGGTTATTACCAGTCTTTTGAGGATTATGTAATCACTCTATGCACTCAGATCCTTGTATATATTCATCTTTAGCTTATTATCTAGATTTATCTACTTAGGTCATTGTCGACCTGACCCTGTGTAAACTGGGTCACCGTCAATCTAACCAGGTACCATTTTCTTTGTGTTTATTTAGATCATATCAGTGCTTTTCTATCTATTTATGTTACTCTCAGATTCTATTATTTTTAGTTTCTGCATGATATCCAACCATCTATCATTTATATCATTTTCTTTTATCAAACGGGGTTAACATCGGTGAAAGTAAGGTAACACTTCTTGGAACCAACTTTGTCAGGAAGCCCCCACATATGCCATCTAATCAAATTTCTTTCTAGTATTTCTTGTTTTGTAGCTTCATCAAGCTTGCAACAAGGTCATTCACTTTGTGCCCATCCATTTTCATCCATCACACATTCGAGGTAGCTTAAACCCTTATATTTTGGAGTTATTTGATTTTATTTAGTACTAATTCATTAAATTGAAAAGGAACAAAAAAAATTAGATCAATAGTATGATGTGTAGATACCAATATCAAAACGATATAAACTAAATATGATGTAAAGTGTAAGACATATGATGCAAGCTGTGTAAAGAGATGCAATGTGTAATACCTATTGTGCAGTGTGTGGGGTTTATGTGTAGTATTCCCTCAACAATTGAGTGTGAACTGAAGCACGAGAGTGTGTCATTGAGTAATGACGAATCTAGAACGTGGGATGAGTATTCCTATGATAGAAGATTGATGTATGATGATGCAAAGATGAGAGATGTATCTATGCTAACATGGTGGGGGATGTGTTATATGTTATGCCCCCAAGTGTGTGGTAATGTATGTATTTTTCGATAAATGATGTTGGTCAGCCAATAAAGAAGTGATATATGAAGGTGTTGAAATATCATATATTTTGTAAGATTGATTCAATGATGGGATAAATAATGAAATATCATGTGATATGCATGATAAGTGATAGATGATTGTAGATGTATGTATGTATGGGTGGTAGATATGTTAATGTAAGGTGAAACAAGGTTATTTATTGTAACAAACCCCTCAACAGTCATATAAGAACCATAAGAATATGAGTGTTTCATCATGAGGGTAGGGTGACAAGAATCACCTACCAAAGACCAAGTTTGTGTTTAGTAGTTGAAGTATGGTTGACAAAAGTAATAGTAGGATCATGTGATTGTGGTGGAATTTGCAATGTGTCATGACTACTAGTAGGAGGATTAGTTTCTTTGATGAAAGTAATTTGTTGGAGGTTATACTTGAGAGGAGGCCAAGTTGCACTAAGTTTTAAAGGAGGTTTCTTAGGTTGACTTGGTAATACAATAGATGACTTAGTAGAAGGAGGTTGTGAACTAATTTTGATAGGTGGTTTATTATGTTGACTTGGTGATGTCGTAGGTGGTTTCTTAGGTGGCTTGTGACTAACCAAAGAAGGAGAAGATTTAGGATCCCATGTGGATGTATCATGTGTAGATGGGGAAGAAATAGAATACTACAAAAAAATGAAATAAATCCTTGATGCTCAACATATTTGATTCTTCATTGCAAAGTGTGGCAATTGTTGTCATTATGTCCATTGATTTTATGATAATTACAATATGGAAAACCATAATATTTTTCTAATCGATAAGGAGGATAATGATCAGTAAGTGGTAGTGTGATCAACTAATGACTAAGGAGCTCATAGAGAATGCCATGTTGCTTAGTATTATTCTCAAATATGAGAGGCTCAGGCAATGGCATGGCTTAAGGTTTAGCTATATGACATGTAGTAGACATAGATTGAAGATGAGATGAAGTAGAAAAAATATGTACTTGACAAGCATTCTTAAGATGTTGGATTTCATATCTAAGAGATTTAATCATTGATTCCATAGCCTAAAATTTATCTTGAAATAAATAATGAAGAGATTTAATGGATTTGCAAATAGATTGATTAGATTTTGAATTAAGGGAGTCCTTAAAAAGATGACCAAAAATAACATTGACTTGGGTAGGAAATTTTTTTATAGTTAAACGCATAGCCTCTAGGGTTTTTTGAAGAGTGTCTTTAAAATATGGGTGCATTTGAATAAATTGAAGTAAAGAGACTTGAAAGACACTAGAAGCCATGATGTAAAATATGAGAAAAACCTTAGACCGAAGGTGGATCTGAAGATCGGGTTCACCAAAATGATTAAATAAAATGTGGATGAATGGTAGTTAATATAACTAGAAACAACAATAAATAAATATATAAAGTGACCCAAACAATTGGGCTAATGAAAATAGAAACCCTAAAATATAAATAAGGGTTGGAAGGAACTTAGCTGATTCAACGAACTTGTTGGACTATGTCATAGAGCTAACTAGAGACACATGAGGAGGAAACGACTATGATGAGGTCCAGAAACTTATGGATCCAGGAAATATGAGTGGACTGGGGTGCATGTGAGAGGATTAGGGTGCCTATGGGTGCCCTAGTCTTAGTTCTAGGTTCCTTGGTCTATGCAGGAGGTCCAAAAATCATGTTTTCAGGGTCTCTAGATGATCTGAAGCCTTCACCACCTATCACACTAACTTCATCGTATTACATTGCATATCACTGGTAATCAATAATGAAGGGGAGACCTGTAAAAATCCAAGAAAAACATCAAACCCTAAAAAATAAAGATACATATGAAGGGTTATGATTGACCTTAGCTACCATAATGGTGGGCTTACTAATTATGTGTTGCACTACATCTCAAGCCTGATGTAGTTATATGTGAAAGTGTGTGCAATCATGCCTTAGGTACTCTTGTGCCAGTTGCACTATGTGAAATTAGTGAGCAATAACTGTGTAGAAAATGTAATAGAATGGTGGATGAAATAGAGTAAACTTCCCTCCTATGTAGTGTGATACAGATGAACCAACCTTGTGCCTTGTGATGGATCTAGATGGATGAAATGGAGCCTTTGATAGATTCAACCTTAGGTGATGATAGTAGTGCTTAGTGTTTGATACCTCATTATGGTTTCATAACTTTATATTTATATGGTTCTTTTGATCTAATTTTTAATGAACCCCGACGAGGCCAACCACAAGAAATATGAAATGCTCAAACATCTAGAAAGTGCCTAAAAATTGGTGTGAAAGTGGGAAAAAGATCAAGGTGCCCCGAATGGGACCAGGGCACCTGCGGGTGCCCCAATATAAGCATGAGTACCCCAGTCAAGGATAAAATGATGGAAAATGATGAAAATAGAATGGACAAGTGTGTATGGGAGGTTAGCAGTAATGATAGAAATCAAAGTAAAATAGCCAAAATATGGGTGTTGATAAGTACTTTCTTCACTCAAAAACCATATGAATAATAGTATGATACCAAAACTAAATAATGTCTAAAGTGTGTGATTTTGTGACTACACTAGTCTTCATTCCACACAAATAATAAAGAGAGGAAGAAATAGAAGAGGAAATGGTATCACAAACACATCTAGCATGGGGACAAAACATAGGTCTGTTGGCTTTGATTACACCTCTTCATGAGCTTCCAAAAGGATCAAGAAATAACTTTCCAAAGTTCTATGGAGATGACAAGAAACATCCTGATGATCACATCACATCCTTTATCACATCATGTGACATCCTTGGAGTGCAAAATGAATATGTTGTTGTGCAGTTGTTCATGGAAACATTGCAAGATGCGGTGGTAGATATACTCTACTACTTGCCATCACACTCAATTTCAAATTGGGTAGATATCAAAAATAATTTCAAAGAGAGTTTCAAAACTACCGAAGATTCTCATGCCCTCCTTTCTCAACTCACTCAGATGAAGAAAGAACCACAATATTCCATGAGGGATTTCATGACAAAATTTAAAAAGATTATTAGCAATATTCCTTCTGTTCTTCCTCCCACTGTAGATAATATGAAGATGTTCTTTTTGAATGCTCAATTTCCTAAAATATGCTTTGTAATATAGATATTTCAACTAAGAGATTTGGACAATGCTCAAGAAATTAGTGTTGAGATGGAAGATGACCTCATATTTTCATGTAAAGAATCCTTGAATGAAAGATAAAATCCAAAGTTATAAAGATGAGATAACTGATCCAATGTTGCAGAAGGTAGAAAATGAATTGAATATGTTGAAAAGGGAAGTTTCTCAATGAACACCTCATCAAAACATAAACAAAAATCAGATTACAGGAGTACCCCAAAGGCTTGCCTTGGATGCTCCACCATTTAATTCAATGTGTGAGAGAAATGAAGATGATGAAGAAGAAACTTTTGAATCAAAATTTTAAGATCAATGAGAAAGAGAATTTTCTCATATTGGTTTTTTTGAATGCACAGTTGATTATGAAGAAACCACAGATAGTTACTCATATGCGGTGTTTAATTGATCAGAAAAGGATAAAGAATGATATTATTCTGCTTCCCAAGATAATAAATTGAATCCTCAAATGGTGACTCGAATAAAAACAACAGTGAAAAGGATGATCATCAAAACTTTAGTAAGATCATCTGAGAATAAGCATGAGACCACTCCAACAAATAATACTTCTTCCTCTTCAAGTAAGTATCCTTCAACTTCTCTTGAAAAATTTCCTAATAATATACATTTCAAAGCTTCCACAACCCATGATGTTCCTACCACATCTTCATCCTTTGATGTCATTGACCATTTCAAAAAATCAAAAGTCCAAATTTTTGAATTTGAGTACTTGAGAACTCATCCCAAGAAACTTGAGAAACTTATTCAGCATATTAAAGGAAGTAGCTTTGTTTCTAAAAATGCCACCACAAAAGAACCACCTCATGCATTTCAATCCACTCCACCTCTAAACTATATTTCCTCCACCTCAGGAACGTAGAAACTTTCTACATAGCCTTACTCGTCAATGGGTATAATCTAAACAATTGAATTATTGACTTCAGTGCCTCGTACAACTTCATTTTTGAAAATTTTTCTAAATCCCTCGACCTATCCCTTTCTCCTACCTCTGGCTACTGTCTCTTTATGGAAATGAAATAAGTTCCTCTTATGTGTGTATATCAGATATCTACAAGCATTGGACTAGATTTCACACTACATACACAACACATTACACACACACAATACTTACAGCATACACACTGCACTCACATGGTGTGTTGTTGTATGATAGACTTTATGTCATATATATAGACTGGTGGACATATATACCACTCAGATAGCTATACACACGCCACCATAAACTTGTGTCAATGTAATTCAAAGAATCTTATAAACCATATCAAGAACATAAAATTAGTACCATTCAAGTATAGCATGCACATCAACCAACATATCTTCCCCTCGTCAACATTATACACATCTTGATACAATTATTTAGATAACATAGAAATTTGTAGGTATCAACTCAACTACCTAGAATCTCCATTTTAGAATTAACTCCCACAACATCTCTGAGCCAACGTCAACATAGAATGTCCTACCATGACCTTAATAAACATCATATGTTTTTATTGGGATGAGAGTTTAAATGAAGTGGCCTCCTTCACATAGGATTCTCATGATGGTAATGAACACCTTGACTTTCAAACACATACTAGAATCACATTCAGTACTAACGAGGATTATAGATCTAATGAAAAAGGAATGATTTAGAAATGGTTCAGGAACAGGTAAGTTTCTCAATCCTCTTCCAATGACCTTGAATTCTCGGTATGAGTTTCTATGTCTATTGAAAATGTTGGTGACACATTATATACTAATATTTTCAAACATATTGAAATAGGCTCGGGCTCTGACTTTCTATGCAAAGTGGAAAAATAATTTTCATGTCCTTCCAATTTTCTTAAACTTAGAGTGTCATCCTTAATGGAGATGCCATGACTTTCATTGATGTTTAACCAGTAAATCTATCAGATGACACGATGGTGAGTAAGTTTTTCTTCTAATGGAACATTAATGACAAAATTGTCAGCATTCTCAATGTTATGCCCATTATTTTATTCATGAACATGGAAACATTCTCAAACTAAATACAAAGTGACATAAAATGGCTGAGTGTGAGACTCACACCTTTGGTCGTAAAGATCAAGGCATTATACTTTTGTTAAGAATGGATTCTCAATACAGAAAAATTTAACCTTTAAGTGCTCACTCTACCCAAGAGAAGGATTCTCTCAGCATGTCTTGGTGAGCATATCAAACCTGTAGCATACCATATTTCCTCATACAAAAACCTACAACACTCATATGTGGGATTGACATATTGCACATCAACTTAGAAACCCAGTTCAGTAACCTTGTCAAAAAGCAACAAAATGTCTGAAGAATGTTGGTGAATCTATAAGAGCACCCTGCAATACTTTAACCTTGATTTCCTCATACATTTCTTCCCTAATCATCATGGAACTTGCATCCCCCTTCTTCAAAAATACTTTATTGACTTGTAACTTGCTAATTCACACCTTTAATAACTCCTTTTGATAGAACTCTAACCTTAAGACCATCCTCTTGAAGAAAACTTTGATATGTAGTCTAACTCCCCTGGTAGTACACATATAACACACATACTTTATCTTATTCTTAAAATTCCTTTTTGAGATCACCTTGTAGCTTTCAAGCCATCATACATAGGTCTATCCCTATGAATAATCACAAGAAACTCATCTTATGCTTTCACAAGTCAGACAATGTTTTTTCACCCCTTACTACTACCTTTATGATGCATCATTATTCTATGGACATCTCAAGAATATTCCAAATCTTAATAAATCAGCACGAGTCATACAAACTAGCTTACATACCTGCAATTTTTTTACACCTGATAGACTCAGATCAAGAGAGAGAAATCTTTGAACAACTTCCATGGCATACTTCAGATCTGTACCTAGCTTGCCTTGTCACAAACTTCTATGCATTCATGAAATTTTCAATATCAGACCTCTTTGACTTACATACATATCATACCAGGGATTTGATGGATCAGAGACTTATTCATATGCATTCTCATATAACCTTTTCTCAATAACTTCACAGGAACAATTAATGATACTTGTAAAGGACACATGGCCTCAAACACAGACATATTATTCATTATAATATCTTTACAACAATATGAATATGATCTTAGATAATTATAACCATCTTGATGGTTCATCAATAGTATAGTCCACAAAAGATAAACCCTAGACTTAATCAATACATAAGAACCACTTGCAGAAATCAAGTACATACTAAACACATGTCACAACCTTCAACATGTAACTTTTGAGATTCATTATTAGTGGAAGAAAACCTTATCATATCATACACAGTTCATAGGAGACTTGGCATGATTTCATATCAACACAAGTATTTATTTACTCAGAGACATACCATACACATTTATTAGGATTTTGACATCCTTCATACCATTTCCTTTAGGTGAGATAATCAAAATTTCATAAGCTCCAAATAGGGCACCACACATTCATACTCATGATACTTCGGGTCTTTAAAAATGTTATAGGCACCAATGGCCTGAGAAGACCTATCATATTCCTTAATACTATCACATATACTTCATCAACCTACTCAAACTTCAAGAAGACATTTTAATTCCCAAAAAAACTCATTACCATCCTTTTAACATGACATAATTCATTGAACCTTATGGCTTGCAATGAAAAAATGAATACATATAGACTCCGAATTAGGACCAACTTATTGCATGATTTTTACACTTACTCACAACTCAAATAAAGTACCACAGACCTACAAACCTTAAGAATCCAATGTTAGACAATATAGACTCCATCCAACCACTACTACATGTTATGACACACTTGGGACAATCCAATGGACTCAAAACTTCATTGGAGACATACTCAGAGACCTACTTGAAGTCCCTTTTGATAAAAATATTCTTAGACTTCCTTTGACATGATTTACAATTGTCCTCACATGAAAGAGTACACATTAATATGACAAGAAAATTACATAAAGGACCTTAGATACTTTCACACTGAATAACTAAAGTCATCTTTGTAACATCATACCTTGATTGAAACCATATACTCTTCAATCTTTGTGGAGGCACAATTTCATTCAGACCTTATGATGATCTTGGCAAGAATCAACAACAAATACTCACACTATAAGGCAACATGATTGATGACAAAAACACATTTCAGAAACCTATCAATGAAAAGAACTGAAAGACATAAGAATATGTCACTTCACATACCTTATACCACTTGAAGTATTCCAAACTCCAAGCTTCTTCAACTTCTCATGCACCAGGGAATGGATTGCATACAGGAACATGTGTTCTTCTTCAGATCTAAGCCCCTCAACTAAGGAAAACATGCTTACTTGACCTGACTTGGGAATGGTGACCTTGTTTTCCTCCTTGAAAAAATTCATATTGTTCATAGTAGACGGAAAATCAAAATTTTTAACCTTATTAGCATGAACAACCATCTCCTTTCCCTTAGAATCTAACCTAGCATCCTTGGACTCATTCAAAAGAGTATTCTTCTTGAAAAACATTCCACTTTGAGCTTGAAATATGCTTGTATACCTTGAAGATCCTATTTGGTGACAAAATATTGCAATATGCTTGTGACATTTATGACATACCACACCATTATTGTTTCTTCTTGGTTTAAACACTCTTAGATTCCATCCAAAATCCTTGGCTCTATTCCCATATTCACAAAATTAATGAAATTCACCTTTGAAAACATATACATCATTCCCAAATGACCTTCTCTTGCAATTTCTATCCCTATGACCAAAATCTTGACAAACAAAACAATATCCATTGAAGGAAGTGTCATACCTCATAACATTAAGTTGTCTAACTGAGTTAGACCTTCTCAAATCATTATTTTTAGTCACTTTCACATCTGATTCAGAAATTTAGCTCTTTGACCCTCTAGTATCCCATCAAGATCTTCAAATCTCTTCTCAAGTATCTCATACATCTTCAACCTACTAGATGTACTCTCTATATCTGATTCTAGGACTTTCAACCTCTCTTCATACTTGGAACAAGTACTCTATTTCTCCTTAAGGGCTTTAGAAAAAATTTCCACTTGTGTCTCCCAAACTTGAATGGCTTGATTGTGTTTATCTTCCATATCCTTTATCTGATTTTGGTAGGAATCAATTTATGACTCAATTACTTCATTCTTCATCCTTAATGATAATACAAGATATGAATACTTACCCATTACTTGTGATTCAAAGGATATCCTTCAAGTTGATAAACTTTCTTCACAAGGACCTACTTTGATACCAATTGTTTGAATAATAATGGACTGAGAGGGGGGTGAATCAGTCCTACAAAAATTTAATTTCATTTATCATCCATCATTTGTTATAATTCATACAACCATTTATTAAACCATGAACCATATTTTTGTTTACTTAAGCATATAAAAAACCATAAACAAGATCAAGAGCAAGAGAGTACATAACACACCAAATTTAAGTGGGAAAACCTTAAGGGGAAGAAAACCTAATGAAAACTTTGCTGATATTACTCACAACAAATACTCAAGTGAATATTACACATCACAAGATATTTCTTTAGTGAGGCACCAACCCTGAAACCATTGTTAATATTACACACAAAAAGATACTTGCATGAATATTACTCATCACAAAATATTTTGATAAAGCACCACAATTTATAATGATCCCAAAGTTCAGCTCCAAACACCTTCTTACCCTTTCTCAAACACACCTTCTTCAACTTTATCTCTTTAGGTATTTCATGGACTAATTTTTCTTCAAACCCTCAAACACATCTTTTCAATCAGTATTAAACTTGTAACACATATGAACAGTTATCAAAACATTCCCTCATACCTGAAATTCACTTCTACATGGGTCACATTATTTCCTCCAAGATCACTAGCCCAAAATGGACTCAAACAAGAACTTACATATGCTTTCCTTCTTCCAAACATGAGAATGGTCATAACCTCATGATAAATTAAACCCATAAAAAAATATAAAATTCAATTACATTCATTACAACGGTCACATATGACCCATATAAGTCGGACATGTCAAAAACAAACATCCATGCATTTAAAATCCTTAAAACCTTGCCATTGGAATGACAAAAATCCTCTAACACCAAAAATATTTTTATTCAAGATCTAATAATATCAAAACACGAGTAATATATTATTTAAATATAAACCATGGTTGAAATTTACATGAAACAATCAGATTATTTAATTTAATGGTCCCACTAGCTCATCACCTTCACAAAACACTTGTTTCTAGCACCCTGACTTCTCCTTTGGATCTCAATATCACCCAAGAAAAACTAAAATATGGAATGTGATGAAAAAAGGATATTCAAGAACATATAGAACACTTCTAATTAAGTTATATCTAGTGAAACATCTACCTTCTCAAACCACAACAAGTTTTGTCTTCACCAAATCAAGATTTCCAAAAACTTGTTTTGCAAACTCAGATAGTTTGCACCATTTATGTCTTTTTCAAGAACTCCAAATGTATTAAATATATGCAAAATTATCCCCTCTTAACTTCTCATGTGATAGAAAGCGTTAAATCAACCATTGTATGCTTCAACCAACTCAATCTTTCAGCAAGAATAGAATTGTCGTGAAAATATAGCTATAAAATTATTCACAAATTAACCTAAATGACTCAAAAAACACATCATCATGTGATAACACATGCCTAATTTTAAATAAATTTGAATTAAATTTCCATAACATATAATAAAACCTTCCAACTCCAAGTGGAAGGCCTTCAACCCGGTCTATCTCTGTAAACTGGTTTTTAACCCTTCTTGGACTCAAGAAGTAACAATTTGCCGAACATACTCCATCGCACAAAAACAAACTTACACACTAAAAACATGAAAAATAATTATACATGATATATAATCCATAAAAACCCTTCACCAAGCTTGAAGAACTCATATTCCTCACTTTACCTCATGTAGTCATTTGCACCCTGCTAGAATGAGCACCTTCCATATTTGACCTTCAAAGAAAAAGTCATAACATTTCATACCTTATCCAATATTCAAGTTTGATACACCATTGGAAATATATCTAAAGCAGATTCACAAAAAATATTGAATCAACTCCTAACTCATCCTTTAGCTCATGCAATGTCCAATTTACCACAGACTGCTCCAAACTACCCCAAAAACTAGTCCTCATAGATAGGGCAAAAATTGCACTTTTTCATCACCACCATGATATAAAAAATTCATGGAAATCAATTAAAACTCCTAAGATATCATAAATTCTAATTTAGACATTACCTCATTTGGGAAGCTTTTCCACAAATTGGAATTCTTCATAAATAATCCTTTTTAGGTGGGGCCCACTTAATCTCACATGTTATATTTTACCTTTATGGAAATTTGGAAGAGTCCTATACAACATACAATCATCATGTTTACACTCGCAATCAAAATAGGCTCATAATACATACTTTTTTGCAAGCTGCTCATAGCTAGGGTTTCAAACCAACTTAGCTTCTTAACAATCGTTCATAAAAACATGATGATCAAACCACATAATTGACTTTTTGAAACGTTAATAACTGAACTTAAAATCTATGCCAAATATCCTAGGTTTGAATTAAAATCATACAACCCACAATGAGCATCAAAAGGTCCAACTTTGCTTGAAAAACACACTGTAACTTACCCAGTTTCACCAAAACTTGCATATCTTCAAATTTCTTCAGAATTTTATCCTAAACCATGTCATGAAGCATAATGAAAACATCATATAACTATCCATAATCACCACATATCCAAAATAGCTCTAAAAGTCCCTAGCCAATCTCATTTACATGTGCTTACCTACCTGATTCTCACTGTTTACTTCCCAAGGACATCATAAATGCATTATACCATTGAATACTGACCTAAAAATCACCATAAACTTTAGGTAAAATACCATCATGCTACTACCATCCTCCACCATGAATTATTTGATCTAAATCTCACATGTCTACCTCATTCTACATACTCTAAGGAAATAAACAAGCCTGGAATGACCTAACTCAACCATATAACCTCATGAAATGACCATGATGACCTCATGAAAAATCATATACACATGTAACATATCTCATGGATCACGAATGACCTTATGAAACACTCCAACCAACTCAAGAGAGATCAAACAGTGACTCATCTCACTAGACCATGCACGATGACCACACTGAACTGACCAAAACTTGACACTTCCAATCAACCTTCAAGTTTGACACTTGATAGACACCACATGGAGACTCACATGACCTCATGATACTATTTTCCATCAATGGAGTGTCATTAATGACAACACTAACACACAATGGCCAACAAATTAGGGAAACTATCTCTAAGGTTATTGAAAGGGTTGACAAAGGAAAACAAACTAGGAATAGTTAGAGGAACAGGGGCAGGTATTGGATAAATTCAATAAATCATTTTTATCATCTGACAATACTCTATTGGATCCAAATCCTCTTTCTTTACTCCCATCAACTCCCATAACTGTTGGCATAGATCTGAAGGAAATAACAAAACTTCATAAGTATGCCACTCTTGGAAAGGTATCTGATGCCTGGGTGGAGGAAAATTTCATCACATGATTGTAATTCATTGACAAAGCTTGCAAAACCTATGAAAACATTATTTCAACCCAGGAGAAAATCAATTCAGGGATTAATAACATTGATAAAAAAAATAAAAGTTTAGGTAGAGGTCATTCAGGATCTTCGCATTATGGCCCTTATAGATGAGAAAATTCTTCTTTCTGAGAATATTTTTTATGAATCTGAAAACAATCTTTCCATAACTTGGTCTTTCAACATTGAGTGGAAAATGAAGGTCCTAGAAGAAGCCTCAACCAAGTTGTAGAAAGTGGTTTAGAAAGGAGAATATTTGAAGGTTGATATTCTTGCAGACATGCGTGCTCTTTGTTGTCAACTTTTTAAGGACAATTCATTTGAAAGGAACTTTTCTGATTGTATTAAAAAAAAATTAGCACACTCATCAAGGAGAATTTGTTTAAAACATATTTTTTAATAAGGATAAGATGGAAAAAAATTAGAGCTCAACAATGTCATTATAGAAGTTACAAAGGGACTTTACCAGTATGGAGGAACAAGTTCAGAGATTGAGAATTCCTAGGGAGCATGAATGAGCAATTTAGCTAACACTATTGTGCCCAGGGAGATGAAAAATTTCAGTTGCGGTCCTAAAATTTTAGATGCATGTTCTTAAGGTGAAATTTCATGCCTCTTCTGCTTCCTCACTCCATTCTTCCTCGGGCTCTTAGTACTACTAGTTGTTCTATTTTTTTATTTTCTTTATTTTGTAAAAAAGGAAATATGTAATATAAATTCATTTGAATGTCAATCATTTAATTAAGTGTTTTATCACTTAATTAAAGCAACTAGTTAGTAAGGGTGGTTACTCCTTTCCCCTTTTCCTATATAAGAATTCATTTTCTTTGTAAAGGGTTTGGATGTTGGTACATTTTTGGATGTAATAAATACTAATTTTGAATATAGAAGAATAACCCTTCTCTCTCCCTTCCTATGTTGTCTACTTTATTTTCCTAATTCTGTTATATTCTATGTACTGTTTACATTATTTGGATTATGAAACTTTGTGTTCTTATGCATAGATCATGAATTATTGAACTGTAATTCAATTTAAATCTTGTTTACTGTGATAAATTCCATTATGTAGACATGTATGTTCTCAAGTCTTTTAGCATGTATGAGTAGAATAAGATATGCACTCTTCTTATTCAAAAGTTGTGTCATCTCCTTCTCTCCTATTTTTGGTCGTGTAGGTGTGGTGATATAGAATGACAAGGAAGGAATAGTGAATCCTTGATAGATAAATTTAAAAAGGAATTTTTTGTCCCATATCCGTCTGTCTTGCTAAGAAACCTGCACAGCCGCATTCTTTTGATTATACTTCTCCTGGCCCTTATTTTGTATTTGAAATCATGAAATGAATCAATGTTACCAACATACTCACTCCAAATTATTAGTTTACAAATATTATAAATATTTTAGAGTTCCAGATTTTGGTCTGAATAAGGGAACCTCCCCATTAAAGAGGAGGGACTATTGTCCCCTAAACTATTGACTGTATCTTTAATGACATTATTTTCACCCAAAAAAATGGATACATTTCAGTTAGTTAGGCATGAAAGACTCAATAGTTTACTCCAAAGACTCTCCCGAAACAGTGCACATAGAATAAACACCTATCATAACTTGGTGTGGTGCAAGTGTAATTACTCCTAATGAAGTATCCAAATAGGTAATGACTATGTAAAATCTCATCTTAGACGTCATTGTTAACATTACTGAATAAGAAAGCCAAACAATTTACATTAGATCCTCTATATAAGGAATGACTATTGCCAAGGAATTGTACCCTAAGTGGTCCTAACTGTTCAAAGTCATTCCTGCAGCTCAAAATAACTACTTCACCATGCTCTAATATTCCTCTCCCATGGTGTTCTTAGTCATTCCTTCAATATTTTGTTAAGGTATTTTATCAAACAATTTGCATGCAGTCTCTAACAAATACTATCTCACAAATATTGTTTTGCCATTGAGACATTTTATCAAATGGTTCATGTGCAATCCTAAAACCCTGCCCTTTTTATTTTTTCCATTCCTTTTTTGACACAGCCAGAAGCTAGTCATTCTTTATTTGATGTTACTCTAGAAATGATCTTAACTACATGCCTAAGCATATCAACTCAATATGAATACCCTTGTTTAAGAAAACAAGTCCTCTTTTCCATTATAACATAATTTATTGTTTCATCCCAGGCATATTTTAATGAATATATTTTTCAATACACCAAATGTTTTCTACTCATCGGTCAGTTCGGGCACTCGCGAAATCAAATAAACATTGGAACATGTTCCATTAGTTCCAAAAATCACTAAATTCCTTAATTTACATCACCAGGTTTGTAAGAGGTCTGAGGAAGTGGGTCTACGGAGAACACCGAAAACTTTAGAACTCTTCTCTGAGTTTCTCTTGTGACCGACCTCACTGACAGTCATAAATTTTAATATTTTTTAAATATATCGGTGAATCAGGGTGGATCAGGAATGTAGGAACCATTCCAAAATATAGAGCACTTTCCCCAAGTTAACTTTATATGAATGTATGTATATGTATTTATATTTGTATATTTATCTATATATATTATTTTTTCACTCGACACTTTGAGCATGAGGAGGAGAGAGTTCCACAAGCACCAAATTCGTCGATTAAAACTAAATTGACTCTGTTTATATGTTATGTAATGGTAGGAAAGTATTTCAAGAGAATATTATAAGACAAGAATTGAGGTTGTAAAACATTTTGTGAAATTATGCTAGGAGAATAAAAAATAGACCGGTGAGATTGAACTCCCAACAATGAATTTTTTATATCTAAAATTAACTTCTTAAACCACCTTGACATGATGAGATAAGCATTATAATTTTCAGACAGTTCATTTTTTCAGTGACAACAATCTCTCACCTAAATAACTATATATATGGGTTGGTTTAACCACCCAATCGTCATGTATAATTACATTACACGTGATATTAACCCACAATGTAATCACTAACATTAGGATATTCCTAACATTTCCCCCATAATGTTTACATGGTATAAAAACTTTCACACTTCTACATATTTCCGCCTCTGTTCACTCATAATCTTAGCACACACTCGAAATAAAGGTAGAAGAATGAACACATCAACTTATTATCAACCATACACATTTGGGAACACATCTGATCGAACTAGTGTAGGAACATGTATAGGAACAATATACTTATCAACCAATCATTGTAGGGAACTCATCTAACCTACTTAGTGTGGGAACTCAAGTAGGAACCATCTGCACAACCTTCAATGGTTTTAAAAAGGTTTACCACAAACCTAGGTATGAACAAGAACACATATGACCGTTTGACCTCTTCAAGTATCACGATGTTGCATTTCACTGTGATTTCTATTCTTCACTATGTTATTACATCAAGGAACTACATAGGAATCATTTCTCAACATGAACATAGGAAAATATTGTAAACTAAATATGGACATATATAGGTACTATGAAAAATAAGTATACCATAACACATACAACTGAAACTGGAACTCTAGAACCATAATAGAAAGTAAAATACACTCCAAAAAATGCCACCACACCTTTGTGGCCATGTCATTTGTGATTGACGAGAGGCCATTGATTGACCTTCAACCTCTTGTGCCTCTATTCTCCAGTGTGAAGATGTTAACTCAACAAATTTGGATTTTGGGGCTCTTTAATTTATCTCGGACGTCAGATTCCACCAAAAATGCATCCGTAAGGCAATATTTTTTTTCAAACTTTTACAGTGACTCAACTCTTTTGAGAACTTGACTATTAACATGGACAACACAACAAAGGCTCGACAGTGTAATTTGACTCAAAAAAACTATTGACACAATACAATAACTATTATAACGATGACTAGACAATTATAACATGAGCACTATAAATTTATAATGTGACCCACATGGACTTGACACCACGTATAAGACTTTATTTTAATACACTCCTTGTTAACATTTCTTAATAAAGGTCATCCCACCAAATATAAAACTAATAACTATAAATGATTATTAACATAATAAAATATATGAGTGACTATACTTCTAATTCCTAATAATTTGAGCAAATGGATATTTTTTAATGGCGAGAATAGAAATATTACTTGAATATATGTAGCTAGTTGTAATTGAACGCATCTCTGTCAATACATTCATAGCAGGCCACCGTATTGATAAACTGCTTCGATAGAGCCGACAATAAAGTGAAAAAGGCTGAACTCGTTACCACCGAGAGGACTTAAAAACTCCAAGAAATGAATTGGGTGATGGCGTTAGATGAAAAACTACAAATCATTTGTCAATATTAGTTCTCTCATCCCGAAGGGTAATATAGAGAAGTCTGCCCAAAACTAATTATACTTCCATCGAAGATCAAACTCGCTCTGATACTGAATAATATATTTGCTTCGTATCAAATTAATTCAACACAATAATAATTTATATTTAGTTTATACGAGATGTTACATATTTATAGGAGAGGAACTCTTATAATTAATGAGTCCTTACAAAACTACTCACACCTATACTTGTATGATTTGTTCAACTAACTCGACCATATAAACAACAAATCCATATTTATCTCTCACCTAAATAGCTATGTACATGGGTTGGTTTAACCACCCAATCCTCGCGTATAATTACATTACACATGGTATTAATCCATAATGTAAGAAATAACATTAGGATATTCCTAACATAGTCTCAAAATCATTGAGAAAAATGCCATCAATGATTACCGGGGAGCTATCCTAAAGGAAAGAGAAGATACTAGAAAAGAGAAAATATGTAGCTATGCATCTGGTGCATTTCATGGTTCAAAGTTGAAATATCATTCATCTCATAAAGAAAGTATTGCTACAAAGAAATCTATAAAATATTTCATTTTCTTTGTTCAATCCAAAAAAATCATTCTATGATCATATCTAAAAAACATTATGGCTAGACTAAACAAAGGAGATCCATCAGATAAAATCTCCTTCAACAGTCTTCAAAGATGGAGTATATGGTTTGACAATTATGAATTCAAGGTCGAATACATGAAAGCCAAAAAGAATTTGTTTTTAGATTTTACTAGCAGAGAACTCAAGCAGATAGCAAGAATAAATGTTACTCATGTTATTCATGACTTTGCTAGGCATTTTTGGGCATGTAACAATGAGAATAGAGCAATAAGGGTTCTGGAAAAAAATGATAACCAAATGTCATATGATGCTCCAAATCTTCTTCTAAAAAGAGGAATTATTTATGTATCTCCTTTATGTCTGAACTTAACATCTCATATAGAGATCTAGAATCTCTTAGGTATGAGTTTCATTCTCTTCACAATCTTATGGTTTTTTGTACTCTCATATAGAAATGGAGGCATTACAGATTCATATAATCTACTGATGACACTCCATTAGAAGGAATGAGACTAAGGTAGCTAGTACCAAGACCAAGGACTCTTTAGAGATTTGAATTCTCTAAAATGTGTCTTAAAGATCATCCCTTACAAAATGACATCTGGAACAAACCCCATCGAATTTGGAACTCTAAAGCTAATGAATTCTTCTTGCACCATACTTTCAAATCAAAGCCTCTTTTCCTATTCAAACTATTCAGAAAGTTTGGCAATGTATTTGTCAATTACAACAATGGAAAAAGGTGTTATTACAATAAAGTTTCATCTTTTCTTCCTCTTTTATTTGGTGGAATAATTGTATTCTATTCCAAGGTAAACCTCTTGTTGTTAGTTTCCTACAAGAAGCTTATTACTTGTTTAAAAAGGGAATCCGAAAATTCAATGACATATGGGACTTCACTTGCATTGGTCCTCTTGGTAGATTATTAAAGAATGGATTGGATTAAAAAAAATTACAAACAATTCTTTTGTTTGTGTAAGCTTTGGTTCCTCCTAATTTATTTATCAAAATATACACTCCATCTCATTGTAGCTTCTTCAAAAATTGGCTCTAGTTGTCACATCATCACTTTTTTGTTTCCCTTTAAAGAAGATTTATCTTTATCTACTACCAAACATGCGCTTAGTTCCTCACCTTAACATTAAATGGAGATGTAAGTGTGGTAATAATTGTTTGAGTCAGTTAAGTGCTCACATTTGGAACTCTAAAGCTAATGTTGATGCACAAATATTGGCATGGAAAATACTTCATTATAAGATACATGTCGGGAATAGATTGAAATGTGTGAATATTCATCCAATTAAATACCCAACTTTTCAGTCTTATGAAACCATGAAACATGTGTTTTGGGGATGCAATGATGCTAATTAATGGTCATACTTTATGTTTATAAAATTGCCTACAATATTTGAGTATCAACTTGGATGGAAAGAAGCCTTATTTGGCTTAGGGATGAAATACAATATTATTATTAATTCAGTTAGGCATGTTATTTTAATGTTTATATGGAAAATCAATTTTTTTTAAAAAAAATTCTAACTTTGATATTTATCAATTTGTTGTAAGTCTAAGGCTTTACTCTAACATTGTTTTCCAGATTGCATCCCTGTTTTCTAAACTTCAAGTGAAGATAAGGAGAAATGAAAAGATGGCCTTCCAGGTAGAGAAAATCAAGACGTAAATTCGTCAACTCCAAAATGATCAAAGAACAACATAAACTAAAGATATATGTTTTAATTTTTAATGTTAAGTAATCATTATTTACATTGTTAGTGGATTGGTGTTTTTTTAGTTCTTCTTGGATGTCGTTTTACTTAGTTGTAAGTTGGTTGCTCTTGTTTGTTAGGGTAAAAACAATTTACTATAAAGTAATTATGCATTGTTCTTAGGTAAATAGGTGGTTTAATAGTATTGCTATATGGTTATGATTTAATAACCATTTGTGTTGTTTTAATTTCATATTTGAGGTTATTGTTGTATTGTTTCAACAATATATTTGTTTGTATTATTTCACAGTTGCACTTGTGTAACTTATTTATTTGTTTATATCTGGATGTACAATATCTATAAATATTGTAGCTGTGATGCCTGTTTAAATACAACCCACTAGAGACCCAAGAAACAACCTAGGGTTAGTTAGAAAATTATGGGGTGATTTTTATTTTTTTTAAAGTGTCTACAACTAGGTTGCAAGACATTAGTTTTCACTAATAGGTTCCGCAACAAGTCTAAAATTATAAGAAAAAACTTTACATCTATTAACCATTATCAAGGTCACATGGCTCAAATTTTAGGGTTAGAAGTTTCAGTTAGGTTCAGGGAGAAATTTATACCCATACCCATTCTCTAACAGGCTCAAAGTTTTAACTTGATTTTTCTCATACTTAATGCTTCCAAAATTTCCCTAAATCATTCCCATTGGATAAGAAATTTTCTCACCTTTCCATTGATATAAATAAGTCCTTCTAACTCCTTCAGGAACTCAAGATATGGATAGGCGGAGCTTAGGGGTCAAATTTTCCCCAAGGGGACATGTGTCAAGCAGGGGTGAAAGACAAATTTTGGGATGGCGGGTCCTGGGGTGGTGTTTGGAATTTTTCCTTGCGTGGGAGAAAATTCCCATTTGTGCCTGCACCTCTGTGGGTCCTTTAAGGACACGTGGTGCCCTTTGACTCGTCACCGGGGAAAAGGGAAGGGTGGGGTGATAGGATTCTTGTGGTAATTTTGCCAAAGGGGAGAAAACAACCAAACAACGCCCACGCCCCTGCAGGTCCGCCAGGGACATGTGGCGCTCCATACTTCATCGTGGAGAAATGAGAGAGGGAGAGGTGGGTGGCAGAGTTGATTTGTAGATTTCACTGAAGGGAGGACAAAGGGGGAGTGGACGCATAGGTCCACGAGCCCACGAGAAGAATTTCCCAAGGCGAGGGCGGGGATGCGGGGCAACGGGGAAATTTTTCAAAAATTTCCAAAGACAAAAATTTTAAAAATAAAGGGGTCCTCCCTCCTCCTCTGTCACCCTAAGGTGCTATGTGGCACCCTCTAGTTGGCTGTGGGCTGGTGGGGGAAAATATGAAAAATTTCCTGAACATAAATTTAAAATTTTCTTAAGGATTTTAACGGGAATTTTTTTGGGCCATGGGCCTACCAGGGAAAATTTTCTTAAATTTTCCCACCAAGGCCAAAAAACTTCAAAGTGCCATAAATTTTTCTAGAAAGCTCAATTTTGGGCAAACGAGGACTTTTTGGAAAGCTCTCGATGCCCTCTTTGCACAGGAAACATAAATTTTACTTTTTGGAAAAGTTTAAGGGGTAAATTTTGCAAAAATGATCTGCAGGATTTTAAAAAGCCAACTGGTAATTTCCAACTTTTCAATTTGATTAAATTAGATCTCCTCCTTCACTCAACATGCCAAACAGACATGGAGAATTTATCTAGGGAGGGTTTAAAGTGTTTTAGGAAGGTAAATTTGTTCAATTGATTTCAATTTGTATTTTTCCAACAATTGACAAAAAAATGACTGTTAGAGGGATTGGATTTGATTTTGCATTAATTTAACTTGTCTTCTTAAGTGTTCTTTGTCAGTTTGAGTTCCTTAATATCTTAACATGATAAATTATATCAATTCCAAGATGATTGTTAAGTGCAGGTCCAAACTGTACATCTTATTTAAATTTACTAGTTTTAAAATTTGCAGCAGAGATTCACTTCAAGGAAATTTTTTTATATCCAATTTATCATTTAAGTGTAATATCTTATTTATAATCTGGTCTAATACATTTAGTTGTATGTAAGAAATTCATTTCAAAGCTAGATAGTAAAGTCTGATTTCTAATTTTATATATTTCCAAAAGAAACAAGCAATAAACTTCCTTCATACGTATTTTCCTTCCTTTGCAACTAAACATAGATTCTAATCACAATTTGATATTCCAACTCCACCCAACAATGCAATGAGAGATGAACTTGCAATTCTTTATTGATTTCAACAGAATATACATATTTCAAAGTTTTACTGTAACAAACAAAATTCTATTTCTTTCTTTCCAATAAAAGAACAAAATATAAATGTCTTTCACAATTCAAATATATAACTTCATAATAAAATTACATACATCTTTCTTCACAAAATACATATTACAATTTTATCCACAACAATTGGGAAAGGATTACAAATGAGTATGTTTTCACAAGGGACTGTCAAACTGCATTTTTCCTTGCTCCAGAATAGCAACATGCACATTTTATATTTCTCCAAGTTGATCACAACAAAAGAGGGGGAAAGGCAACACTCTCCACCCAACCAAGACATCAAATGAAAGGAGAAGCCTTCCTTCATCATTGGCCCCTGAGCCCCAACCAAAATACAATAAGAGGTGTGATTTAACCATGGAAATAATTGGCTTCCACAACTCACAACATTCTTTCAAACATGCACATTTCAATATAAAACATAGATCAATACAAAACAACAGTTTACAACTACAATTTAAAACATTCCAATTAAATCATGTAAGCCAAAGGAGCAAGGTCTATGGGAGAAGCTACTTATGCCTCCCAATTGGGAATTGGGCATCCACCAAAACAACTTGCCAAAATAATTCATCCCACACACATCCTTATGCCCCCCACAAATCCCTCCTTTATGCCCCCCGCACCCCCCCCCCCCCCCCCCCACACAGATTTCATTATGCCCACTCCAAAGTAAGAAATGCAAGCTATTTCTTTTCCTTGGTGGATCCCAAACCTAAACTCCCTCCACAAAAATATGATGCCAATGGCATTCCTTATGTCCCCCCACATGGATTCCCCATAGCCTTCTCCTACACCTTCCCTAAGGCAATCTACCCAACCAGCCAACAGATAAACCAAAGCATGCACCATTCACACAACACAACAAGAAAATGACAACATAAAAAGGAGAGTTAAATTCCTACCTCTCCATGGTTACTTTTGTTTCCAACCGCAAGATTCAAATGCCAAGAACACAGTCTAAAACAACAATCTCCCAAGCATACAAAGCTTTCTCCAAAATAAGAGCTCCAACAAAGGAAAATGCGCCCCAAGGAAGTAGCAAAATGATTCAACAACCCAAAAACAAGGAAAGAGTTTAAATTAAATAGAAGGGGGAAGAGAAGAGGATGATGTGGATCTATGTAGGATTCCACATCACACATCCTCAAATTCAAACACAAAAGACAAAATCTATTCTCCCAAGCACAATAAAGAGGTGGGTGAAAAATATGACAAGACACTTACACACTCCAAAAAGCCCACACATCAAGGGACAACAACTTAAATAAAATGTAAGAGAGTGCAATCAACACAATGCAACATGATTAATAAAATTCATTATAAAAGTCTAAAAGCAGCCTTCCAACCATAGATATGGTTAGCAAATTAAATTTAGAGGCATGGGACAAGTTTTACTTATCCCACAAGCCTCCAAAAATAGCCCCCAAGGACAAATTCGAATTTGTCATGGAGGTGGAGTATTTCATACTCCAAAACTGACTTACACACTCTTACACACACCTTACATATTTAATATAAACAGCCAACAACTTCCATTATTACTTTCCCATATCCCAATTTAATTTATTGAAATTATCATCATTAGATTTATCACATTAGTTTATCACAATTTTAATTAATTAAAAGAAAGGAACACATTACTAATAAAATACACACAACAATAATAAAAGAAACACATTAATAAAATACACAAACCTATGGTCACATATAAAGGTGATTCCCTCAATAGGAATCCTTAACAAAATACAACACACACACACACAAAACATGTTGCCATGGTGACCTTGTTGAATTCACTTAGAATTCCATTGTGGTTGGTCTTCGATCACCCGATGTTTTGTTCTGATATTTTTAATCCTAAAAAATAAAAATACCTCCTTCGGCCTCGTGGCCATATCAGAACATCCAATATGATACAAATAAAATAAAAAAATCATCTATATAAATGAATCACAACAACATCGAAGTAACAATTACATCATTTGTATTTTTAATCAACAACTATATCATCATCATAAAATATCCATTCCTAGATCTACTCATAATATCCAAAATCACATGTCTGAACAATCATCCATAAAACATCCATGTCAAATAGTATATCATCATCCACATATGAGTGTCTCTAATAATCATCGTGCATCATAACCAAATCCAGATCAACAATAATCCATGATCAAATGTCTAACATCACGCTAAGTCAAAACATAATAATGTCTATAAATTAATCAATAGTATCAAAATAAGCATCAAAAGGTGTCATAGGGAAGTGGGCACTACATCCCCTCCCCTTAGACTCAACTTCCTCCTGGAAGTCACTGGAACAAATGTGGAAAATAAACTCGTAATGAGGTAACATCCTCCCATGTAGCTGAAGTCTCATCATATCTATCCCACTACACCCGAACTTGATCAACCTCTTTGCCTCGAAGGCCCAAGGTCTTGCAATCTAGGATGCAAACGGGCTCCACCATCACTTGCCCCTGATCCTGCACCTGCAATGATGTCCAATCTAGCACATGAGACAGATCTATAATATATCTCATAAGAATTGAAACATGAAACACATCATGTACGCAAGACAAGCTAGGTGGCAATGCTAGATGGTAGGCTAAAGGGCCGATACGCTCCAAGATTTCAAAAGGACTGACGAATCTAGGAGCTAACTTAGAACCTTTTCCATAACTGATAGGGATTTTATGTGGTTTGACATGAAGGAAAACCTTCATGCCCACATAAAAAATATGGTCAATCCTATGCTGGTCTGCATACTTCTTTTTCCTTTCCTGTGCCTCCTGCAATCTCTGCCTGATCAACACTACATGCTGCTCCATGTCCTATAGAAGAGCTGGTCCAAGAGATACTCTGTCCTCTAACCTATCCCAGCTAAGAGGTGTCTTGCACTCTCTACCATACAAATCTTGAAAAGGAGCCATGCCTATGGAACTTTGAAAACTATTATTGTAGGAAAAATCCACTAAGTATAGGTACTCCTCCCATTTAGATTGTTGATCCATCACATACATCCAGAGCATATCTTCCAAAATATGTTTCACCCGCTTAGTCTGTCCATCTGTCTTAGGGTGATATGTTGTGTTGAAGTTGATTCTCATCCCGAGGACATACTGCATGGTAGTCCAGATGTGAAGTGTACAAATGATCACGGTCACAAATGATCTTCCATGAAATCCCGTGCAACCTGACAATCTCATCCAAATATACTTGATGCCACTACTCTAGCTGTATAAGTGGTCTTCACCATAGAAAAGTGAGCCACTTTTGTCAATTTATCAACCGTGACTATGATGGCATCTTGGTGATATCTCGACATCGGTAGCCCAACAATGAAGTCCATGGAAATGGTGTTCGACTTCCATTTCGGTATGGCATGAGGGTAAAGAAGGCTTGTTGAATGCTTATGCTTGGCCTTAACTCTCTGGTACTCTAAAAAACATGATATGAACTAGATCCACATCTTGACGAAGTCCTCTCCAATGATACAACTATCTCAAGGTGGCATGCATCTTCTTCACCCTGGGATGGGCTGAATAGGGTGCATGATATGTGCCTTGACCAAGATGTCCTGCCTCAAGCCTCCATCTCTGGGAACATATATCCTGCCTCTGTGTCTAAGAAGACCATCTACCTCTAAGGAAAAACCATCAAATATTCCCCTCAAGGGGTCTTCTGTGACTCGATCTCTACTCGAATTGCAATGTAGAAGATATCAAGAGGAAGATGCTGAAGAATCATGCTCCTTAAATCTGTATTCACTGAGGTGTCCATAACCACATGTATCTACATCTGCTGAGAGCATCTACTACAACATTCTCTTTTCCCATCACATGCTCGATATCCATGCCATACTCACAAAGACAACTCCATCCAATGTCGTTGATGAGTGTTGAGATCAACCTGCATGAAGAGGTGGTGAAGACTTAAGTGATCTGTCCTGAAGTGTGAATCTCCTACCAAGAATAAAGTGTCTCCATTTAACCAAAGCATGCACAACTGCTACAAGCTCAAGATCATGGGTTGGATAATTAAGATCATGATCTTTGAGTTTGTGAGATTAAAAATCCACTACTCTACCATCCTACATCAACACACCTCTAAGGCCTTACCAACGAAGCATCCATGTTCAAACAAAGAACTCACCCTGTGAATCTGGCACTACAAGAATAGGTGCTATAGTGAGGAATTTCTTCAGTGTCCTAAAGGCATGCTCACATATATCTGACCAAACAAACTTCTTCCCTTTCCTCTGAAGGGAAGTGATAGGGTGCACAATCTGATAGAAGTCCTGAAACAAATCTCCTAGTAGTAACCTACTAATCTGATAAAAATGCACACCTCAGTCACTATAGTGGGTGTTGGCCAATCCATAATGGCTCTAATCTTGGAAGGATCAACTGATGATACCTTCCCTAGAAATGATGTGACCCAAGTATTGTACATCTATTTGAAATAATGCACACTTCTCCAAGTTCTTGTAAAGTTTTTACTCTTGAATACACTAAAGAACCTGGTGAAAGTGCCCCTCGTGTTCCTCATGCGTACATGAGTATATCAAGATTTCATCTAGGAAGATGAGAACGAAGCGATCTAAGAATGTCCTAAACACCCCATTCATCAAACTCATGCACACTATAGGGGCATTCGTCAAACCAAAAGGCACCACTATGAACTCATAGTGCCCATATCTCATGTGGAAGGTAGTGTTATGAATGTCCACCTCCGAATTCCTCAACTGATGATAGCCTAACTTAAGATAAATCTTAGAGAAAATTGTGGTTCCCTTCATCTGATCAAACAATTCATCAATATGAGGAATAGGATCATGATTCTTGAGCATTACCTTGTTCAGCTGGCAATAATCAATACATGACCACAAGGATCCATCCTTCTTCTTCACAAAAATCACATGGTACACCCCAAGTGGATACACTAGGATGGATGAGGCCTTTCTCAAAAAGGCCATTAAGATACAACTTGAGCTCATAGAGTTCTAGGGTGGTCATCTGATAAGTTGCTTGTGAGATAGGCTCTGCTCCAGGAACTAGATCTATATGAAAATCAATCTCATGTGGGGGTGGTAACCCTGGTAGCTCCCCTAGAAAGACATAAACATACTCTCCCAAAATGGATGATCATCTAGTGATGGTCCACTAGAGCCATCCTTTGATCTTTCACTGACTATAACAGAATACATCTGACAACCCCTTTGCACACACTGGTTAAGCTGCATAAAAAAGATGGTGTGAATAGAAACGCGTCTCCTAACCCCTGAAATCACTGACTCAACTCCCAAATAATCTACACAAGATATAGTATTGTGGTAACAATCCATCCTAGCCCTATGTGAAAATAACCAATCCATACCAAAAATGACTCCATACGAGCCCAAAGGAAGGATACAAAGATCTGAGGTAGTGGTGAAAGGTCCTAAATCCACTACACACTCCTTAACTAAGGAGTCTACAGAGATATTGGCTCCAAAAGCCATCTCGAAATCCCAATCAATACCCTACCTAATTGCCACTAGCCTACATTTCTCTACTAAAGATGGTGCAATGAAAGAATTAGAAGAACTAGAATCAAACAATATAGAAGTAGGAATACCACCAATGCTACATGTGGTCTCAATGACTATGCTCTGGTGCTCTACCTGGTGGTTCTTAATTGCTGTATAAATCTTGTGCCTATGTCCCATGTCACCAACAGTCGGCTCTGAAATATGTGCCTTACCCTTGTTGTTAGGGTTCTGTGGGAAATCTCTCCAAAAATGTCCAGCAACTCCACAACCAAAACATCCTCCCCAATGAGTATCACCTCCAGTAGGTTCCTTAGAAGTCTGTGGCATGGATCCTGATGATTTAGCTGATGTCTGCTAAGGTCTCTACTGGTGAGCTCTTGCTGACTGAGCTCTAGGTCCTCCCTGTGTCTTGATGGGACCCCTTGGAGGAGGCCCCATACTCCAACCTCTCTGTGCATCAACTCTCTGTGGAGGTATATGAGGTGGGCGGGAGTGCTGCTGCTACTGCTGTTGTGGCCTAAAGGATGACTGTGTTGTACCCTGGCCACCACAAGGAAGGGGTACTGACCCCCTCGATCTACCATCATACATCTAATATATGCGGCTCCGGACTCGGTCTCTAGCCTGTTGGGTCTTTCCCTGAGTCTCCTCTATAATATAGGCCTTCTCGACGGCCTCAGCTAATGTCTGTGGACAATGGATCCACAATGCACCTCCAATATCCAAATTTAGGCCCCAGATGAACCTGTGAATCTGCACCTTCTCATCCTGTATATACTCAACATACTAGAGTACATCCAAAAATCTACTCTCATACTCTGATACTGAAAGGGATGCCTATCGGAGGTCATGGAACTTGTCGATCCTCTATTGTATGAATCTCCATGAAAAATACCTACTCTTGAATCTCTCCTCAAAAATCTCCCAGGTCACTGACTCAAGATCTACATGGAGCACTTGCTCCTCTATCCTCCACCATACTCCTACTCCATCCCTCAATAGATGGATTGCAACACGAGATTTCGTGTTGCTAGAACAAGTAAAAATCTTGAAGCAACCACTCAATCTCAGTAGCCAGGCCTCTGCCTAAAATCCACCCATGTCACCTGAGTAATGTGAGGGCCGAAGCTTCAGGATCTCCCTGATGTGATCTGTAGCTGTGGTCTAATGGCCTCTAGGTCTTTATGCACTCTCATCCCTAAGCCTAGGGCTCCGAGACCTCTCTCTATACTCTTTCACCCTGTCCCCTCAGTGGTGACTCTACTCTGGCTAACTCTGCATGGGAGTTCTCTCCTCTATGCTCCTTACTAGGTCGAGGAGATACCTGACCCTCAATGGAAGGATCTCTATCATGGCTAGCTACATGTCCTCCTCCTAATCCTTTGTGTAGAGTGGCATTAACATCCTGAAGGGTCTATAAAATATGGGGTAAAATGTCTACTACACCCTAATATGGTGGTGGTGGTGGTGGTAAGTCTGAGTCTCTGTGGAAGTTTCTCTTGCTCCGTCTAAGCCTCCTGCATAGACCAAAGTGAGAGTTAGTTCATTTCGCTAAGTTTTACACAACTTCCATGTTTTCTAAAATATACAAATTCTAACTGAATTTTTTTCTAGATTTAAAAGTGTGTTAGGTTTAAGTTTTCATGTCTCAAGTTTTCTAGTGTGCCCAATGGTCCAAGCTTTTGAACCATTGATCTGATACCAAATGTGATTCCCATTTAAAAACAACCCACTTGAGACCCAAGAAACAACCTAGGATTAGTTAGAAAATTATGGGATAATTTTTTTTAAAGTGTCTACAACCAGGTTGCAAGACATTAGTTTTCACTAATAGGTTCTGCAACAAGTCTAAAATTATAAGAACAAACTTTGCATCTATTAACCATTATCAAGGTCACATCGTTCCAATTTTAGGGTTAGAAGTTTCAGTTAGGTTCAGGGAGAAATTTATCCCCATACCCATTCTCTAACAGGCTCAGATTTTCAACTTGATTTTTCTCATACTTAATGCTTCCAAAATTTCCCTAAATCATTCCCATTGGATAGGAAATTTTCTCACCTTTCCAGTGATATAAAGAAGTCCTCCTAACTCGTTCAGGAACTCAAGATATGGACAAATGGAGCTTACGAGTCAAATTTTCCCCAAGGGGACACGTGTCAAGTAGGGGTGAAAGGTAAATTTTGGGATGGCGGGTTGTGGGTTAGCATTTGGAAGTTTTCCTTGCATGGGAGAAAAATCTCCGCGGGTCCTCCAAGGACACGTGGAGGCCTTTGAGTCATCACCGGGGAAAAAGGGAAGGACGGGGTGGCGAGAGTCTTGTGGCAATTTCGCCAAAGGGGAGAAAACAACCAAACAGTGCCCATGCGTCCGCAGGTCTGCCAGGGACAAGTGGCACTCCAAAATTGACCACGAGGAAAAGATAGAGGGAGAGATAGGGGCCACGGAGAAAATTTATCAAAATTTCTCCAAAGGGAAAACAAAGGGGGAGTTGGACATGAGGGTCTCCCCACCCCCACTGAATAATTTCCCATGTTGCCAGGGTGGTAACCTGTGGGGCACAGGATGGTGGGGAAATATGAAAAAAATTTCCAATTTTTTACAAAAATGTCTAAGGGAAATAAAGATGTCCTCCCTCCGCCGCTACCCCGTGAGGACACGTGGCAGCCTCTAATTTTTTGCGGGCTGACGGAGGAAATTTCAAAAAAATTCCCAAGCCAAAATTTAAAATTTTGTTAAGGATTTTAATAGGAATTTTTTCAGGCCGCGGGCTCGCCAGGGAAAATTTTCTCAATTTTTCTCGCCAAGGCCAGAAAAACTTCAAAGTGCCATAAATTTTTCTAGAAAGCTCATTTTTGGGAAAACAAGGACTTTTTGGAAATATCTTGATGCCCTCTTTGAACAAGAAACATAAATGTTACTTTTTGGTAAAGTTTACGGGGTAAATTTTGGAAAAACAATCTACAGGATTTAAAAAAGCCAACTGGTAATTTACAACTTTTCAATTTGATTAAATTGGATCTCCTCCTTCACTCAACATGCCAAAAAGACATGGAGAATTGATCTAGGGAGGGTTTAAAATTTTTTAGGAAGGTAAATTTGTTCAATATATTTCAATTTGTATTTTTCCAACATTTGACAGAAAAATGACTGTGAGAGGGATTGGGCTTGATTTTGCATTAATGTTTAACTTGTTTTCTTAAGTGTTCTTTCTCAATCTGAGTTCCTTGCTAATATATCATGTTAAATTTTAAGGTTTCCAAGTTGATTGTTAATGTGCAGGTCCGAAACTGTGCATTTTATTTAATTTATGTACCAGTTTTAAAGTTTACTATGCAGAGATTCATTTCTAGGAAAATTTGTATATCAAATTTATCATTCAAGTGTGGCATTTCATTTCTAATATAATCTAATACATTTAGTTGTACTTAAATCAAACTCATTTCAAATCTAAATGTAAATTTCTGATTTCAATTTTATATATTTCCAAAAGAAACAAGCAATAAACTTCCTCATATACGTTTCTTTTTGCAACAGAGATTCCAATCATAATTTGATATTCCAACTCCACCCATTGAATTCAATTCAATGAGCATATGAACTTGCAATTCTTTATTGATTCCAATTAGAATACTTTACATCTTTCAATTTTTGAAAGTAATAACATAATTCTATTTATTTATTTCCAATGTACAGAGCAGAATGTAAATGTTCTTTCACAATTCAAATATATAATTTCATAATCAATTACAACATCATTTCTTCTCAAGCATACATATTACAATTTCATCCAAAACAAGTGGGAAAGGATTACAAATGAGTATGTTTTCACAAGGTACTGTCAAACTACATTTTTCCTTTCTCTAGAATAGAAACATGCACATTTTCTCTTTCTCCAAGTTGATCACAACAAAAGAGGGGGAAAGGCAACACTCTCCACCCAACCAAGACATCCAATGAAAGGATAATCCTTCCTTCATCATTGCCCCTGAGCCCCAACCAAAATATAATAAGAGGTGTGATTCAACAATGGAAACAACTGGCTTCCACAACACACAACATTCTTTCAAACATGCACATTTCAATATAAAACATAGATCAATACAAAAATATAGTTTACAACTGTAATTTAAAACATTCCAATCAAAACTCAGGCTTGATCATGCAAGCCAAAGGAGCAAGGTCTATGGGGGAAGCTACTTATGCCTCCCAATTGGGAATTGGGCATCCACCAAAACAACCCACCAAAATAATTCATCCCACACACATCCTTATGCCCCCCCCCCCCCCCCCCCCCCACAGATTTCCTTATGCCCACCCCAAAGTAAGAAATGCAAGCTATTTCTTTTCCATGGTGGATCCCAAACCCAAAATCTCTCCACAAAACTTTGATGCCAATGGCATTCCTAATGTCCCCCCCCCCACTCCCCCACATGGATTCCCCATAGCCTTCTCCTACACCTTCCCTAAGGTAGTCTACCTAACCAGCCAACAAATAAATCAAAGCATGCACCATTCACACAACACAACAAGAAAATGATAGCATAAAAAGGAGAGTTAAATTCCTACCTCTCCATGGTTACTTTTTTTTTTCCAACCGCAAGCTTTAAATGCCAAGAACACATTCCAAAACAACAATCTTCCAAGCATACAAAGATTTCTCCAAACTTCCTCCAAAATAAGAGCTCCAACACAGGAAAATGCACCGTAAGGAAGTTGCAAAATGATTCAACAACCCAAAAACAAGGCAATAGTTTGAATTAAATTGAAGGGGGAAGAGAAGAGGATGATGTGGATCCATGTAGGATGCCACATCACACATCCTCAAATTCAAATACAAAAGACAAAATCCATTCTCTCAAGCACAATAAAGAGGTGGGTGAAAAATATGACAAGATACTTGCACACTCCAAAAAGCCCACACCTCAAGGGACAACAAATTAAATAAAATGTAAGAGAGTGCAATCAAAACAATGCAACATGATTAATAAAATTCATTATAAAAGTCTAAAATCAGCCTTCCAACCATAGGTATGGTTGGTAAATTAAATTTAGAGGCATGGGACAAGTTTTACTTGTCCCACAAGCCTCCAAAAACAACCCCCAAGGACAAATTCGAATTTGTCATGGAGGTGGAGTATTTCATACTCCAAAACTGACTTACACACTCTTACACACACCTTACATATTTAATACAAATAGACAACAACTTCCATTATTACTTTCCCATATCCCAATTTAATTTATTTAAATTTTCATCATACGATTTTTCACATTAGTTTATCACAATTTTAATTAATTAAAAGAAAGGAACACATTACTAATAAAATACATACAACAATAATAAAAGAAACACATTAATAAAATACACAAACCCATGGTCACATATAAAGGTGATTCCCCCACCGCCTGCCCCCCATAGGAATCCCTAATAGAATACAACACACACACACACACACACACACACACACACACACACACACACACACACACACACACACACACACACACACACAAAACATGTTGCCATGGTGACCTTGTGAATTCACCTAGAATTCCATTGTGGTTGGTCTCTGATCCCCTGATGTTTTGTTGTGATATTTTTAATCCTGAAAATTATAAATACCTCCTTTGGCCTCATGGCCATATCAGAACATCCAATATGATACAAATAAAATCACAAAATCATCTATATAAATGAATCACAACAACATCGAAGTAACAATTACATCATTTGTATTTTTAATCAACAACTATATCATCATCATAAAATATCCATTCCTATATCTACTAATAATATCCAAAATCACATGTCTGAACAATCATCCATAAAACATTCATGTCAAATATTATATCATCATCCACATATGAGTGTCTCTAATAATCATCATGCATCATAACCAAATCTAGATCAACAATAATCCATGATCAAATGTCTAACATCATGCTAAGTCAAAACATAATAATGTCTATAAAGTAATCAACAGTATCAAAATAAGCATAAAAAGGTGTCATATGGAAGTGGGCACTACATTAGCCTACACCATTGTAAATGATTTTTCCTAAATATTAATAAAATTATCAGGATTCCATCCCTTTTCGATATTTACATTTGGTACCAGAGTAGGTTGAAGCTCTTGGTTAGGTTAGAGAGAGGTGGCAGAAGGTAGAAGTGTCTTGGAGAATAAATTTGGATTCTAGGAGAGTCTTTGTTGCCTCCAGCAGCTTCCCAGACATCCCTGCATCCCTGTAATCCCCTGTTCAGTTCCAGATGTTTGGAACGTAATTTTTTTTTACATTGCTACCCCCTGCACCATGAAAATTTTGTTGTAGGAAATGTTTTTTTAAATATATCATTTTTCCCCGTTAGGGGATTTACCTTTAAATTTAGAGGTATTGTTAGTCTCTGCTAAAATATTAGTTTGTCTAAATTTGGAGGAAACTCTGCGATTCGAGCCATCCATTGAAATCACCATCAAGCTGAGTTGTTTATTGCTTGCACCGAGTTGCATCTTGCGAGTTGAGTCGTCGAGAAAAAACATTGCTTAAGAGAGCTCAAATTGATAGAGCGATTTATTTGGGCTGAGTTGGGGTGTATTATTCAACCAAGTGATCTCTGTTCACCATGAGTGAGTTACATTTCTTGCTCAAGGAAAAAGGCCACCGACCGATCTTTTAGCATCCACAACAACCACACTGGCATCAATCCAAACGGCCCTGCACTTGCATTAGTGATTGAGCATTCTTCGAACCTGTAACCAAGCAATCTAAGGGATGAGTTAACTTCAAATAGCCCACACCGAGCCAAGATCGAATCATTCAAGGCCGAGATATCATTTTTTGGTGAGATTATCTCCCACCGACCCTGCATCGTATACAACGAGTTGGTTAAAATTTTACAACCAGAAATGGCCATCCGAGCATGGTTCCTATCCCTACAACAACACAAATAAAAAAATGAAAATAAAGATGTGACAGTGAAAAGAAAAATGTAGAACTTGAAAATGGAGACACAAGTACAATACAAAGGTGGTGAAAAAAATCAAAGACATGCGAAATCAATAAGCAGTGATGGCCATGCAAATCACATACTATGAAAAAAAAAGTAAACAAATAAAAATCAAAGGAAGCAACATATAAATTACAAAAGGAGATATCAAGGATTTTAGATCCACTTTTATAGTTCCCTAATCTGTAAAGAAATTTACCACGCATTCCGTCCAACATAGAGTCCACGTCTTCTTTCAATAGTTTAGTCACTTGTTTTATTTGTTTAAATCTCAGATCCTCCATTTCATAGCCTAGATAGGTGAACTACATTACGAGTGTGAGGTGAGGGGTTCTTCCCCCACCAAAACCATTTATTTTTTAATATTGAAACTTAGCGGCACTATTGGAGGAAACTGCCATAGTTAGTGGCCAAAAAAATGCTAAACCCACTAACCTTGACTAAACCCCCCTCTAGTTTTAGCGAGAAAAACCTTAATTAGGGCTACAAAAAACATTTCTCCTAATTTGCTTAAAATTTGATTCTGAGCATTTTTACAAAAGGGAAGACACTTAAAAACTAATTTTTAAAGATATTGTTTTGTGGGGTTTTTCTTATAGAGTCGTATTGAGCTCTGGAGGCCACTAGGGCCCCATAAAACAAAATATTTTTTTCCTGCCATTCAAGTTTTTCAGAATTTTGTATGTAATTGTATATTTCGATGTATTATACTAATTTGCAAATTGCCATATTCAACTATGAACTGTGTAACTGCTAAAAACACTAACAGACATTTGTAATAAAAAACAACAAAAATTTGGTTTTATAACACTCATGAGATCTTCGGATCTCATTCAAAGAATTCAGTATAAACAGTGCCTCTGGGAAGCACTTACGAGTAAATTCATCACGACTACTATTGCACTTAATTCCTAATATAGTTGCAACAATATTGTCTGGGCATCGACCCTTTAAATTTACAGGGAGTAATAAGGACATAGTGCACACACTTTGAGCCATCCCATCCACTGTGAACAATTGCAATACTTAAATCCATACACTGAAATTATTTGAGTATATCGCGAAGTTACGTGTGCGTATGAGGATATTTCTTTGAGCTGGTGTCAATAATCACACAGACCCCTTTCATTACTATCTTGTTACCAAATATCAAATCATTTCACGTACTATCGAGTATATAGAAAGGGAAAGCTTATTCCACGTACCGACAGGTATATTAGAAGGGCGTGTATATAGAAATGTACAATATATCGGATTGATGGTATATAGATTGGGAAACCGTATACATAGAGAGATAAGAGCCTTACCCTTTATCAGTTGATTCTAAAAAATGGGAACCAACGCCCCCAAGTTCTTTCTTCCAGATTCATAACTCCTCAGAGGAGATAACTATGCAACATGGAAGACAAAGATCAAAACAGAGCTTGAGTTTGAAGAGATTTAGAATGTTTTAGATGGTTATTTAACCAGATTAGCAACCGATACAACCCAACAGTGATAATTTGATAGATCCAATCATAAGGCCAAACTGATAATCTTGTTCGCAGTGTTCGATGACATGTAACCTCACATTCATGATGCCAAATCAACCAAAGAAGCATGGAATAAATTCAGCATAGTGTACGAGGCCAAGAACAAGAATACAACAATAAATTTGTAGATTCAGTTGCACACACTGAAATTCAAACAAAATGAGAAACCTAAAGATTTTTTTAGAAAAGTTACATAATTGAGGGCTTCACTTCTAGCCCTAAGAGAGGAGGTCATTGATGACACTCTCGTTCCCATTATTCTAATAGTACTCCCTCCTTCATACTGCATTTTTGTGACAACACTCAACTTGTCAGATCAGACAGTTAACTTTGACAAGCTAGTGAATCTACTACAACAACAAGAATCTATGTACAACAAAGATGATGAAGAGGAGCAGGCACTTTCTTCTCATAAAAAATGGAATGGAAAAGGAAAAGGTAATTCTCATTCCTCTCAAAAGTCCCAAACACAACATCGGCATGGGGACAAACATAATAAGAATAATAATAAATTTCCTATCTGCAAGAGAGGACATGATATAAAATATTGTTGGTTCAATACTTATAAGAAAGGTTCATCAATTCATTCTAGACCTCAAAATCATGAATCTCACAAGGGACATTCTAACTACAGTCAAGGGTAGAATAAAGGGGAACTAGCAAAGAAAACCCCATCAGCAAGGAAATATAGTTGAACAAGAAAAACATTTAGATAATGATGACTTCTTATACATTTCTCAATCAAGTGAACCTTCCATTTCATCTAGTGATGTCTGGTATGTTAATTCGGGAGCCACTCGACACATGATTGGCCATAGAGACTGGTTTACTTAAATAAGGGACACACCTTCAAAAACCCATGTTTCGTTAGGTGATGATTTTTCTTACACAATACAGGGGATTGGAATCACTTCTCTACCTCTTGGTTCATGAAATTGTATACTATCAGATGTACTATATGTCCTTGGGTTGACAAAAAATATACCATCAATTAGTCAGCTTCTAGATCACAATCTGAAGATTGAATTTGATACTCATTTCGGCAAGAAAATGTGTTTAATTTGAGACAAATAACAAGGCTAAAAAATTATTGCAAAAGCCTCTAATGTGGGACGTATGTTCCATCTTGATTTTTTCCATAGAGATGATTAAGCACTTGCGACTAAGAGTTATAGCTTCACACAGTTGTGGCATCAGAGACTTGGTCACATCAGTTTCAAGTATCTCGAAAAACTTCACTGATATAACATGGTAAAAGGATTTCCATCTCTCCAGAAGGATACAGAGAAGTGTCCTTACTGCCTAACAGGAAAACAACATAGAGCTTCATTCCAGAAAAGTACTTATCGAGCTCATGGTAAGCTTGATCTAGTTCATACCAATCTTTGTAGTTTGATACAACTGAGTCATTATGGATTTTGGTACTTCATGCTTTGTGTTGATGAATACTCGATAAAAATGTGGATATATTTTCTTCATTAGAAAAGTGATGCTTTTGAGACCTTTAGAAAGTTCAAAGTGGTTGTAGAGAATGAAACTGGTCATCACATCAGATCTCTCCACTTAGATCGAGGGGGGGAATTCACCAGTAATGAGTTCAAATCCTACCTATAAGCTCACAGGATTCGTCAAAAAATGTCTCCTCCACACACACCATAACAAAATGGTGTTTTTTATAGAAGAAATCATACTATCATGGAAATAGTGTGTTACATGATCGATGATTCTGGACTACCGAGGACATTTTGGGTAGAAGCAATAAAGAAAGTAGTATATTTGTTGAATACAGTACCCACAATTTCTCTTGATAAATAAAACCATATGAAGGATGGTGGAAGAGTAAGCCATTTGTTGCACACCTCCGAGTATTCAGGTGTAAAGCAAGCATGCATATACCCAAGCAGAACACAAATAAATTTGATATGAAGTCACAGAAAATCATCTTCATTGGCTACAATGAAGAGAATCTTGGGTACAGATTGATGGATCCAAAGACCAAGAAAACATATACCACCATAGATGTTGAGTTATTTGAGAAGAAGGAAGCATAGAATCCTCCTCTAGAATCATTTGATGTAGATTTTTCACCTGTTATAAAAATAGAAGCTGATGTTCCCGTAGATGATGAAAGTGATGATGGGGATGATGGTGATGATCAGACAAGACCATAACCCATGGGAGTAGTTTTGCGTATGCCCAAGTGGTATACTAATATGATACAAGATGCAAAATTGGATGCTCCACTGAATACATCCACCACTGGACCACAAACTTGTAGTAAAGCATGAGAAGAAGTAAAATTTTCTTTGATGAGTAGAGTTATTGAATCTGATGAGCCCTCTACAGTCCATGAAGCCCTATAGTTGAAATATTAGAAAGATGCCATGGATTTTCAATATAAGTTAGTGATGAAAAATAACACTTGGGAGCTTGTCGATCTTCCACCAGGGAAGAAACTCATTGGTTGCAAATGAATATTCAAGAAAAATTTCAAAGCAGATGGGACCATAGATAAGTATAAAGCAATATTGGTTACAAAGGGGTATGCACAAAAAGAAGGCTTTGATTATGAGGAGACATTTTCTCCCAAAACTAAGATCAAAATGATCAGGATGATCTTTTCTCTAGTTGCACAATTTGGTTGGAAATTCCATCAGATGGACGTAAAGAGTTCCTTCCTGAATGGAGATTTACAAGAAGAATTCTACATGACTCAACCTGAGGAATATGTTGTACCTAGAGAAGAAACAAAGGTATGCAAACTTAGGAAATCTTTGTATGGCCTTAAATAGGCACCCCAGGCTTGACACATTAAAATTTATGAGCATCTTGTACAACATGGATTTGTCATAAATCCATATGATCCCAATCTCTACCTCAAAAATAAAGGGGGAAAATTGTAATTTTTGTTGTCTATGTCGACGATCTAGTCATCACTGGAAATTCAGTGAAGATGATCGATGCAACAAAGAAAGATCTTAACTGATTGTTTGACATGATAGATCTCAGGCTGATGCACTAATGTCTTGGATTGGAAGTATGGCAGAAAGACAATCACATATTTCTTTCTCAGTTGAAATATACCAAGACAACGCTCGAGAAATTCAGGATGATGGATTGCACACCTATGGAGAACAAATTTCAGTCATCTCATCCAGATCCATCTCATGTGGTAAATGCAACTCTCTATCAGCAATTGATTTGGAGTCTCATTTACCTAACCTACACTAGACCAGATATTATCTTTGCAGTGAGCTATCTATCACGGTTCATGTAGGAACCCCGAGTTTGTCATTGGAAGGCAGCAAGCTGAATCTTGAGATATCTCAAGGGTACAGTGGATCCTAGTCTAGAATATAAGAAGAATGACAACTTCTTCTTGACAAGATATTCGGATTCAGATCATGCAGGCAACATTGATGATAGGAAATCCACTTTAGGATTTTTATTCTTTTTGGTATCTAGACCAATATCATGGGGAAGCAAGAAACAACACTTTGTTTCTTGCTCTTCTACAGAAGTTGAGTATCATTCTACAGGTGAAGCTGTCTGCGAAGCAATATGGCTACATTGCATATTGGAAGGACTTGGAATACCACAGGAAAAACCTACCACCTTATATGTTGACAATGAAGGTGTTCTCAAACTTGTTCACAATCCAATGTTTCATGAAAGAACAAAGCACATTGAGGTACATGTATATTTCATATGCGAGCATGTCTTGAAACACAATACATAGCTTCTGTTTTTCCAAACAGATGAACAACGAGAAGATATCTTCATAAAGTCACTTGCACATGACAATTTTGAGTTGTTAAGAGAGTTTCTCTCCTCATCCCTTAATACTATGAAAAATTAAGGGGGGGAATTTTAGGGTAAAAACAATTTACTATAAAGTAATTATGCATTGTTCTTAGGTAAATATGTGGTTTAATAGTTTTTTTATATGGTTATGATTTAATAACCATTTATATTGTTTTAATTTCATACGCGAGGTTATTGTTGTATTGTTTCAACAATATACTTGTTCATATTATTTCACGGTTGCACCTGTGAAACTTATTTGTTTGTTTGTATTTGATTGTCCAATATCTATAAATATTGCAACCTACACCATTATAAATTATTGTTCCTGAATATTAATAAAATTATCAGGCTTCCATCCCTATTCAATATTTACACTGTTAACATCAGCCTGTGACTCTTGTTTTGTGTGGGTTTGTAACCTTTTTTTCCACAATTGTGTAAGCCACCTTTTTCCTTTGTAACTGCACTATTCAATAGCAAAAGAAAAATGAAAGTAAGACCTAATGAATCAAGGAAAAATTCACAACTAGACTTTTCCTAGAGTTAGAAATTTTCATAAGATAAAAAGTTGTAAATTATTCACCATTTGGGAGTTTAATAGGCCTATAAAAACCATCCATAGATATTAGCATCTATCCATTTTTATATTTTAAAGAAGATTCTCGTGTTTTTAGGGCTAAATAAATAGTCATGTGCACCCTAGGTAGTACTTAAAGTCAAATACCTCCCACCTAATTTGTAAAAACATTATATTGGATTTTTTAATAATACATAATTAGGATCAAGAATGGTTCTTTATCAAAACATTAGGGTTAAGCATAAAAAATAGACATGTGTTCTTCTGGAAACACATCAACTTAAATATTAGGGTTGAAAAGGATTATTTCTCAAAATATTAAACTTAGAATGATTCTGGTTTGTTATTTCGTATCATCCTTTTCTAAAAGTATTCATGAAAATAAAATTTTTGTATCTTATAAATTGTAACTAAAATGAGGAACCTAGAATTCAACCCTAAATATTTCTATTTAAAAATAATATAGGAACCTTAAATAATTATACCAAATATAATATTCCTTAATTAGTTTAAACGCAAACCCATGAAGAACAACTATTGCATTTTTTCCATCTAAGGCATTTTATAAAACCAAAGACACTACATTTTTGCTAATCCTATACAACTTAAATTTTAATATTATATTATCATTATTAGGCATCGTACAACATCATTAATATATTGCAACAATAATAATTACTTGTGGGCAATAAGCGGTCAACCTAGTAAAATTGATATAAATTTGAAATCGGCTAACATTTGTCACTCTAGAAAAATAGTTTCTTGTCACTTAATTTTGTCTTTCAGGAGACACTACCATATTGCTAAATTTGAAAATATGTTAATATTGATATAAATTTGAAACCGGATAACATTTTCCACTCTAGACAAATAGTTTGTTGTCACTTAATTTTGTCTTTCGGGAGACACTACCATATTGCTAACTTTGACAATATAGTAATATTGATATAAATTTGAAATCGGCCAACATTTTTCACTCTAGACAAATAGTTTCTTATCACTTAATTTTGTCTTTCGAGAGATACTACCATATTTCTAACTTTGAAAATATAGTAATATTGATATAAATTTGAAATCAGCTAACATTTGTCACTCAAGACAAATAGTTTTTTTTCACTTAATTTTGTCTTTTGCAAGACACTACCATATTGCTAAATTTGACAATATAGTAATATTGATATAAATTTGAAATAGGCTAAAAATTTTCACTCTATACAAATAGTTTCTTGTTACTTAATTTTGTATTTTGGGAGAAACTACCATATTGCTAACTTTGACAGTAAATAAGTGAAAAAACCTAGTGAAAATCCTATAAATTTGGTGCCCCCTAATTATTAGCACCCTAAGTTACTACCTAGTCTTCCTAGAAGTTAATACCCCCTTTTTTTTACCATTATATGCTTCAAAGATCTCTCCATAATTTTTTATGCCTTATGGATCACCATCTATAAATATCTCTTTTTTAAAGTGTGTTGCTCATAAAATAAGAGCGTAGATTTCCTACTTCCAGAAAGTACTTGGTAAATATTTGAATTCTACGTGCACCACTTACACATGAAAGAATACTTAGAAAAGAAATTAGATTACGTTACCCAACCATGGTATCAATAGGTTAACAAGTGATGTGATCCATGCCACTTCAATTTATATAAATCACCAAATGCTCCTTTGTGCCATGTTTTGTTAATTCATTTTTTAATTTTGTTCTATCAAGTCTCTACATTAAATGTTTTTATTAATTTTTCTTATAAAATTATGTTATATAGGGAATTTAATTGCTCTTCTTTTTAATTAAGTTGATTGGCATGATCATGGTTGAAAGCTATTTTGTAAACTCTTGTCCTGATATTGAGATGGACAATTGTATTAGGTGATGTCATTTAGCTTTTCATGTGTAATGACTAGCGATGAAATGAATTCAATGTATGCGTCATGAATAATTAAAACAACTTTTTTACGCTTAAAATTTGTTCATTATATCTAGATTTCTATTGTTTCTAGTCAAATTAGTGTTAGATATTAATTACAAAATTTATTGTACTGTATATGTGTATGTGCGTGCACGTGCACACACACGATGAAGCCTCCAAGAACCTTCATCCTAATGGCATCCTTCTTCTCTATAATTTAATGCTCAATCCTTGTCTCTATCATTCAATATTTATTCTTCCTTTTGTGATATTTATAGTGCTTTTTCTTTCATCTTAATATGTTTCTCTCATGCATGTTTGTTTGTTTAAACTATTGATAGAAAAAATCTATAAAAAAGAAATAGAAATATGATTTTTTATAAAGGTAAAATTGGGGAGTTTTGAAAGGGGCCCAAACCTTTTATAGAATACCGAAAGATATATGCAATACGACATAAAGAGAGACCAAGTACATAGAATGAAGCCTAATGAAGCTAGCTAAAAGTTAATTATAATGGATCATCCTCATCTAGAAATTTTGAATCCAAAAGAATATCCACTTTTCCTTCCATAGAAATATGGTGGGGAAGTGCATCCTTCCACTATGAAACATGGTCAAGTCCTTTAAGTTTCAGGATATGGAAATTAGAAGCCAAGTGGCCTAGTTCAAAAAAATTATAAGATTTGAAAGGCAAGCCCACGTAATTAAGAGGTGGGTCTAAGAATGATCAAGAACTTTGAGATCAATATGAGCCAAGAGGCCTTTGACATTAATTTAGTTTAATTTGAATTAACTAAATCTAATATATTGCAGAGTAACTGATGTGCAAATGATAGAATACATAAATGACACAAGCAAAATAATATTTAATTTATGAAACCCTAAGCAATAGGATAAGATAAAGAGACTTAGTTGATTTACGTGAAACCTGGAAGTGGTATGAGCAGGGAAAAGTGATGAACAAGATACAAGAAGTGTTGTTACTACACACTGTAAATTATGACAGGAAGGGATGAATCTGAACATGGGTGCTTGGATAAGGTAAGGGCGCCTAGGAACTAGAGACTGCTTTTAGGCGTCGGTGACTATGCATGAGCTCAAAATTTAATCTCTGGTGTGTCACAAGGGTGTTGTAATTACTTCCTATTGATCGATTGATGGTCTCTCTTTGATTGTTGAAGGTATGGGTAACCTGTAAAACAAAATTTTCATATGTACAAGCCCAAAAACCAGATCAAATCCTAAAAAAAAGGATGGAGAATGGGGATTCTAACTGACCATGGCAGTCACCCCAAGAGTAAACATATTTATGAAGATTTTAAACATTAATTATTCACTAAAAATATAAATTTCTTCTATTTCAATCATCATTGTACTTTGTACAATGACACGATTGAAAGCAACTACGAAAGATTCTCTCAATACATATTTTAGTTATATATGCTCTGATACTACATTCTTGAACTGGTAAAATTATCCAAACAACACCAATACAATAAGATAACATAAGAAGTATCACTCTATCAATGGAGTTGAATTCATTGGATTCAAAGTGAAACTAAAAGTATGACATGACCCTGCTAAATTTCCATCTCTGAAGGAAAAGTGTAAGTGGAATACTCAATAGGGATACAAGTGAATTGCAAGAAAACAAATGGTGGCCCATAAGATGACTTGATAATTCAAACTACATAATGGAAATCATGAGAGTCCATTGTTATAATTCTTAGATATTTGGTTTAAAAACATGGATATTAAGATATACAAACACTTGATCATCCCTATCACTCACATAAAATGTGTGTTTCAAAAAATAATAATTAAAGTAAAACTAAAAACTGAATTGGAAAATCATTGTAAAGGAGTAAGAGAATATTTTTTGTTGTAAAGCACACTTTTATATAAATAAAAAATATGTATAATGCTAATTATACAAAAAAACACCGTGTGGAAAGATTCATGCCCTAGAATGCAAGAAGTCCAAGCAAATTGGGCCAAAAAGGCCTCGAGAGAGGTCATGTTACCTCAAAGTACCAATATTAAAAAACAACATAGTGTGAACTTAAATTAAAAAAAGGAACAGAAACATCAAAAAACAATTGCAAACATGGAGGCAGGTGGTGGAGGAGGATGCAAACTATCAGGCTTATCACCCTAGCCTGAAATAGAGGGGTGAGCCTCATCGAAGACAAGGTCCCACACATCCCAACTAGATTCCTTCTTTTGTTTAGCTTGAGTACCATCATCATGCCCATGGGGAGAAATGGATAAGTCCAAGAGAGGGAATTTTCCTTGAAAAATGAAAATCCAACCAGAATCACCAAACAGAGTAGACGCAGGAAAAGGTGGCCTTGACCGAGGGAACCTTCACCAAGGTGGATGTGGAGGACTCCTTGGATGATGGCGAGGACCCCAAAAACCACAAGTAGGAGGTGGAAAATGGTTGCACCAAAGTGGGGAATGACAACAGTGAGATGCATTCGGGGGCACCTAAATGATGCCATAGGGCGCCAAAGCCCAATGGTCAAGGAGGTGTTGGAGATGCTCCACTTCCAAGCACACTTTTTCAGCATGGTTTTGAATCTGAAGCATAACAGTAGAAATCAAGGCCACCTTATTAGTAACAGATAAATCATAATCCAGATGAACATTATTAAAAGTAGAATTTGTTTTCTTTCCATAAATGGAAAAAAATTTCAGTTATGAAGATGTGCCAAATTTGGTTGTAAACTGTAGGAAACATGGCCGAATTCCCCAAACGTACCATTTTTCAGGAAAATCGCTCTAGAGAAAAGGGTTGGAAAATGGTTTGAATTTATCTCCAAGCCATCTGAGCATGGGGGAAAACCAAAAAATGTGCTTAATAGAATTTGGTTGATTGTAGCAGCAATAAACTAGGCTAAGCCAAAAATGTTTGAGATGGGAACCAGTGGGTTGGTAAAGAAGACACAAAGGAAATGAGCTTTTTTAGGCTACAAAATGACTGACCAAACCCTCTAAAATTTACTGGTCCAAACCAAAGCTAACGAGGAAAGAGACCAATCCCTATTAAGCATGTCACTGTCAGCAGAATGAGGAGCCAATAGAGAATAACCAAGGGATGGTTTGTATATGTGAAAAAGGAGTAGCAGTAGGCCAATCCTAGTCATGCCACCAAGGAACTCCAGAGGTAAGTCCTATCTTGTGCAAATATTCTTCACGAATTCAATTAATTAATTTTCAGATAGGAGCAACATCTGTAGGAAGAAAGTTTAATTTTAAAGCTAGAGTCTCCCAAAAAAGCTAAGAACGAGAGTTCTTTCAAAACCAACCCCCAACAAATTCAATCCCCCTTTTGAAAAATATGAGGGCTTTAGACCAAGTATCCAAATCCAGTGGTGAATAATGAAAGGAAAAGAGAGAGGACCACTAGAGATAATGAATTGAGAGAGATGCCAGATCTGAAACCATTTCCAACACCAAATAAGGTGTGGTCTAAGATATTCCTAGGCATTCCAAATAATTTATAGAATAAATATTGCCATTAATCTTAACTAGCACTGGGAAGATAAGGAGAGATTGAAATTTAAGACCCTTCCAAGCATGTCTGCCCATAGGAACACCCTAATAAATACCATACTGAAATAGAATTTTCCAAGCTTCATTCCCTTCCAGGCTATGCCAAATCCATTTAGCACAAATATCCCACCCCTGATATTTGACAATAATTAAAGCCATACCATAGTCTTCTTTAGGGATACAACAAACTTCCCAAACAACCCTATGGAAACCCTTATTCCCTTCAGTGTTGGCCTAAAGGAAATCATGAAGAAGCTTCTCAAGTTTGACATAAGTAGCATTAGAGGAGTAATACATATGTGTGGAAATCAGAACCTTAGAGAATATCTTAAATTTACCTGCAAGAGAAATTGGTTTGGTGATCCAAAATGATATTTTGCATTCAACCTGTTGGACCACATAAGACAAGAGTTGAGCTGAAGTAGCTTGAAAATCAAAAGGGATACCAGGAAATTTGAACCACACCCCAGGTTGGATCCAACTCCATTTCATATCAGCCAACCAAGTACGAATGGGAGACTGCGATTGTTGATAGCATTGAGCTTTCTCCCATTGAATAACAAAGGCCAAAACAAGAAAAAAATGTAAATACAATCAAGAGCATGATGAAAAAATTACTCTTCCTCCAAGAGTGTGAGAAAATAATAATTAGTAAAATGACCATTAATAAGTTGTTGAGTAGTAGAAGGAAAAGAACTACCTTTTACTAGTCCTTGAGAACCACTATGAGTAAGAAGATAACTAAATCCTTTAGCAGCCAACACATAAAGGGAAGAGGTTAGGGGGAAACATTGCCTAATGTATATGAAAAACTAAAACCTAGAGGCTTGGGTGTCATTAATAGTAATACATAATCTAACATTTTTAAAGAACATTTACATAGAACAAACAAAGCAAGGACCAAACCCTGAAGCTTAGAGCATAGTTAGAATGAAAGACCATTCAATTTTTTCATGTACTTTAGAAAAATAAATCTTGATTAACATAGCCTATTGAGAGGAAAGGCGAGACCATTCCATGCCTTCCTATACTATTATAATATTATCAAGAATATACATGTGTTTAATAAATCCATTTTTTTTTCTACTAGATTAATTTAACTCGATAAACAAAGCGATGACGAATAACGGAAAAATTTCAAAGAAAACTGAAACAATGAATCGGTCCAGTGATGAGTATCGAAGGTCTAATGGGGCGTCTGCATGGCATGGAGGTGGAGCTTCTAGAAGGATTCGAGCTCCCGTGGATAGCATGTCATCTTGTAAGGAAGGGAGAAATTTGTGCCCTAACCAACAACCTTGCAAAGAAAAATTCAAGACAATAGTTGGGCATGCTTTAGGGGGTTTCAGTGGAGTGACCAAAGAAAATACAGGGGGAGGTGCTAAGGGAAGTGGGAATTTTAAACCTAGGGTTTCATTCAAATATGCCCTTGGTAAAACTGAAGGAAATATTCTAGGAAATCAGGCATATTTGGTTGATCTCACTAAAGAAATTCCATCGATGGTCATTAAAGTTCAGGAGGTGGAGGAATATTATCAAAATATATCTTAGGATGTTATAATAGGCCACTTCAATGGCATATGACCTTCCTCTATAGATTTTTACCAATGGATTTTTGAAAACTGGACAGACTAATGTGAAATTTTCCTTTGTTCCAAATGTTTTTTTGTGGTTAATTTTAGAGAATTACAGGATTACCAGTGGTGCCAGGATGATGGGCCCTGATTCTGGGGTTATGCTAGTCTATTTTTTACTCCTTGGTTCCCATAATTTGATCCCAATACTCTTTCAATTTCCAAAACTCCGGTTTGGGTGAGACTTCCCAATCTTCCTCTGCACCTTTGGTATGCACTGAAGATATCAGTAATGTTTTGGGTAGGTTTTTAAAAGAATACTTGGATAGAATTCATGCGAGCCTGTGCTCCTTCACTTGTATATGCTTGGAAGTCGACTTAAGTAAAGGGCTTCTAGATCAAATCACTTTAAAATTTGGAAATTTTTAGCATTCACAACCTTTAGATTATGAAAACACGACATTCCGGTGTAGAAATTACAGAAAACCTGGTCATCTGCAAGCTTCATGTCATGTGAATAAGAAACCAATAAATAAGAGTGGCTCAAACTTGACTAGGGGATGGGGATATTTGGATCCAAAATTGGTGGATGTTGCAATTTATGGAGGAGCCTTGTAATTACAGTACTGAGAATAAGGCAAAGGAGAGTGTGGAAAAAGAAAAGTTGGATACACTTCAGGATTCTGAGGGGATTATTGTGGTTAGCATAACAAAAAGGGGGAATTCTCCTATCAAATCATATTCATATCAGGAATCCCTATTGGATAATCAAATGGCATCAGCACATCCCGGTGATCTTTCTCTAGCAATTACAGCAGGGATTGGTCAGTGGAAAGAATTAAATAATAGGAAAAGCAAAAAAGGTTGAATGGGTAATTGTATAGATGAAAATTGACATGTAATATTCAACCACATTCTACCCCCTACGGTAACGCCAAAGCAGATGATGTTGAATGTGTGTGGCTAACTATAGGAGGATCAGTGACTAAGATCTGGTAGTGTGATCTCCTTGGTAGTTGGAATTGGACAAAGGGGAAATTTAGAGGCTAGGAATGGGTAGCATAAATTCCCTAATGGTTTATCCTCCTAACTAGGATCTAAGTGTTGATTCTAGTTGTGAAGTCTCCAAATTAACTTAAGTTGAAAATAATAATTTATACTACTGCTAAAAGGGAAACTAATCTAAACAAAATCACAATGATTGAAACATTATAATTAAACAACAATTTGCTTATATTCTAAATAATTAAAATACTTTCTATACTAAAACTAAACAAGTGAGATAACCCGGTGTGGTTATTCACCTTGTGCTAAATGTATTGAATCTAAGATGAACTTAGACAACTAATTTTCAAAATGATTATGATATGTAGACAACCTCCTACAAATATTATGTCCTTCAGATCCACAGGGATGAGAAGAAGAAAATCCGTTAACGGGGGTTGCTCACAAACAATCATTCCCCAAACTTCTCTTGACAATATTGAACTAGTGAGCTTGAAAATTGAAATAAAATGATTCACTACTCTGTTTGATATGTGTTACAATTATAAACTTAGGAATGAATGAATTTAAACCTAGATTTTATACCTATAATGACACATAACAAAGTTGTATCCAGCTATGTAGTAATTGTCCCTCTCAGTGTGATCTCTTTCGCTCTCTGTCATGTTCTTGTGAATCCAAAAAATTGGGAATGTGATAGTGGTAGCAGTAGGAGAATACATTCAAACATTGGTAGACTTGAAGATAGTATGGCTGAACATGCAATGTGAGTCGAAGAGGGATAGTGCAAGAGAACAGAGCTTGACTATTCAATTCCTAGCGAGGATTGTTATAGGGATACTAGTACAAGCATACACGAAATTCTATAAGACTTATACTTCCTGTGACAAAACAACAACATATAATTCTAAGTAGGAATCAAAATTCAAATGTGACACGATCTATGGACCAGGTGGAGCCTTGAATTGAGAGGCAATTAAAGCTAATTACAAAATCTAATTTTAAAACTTATTGAAGAACTTTCAAGGAACACACTGAATAATAATTCATAGACTATTTTGAGGGGCCATTTTCTTGTAAACAAGCTTGGTATCCTATAGCATTTGGAGTTAAGTGAAGCGTCGCATGTCAAAAACACGCATGATGGATTCTGGAAAAAGCACTCAGGACCTCCATCCTGTGCAAGGCAGTGCTCGCAGGATTGCCACCTTTCTTAGGTGGTGGTTTCAAAACCGCCACCTAGAAAGGGCAGCGGTCCTAGCACTAAAGGCCAAAACATGTACAAAATGAAGCGGGAAGCTAGAAAACGCATGGAAATGCTAAGTAAGGGTGTCTATGCTACAAATATATAGTACGAATGGGTTTAGGAGCTGGAACATCTTATGAAAGGACATGAATCATCATTGGAGACTTTTGTAACTATTTTATGAAAATGTAGCACATGCAATTTTGGGTGTGTACAGTAATATTGAGGACTTTTTCCGTCCCTGAAGGGGAAATAGCCTGTATTGGTTGTTTTGTTAAGCAAAGTGCCATAGGATTGTAATTTGGGAGTATAGGCCCATCAATGGTAGATAATATTTTCGGGGTATTTAAGTTCAGTTTTTAAATGGGAACAAATCCCATCAACCTGCTTTATCAATAAAAAAAATAAAAAATAAAGCTAGTTTTCTCACTTGTAATAATCAAGGGAAAAAGATTAGAAATCATGTTAGCCAAAGCCTTAACAATAATCTTGTATGACATGTTAAACAAAGTAATGGGTCGCCAATTGGAAATTTTCTTAGGATCACCTAATTTGGGAATGAATTTGATATTCCCTTGATTGATCATGTAACCCAAATAATTAGTTTCCAAAGCTTCCAAGTAGACATTGGGAAGATCAAGACCAACACTGTTCCATAGAGTTTGATAAAATTTAGTAGGGAATCCATCAACCCTAGGAGATTTGTCTAAAACCATTTAAAAGGAGGCCTCTTTAAGATCAGAATGGGATAAAGGCATATCATAGGCCACCCGCTAGGTTTGAGTAACTTTGCAAGACACCACTTGGAGACATTTTAAAAGGGTTGTTTCCCGAGCTAGAGTGACAGGTTGAGAAGCTAAAACCCCATGATAATGATGCAAAAAATCTTGGAGAATCTTACGAAAGGTGGTAAGCCTAACATTTCCATGAGATATTGTCTTGATATTGTCTAAAGGATTTTTGGAATGCAGCATAGCAAAGAACACCTTGGAAGCACAGTCCCAAATTTTAAGCCAATACAGGAGAGCTCAAAGTTGAGATCCACGAGCTTGGTATTCTTCGTGGAATTTAAGTGTATGCTGTTAAGAAGAAAGATTATGAAAGTAAGGAGAGGGCACATAGAAGATTCACACGTGGGAACATGGCACATTTGAAGGTGCAGAATGATAGGGAAGGAAACGCGTGCCAGGACAAGTTGATTTAGGAAATAACCATTTTTCATAGATACGGGTTATTTTTGGAGATAGTGTGCGGAGCACACAATGAGATGAAGAATTTTGCGACACACAAATGCTATTTTGAGGATGAGCGTCTACTAAGCGCCATGCATGAGTTTGGGATAATAATATGATTACTATTGTTAGTTAATTGTAGGAGATCTATTATTAGCGCACTTGCATGTGTACATATTATTGTAAAGGCGCATGGCTATTTTCAGCATGTGACCTATTTTGGTAATTGTGTAAGTGGTGAAGGGAAAGTCCCCACCCTTATGAATATGTATTGAACTGTTTAATTTAAGATGATGGTGTGTGTGAGCTATTTTGAAGTTATGTTGTCAGATCTGATACACACATAAACTTATGGTAATGTTATATGATGTAAGAAGCTTCTATGTTTTACAGTGTTTAATATAATGGAGTATATTGGATGGATAAGGTGTTAACATGATTGTAATTGGTTCTTGTATGATCAATATTGTCATAGTTATTGTCTAATTCATGATTCATTAATATCTAGATATGGTTATGTACTATTGAATGGTTATGCTCTGTAGAATATTTGTGCTTATTATGGTTTTGAATATGCTCTATCTTCAACACGTTAACATCCTGCACAAGAAAATCTAAAGAGGGGCCTGGTACCATTTTGTACTTTGGGTGAACAATCAACTCAGGCTGGGTGATGTGCTAGCATGTCTGGGTTCTTTGTGGTAGATTCTAGGCTGCATCATTGGTTTCGTTGTCGGGACCTATTTTTCAGTTGTTTTTAGGATGGTTTGTGATGAAGACGTACTAGTTAACCCTAGCAAGTGTTGAGTGGATAAAATATTTGGAAGAAGAGTACACACAGAGGTTCAACACTGGATCTGAGTTTGACACACGCGCGTGGGTGGAACAAAATATGTATGATTGTTTGTATGAGATCTTCTTTGTTGTCTTCTTTGTAGAACTGTACGGGTGGCTGGTTGCTTATGTATCTACAAGAAATTGGAGGTAGCACACACTTGTCTAGATGTAGGAATAAATTTAGGCCCTTTATGATGTTGATCTTATTTGGACACACGTTGTGGATACTTGGTTCCGTGGTGTTTTGAACAACTATATTCTAGAGTACTTAATTTACACTTATTTTTTCCCGGAGGTATTTGAGTTCCAAATTTTACGTTATCCCAGGGGAATTTACTTACAAGTCATTCCACTGGAAATCAAGATCTTGATGGTTACCCTGAACTTGGAAGAAAAATTGATGGCTATCTAAACCCCACCATGCGCGGGGGCAGGAGTAGGTTTGGTAAAAGATGGCAAACCTAGTGGAAGAAAGGAAGAGAGAAGAAATAATGCTTAAGTATAATGAGTCACATGAAAAGGAGATGGAGAAGCAATGGGATATTGCAGAGAATATAGCATTGAGGAGAGAGATGGCTCGTGAAGGATTTAGAGCTCATGCCAAATTTGGCACCGGAACCTGAGGTTTTACCTGTGAAGATTACTACACGTGTTGAAGTTACGTCTGTCGGATAAGCGTTACAGTAGAAGCATACCATCACTAAGGAGTAAATTTTACATACAAGGTATCTAGATCCTATGCACCAGAAGTAGGTTTATTAGGAGACCATGGAGGTACTCAGAAAATTTTAGGGTGAAATATAGTGTTTAAAGGAGAAATCACGGAAGATGAAATAGAAGAAGGTAATAGAGACAAACCAATCAGATATTGATGACTTGAGAGAGGTATGTAAGATGTTGTGTTAGGAGAATATCATTCCATTACTAGGGAATTGGCTAAAGGGAAACACTCCGCGCATAGGTATTGAGAATGTACGTCAGATCCTACATGCAAATCTTCCCCCTCATAGCTTAGATTATGACAAGGAGATCACTCTGAATGTTGTTGTGGATGGAGGACTATTGAGTAATATATTGATTGACATAGACACAGAGGTAAATGTGCTTACTTTAGATGTATGGGTACAAATGGGGAGACATCCATCTTCTAATTTACTATTTATCTCTAATCTAACTAAGGACACTCCCATCGGAGTTTTAAAAGATGCATCCATTACTATTCAAGGGGCCAAGTTCACTAGGGACTTTGAGGTTTTAGCACTTGCAGAAGAAGATAGTTTCTTAGATATGCTTGGATGCACTTGGTGCTATGTAAATAATGTTGATATACAGTTTAACAAGGGATATATAAGTTTTGAGAACAAGGAAGAAAGAGTTATCATCCCTTTAACAAATGGGAAATCTACGCCTTATGTTTAACCTTTGAGTGAGGAAGATTTGAACAAGATTTATGTTCGTGCCATTCAGGACCTGGAGGTGCTCGAGCCATCTAATGAAGGAATCCTTTAGTAGGAGGATACATAGTCTATTAGTGATACCACAAGTATTACTTGTGATAATTGGGCTCATGACACTTATGAGATAGTTGGGCATGAAGTAAGGAGCGCATTTGCATAGAGAAGCAAACCTCGTTGTATTAGGAGGATATGTAATAGCTTTGTACCTCGGTACACTGGAGAAGGAGACCCTATGGTATGCCTGTGTGCCATAGAGGAATAGTGAAAAACCAATTTGAAAGAAGAAATATGTTAGCATATACCCTGTGCGGGACATCAGTGCACTAGTGGGTGGCTCATAGGGATAATATTATAGAATGGAATAAAGTCATGATTGCTCTAATAACTCAGCTTTTCAGGAGCAATGCACCTACTCAAATATGCACATATCATAGTAATCAACCTATTCAACACCACATTCAATAGTGTGAGAGGCTATAGATAGAGGGACAGGAAACTTTACCACCCTCGCTATGAGTGCACAAACTTTATTCCACTCTACAAGGCCATGCATGCATTTGGTATGTATATGCGGAGCTACATAGAGAGACTTGAAATTGGTAGGATTTAATTGCAGGAATGGTATAGAATTTTGACTACTTCTCTACTAAACCTCCAGCAGAAGAGGAATTAAGGTTTATAAAGAGCTTAACTATGGGAGATAGTGTAAAGGAAGAAGAATCCATTCAACATTTATTAGGAGCACACTTTGATGAAGAAGAAGAGACAGATGCCACACTACTTAAGTGTACTTTCTTTGAGAAAGAAAAAGGAAAGATGGTATGCATAGTGGATGATGAGGAAGTAGAAGATCTGTATATAGATCATTCAATGGGCACACGTGAGGTGTTAGACAGTTTGGATAAAAATGAGTGTGCCTATCATGAACCCATGAAGACAAAAAAAGTAAATGTTGGCATGGATGTTGAACCTAAGGAAGCAATAATTGGGGATTATTGGTCTGACTCTGAAGTGGCAAAAATTATTGAGTTACTACATGATTTTTCAAGACTTATTTCCTAGGGGCTACCATGAATTAAAAGGAGTGCATCAATCATTAGGAGAGATGAATATTAAGTTTAAGGAAGGTGCACACCCAGTCAGGAAAAGACCCTATATAATGAACCCTAACCTGTGCATAAAATTTAAGGAAGAAATTGACAAGATGTTGAAATATGGCATAATCAAGCCCCTATAAGAATTAGATTGGGTTAGCCCCATGGTCATCAGTATAAAGATATATGGTCAGATTAGGATTTGTGTGGATTATAGGGAACTAAATGTTACATGTGTGATTGATCCCTTTCCTACACATTTCATAGAGGATATATTAGAAGGCGTTGCATGGTGCAAAATCTATTCTTTTACAAATGGATTCTCTGGGTATCACCAGGTTAGGATTACATAGGAGGATCAAGAGAAAATGAATTTCACCACTGAATGGGGAAGTTTTGGATATACCATGATACCCTTTGGTCTAAAAAACATGCATGTTGTATTTTCATGCATATTTGTTCAAGCATTACAAGATTTTATTCACAACTTATTACAGGTTTACTTGCATGATTGAATGGTGTATGGACTTGTTAAGGATCATTGTGATAATTTTTGCTTAATGTTTGAAATATGTAGACAATAAAGCATCTCTTTAAACATCAAGAAGTGTGTGTTTTCTACACCTTTTGGCACTTTGTTAGGGCACATTATTTGTAAGGAAGTTTTGTTAGTGGATCCAAGTAAGGTTGCAGTTATCATAGGTCTAGAAGAGCCTAGCAGTTAGAGTGAGGTGCATGGATTCTTGGGTCACACAGGGCATTATAGAAAATTTATCAAATGATATGCTAAGATTTCCACACCCTTGGAAGAGTTACTAAAGGGAAAAGGGAAATTCTATTGGGGAGAAGTGCAGTAATGCGCATTTGAGGCATTAAAGGAGATGCTTACTACAACGCATATTCTATGTTTTCCCTCATGGAACCAACCATTCCATGTACATGTGGACATCTCTGGCACGACCATTAGCGCGGTGTTAGCTCAGCTTGGAGAAGGAATTATAGATCATCATATCTATTTCTATAGTATAACATTGACTTATGCAGAGCAGAATTATACAACTACTGAGTGTGAAGCCTTGTCAATGATCTACGCACTGCATAAATTTAGACAATAACTGCTAGTAACACCGTTTGTATTTTATACCGATCACATGGCATTAAAATCCTTGGTAAACAAGCCCATTTTATAGGGGTACGTATGTTAATGGGTGCTCCCATTCCAAGAATTTGATTTCACAGTTGTGGTAAAACTAGATAAAAGTAATTCTGGTCCAGACCATTTATCAAGAATTTAGTTAGGAGAGGATGCATAGACAATTGAAGATATAATGCCAAATACACAGTTGTACATGTTACAACACGCACTTTCCAAATTGGAGGATATTGTTTTCATTTTACATATAGGTATGACACCAGAAGGAATGAAATCCTTAGATAAGAAAAAACTTGCAATTCATGTGACACCTTTTATGTTGATCAGTGGTGACCTATACAAGTTAGTCCGAGATGAAGTATTGCGTTGGTGTGTCCTAGAGTACGAGCACATAGATATCATAAAAGAGGCTTATGGTAGTATTGCATGTGGGCACTATGTAGTTGATGCCACTATGTGCAAGATTCTACTCATTGGATTATGGTGGGAGACCCTCTACTAGATTGTAAAGCATATTGTAAGGCATGTGATCACTGTCAACACCTTGGTAAACCTGAGTAAAGAGATGAAATTCCTTTAATAATTATTCCTAGTGTAGAGCCATTTGAGAAATGGGTTATAGACTTTTTGGGTCCTATTTCTCCAGCCATACGTAGAACTGGATCGCGATATATCATCACTTGCACAAATTATCTTATAAGGTGGGCAGAAGCAGCACCTACCAAGGATTGTACAACAGCTACAACAACCATGTTCTTATGGGAAAAGTTTCTTACAAGGTATGGATTCCCGTTGATCTTGATAAGTGATAGGGGTACACATTTTAAAATGATACAATCAGGATAATATTAGATGAATTTATGACTCCACACCATAAGACTACACCTTATCATCCTCATGAAAATGGGACTGTTGAGGCCTCTAATAAGATTTTGAGCTAGACATTGAAAAAAATTTGTGATGTTGGAAGGAAAGATTGGGATGATAAATTTTCTGTCGTGTTTTTGGCATATAAAACAACATACAAGAGGTTGAATAAGGGCACACCCTTTCAGTTGGTGTTTGGTGCGGAAGCAGTTCTTCCTATGGAATTCATGTTACCTTCTTTACCTATTGCACCCGTTGGAGTTCTAGTCGATGAGAAAGCATTAGAAGAAATAATTGATAAATTGATACAGTTGGATGAGAGGCACACTCATAACATGTTGGAGTCAAAAATAGGAAAATTCCAGGCATAAGGCATGGCATGAAAGGCACATCATAGAAAAAAAATATTGATATTGGACAGAGGGTGATTCTCTATGATTCTAAGTTTCTATGCCATCCAGGCAAGCTTAAAGTGCATTTTTTGGGACTGTATGTTATCACTCATATACTTGATTCAGGTGCTTGCTAGTTATATGTTCTTGATGGAATACGGTTACTCAGTTACTTCAATGGGAGTAGGCTAAAGCCCTACTATAAATAAGTCTTCTTGGTATTTGTAATAATGCAGTGTTGTAATTTAGAATAGGTTTTCATTTTTGTATTTCCTTATTGTAGTATCCTTCTTCTTCATTCTGACTTTGTCAATTTAGTTCCTGGGTTTTTGTCTAATAAGTGTGTTTGCATGTAATGGAAGCTAATTACCATCTGAAGTATTTTTTATGTGCAGAGGACTTCACATACCATTGGTGTGGGGTGGTTATTCACAACTAGGTTCACATGAGAACAAAAATTTTACAGGTGATAGTTAAGTGTGGAAAGGAGTTGTTAGAAAGGAAATTACTTCTAAAATATGACCATAGATGGAGATAAATGAGGGAACAGTATAACCTGAGGTAAGCAGCAATTATGGAAACTACTAGGGGAAGTCACAGTGGTGAGGTACTCGGGCGCATGGAAGCACGCTGAAGAGAAATCTATAGCCAGAAGGTAGGAAGGGGAAATATAAGGTTATAGCTGGGGCATGAAGATGTACTACACAGAGATTGTGAAAATGATCAATTAATGAGAGTATTGTTGGTAGGTGAAGGAGCAATAAATACACTAACTTTTTGAAAATCTATATAAGGACGTGATGTGGGTTCATTTTTACCTTTGCGATCACAAGTATCTGAGTGAGATAAGTGCGACTGAGCTGAGCGAATTGTGTTAAGGTGTGGAGCATTGTGAAACCAGACGTGAAAAGTAGACTATTGCATGAAAGAGGCTTACGTCCCCATTGGTGAAGGGTTTGAGTGAAACAGAAGCATTGAGAAGGATCTAGGGTATGCGGTTTCAAGATAGGGCACATAGATTCGAGCTAGGGTTTGAGTTTACTCATTACAAATGACAAAAGGAGTGATTTTTATGATGGCACTGAAGAAAGCACTTACAGCTGACACGAAAGGAAAGAAGAAGGTAGAAGTTGAAGTTGAAATTTCTCGAGAGAGTAATTTTTCAGAGATGCAGTACCTGGAAGGAGTAATAGTCAGAAAAGAGTGGTATTCCCACATCCACATATGTAAAATAAGTGACTATAACCACCATAGCACTGAAAACAAGGGAGAGTTGGATGCTTTGCTGAATAAGAAGACCAACAAGCACAAGGTAGAGGATATGGTAGTGTATGATGACGTTGGGGAAAATTACTTAAGCAGGTAGAAGTTTATCAATTATATGAGCTCCCATATTTTGGAAAATATAAACCCTTATATCAATGGCTTATGAGACGAGTCCATGAGGAATTTTTTCATTTCGCTAGACAAAGGGTTAGGATCACAACAACCCTAGTTTCGACACTAACATGATTGAAGGTCACAGGGATAGACCTTGTTAGTGATCTGAGTGATAAAGTAGTGGTTATAGAAACAAGAAAGGAGTTGGGGTATACTAAGGGTCCACGCAGAATGGACATAGATAAATTGAATAAGTTTCTTGTGGTGCAGGGAGCCACGCATCTTCTCACCAAGCTGAATGACCAAGAGAAATGGTCACAGGTAAATACCATGTGGCTTCAAATTGTAAAGAAAATGTCTCAGGGAGTAGTATACAACTTAGAAGGCTACATTGCAAAAAGCATTGTTGAGGAAGCGTGCATAGGAGAAAATCTAAGTTTTGGTGCTATCCTAATTTCTCTTGTATTTTTAGAAGTTGGAGTTCCTAATGGGCCAAAGAACAAGATTTGGGAGTACCCCTTAGAAAAGAAGTCCCTCACGAAGAGGTTTGAAACATATTTATGTGAAGGATCAATGAGTGGGCCATTTAAGAAGAGGGAAGAAATGTGGTATGATTGACTTCATACAACATTTGAGGAGGAGTGACGCATACCCAAGGAGCTACCTTTGGTAGTAGGCAAGGCAGTACAGTTCACGGTGTACCAACACTTTTGTATCACACAGTTTTCCATGAGGGATGGGACATGGAGCCCATGGTGCAAACTTCCCTATACCTTCACATCTCGCTAATTATAGGCCTCAACTCATAGATTTACCGATGCACACTGTCTTAACTTCAACACAGACAAGGTAGACTATATATAACACACCCTTAAGAAGACATATGTGTATCCAGGCTGGACTACCTACATTGAAAGGCTCATTTCAGACGTCATAAGTATGAAGCCAATAAGCTTGGCTATTGGGGATAGTGGATATGTGCTCGTATATATTCAACTTAAGCCAAGGATGGAGAACAAAAAGTATGTGGAGAATGAGTTCATGCTCCAAGGGCCACCTAAGGGAAAACATACAGTGGAGAATGTGCAATCTCCAAATCCTATAGCAACTATAGAGGTAGACAAGGAGGAAGAAGAACACAAAGATAGTGGAGGCTTGGATGATATAGGCCAGAGGTAGCCCACAGACTAAGTGAAGATTGAGCATGTGGATACTCCACCTCAAGTGTAAGGAGGAAAATATGACTTAGACATGGAAACAGTCCATGAAGAGCACCACTTTAAGAGGGTATTAAGAAGAACAAGGACCCAAGGCGTGGGAACTCCATAACCTGTAAGAAGATCACCATGAATCTCCTCTTAGAAAGAGGAAAATGAGAAGAATATGAGAAAGCTAAAGTTGAATGAAGAGGTGGAGGAGTCTGCAAAGATCCTGCCTATGACCCTAGTATCTAGGAAAAAGATGTGGAGGATCCCAGAGATGAGGACATGAAGAATGACGAGGAAGGGGTGAAGGAGGCAGAAGAAATGGAGCATGAGAAACCTCACGTGCATGATACTACTTAGGACATCAAAAAGCCAACTCCAAACCTTTGTGCTTAGGTTCCTAAGGGGCCAAGGACAAATATAAAAAGTGGAGAATATGTTGTGTCGAGTATGGGCTATGCTAAGGACACAAGAAAAATTGTTCGCTCCCATTTTCAAAGCACAGTGGACTAGAAGGAGTTATATGGGTGGGAGTTGATGGACCCAGACATGGCCACTACACACGCAAGGAAACAACTATCCTGGTCCATGCAGACTCACATGGAGGAGTCATATTTCGACATGTACAAAGAATCTTGTGTGTCGAGGAGAGTGAATAAGGAACCTCAGAGCAGGAACATGACTATAAAGCCCACTCTCATGTCTTATGAGCAAGTGAGTAATGCCTTGGTTAAGGTATCTACAGAGGTGGCGTAGAGGAACATTGATAAGGCTGCCACTATTAGAGTGCTAATTGAAGATAACAATGCAAAAATTGTAGAAATAACATGTCTAAAAGGAGAGAAGGATCTAAAGCAGAAAATGAATGAGGAATTCATTAGCATGGCAGAAGAAATTGGTGACTATATCCTGAAATAAAGACTGCATCTAGAGTCTAAGGAACCTGAGAAGTTTCCTTCAGCTATGCATTATGTGCGCACATTAGTTGATTTGGTGCTTGAAGATGGACCGATTCGAATGCTCACAAAAGGATCCTAAACATGATAGTAATAGAGAGAAACAACCTATATTGTTATGAAATATTTCATCCTATGAGGCATTACTCCATACTTTACAGGATGAGATGAAGAAAGAAGATCAAGATTTTTAAACATTTGTGCAGCACCAGGAGAAGTGATTAGGATTAGGACTATGATAGAAGATAATGAAGTTCTAAAGGCAATTAAGGATGAGACTTTATGGCGCGCAAGAAATATTGGCATTAGTAAAACAAAATCACAAAGCCTTTGTAGTAGCACAAAACCCACATAAGGAGAGGCTAGATGAGATTGGAAAGATCATATCATAAAATATGGATCTTCTGGAGGAAAGGATGTCTGCTATGGCCAAAGTTGTCCTATTACTAGAAAATGATAAAGGAGAGATTACCCAGGACGAGTTGGAAGCCATATCCACATACATTCTAGAGAAGACAAGAACCTTGCTAGATGCCTTGAAAACGTTGGAGGATAAGATTAAAATAGAATATCTAGAATTTATCCTCCTAGTTAAATATGAGGGTGTTGCAGAATAGAATTCTATTCTTTGTACAGTGATTTTTTACATTCTTTCCATTCTTATTCTTTATTGTTTAGGATAATCAGGAGAAACCCCATTTTCGGGACGATAATGTACATTAGTGTGGGGTAATGTTTCCAATAGGAAGACTAGATTTGTAAAGCATGATTGAAAGGTGGGGCATTAAGCTCTTGTGAGATTATGAAGAAATCACGATATGAGGCTTCATGTGCATGTTGTCTGAAAATGGAAATATGATTCCCTTATACGCAAAGGAAGATGGTGGTGCATTTGATGGAATCATTCCACCAAGTGATCCAACTAGAACCATTAGAAGGCCGATCAACTAGATTCCATACTTGTTGTATGTGTGACACAGTCTGAGCATGCTTAAGGTGAGATGATTTAAGGTAAAATTTATAAGTAAACTGGTGATGTTTTATAGGCACATACTAGATGTAATGTTGAAAAAAATGGGAGAATGGTCTGAAAGTAAAGTGGTGTCAGCGACAACAACAAGATGACCTAGAACAAGGGAAACATAGAAAAAATCCTAATTGGTCATAAGGGAATGTTCTAGTCACTGAACAAATCAATTTTTTCCTTCTCTAAAATTAGACCAAGTGAACTAGGCAGAAGGGGATTTATGACGAAAGGGAAGATTGCAATCAAAATTTTTGATCTTGTTCTTAAAATAAACCAAAGCCTCCTGCTCACCCACACACCAGCGCATTTGAAGAATTTTTTGGCCATTGTGTGTTTTTGGTATCATTTATGTTAACCCCATTGATGGAAAAGGGTGTCATGTGGTCATGTGAGTCTCCATGATGTGTTATTCAAGTGTCAAGCATGAAGATTGAGTGGTTTGGTTTATTCTACGTAGTCCTAGTGCATGGTCTAGGGTACCGAGTCATGGTTTGATCTCTCCCAAGTGAGTTAGAGTGTGTCATGATGTCATACATGTTTTATGAGGTGTGTTGCAAGTGTCCTGGAGTCTGCATGAGGGCAGCATGGTCAATTCACTGGTTGTTAGCATTGAGTTAGGTCATTCCATGTTTGTTTCTAACCTAGGAGCAAGTAGAATGAGGTAGAGGTATGAGATTTGGAAAAAATAAATCACGAATAAGAATTGGAATAGTGTTTTAATAGTGTACTTGATATGTGTGATGAGTTTTAGGTCCATTTACAGAGGTTTGGATGTGTTTCAGGGTCCTTCGGAAGAAAACAATGAGAAACATGTAGTTTAACAAAAGTAAATGAGAATGTATGGAGAGTTTGAGAGATATATGGAATATTATGTGAGTATGGACACTTATATCAGGTTTTCATGATGCTTCATGATAAATTTTATGTCATTCTGAAGAATATTTTTGAATTTATGCAAGTTTTGGTGAAATCAGGTAAGTTCTAGTGTGTTTTTAAAGCAAATACAAACCTTTTGGTGTTTGTTATGAATTTTATGCTTTGCATGAGGTCTAGAGATATTTGGAATAGCCTCTTAGGTCAATTATTAAGCTTTCACAAAAATAAAGAGGTAGTTTGATCATCATTTTTTTATGAATGATTGTTAAGAAGGTAAAGTGGTTTGAAGCCCTAGTGACACCCTAGCTAGGAGCAACTTACAGAAGATTGAGTATACCAGCCTAGTTTTTATTGGTCTTATAAAAGTGATGATTTTATGTTGTAGATGAATCCTCCAAATTTCCAAAAATTTATATTAGAGAATGTGGTGATATGTGGGCCCCTCCTGCATTTTCTTACTTCTGAAGCATTCCAGTTTTTGGAAAAGTTCTCAAAGAAGGTAAAGTTTAAATTGTCATTTATGATATGCCGAGAGTTTTTATATATGTTCATGAGGGTTTCAGGTCATGTTGATGCTGAAAAATTTTAAATGTTTCCCTATGTACGAGGACTAGTTTTTGGGGCAGTTCAAAGAATCTTTCAGTAAATGTTGAATATCAAGAGCTAAAGGAGGATTTATGATCTGATTCAAGTTGTGTTGTGAAGCTAATTCATATATATTTATAATGGTATATAAAACTTGTGTTTTTGATATGGTATACATAAGTTATGAGATGATATTTGAGGGTCAAGATTGAAGGATGCTTGTTCTAGCAGGGCGTCAAGTGGCTTGATGAGATAAAGTGATTATTTTGAGTTCTTCATGATTGGAGATGGTTTCTTAGTGATTATACATCATGTCTAAGAGTGTTGAATTATTTTGTTAAATGTGGAAGTGATTTTTGAGGTGTTGGAATATTTTGAGCTCATGGTTACTTCTTGAGTCCAAGTAGACATAAAACATAGTTTGGAGAGATTGGCTTAGTCTAAATCCTTCCACTTAGAGTTGGAAGGATTTCTAATATTTTCTGAAAAGGTGATTTAGTGATCTTTCCAGTGATGTATGTCTTGTGTGTGGGTGATTTTATATAATTTATCTTTTAAGTAATTTTATGAAGAAGAAGGTAGCTATCTTACCTCCCACTTTTTTGTTGAAAGCTATCTTGTATCTTATTACATTAATATAATATAAGATCTTTTTCATCAAAGAAGAAGGTAGCTGCATTTTTAGGATAGGTTTTCTCAGGCTAGAAGATTGTGTTGGTTGTGGCATAAAATGGATTGATTGATGCTTAATATCACCTATAGAGTGAAGAGGTATGAAATTTTTTTCCTATTTAAGGCCTTTTTAGAACTTGAAAATATCAGAAAGGGTGTAAAATAGTTGAGTTTTCAAAAATGGTTTTTGGGCAACTTGTTTTGGTAAAGATGAACGTTGTTGTGGTTTGAACCAGTGGGAATTTCATGATATTTATCATTCATATAAGTTTTATAAAGGTTATTTTAATTCCATATAGTGTTCACATGCCATTTTTGAGGTGTTTTGGAGTGTGCTTGATGTCCAAAGGTAAAATCAGGTTGTTTGAATTAGTTGTTTTGTGAAGGATATGAGCTAGTGAGCCCATTAAATGAAATAATTTGATTGTTTAATGTAAATTTGTAACCATGTATGATGATTTTATGATATAGTACTCATGTGTTCTCAATTAGGAACTTGAATAATCATGTTCTTGGTTCTCATCGTAATGATGGGGTTTTGAGGATTTTGGTGCATGAACCAAGGTTTTGGGCATAGCCGACCCATATGGGTCATATGTGAATGTTGTAATGATTTTATTGGAATTTTTAAATTTTTTATGGGTTTAATTAGTCATGAGGTACCGACATCTCTCATGTTTTGATAAAGGAAAGAATATAAAGCTAGTGTTTGAGCTCATTTTGTGAGCTAGTTGTACATGGGTGAAATGTGTGACCTATAGGGGAGTGTATAAAAGGTATGGATGCATGAATTAAAGGAAGAGGATGTGTGTTATAGGTTGAAAATTTATGGATATGATGTGTGCAAGTGTTTGAAGACAAATTTTTCCATGAAATACCTAGAGAGAACGAGTTAAAAAAGGTGTGTTTGAGCAATGGTTTGAAGTAATTTGGAGCTGAACTCTGGGATCACTATTAGGTGTGGTATTAACATATTTTCAGTGGTCATACTTCATAAAAATATATTATGATGAGTCTTATTTATAGGATTATCTTTTTGTGAGTAATATCAACAAATTTTTTAGTGGGTTTTCTTCCCCTTGATAAATTCCCACTTACATCTTGTGTTTATATGTTCTCTCTCATGTTTCATGTTTCATGTGAATGTATGATGCAAACCTAATAAGATAATGTTAAATGTATATGATTGAATGGATTTTGTATTAATGGTAAATGAAGAATTGAATTTGTAGGAATGATTTACCCTCCCCCTCTCAGTCCATTGTGCTTCCAATAATTGGTATTAGAGCGGGTCCTTGCGAAGAAAATTTCACCACTTGAAGGAGATCGTACTAAAGAACAAGTATGGAAGATTGTCATAATAGAAGTGAAGAGAATCCATTGGTCAGATTGAGAGCTTGTTTGAAACCATTAGGGTTTGACATATAACAATCCATCTATGAAGTTTATACTCCCTCTCCAATAGGTATAGCTGATGATAAGTCTCAAAGAGAAGAAAAAGTAGGTTATTGTGTTGATTTCGAAGCAGAGCATTCAAATGGTGAGGTTGAATACATTACTATAGATAATGAAGGTGACTTAGAAGTTGATTATGAAATATGTGACCATAAAAGGATTAATGGAGATGTTGATGACCTAGAAGTTGAGTTTAAAGTGTTTTAGAACTATAATCGAAGAAGTGGTATGTCATGAAGCCCTAACCATGGTAATGGATCTATAAAGAGATCCCAAAGTTCCTTAAGGAAGAGTTGTCCATTCATGATGATAAATTCAACATGTTTGAAGCAAGATTAAGGACATTTACAGGTTTTGAAACCAAAATAAGGTTGACATTATCAAAATAGGTGCTAGATGATGTTTCCTCATTCTTTTATGCAAGGTATGGATGGTTTCTCTATTAATACCTTTTCTCATTTAAGAAAAGAGTCCACAGGTCATTTGACAAGTGGAAGGAGTATGGATATTAGATATGTGTGTGTCCATAGATGATATTTTCCAAGCATATCATTTTGATTCTAGGGTTTGTGTCTCAAATATGGTTTTTTATGTCTTTTTGTCCCCATTATGTGTCAATATGGTCATCCAAGAGAAATAGGCTTGTTAAGGGCATTCAAGACATGTGTTTGAGTTGCCATATGACCTGTAGAAGGTAAATGGTATAAAGCATGGTTCATGTTTTTTTCTCAAAAGGTTGTGGAAGAGTCTTGTAGTCCTCATATTTGTCAAAGTCTGAATTTATCATGTATGGTGTCTTAGGAGATGAAGAGTCCTTGAAGTTAGTCATGTTATGTTGTTATTAGTAGAAAAGTGGTTTGTATCTATGGAATTGTTAGAAAATGTAAAAATTTGGCATTATTTGATCATGAAATGTCTATAACAAGTAATCTATGCATTCATGGAGCATGTGTCCATAAGTCAAAGTTCATACTCCTGCTTGAAAAAGTGTCAGATTGAGATCTCAAGGTGTGTTTTTGTTTTTGTAAGCTTTGTGGTAGTGAATTCCTGAATGGGTCTCAAGAAGTTGCTTTTAATAATGTCTTAAAGCATGAAAGATTGTCTGAAACTCATAATCAGGTTGTGCAATACAAATATTCAAAGATTCAATTGAGCTAGTTGGTAACAAAGTTTGAAAAGGTCTAAATGGTGTTATGAATAATACATGGTTTCTATCAAAGTTAAAGGTGTGTAACATTGTACAATATGAATGTGAAGGGAAAAATCATGAAACTATAGGTATGACTACATGTTTCCACTTATGGGGTCTATCACAATGTCTTAGGCATAAGAAGATGTATGAAAAGTACAATTAGGGAAGTGCATAGGTAGTGTTGATGGTATCTTCTTTTAAAATCAAGTATGGAGAGGGTTTTAACATTAAAAACCTAACTCTTAAGTCTCTCAAGATCTATCAAGATATGTAGTTTTCTCTTAATAAGAATAAGTTCAAGGTTATGTTTTCAAGGTATCGTAATGGGTGTGAGCTCATAAGTATTGACAGTCAAATCATATTTAAGAGGTCTATTAACCATGCTATAAGTCTGTGATAGTGTTTGAAGGCCCATAAAAGTGCTACATGGATAATGTGCTTGAAAGTTATCTATATTAGTGAAATGGCAAGTCCTTGGAAAGAAAATATCACCTACATGTATGCAGGGTTTGCAAGAAGCCACCATGAATATGTTAATGAGGTATAAAACTAGAGTATTTTGAGAAATTGAGATATCCAAGCTAAGAATGAAGTCTGTAGATACTCTTCAAGGTCAAAGGAGTCTGGGTTTTACAAGTGTCAAGTAATCAGGTGACTTAAAGTAGCATGAATAAGGTTGAGTGGAGTTTTTTCTTTGAAGTAATAATGAGAATAACTTTGGAATTTTCACTAAGAGGGATTAGCTCTGAGTCCGAGAGGTTTGAACAATAAGAAGTTGACTGTAAAATTTTGATAGAATGATTGATGACTGTGGTCTAAAAACTTGGGTATGTACTTCCTTGACAACATTGATAGATGAGGTTTTGGCGAGAGCTACATATCTTGTAAAATATAATTATGAGTTGGACCTCTGAGGTAGAGGTAAAGTGAACTACAAGAGTTGAAAAGGTGTTTGATGACCTATGATTCAATCTTAAATCTGTACAAGATAAAATATGCAAGGATCAGGGTATGATTGTTATCTATAGTTTGGATCATGATAAAATGACTCAATATAGGCCTCAACCCATGAATTAAGTGGTGTGACAGTTAGATCTTGTGTTTAAAGTGTGACGAGTGATTTATAAATGCATTGTAGTAGGTTGTTGAGAACATTGTGGTCAATATGAGGTTTAGGGAAGATTATATATTTGTCTCCATCCTAGAAAAGAGAGAAAGAGGTTATAGTGCATGTATGATTATCTTTCAAAGTGCTCAAGTGGATATGTATGTTAATACTATTGTTGATATGATTATTAAGAATTATGGTATAGTTGTCTCAAGGGTTAAGAGTTATTCATGAAAGATGAAGGTTTTGTGTAAGTATTTCAGATCTATAGGTGAAATGGAAGGGTAGAGTTATGTAAACTGATGTTCAAATATGGTAAGAAGAAAGCTTGGAATCATTTCAAGTACAAATGGTAGTGTTCCTCATGATGAAGGCATGTATGGTTGATAATGAAGTCTTTGAAACCTACTTGATGTGGTTCCTAAGTGATTACATGAAATGGTGTTAAGGAAGAATCTTTTGTAAAGAATAAATTACAGTCTTGAGGGATTCAAGAAGATCTAGTGGTGAATGTTACAGGGTTTTGTTGACTAACTTGTGCATGTCAAAGGTGTAGATGTATGAGTCTGAGTCAGAAAATCAAAGGTAATTCTTGCATTTTGTTTGGTTATGTGCACTATGGTAGGGCAAAGGAGTTTATGGTGATAATGGCTAAGACAAGGCATGTTTTGTATTTGCTACAATGTTTGAGAAACAAGAATAATGTATGATATAGGTCTGATAATGTTCATTAAGTTAGGGGAACAAGTTTGGCTCTCTAAGAAGACATATGATGTCAAGAAGGTAAGAAAAATAGTGAAGATGATGATATACAAGCTTATTCAAAAAGGTATACAAATATTTGATTTAACAAGGTTGAAAGAATCATGAAAATTATGATAGAAAGCTTCAGGGACAATGACAAGTGTCTTGAGCATCTACAAGGAATAAAAACAAGGTATGTTATCAAATATTTGTGTTTTATACTTGAGAAGGGTACTATAGGTCTAGGGGGGGCTATAAGGCGTGAAATCATGATGTATGTGGATGTCTAGAGCCTTAGGAAGTCTATCAAATATGCACTAAAGATATTGTTAAGGGACAATAGTCCTAAAAGGTGAAAGTTACCGAATTTGGAGGAAAATTGTGTTTTTGAGCTTGATCTAGACCTAGTGGATGGTGTTGAATGAGGATGAAGGAAAATTTGAAGATTACATGTTCAGGGGGGTCTTATTTTCATGTTTTATCAGGTCCATATGATCTTCATATGTAGTTGAAGGAGTCAAGGAGGAGAATTTCAGTCTCAAGGGGAGCTTTCTAAGTTAAGTAGGATGTTTTAAGCAATGTTGTCATCATTTTTATATTGTGTTGTAATTTTCCATGTAGTAGTGTCATTGTAGCCTTTTCATAGATGGAAAAAGGTGAGAGAAGCATCAAAAACATGGAAAATTTGTCATGTAGGTGTTGGTCATGTTGGTTTCCATCAATGTTTCTGAAGATGGTTACCATCAATGACAAAGGGGGAGATTGTTGGCCATTGTGTGTTTTGTTTGTGACTGATGTCAACCCCATTGATGTAAAAAGGTTTCATGTGGTTATGTGAGTCTATGTGATGTGTTATTCAAGTGTCAAGCATGAATATTGAGTGGTTTGGTGAGTTCTATGTAGTCTTGGTGCATAGTCTAGGGTGCTGAGTCATGGTTTGAGCTCTCCTAGGTGAGTTAGAGTGTTTCATTATGTCATACATGGTATATGAGGTGTGTTACAAGTGTCCTTGATTATACATGAGGTCAGCATGGCCATTTCATGGGTTGTCATCATTGAGTCAAGTCATTTCAAGATTGTTTCTAGCCCTAGAGAAAGAGGAATGAGGTAGATATATGAGATTTTGACCAAATCAGTCATGATGAAGCATGGGAACAATGTTTTGACAATGTACCTGAGGTGTGTGATGAGTTTTAGGTCAGTTTGCAGAGGTTTGGAAGTGTTTCAGGGTCCTTTTAAAGAAAACAATGAGAAACATGTAGTTTAGCACAAGTAAATGAGATTGGATGGAGAGTTTGAGAGCTATCTAGGCTGTGAGGTGAGTATGGACAGTTATATCAGGTTTTCAATATTCTTCATGACAAATTTCAGGTTATTCTAAAGAATAGTTTTGAATTTATGCAAGTTCTGGTGATATCAGGTAAGTCTCAGTGTGTTTGTAAAGAAAATATGGACCTTCTAGTGTTCATTGTGAATTGTATTCTTTGCACAAGGACCTGATATATTTGGAATATCTTCTTAGGTCAATTATGAATCTTTAAAAAAAATAATTAGGTGGTTTTATTTTCACTTTTTTTATGAACGATCGTTAATAAGGTAAAGTGGTTTGGAACCCTAACTAAACCCTAGCTAGGAGCATCTTGCAGAAGATTGAGCATACAAGCCCACTTTGATTGGTCATGCAAAATTGATGATTGGATGTTTTATAGGACTCCTTGAGTTTTCTAGAAAGGTATATTAGAGAATGTGGTGATATGTGGGCCTTGCCTACATTTCTTTTTTCTAAAGAGTTACAGTTTGTGGCAAAGTTATTCAAAGAAGGTAAAGTCTAAATTATTATTTATTATATCTCGGGATTTTTATTAGATGTTAATGAAGGTTTCAGGTCATGGTGATTCTAAAAAATTGCAAAATGTGCCCTATCTATGAGGACTAGTTTTGGGGTAGTTTAGAGTAGATTTCAGTAAACGTTGAATATCAGGATCTAAAGGAGGAGTTAGGAGTTGATTAAAGTTATGTTGTGAATATGGTTCAAATATATTTCCAATGGTATATAAAACTTGTGCTTTCATATGGTATGTATAATTTATGAGCTGATATTTGAGGGTAAATATTGAAGGATGCTTTTTCTAACATGGTGCTAAGTGGTTTGATGAGGTAAGTGGTGAATATGATTTTTTCATGATTTGTGAAGGTTTCTGAGTTCTTATACATCATGTCTAATTGTGTTACATGTTTTTTAAATGTGGAAGTGATTTTTGAGGTGATGGATTATGTAGAGTTCATGGTTAGTTCTTGAGTCCAAGTAAACATAAAAATCAGATTGTAGACATTGGATTGGTTGAAGGCCTTCCACTTGGAGTTGGAAGGAAAAATAATATGTTATGGAAAGGTGATTCAGATATATTTATAGTTATGTATTTATTTTGTATTTTTTATTTGATTTTATGGTTCTTTCAGGTCATTTTATGAAGAATAAGGTAGTTACATTTTCAAGACAAGTTTTCTCAGGATAGAAGATTGAGTTGTTTGTGGCATCAAATGGATTGATTGGTGTTTATTATCACATGGACAGTGAATAGGTATGGATTTTTTTTATTATTTAAGGAATTTTGAGATCTTGAAAATATCAGAAAGGGTTCAAAATAGTTGAGTTTGCAAAACTATTTTTTGGGCAGCTTGTTTTGATGAAGATAAACCTTGTTGTGGTTTGAAGCAGTGGGTGTGTCATGAGGTTTATCATGCATAGAATTTTTATAAAGATTTTGGTAATTCCATATAGTGGTCACATTCCATATTTTAGGTTTTTTGGAGCGTGCTTGATGTCTAGAGGTAAAATCATGTTTTTGGAAACATTTGTTTTGTGAAGGATATGAGCCAGTGGGCCCATAAAATGACATAAATTGATTTGTTAATGTAAATGTGAGACTATGCATGATGATGTTATGTTATACTACTCATGTTTGGTGAATTATAAACCTTTACTAAACATTTTTTTGGTATGAGTGGATGTTTTTCATCCCAGTGATGGTTTTTTGAGGATTTTTGGTGCATGAATGAAGGTTTTGGGCATAATGGACCTATATGAGTCATATGTGACCATTGTAATGAGTTTATTGGAATATTTTAAATTTTTTATGGGTTAAATTATTCATGAGGGACCGACCTCTCTCATAATTGGATGAAGAAAAACATATAAAGATAGTGTTTGAGCTCATTTTGTGAGCTAGTTGTGAATGGGTGAAAAGTACAACCCATAGGGGAGTGTACAATATGTATGGATGCATAAATTGAAGGATGAGGATGTTTTTTACAGGTTGAATATTTATGGAGAGGATTTGTAAAAGTGTTTGAAGACAAATTTTTCCATGAAATACCTAGAGAGAGTGAGTTGAAGAAGGTGTTTTTGAGCAAGGGTTTGAAGGAATTTGGAGCTGAAATTTGGGATCACTATTAGTTGTGGTATCAAAATATTTTCAGTGGTCATACTTCATCAAAATATCTTATTCATATTCATATTCATATGAGTCTCTTGTTGTGAGCAATATCAATAAGGGTTTATGGGTTGGTGCTATATTTTTGGTACAGAGTTTACATAAGAAAAAATCACAGGGTAATTATAATATTTCTCTGTATATAATCGAATTACATTTTGTTATTATATAGCCATAGATATAGGAAAATAACTTCCTATAAAATAGGAAGTGATAATAAAAAATAACTTGGTATAGAAACATGGGCACAACAATATAACCAAGAATCTAAGTACGTAATATTGTTCATAACAATATTACTATTAACTAACCACCCAAACTATACTGAAAACATTAATTTCCTAACATTCCCCCCTTAATGTTTACATGGTAGAAAAAGAACTTTCACACTTCCTCTGTAGCCTGTCACCCATGCTTTTTCATGTTCTTGGTACAACACTTGAACTTAAGGTAGAAGAAGGAACACATCAACTTCTTATCAACCATGTGTTTTTGAGAACACATCTGAGCAATGAGGATGGGAACATGCTCAGGAATCATCTGTTTATCAACCAATTAATCTAGGGAACACATCTAACCTAGTAGTGTGAGAACTCAAGCAGGAACACATTTGACCAACCTTCAATGGTTTTCCAGAGGCTAACCACAAACCTAGGTATGAACAAGAACACATCTGACTGTTCAACCTCATCAAGACTCATGATGTTGTATTTCTCATTGCTATCTATTCTTCACTATGTTATTACTTTGGGAAATTATGTAGGAATACTCACATATACATGTGAACATGAATGAACCTTTGTTCTTATTCTTCACACCATACTTACAAGCTGAAAACTAAAATCCACACCAAAATATAATGTTGAAATCAAACACACTGCACACACTTTCCACCAAAATCAGTGAAGCGACCTCGTCGTTGGTGACTTGATGAGATGTCCTTGATTAACCTCCATGCTCTTATGCCTCCGTCCTCCATTATCACACTGCTCACTCAGCAAATTAGACGTCGAATCTCACCAGTTTCCACATTGGGTTTATTGTGTCTATCCCCCACAATGTGAAACACATTATTTTCTGGACGTTGAGTAACACCGAAAATGCATATGTGAGGAAAATTTTGTTTATTTTTACAACTTTTGACAATTAAAAAAATTGTGACACTAAAGGACCTTAATGACATGACATTTTATAAAACTAAAAATACTATGACATAAAAAATGAATCACAAATAACCACTCTGACAGACTCAAATTGGATGACACTAATTTTGATATAGACTCAACACGGATAATGAACAATAGACCACTTTTTTTCTTTTCTTTTTTTGATAAAATGATAACGATTATAACAAAGACTCTTGACAATTTTGATAATCAAATTTTACAATGACAACACACCAAGAGTTACTAAAAGGGTTTAATGACACAAAAGCATGACTATTGAATTTTAATTTTGAAGACTAAAATAATTTCCAATTAAAAGTTGGAGTTACACTCAAATCTTGTTATAACATTAAAGTGACATATACTACACAAATTAATGAGGGACTTTAAGACAACGAACAAATAAGACTATTATTAAAAACCATCGACTATCTAACATCTACCACTGAGTGAAACGAGGAATTTATACATTATACTAAAACAATCACATGACACTTAGACTCAAAAGACTTTGTAGAGACAAAAAAATATGGATATTGGAAACTATAAATTGTATATACTCACAATGAAACAAAGTTAAATACTTTGTAACTCACATGACTAACTATTGTACGATGCAGAGCTGGGAAAATATTATTGGATGTAGAATCCTTTCAGGAATAGTGTGCATGTATCTATTGTGCAATCCAACCAGATACACAAGACACAAGTCAGAAGGGTGAGGATAAATAATATCATTGTGCAAATCATGAACAACATAAAAAAGTGGAAGTTGAATGGATGTTCCAAACAATCAATAAATGATACAACCAAATATTCCAAATGCCTTTTCATACTTTTCAACACATACCATGGCAAGGTGTATGCCTTCCAGTACTACAAGATGAGCATAATGCACGCTGAACTTGATCTAATACAAAAAATTGACAAAGGAATGCACATAATGCACAAATCAATACTACTTCACTACTAGAACAGGCATATGGACATTTGATGCACATATCAATAAGATGGTGGATTTTTATTCGTAAAGCCTGAGATTTTTGTTCATGTGGTGTTGTCGGTTGTGGCGTTGATGGATACCAATGTTGAGAATTGCTATCATCTAAATGCTTCAGACTTTTGAAAAATATTCCTATCGAGTGGGTTTTGCATGTAGTTTGTTCTTATGAAACTATAATGCCATTGAAGTCAAAACTATAATGCCAAATCAGAGCACGTGGAAGACCACTATGGTCAGATGTCAAATGCAAATAGTGTTGTGTTGGAGATGAGATTACAACTCCTTACACAATACCTTAATCACTCTAAAAAATTTCTTAAACTTTGCTAAATTTATCTCAAAGGGCTATATGGATTAGATTTCCGTAAACGACCTTCATCTTGGACTAATTTCACTCTGATACCAAATATAATTTTGGTATAGAGTTTACACAAGAAAAAATCACAGGGTAATTATAGTATTTCTCTATATATAATCAAATTACATTTGGCTATTATATAGCCATAGATATAGGTAAAAAACTTCCTATAAAATAGGAAGTGAGAATAACAAATAACCTAGAATAGAAACATAGGTGCAACACTATAGCAAAGAATCTAAGTACGTAATATTGCTTATAACAATATTACTATTAACTAACCACCCAAACTCTAATGAAAACATTAATTTCCTAACAGGTGCTCCTTGTGGGGTTGGTGCCTCACTAAATAAATATCTTGTGATGTGTAATATTCACTTGAGTCTTTTTTGTGCATAATATCAACAAAGTTTTCAGTGGGTTTTCTTACCCTTGAGGGTTTCCCATTTACATCTTGTGTCTATGTGTTCTCTCTCATGTTTCATGTGAATGTGAATACATGATGCACACCTAATAAGTTAATGTGGAATGTATATGATTAAATAGATTTTTGATGGATGTTTTATTAATTGTAAATGAAGGATTGAATTTGTAGGACTGATTTATCCCCCAGTCCATTGTGCTTCCAACAGAAGCCCCTTTTATCTTCATCGATTTCAACCATGTTAAATTCACCAAAAATGACCCAAAGAGCCTCTGAAAAGGAATCAATAAGCCAACGCCAAAAAATATCCCACTCTCCCAAATCATTCTAAGTGTAGATGTTGGCTAACCCAAAAATATGCCCGTCAAAATAAAAAAGGGACAACGTTACTTGATGCATGGGGTCTAAGCCCCATGTAATCACATGTGTAGTAATGTTATGAGAAATGAAGATCATGAATCCACCACATCCAGGATCATGATTAGAGGTATGAAAAATGACATGGGGCCATATAGTACGAGATATAGAGATCAACAAAAATCTAGTCATCTTGACTTCTTACAAACACAAAGTTTTCATGTGATGAAAATGAAGACAATTGTCCCTGAGCCGATATCATCAAGTCAATTCTGTAAGACCACATATATTCCAAGAGTACAAAATAATTGAGAAGGGTTTAATTACATGTTCCCTTCATCATCCATATCAGAAATGATAGAAAACTGGTTATGAGAAGAAGAAACCCGAGTAAGAACTAGAGGGAGCCATGGATGGAAGTCGAGGAAGTGTAACATGGGCAACAACTGAAGCGACCAAAGGTGTGCGGGAAGGCAGAGGTTTAGATTTAACATGATCAACTTGTTTGATAGGATTTGTGGATGTTGAATCATCGTTGTTAGCAACTGGATGATATGTGGAGGTCGAGGGTTTTGAGGGACCCCGCAAAGCACCCTTTTTGTTACTGATGGTGGTCTAACCATCAAAAGTGGGAGTGGCCTTAGGGTTTGTCAGAGGTTTATCAATGGGATTAGGATGAGATTTGGCCATAAGAGGACATTCATGAATCATGTGCCCAAACGATTGAAAATGGAAACAAGTATGAGGTAAGTTGATGTAAAGCACCCTTTGGGAGAAACAGGTGTCCCCAATCTGAATATCAATGATTTCTTTTAATTCTTTTGACAAATTGATTTCAGAAAAAATATGGCATTGAAGATGAGCATGAAAAAAATTGGGTTGCTTATTGCATATGAGCCTCCCCAAGGGTTTACTAAGTCCCCAATAAAACCCCAAAGTGGTAAAGGGAGTCTTGAAAATTCAATCCAAACAGAGAGTTTGAGCTTGGATTTCACATGAAATTGAAAGTTCTGGGTCTAGTGTGAAAAAATAACCAAGGAGTTGTGGATGAACCAAGGACCATGGTTACAATGGCCATACAGTGTTCTAGATTAGCAAAATGAAATAGAAAAAAAAACCTTTGTGAGGTTTTAAACTCTGTCGAGTTTAACCCCATGACTTTGTAAGTGGTTGTGTACCCAATGTTTCAAAAGGCTTTCAGGGGGACTTGGCCAACAAAATACCCAACCAAGGTATAGTTTTCAAACCAATTGTATAGATTATCAAAAGAGGGAAAATCAAGAACATTAGGTAAAGTAGTATCAGACTCATTAGTTCGTAAAAAACCTTCGGGATGAAACTTCGATGCTTTCTTGGGTGCCGTTATTTCTAGTCACTTTGTCGACGAGCCCTGCATCTGTAGGTGAGGGAGTTGAATTGGAGGCCATTAAAGGGGGCTTGCCACCACCCAAAGGATGGAGTAAAAGACCCACATAACAAAATTAATGAGAAAAATCTTTCCGAAAACCTAAAGGGAGAACAATGTGACAACAATATGGATGACGAGGAGCATGAACGAATAGTTAAGACCTAAACCAGGGTAGTAGAGCTCCGTTTTCCTCTTCTCACACCCAACTATGAATGTTTAATTTTTAAATAGTAAGAGAATATTCAAATCTATAGTTTAAACAAAAAAGAAGGAAAGATTGTATTTTTTTTATTATAATAATAATTTCCTTTTTAAGTGAAGTTTCTTGATAATATCTTATTTATGTTTATTTTGTATAATTTATTTCTTTCAATATTTAAGAAACACAAACATGTTGGAGAGAAAACAATTATGCAATGAGAGAAAAAGTGTTATAAATACCACAAAGGAAGTTCATAAATATGGAATGTTAGAGACAAGGGTTGAGCACTCTATATTAGAGAAGAAAGGTGTTGTTAGTGTGAAGGTTCTTGGAGGATTTACCCCTCCACAAGGGATTCTTAATGAAAACTTATGTCCTATCGCATATATTTGCAGGATACTAAATAAAACTCCTATTTCCAAATCTAAATTTGATTCTTCTATTATTAACACTCACTCCTAATACAAATTTAAAATTATAAATTACTCTTTATTTTATCATGTATGCAACCTATCCATTTTACCCTTAACATTTTTATACCTCTTTTTTATTTTTACCTCTTTAATGTTGTATTCAATGTATAACATTTCATAAAATTTAATTATATTTTCACTTAAAACCTTAATGAAATTCATATTCAACTCAAAAAGTACAAACACTCATTATGTGTAATTTGATGTCTCTTTTCCTTTCTTTTCTATTTACATTTTTCCACCATTTGTCACATTAATCAAACATTGTACAATAATATCAAGGGTCGTATGTGGTTGAATTATTGTTATCTAAAGTTATTAATATTCATGACATCCATTCTCCCTAAAAATTTGAATTCAATGACAAAAGGCATACCTTAATTATGATATTATTAAGGATGTCCCACCTATTGAGAGTTATGTAGTGTCATTACTCTAGAAATACAGGTCACTTCTCTTAAAATATGCCACTACTTTGAACAAACACAAAATAAAATGATATGAATTTAGAGCTTCTTCGTCTTCCGTACAATTAATCCTCATCCCTCCTCCTTATCACTCCACATACCCTACCCCAATATAGTTTTAAAAATATTTATAATTTAACCCCTTATATCTGTTAAAAGTTAATATATGACAATATATTGAGTCTATTTTGACTAATATTTAATACTCCTATATAAAACCACATGATAGTTAATTTTGTATTGTGAATTCTTCGTCTACCCTTAAAATTTTTTTGCATGAGCACCATTATATTGACACTAAGTTTTATGCACTCGTTTCCATTTTTTTTGGAGTGACATAAGGGTTGTCTATCGAAACCCACTTGTGAAATACTAAGCACATTTGCAATGCATTTACCAATTTACTATAACATGGAATACACCACAAAAATAAAATCCATAAAGGCTTTCAAAAATGTGAAAGTTTTACAAATCTCTTTATGTCATTGTTGTTGAAGGTCTAAGCTACTTGCTTGATAATGCTGCCAATGTTGGTTTGGTTGAAGGCATTCAAATACCCTCCTCTCCTAAGCAGTTGATTAATGGTCACTTTGCAGATGACTCTTTTCTCACTCTGGCTGAAACAGAGGCCTCTGTCACTAATTCCATGATATTTTTTGTCTTGCTTCTAGTTCTGCTATCTAATGGAAGAAAACCCAATGTTACAGACAGGCGATGGGTCCCAAACCTCCTTGGCTAGAGGGATTCCAATGGATTTGGATTGAACCTGGTGTTCATCTCAAGTTTTTAGGCATTCCTTTTGCCTTTATAGCATCCCCTGCTGACCTTTGGAACTATGTGATTCAGTGAGTTGAGCAAAAAATATCTTTTTGGATTACCAAGCATCTGTCTCTTGCTGGAAAATTCCAAGTCTGCTCCAAGGTTCTGGCTATCACTCATGTCTATTACTCATCCTGTTGGGAACCCTCTAAAGCCGCTTACCACAGGCTGGAGAAAATTCTGCGTGATTTCCTGTGGGCCAACTCTGAAGGGAACCATAGTTTTCACAGAGTTTCTTGGGACATATGTTGTACGCCCAAGGACATTGGTGATCTTGGCCTAATCAACATTCATATGCAGGGGTTTTCTCTTACTGCCAAATGGATTATTTGTAGCCTTGAAGGTGAGGAATCTTGGAAAATTCTTCCCAGAAATTGTATATCTCAAGGGTCTCCACTTAATCAAAAGGCATGACAGGGTTTGAACTACTACTCCTTACTCCTATGCCCTACTTCTGTTAAAATAGGTGGCTCTTTTATGGCAAAAAGCATATAGAAAGCTTGGGAACTTCTCAAACCCCATCTGCTCTGGCAGGGTGATAATTTCTAGAATGGACTCTCTCTTAACTCTCTTAGTTTGTGGTGGAATCCGGTGTTTTAATTTCATGACAAACCCCTTGCTCTTTCCTTGCAACTCAAGGGTTTGTGTCTTTTCAAAAAAGGGATTCAGTATATTCAGGATCTTTTTTGTCCTATCACTAGGGATTGCCTTCCATGGGATAACCTAAAAGCTAATTTTTCTCTAAATGAAAATGAAAAACAAGCCATCTCTATCATTCAATATCTCATACTTGGCGATTGTTTGCATAAAATTGGTGTTACTATGCAGCACCCATGGTGGTTTGATTGGCGTTGTCCCTCTGCCACCCCCTTTAGAAATTATAAACCTTGGTTAGGCTACAAGCTTCTCACCCAGAAGTAACTTCCTCTCAATAATTTAAATGCTCAATGGATCCTGCATTCCACTCATTTTGGGTGGAAGCACTGCTTCACTGTTGTTTGGGCCATTCATATAGAGCCCAAAGTTGCACACTTTCTTTGGAGCATTCTTCATCAAGGGCTTCCTGTGGGCAAGTGCCTTGTTCTTTTGGGAGCTTCCTGCCGCGTTGCCCTTTCTGCAACCACATTGAGACTCTTCTTCATCTCTTTAGGTTCTTCCATGACATGCTCAGTCTTCTTGGCGCTGGATTCATACCCTTTTCCCACCTTCTTTACGTGGAAAATGGTTCTTCTGGGGGATCTGGCCTTTATTCCTACAAAATTTTACAACATTTGGCATTCTTTTAGAGTGGCTATTTTATATCACATTTGGAAATCTAGAAATACTGCTATTTTTAATAAGGAGACAGTGGATAGAATTTTTGCTATTTCTAACAAGCTTGCTGTCATCTCCAATTTTTTGCTTCAAATCCAAGTTCAGGTGGAGAAAGTCTGATTAAAAGTTAAGCACTTGCAAACTCTTCTGGACCATTAGGGGAGTGCCCCTTGTGCTGTTAGTCGCGTTCCGCTAGATTCCCCTCACCGTCACTCCCGCTCGCAAGGTCGCCGCTCGCTTTCCCATGGGTGATGTAATTTCGACTGGGGTCTGGCTCGTGGGTAGTGTAGCACCTCTCCTCACTGGCGGGTCTCTCCACCTTCGGCTTGGACTCCGCCCGCTACCGGGGTTTTTGGTCGGCTGGGCTCTGGCACTGGTGGTTTTGGGAGGCAGGCGCTTAACCAATCAAAGTTTCCACGACTCTCTTTGGATATCTCACCCTCCCGGTGGGGAAACAAAGAGAAGAAGTAGCAGACAGATGGCTAGGAGCAGCCTGATGACACCCCTTACACTACTCTTGGTGGTTGGGGTGACCGTCCAAAGAGCCCACCACTACTGCCACCTTCTTCCATGTTTGTTGCTGCTACCTAGCTCCATGTTGAAAGGTATGATAAGAATATTGTTCCAAGCTGCGATCTCAGATGATAATAGCAAACCACATTAAAATTGCAAAACAAAAGAGCTAAAATACCATATATGGAAATCCATCATAATCCATAATGCTCAATATATTACAATAGAATGACTTGAATTACTCAATAAGAAAGATGTACATATAGGAGGAGGGAAGTGCAACTACCTAAATCAGTGGTGACGAACTCCCACTAACTGATACTGGTAGTTAAGTTAACTCCAAAAGACTAGTAAGCTAACTCTGCATAACTGAGAAGCTAACTCAGCACAACTAGTAATCTAACTCCACACAACTAGTACACCTACGCAAGCTAACCCAACAAGTGTAGGGCTAACAAAAGTGTAAGAATTATCCTGATAAATAAATAAAAGGATAAATAATAACTTACACTAACACCCACCCGTAAGCATAGCTTAAGTGGGTGAAAAAGGTGGGTCCCGGCAACAAGGCCTGATGAGGTACTAATGAATAAAAATGAGAAAATTAGACACCGCACAGTACCCAAAACTAGTAATAACAAAGTACAGAGGGAAAAATCCTGTTGTAAGATATCCTCAGAAATTTGGCTCCAAAAACTCGTACAATGCTGAAGAAGTGTGGTGTGCACTGTGGTCTGAATCCACTACTCGATCATAGAACTCAAAAACAACTGACACTGGGCTTCACCAGAATAGCTCCATGCAAGGAGACTGTCAATCGAGTGATGTCAAAAGTGAAAAAAAAACACCAAACATAATTTGATCAACTGCCACAAATAGGTGTGCCATGATCCAAGAACAACCAAGGTAACAAGGTGGACACGAGATCCAAATAAATAGGAGTGCCGTGATCCAAGAAAAGCCAAGGTAACAAGGCAAGGACACAAAACCTGAAGAAGCAATATCAACACCACACCCTCCCATACTGTAGAATGGGTAGAGTGACACCATGGATCTGTATGAATTGTCAACATCAACTACTCAAACACTGACAAACTAACACTGGGCTCCACCAGAATAGCTCCCCCATAAGAGAGACTGTTAACATGCCAAAAAAATGTCAAAAATACAGATCCAAAATATCTCAACAAACAAGAGAGATATAAATGTAAATGTATACACCCATAGATACAAAAATGCAATACCCAAAAGTTTAGGACATAGGGCTCAACCGAAATTGCATCCACAAGTGATCACAACACCCTCCCGAATTTGGCACTTTATAATTGAGTGCATGTAAATATTACAATGAGTAACAGTACCTTTTACATTTGAAATATGTGTATAAAAATTTCACCAATGCATAGACCTTGAAAAAATACACAATTTCAAAAAAACGATCACCTTAATCTAAGCTACGGATCAAAAGTTATGAGATCTACAAGGTTTTGCTATTAAAATAATATTTTAATGTTGATCTTTTAAAAAGGTACATGTGACACCCAAATGTCCAAAGGGTAAAAGAGTGCATCCACACGATATATGCTTGCGACCAAAGGATAAAAGTCTGCGCCCAAAACCTAAAATGTCCAGAGGGTAAATCATTGCGTCCAGAGGGTACACGCCAATATCCAATGGATAAAAGAATGCATCCAGAAGGTACACACTTATATCCAATGGATAAAAGAATGCACCCAAAGGGTACCGATCTATGTGCAGTGGATAAAAGACTACATCAAAAAAAGAAATACCCATAGGGTAAAAGAATGCATCCAGAAGGTACACGCTTATATCCAATGGATAAAAGAATGCACTCAGAGGGTACAGATCTACGTCCAATGGATAAAACACTGCATCCAAAACCAAAATACCTAGAGGGTAAAAGAATGCATCTGGAAGGTACATGTTTATATCCAATGGATAAAAAAATGCACCCATAGGGTACATATCTGCATCCAGTGGATAAAAGACTACATCCAAAACTGAAATACCCAGAGGGTAAAAGAATGCATCCGAAAAGTACACACTTATATCCAATGGATAAAAGAATACACCCAGAGGGTACAAATCTGTGTCTAGTGGATAAAAGACTGCATCCAAAACTGAAATACCCAGAGGGTAAAAGAATGCTCCAGAAGGTACACACTTATATCCAATGGATAAAAGAATGCACCCAAATTTAAATGTCTAAAAACATGGTCGAGTTTATAGTCGATTCTAGGGTTTTGGCACCTTCCAAATCCAATTCTGCACTACGTTTTGCATAAAAATACATGCTGCAAAAAATTGCTAACTAATTCCATATACATGAAAAAAATAAACCCTTACTTGCAAAGAAAAACTTACTGGATGTCTACATCATCTATGACTCTGATACCAAGAAAGGAACGGTAAGAAGATTGTTCCAAGCTGTGATCTCATATGATAATATCACACCACATTAGATTTGCAAAACAAAAGAGCTAAAATACCATATATAGAAATCACTCATAATCCATAATGCTCAATACATTACAATAGAATGACTTGAATTACTCAATAAGAAAGATGTACATATAGGAGAAGGGAAGTGCAACTACTACCTAAATCAGTGGTGAAGAACTCCCACTAACTGATACTGGTAGTTAAGTTAACTTCAAAAGACTAGTAAGCTAACTCCACATAACTGAGAAGCTAACTCAACACAACTAGTAATCTAACTCCACACAACTAGTACACCTAAGTAAGCTAACCCAACAAGTGTCGGGCTAACACAAGTGTAAGAATTATCCTGATAAATAAATAAAATGATAAATAATAACCTACACTAACACATGTTTGGAGTTTTCTTTGGTTCTCTGCATTTCTGTTTTAAACTTTTTTGATTGAAAATGCTTCTGTTGATATGACACTTTGCTACTCGTAGCCTTTTTATGGCTACTTTGATCCTGCTTATGGGGCGTGATCTTTTCCACCCGATTTTGTATGATTAGCATTGTACTTCATTTTTAATATATGGTTATGTTTTTCAATAAAAAAAAATGTGAAAGTTTTAATAACGATGGAAATGTTACAACGAACTTATTACGTCGAAAGGTGTTCCCCAGGTGGATCGAGGCTAGTTGATTCTGACAGATTTCATTACGTGGATGGATGAGATCAAAATTTCAAGGATGCGTTGAAATCCAATGACTATCAAATTCATTATGTGCCCCATTTTCTCTTTTTCTACATTTTTTACTAGATGAGGTGAAGGGTTAATATTTCCAAGTCTGTCATGGTAGGTATTTCCATTAGTGACATTAAAAGAGGGGCAATACATGGAAGATCCACCCCACAATATTTTTTGGTTGTATCTAAGAAATGAATCAACAAATAATTTGTGTAACAGGCGCTGGAGGATTCATCGGTTCCTACCTTGTCAATTTTCTCCTTAGCAGAGGCTACAACGTCAAAGGAGCAGTACATAATCCCGATCAGTTTTGTTTAATCTCTGCTTTTCATTCATTTTTCATCTACTCATTATGCGATTTCACTATTATTCAGAGGACGGAAAGTACGAGCATCTGAGAGCGTTGTAAGGAGATGTTCGCCTTATCAAAGATGATATTCTCGATTATGATAGTTTGGTAATTGTGATAAGAGGTTGCAGTGGTTTCTTCCACATGGCCTGCATAATATATGAGGACCTTGTAAATTCCAAATCACCCATTCGTTACATGCATTGTTCTTGTATGAATCTCTATATTTAACAGACAGAGACATCATGCCCGCAGGAACAAGTGATGGATCCCTCCATCAAAGGAATGACCAATGTTTTGGATGCCTGCACAGAATGTGGAGTAAAGTGCATGGTTTTGACCTCTTCTATCGATGCGGTTTACATGGATCCAAACAGAGATCCCTGCCTTGTCGTCCATGAAGACTGTTGGAGTGATTTGTATTATTACATTCGATAGGAAGTATGATTTTACCCTGAAAATACTATGCCTAAATAAATATTCTTACGATTTTTTCACGGATTTTGTTAATTTGAATTGGTTGCCTAGAATTGGTACTGTTATGTGAAAACCATGGCAGAGAAAGTCGCGTGGAAGCGAGCGGATGAGAGGAATTTGGATATGGTGGTGGTGAATCCTTGTTTGCTGTTAGTTCCTCTGTTGCACCCCTCCATCAACACCATCACCTCAAGTATATCACGAAATACTTGACAGATAGGTAAATGGTCATCTACCTCCCTTGATAATCTTCCTGAAATGGATTATTTGTTAAATATGTTTGAAATTAAAGAGCATGATCTGTAAAGACGTACTCAAACCTCACTCAAGTGTATGTGGATTTAAGAGATGTGGTGGAAGCTCACATTTTAGTCTATGAAATGCCTTCTGCTTGCGGCTGATATCTTTGTGTAGAAAGCAACATTCACTAAGCCGAGATTGGGCAACTGATCTCACAAATTCTTCCCCACTACCCAATTCCTGCAAAGTTCGTAAGCTTCACCAATACCCTTTTTTGTTAAAAAAGGGTTATGCAGAAATTTGTTTTAAATATTTCATGATTTCTCTCTCTATCTCTCTCTGTAAGTGTAGATGAAAAAAAATCCAAAAAAAAAGCCATATGGATTTTCAACAAAGAAGCTTAGAGATCTCAGCGTTTCCTTCATGTCGATAAAAAAGTGTCTGGCGGACACAGTATCTAGCTTACAGGAAAAGGGCTTACACTTCACTTACTACCCAGTTTGATTTTTACGGTGGCCCCAACCCGTCAAATAAAGTTTAGCATGTTGTTGTCACTTGTTGAACCGATTATCAAAAATTTTAGTTATAATGTTACAGGTCGTCTACTAGAATGGTTTCAGAAAAACAAGAACCAGGTAACAATGATATTTTGATTTTTCCAAGTCTTGAATCTGTTTGTGATAAATCCTGATTTATTCATAAGCGTATAAGTTGTTAGTTACATGGATATGCGTGCTTCAGCAGTGTTGTGTCGGTATTTCTATTTCTGGCTCATGAGAAAACACCCAATTGTAGAGGATAACAATATGTGGCATATGTATATATGGGATTCTCTGCTTGTCAGTGGGAAACTATGTCAACTGTCTTTCTTTAATTTGTTCCTACATGACTTGACATAAGATGACCATATATATAAAACTGGCTTGAAATTTGAACACATAATATGAATTATGAAAACTACCCTTATAGTATGAGATGAATTGTGAAAATTATGCTTACATCAAACCTGAAAATATATTTGTTTTAATCTTGTTCATTTGTTTCATAAATAGTATGACAAGGGTAAACGATCTCTTAGGATTGAGGAATTAGAACCCGAGTGTGTGGCATTATAGTAAACATTGGCAGAGAGTGCCTATAACAACAAACATAATGAGAACGCTGAGGAAAACCACTCACAAAAGTTGCCCTATTTTGTATGTTTGCAACGCAGATCTGATATCAAAATATTAAAAAATAGAAGTAGATATTTAGTTCCGGGATGTTATTTTACTTTGAATGTTTTCCAACCAATGAAAATTGTTTTTCAGTAAGATGTGATTGTTTACAAGTAAAACAATTTTTTGAACCAAACATCTCTCTCACATAATACACCAAAGGTGTGTTTTTTAGTTAAATTATATATGGTCCGCACCTAGCTTGCTCTGACATCTGTGTGTCAATGAAAATCATCATCCAACGGTCTCAATTACAAATAAAACTTGACTGCACAATCGACTTTTTTTGGGTGGATACCCCTCAACCAACTCGGATGTCAAAAAGAACCCTCACCCTCAACCAATGTCAGACGCCAAAACTGAACACTTCGCATACAAAAAAATGCCACTAGGATGAATCCTGTTGAATTCATGTGCCGGAGGAAGAAAGCAAGGAAATCGTGTATCGTTGATGTTTTAGGATTTTTTGGCACTTCTAGGCATCCCCTTTTTGTGTTCCTATATTTCCTTATGCCCCCATAATTCACACTAACACATAGAGATGTTATGTCATCTCTCATCATTCTTGAAACCACGTATTGTGCAGTTCTATTTCATATATTATCCACGGTGCTCATATTTATGGGGTCATCGCTTTATTTCTTTAGTGTGAGTCGTCATCTCTCCTCATCTTGAAATTGCATATTGGGTGGCCCTGTTTTGTCTATTATCCACAGTGCTCAAATTTATGGGGTCATCCCTTTCTTTTTTTAGTGTCTGATACTTAACAAATTTACCTTTTATATCTTGGTCAAACGAGCCGGATTCATCTCTTATAGGATTGGTAGCTAAATCATCGGATATAGATGCGATATAAGAGCTTCAATTTTAATAGTTTGACTGGGAGTCCATAGAATTGCTGACAGATATGCCATGCATTCCTTTAATCCTTCCTCAAACAGTATTTCATGCGAAGCAATAGGTAGAATTTGTAAGGACTCCTCTACACTTAAGAATAGGATCCGAGTTCAAGCATAAGAAGAATATAAGAGGTGAATACATTTAATGAAATTGTCACCCACAACACTATTGGATAGATATTTTGTTTTGATGTCCTTATTTGATGTCATTGAGGACTAATACTTAGAAAAGCTAGCTTCAAATTATGTAGAATATTTTATCAAGACTTGGGAATGCAATAGAATATGATTTCCCTTTTATTCATCTCCATCATATGAAATTATATGTAATTATATTGAATGTGTACTCCAAATAATATAAAGGGAAGGGAAATCGCTTGGTTTTGACACAGGTCATGCAGGCCGTATCGTCGCATCCAAAAATTCATTCAAGCGGAATTGATAATATTAAAATTAAAGAACAGAACCTTCACGATCCTCTACATATTCCTCCAATACTCCCCATACATAGTGAAAGTCATGTCTTGTCCTTTTTCGGTGAAGATGTCAAACACCACTTTGTGGGTATAAGATGTAAACTACACCCCTTGGGTGTGCAAAACCTCCTTGGCCAACTTTGTCAACAACACCACCTCCAAATTCCTCTGCCTCATCTTTACAAGTATATTTTGTCATTTTTATTGGCAAGGTTACAGAGATTGTGGTGATTCAAATTGTCCCAACTTGGAGTCAGTTGCTGAAAATGGGCACTATCAGGAGACCCAATGGTAACTTCACTTTCTTGGATCTTAGTTTGGATAAAAACATGTGTTGTTCAAAATAACTCTACTAGTTATTTTGACAACTTACATCCCCATTCTGGCACTGAAGTTCATTATTTTAGATTGTGCACACTTTGGTTGTCCTCTTGGTACAAATCCTTGGCTATTATTCCTCACGCACCCTTGCATGCCCCCTAATTTCCTTCTAGATTCCTTTACCATTTCCATTTCTCCTTGCACATAATAATGGTGAATCTACCTTCTTCCTCGAATTTTGTGCACCCTACATGTATACCTTTGAATTTCCTTCTAAAATTTCCTAAGTCCCTGACGCATTTTTCTACACCCCTTTCCTTTCTCGTAGCCACGTATCGTTCCTTTTATGTTCACGCCCTGCCCACATAATTTCCCCCTACAAGTATGCTTTTGTTTCTGATGTGCACGTTACTTCTTCGTGCATGTCTCATGCTTTCCCCTTCCATGTCTTTCTCTTCCACATGTGCCTTACGCATTCCTCTGTGCCAGTCACTGTGCCAAGTGGCAACCTATTAGACTTGAGTGTGTTACACACAAGCTATCAAAGCATGCCAACAAGGCACTGAATCCTTGTGAAAAAATACTGTGTGAAATTTGCCAGAAATAAAAAAATAGATGAATAGTTGGTTGATCCTTTAGCCAATATGTGTGTGTCATGTGTTATTTCATGTCCAGATCGCTCTGAAAACTTCAAAATGTCATAAAATTTTTTGCAAAGCTCAAATTAATGCACGGTTTGTATTTTTGGAAAGCTGTTGATGTGGGTTACACTTTAGATCATTAAAATTTAAATGTTGGTGGACTTGGTAGGTGAGAAGTAGGGAAATGTGTTTTCATCCATGAATGCAGAATCTCATCATCTCAACCACCATATTTTATTCAAATCTTGCATCCTTCCTTCCTCTAGAAGTTAAAAAAACACGGGGAGGTGGATCTGGCAACTTTTCAAATGAATTTGCAGGAATTCAATGCTTTTTGTTTGTGGTTGAAGATTCAAATCCAAGTTTCCTTCTTCTTTCTCTTACTCTTCTCCCATTCTTCTTCTATATATTACAGAGCTTTACTCTTTGTAAGGGTTGGATTATTTCAGTTAGAAAGGGTATTATCTACATATTGCCTTGCATTTTTGAGTTGCATACCTTTTGATTTGGTTCTCTACATGTGGATACATGCCTCTTATACCATTGTAATTGATTGTGCATCATTTGGAAGCAATAAAAGTTGTTTTGTGGATGTTCCTGACCTTGACTTTTTTTTACATCTTCTTTCCTTTCTTTTCATATTGGTGGGTTGTTGTACATTCTCACGTCGCTTGCAGGTTATATTTTCCATTGCGTTCCATGAAAATGGATGTTTAAGTGTGTTTTAGACTTTGGTATGCGTGTTTTCCCTCCCTGTGAAAATTTCCTTCATTTTCACTTGAAACTGATTGTGTTCATCCCCCTTTCTTTATGGTGTTATCACCTCCCTTATATTAGTTTTCCTTTTCTACACATCCTTCTAAATCTGGTCCCTTGGCATGATTAGTATAGGATTTGGTTTCAGCTTTAGGTCATATCAGTAAAAATAGGTAGAGTAACCAGCCTTCTCTAGAGGTCTGTCTCAAACACGTAAGGTCCTATAACTTGGAGATAGTCCCATTATTTCCTCAACAACCCAGTTCAACCTGATCTGGGATGAGTGCAAGTTTAAGCTTTAACAATTTTTGGCACGCTCGACATGACAAGTATTACAAGCTTAAATTTCATCATTGATAAGTTTTGGTGTGTGACTTAGTGATTTTCAGCCTTTGAAGGCTTATTCAAAAAATATGGCAACTCCCAAAACTTAGATCTATTGTTTTTAGCAGTCTAAACACCTTTTTCATGATAAGGATACATACCATTCAAAGCTTAGTATTTGAGGAGTCCTTTGAGTACCTCCAATTATCTCCAAGAAGAAGAGTCAGTAGAACACCCATGTGTGCATCTTCATCTCCTGCGCATTGCACATCTTCCACTCCACCTCTTGGTAGACCTCCTATGCAACCTACCATGGCAGCTCTGCCACCTCCAAGAAACTTTGCCAACTTCACTGGTGGAAGACCTCTCCTTCTGAATGCGTAACATGATATACCAGTAGTCTCCCTCAAAAGTATTTTATATATCACTTATGAGAATCAAGTTACCCCTATTGATAATATCCAAGATGTGGAAAAAATGTGTTCTATATACTAGGTCACACATGATGATGTAGCAGTTAGGTTATTAACGTCTTCACTCAAAGATAAAGTGCTCCAATGGTACAAAATCCTGATACCTGCATCTATTACTTTTAAGATAAGTCAAATCACTTGTCCCTGGTGGAGTAACTAAAAACAGTGAAAAGAGCACCCACTAATCAGATGAATGATTTTAATATAAGGATTCAGAAGACTTGGGACATAATCACTCAAGTGGTAAGGCATACATCCCAACATTCTTTCTTATATTATATAAGGGCTTTGAATAGTGATATCTTAGTCATGATTCAATCCATGGGGGGTAGGATCTTACTTGTTGCTTATAATATTGCAATAAGGGCGGAAAATAGTCTTATCCAAGTAGGAAAATTAGCTCCTAGACCACCTACGTCCTTGTTCCTAGAAATTCCTCAGGTGCCCCAGCATTCTGCTTCCCCTGTTCCTAAGAAGAGCATGCAACCCGCTACATCCACATCATATTCTCCTACACATCAGAAGGAAGATGAAGAAATGAAGGCCCTGATTAGGAACTTGTCCAATAAATTTATAGCATTAGAAAATTAGTAGGTGCAAGCCTTCAAAAATAGTTCTAATCGAGGGTATAATCAAAGCCATTATCCCTTTACAAACCAATATGAAAATAAGAGATATGGGAAAAACTAAAAAAATGATAGATGGCATGCTAATGCGCACTTTCCTTTGTAAACAGTTCCTCCTGCACATCCTCTTCTAGTGCCCAACGCAAGCCAAGCACTAGTTCCAATACATAATAATATGGCTCAAGAGTAAAAAAGGTACTTTCCTTACAATATGCCTCATAGTCAATATAAATGTGCCTATGCCATGTGTAGTGTCCCGTTTAAAGCTGAACCAAAATAAAAGAATAAAAATAAACAAATAAATAAAAATGAGGAAGTGTGTTTGGTGGAACGTGGGGACTAGAGTGTAGTCAGGATACATGTGTCCTAAAAAATTTCCGAATTGTTCTTCCCATGCATAAATTAATGAAATCATTTTTATTGATATCCAAAGCAATGACCAGGTTGGAACCCTCATTAACGTTGAAAAACCGTACAGAAATTGGATGGTGCCAGCAAGTGTACCCCCCCCCCCCAAATGTTAAATTAAAATATGGTTGCGTGTTGAATGGAGCATTTTGTGGAGATGATAATGACATTGAATGTGCCTTTTTCTTGCTAATCCGTTGATGTCCTTCCAAGACTTATCTCTTTCACTTTTCTGTCACTTGGAACCCAAATAATGTTGTAAAATTTAGCAGTTATTTTGGATAGTGCAGTGGGCATGAGGCATGGATATCCTCATGGCATGCTCACCATTTCCTATTGCAACACACAGAGCTCCGACCTGATCAGTCTACTCCTAGCCTATCCGCCAAAGCTGGGGGCCTTGTCAGGTGATGTATTTGGAAACGCTTTGGCAAACATGCCTACAAAACGTGGAAGCATGCACTTGGCATGTGAACTATTCAACTAAACGCATTGGAAAAATGTGGCCTCGTCAACTACAATGGTTGTACTGGTTATGCACATAATGGGTTTGTTAAAAGGCCCATAAACTTTCTTGCTCATGCTCTCGTCGGTGTAGGGTCTCCTGCCATTGCCACATCCTCCCAGCCTGTGTCAAAAGGGGACCTATAAAGTAGTTTGTGATCATCCAACAACTTTTAAAGAATAGAGGAATCTTAGAAGATTTTGTAGCTGAAAATTCTCTTTAGATAGGTGTGCATACGTGAGAACATTCTTGAGGCAGGGGTGAAATGTTGAACTTTGATTTTAGGATCTGCACAAAATGTTTATTTTGTTTTATAGTTGTTGGCTTGTGGTGATAGGCGTGTTTTGCTTGCTAGGTGCTTTGGGAAATGGTGGTTGTGTCTTCCTTACCAATGAAGTCATTTCCAAGAGGCATGGGAGAATATATATAAAAATAAGAGGCAAGTAAGCTATTTTTTAAGATACTTCAATCAGATGGACAACAATGGAAAATAGGAGACTGTGTGTGGAGCTTTAACAACAAGGTATGGACAGTAAGTCAAATCTTAATCCAAATATGAATCTCTCATATGGGGTGGTTACTAATGCTCGGTGTGGCATGTACGTAGAAGTGAATGCAAATGTTGTGGTATTTAATGATCTACAACATGAATGATTAAACTAACTTCAGAATAAATGAAACCCTTCTTTATAAACAACACAATTAGTCAAAAGTTTCATTTTATTGAAATAAATGTGTTTCTAAGCTCCATACAACTTTGCCAACATTCTCCTAGCTCGTGTTTAGTGTGGAGCCTTGAGCAGGCCCTATAAAATCATCAAAACATAATGGGAAACATATTCTATTGAAAAAAATTTCAAGTGATTGGGAGCATTTGTGTGTCGTAATGAAGGTCAGATCAACACTGGTGAACTGTTTGACAAAATTCCCAAGCGAGATACTTAATCGAATCCTATGGGTTTGACTGACTCTGTCCCTCCAGGCATGGTTCATCTCTTATAATTTCTGTTCTTTAGTTTTCTTTAGCAATGAAATGAAAATTTATAACCGAAGGTTTTTGTATACTATACTGTATAAAATAAACTTGTTTTAAAAATAGTAAAACCTTGTATCGTGACTTACAAGATCCAATATTGCTTGGTAGACAATAAACTTGAGCACTCACCTCATGATGATCTAGTAAACATCACAACCAAACTAGATTTCTACTTTACCCTCTTTAATTGAAAGGATGAAGTTGAGTTCCCTGTAAATGACTTGACTGCTCCCTTGTTTAATTAGATAAATTGCAATTTCTAGGGACTCACAAAGTAACCTTCGTAACTCTGGAAAAGGGAGGTTAAGATTCCTTTGCATACCTTGTTATGTGAGGTGTCACTTCAATCCTTGGATTGACCCCGAATGAACATTTGTGATCTTTTCGACACCCTTATAGGAGCCTTGTTACACTGTTTTGCAGTGATAGGAAGTTGTTAAATCTAGAAAGTTGGCTTTTGTTTTGAACCGCCATTTGAAACTTGGATAGAGAAATTATTATCCGTCTTCGCAAACCTTTAGTGTTTTTACTAGAAAATTACACGGGACTTTCATTTTAGGGAAAAACACTTTTCTAGATAGTTTGGAAATGGCATTTTGTAGGCCTCTGGTCGCAGTTTGACTAGGTCAAACTAGGCCAATTATGACCGGTGGCTCTAGAAAACATGTTGTTGTTTGATACCTATTTGTTAATTCTTAGTCCTGTCGACTTTGGTGAATTCTCCATAAATAGAGGAACTTGTAGGATGATTCTCATTTCACGTTTGTCCAGTGGATGTCAGTTTTGGAAGTGGTTTTTAGATCCCTCGAGCTAACTTTTATTCAATTGCAACTAGGTCAATTACGATCGATGGCCCCAGAAAACTAGCCGCCAAACGTAAACCGTTCATCAGTTCCAAAAAATTTCAGTTGCTATGAAATCTTGTAATATAATTGGACATGTAGAAATTTTAACCGTGGTGTGTTTTCTCATTAGAAGACAACGTTTGAAAGGAGTTTCTTAGCCTCTGAGCCTAATTTGAATGTTTTTGTAGCTAGCAGGAAAATGTAATAAAGAAATTTGTAGGCCCCCTGTCGGGTTGCCAAACCACCGTGGAAACTTTTGACACATGTAAATAATTGTTTGAAAACTCTATAGTGTAACTTGTTGTCTGAAATAGAACTTTTGACAAAATGGCATTTCTCTCTCTTCCTCTCTCTTTCTCTCTCCTTGGTTACGAAAAGAAGTGAAATGAATACATGTTCCTAAACCTTTTATTTCGAATGCAAATTGTGATTATTATCATATGTAATTTGGAAATTAAACAATGTTAATTATGATAGATTAGGGTGGATGCCATACTAGCGATTTATCGCTGATTTCAACCTCACATGGTTTTGCAGGATGCAAGAATGATGGCAAAAAGGTGATGTGTAATTCATTATTTAACATTGTAATTTATATAGTTCATTGTAAAATTAATATATGTATAATGTAGTTTCATGTTACAAAAAAGTTATATTAGAAATTGGCTAATTTGTATGAGATTCTAGTTTTTAGGGACATAGGAAATGTGTATTTAATCATAGTTTCAATTTGATTCATAGGATGTATGGTAAAAAGGTTTGATATATATATGGTAAATGAATTTTGAAGTTAATACATTGTAGTGCTCTTTCAGTGTTCAATAAACTATTAATTAATTACTGTGTTGTATTCTTACCTTGTAAATGTAATAAAGAGATTTAATCGAAACACTCAACCCTAAAATAAGATTTGTGCATAACATGTCTTCATGTGTGATTTTTTTTACCACATAAGAGATTGAAACCGTAGAATGAACTTAAACTTTACACTTGATGGAACCTCCTAGTTTAGGTAAATAAAATCCCTAGTAGGAGTTTACCATCATAGTCGTTATGTTTAGCGACCTTGTTGTGAATCCCATCTTTTAGGAATGACATGGTCCAACTTTTTCCAGAGTGTGGTTTCCTTCTAATTTTGGTAACCGTGAGGAGAATGTCCTCTCTTCAGTTTTAACACCATGTTGAGTGGTCAAGACCGCCTTGGAAGTCACCTTATGAGTCCTTATTCGAAGCAATGACTATTCAGTGTGACCTTACCATTTGTGGGGTAAGTAGAGCTAATACCCCTTTAGTATCCTTTTGGATTTCTAGGTCTTATGAGATAAGATCTAGAAATTAACTTCATCAGTGAATAAATTCCTTGTTAGATCTAGACAACATAATTGGAGATCGTGAAATAGTTGTTCTAGGTCTTAAACTCTCATTAATGAACTCTTTAGTCCCTCTTAGTTAAATGTGTTACCTTGGTTTCTATCAATATAACACATTGGTCTTTTCTTGAAGTTGGTTTAACATAAATATGTCCTCTCGCCTTAAACTCATATATAGTTGAGGGGTAGATCCTTAGGTGAAATTATAATTAATCTAAACCTCAATTGATTAGGAGGCTAACTTGGGGTTTTTGTGTAGCTTCAAGGCTTATAATCTTATACGTCTTCAAGATGTTAGAAAAATATTTCTATAACTCCTTTTACAAGACAATGCTAATAATGAAACCATAGTGCGAGGTAAGAGTACATCATATAATTTGAAAACGTGATTTGAGGTTAGGATTAAGGGCACTCTTGGAGTCCTTATAAATTAATTAAACATTTTCATGAGTTACAAATAATATGAATTGCTTTGGTATGATCAAACTTCGAGAATATATATATATATATATATATATATATATATATATATATATATATATATATATATATATATATATATATTATATATATATATATATAGAACTATAACAACTATGGTAGGGAAATAATTATACCGTGATCAAATAATTTTTATGGGAAAAAGGTATCTTGAATCTAAACTACCCTCCTTAAATCCTAATATTGTGTTCTGGACATCAAGTCAGATTCACTTGAGTTGCAAGGGTAAAAGGTAGACATTGATTAAATGTTTGAGAAACATATTCTTAACATAAGAACAAGATAATTAAGTACTTTATATGTAATTTGAAATTATTCCAAATAAGTATGTAAGCTATGGAAAATTTCCATAAAGGATAAAAAGCTAACTTAAAATGGTCAAACTGTAATTTTAATGTGGAATGAACTTAAGAATCTGTAGATGGAAAAATGAGAAAGTTTTCCTCGCACAATAATGTTCTTGGAATGTTGATTGTAAATAAGATGCAATTAAAGAAATGATGTGTTGTGGGTTTGCCAATCCTTTGAGTCCTTTTCTTGTGGTTGGGTCATTGCTATTATTCATTCATTGGGAAAAGTGTGGCATCAACATGTCTATGGTGTTTTCATGTGTCTATGTGAGTTGATGAATTATGTAAGTGTCATATGCATTGTTGAGTTTCTGTATTTGGAGCCCTTGTGGTGTTGTGTAGTGAGCATTGTAAGTCAAAAAAATTTATCCTGGTATTTTACTGTTATTTTTGCTTGTGGAAAATGTGGGCATTACACCATGTGTGCACATGCCTACATGATTCAGAATGCTTCTAACTATGAGCCTTCCATTGATGCATGCGAACCAGAAAATCAAGAGATGTCAGAAGTTACTCCTGAGGCCAACCTTATATTTTTTAGCATTAAGGACTTTTGTGCAATCAATCAAGCTACGAATAGACCAAACAATCCATGTTCCTAGGTTTCAAATAACACAAGGTACAAGAAGGGAATGCTTGAATCTAACATGTAACCTTCACTTCCTGTCACACAGACTAATCTTTAAAAGCAAAGAGATGTAACTCACCAACCTAACAACCATGGCATGCAAGTTCCTACATGCAAGCTTTTGTGAAATACTTCCACAAAAGCATCGTACACCCCTCCTTTGGTAGGTCAAGCCTCTGCACCTGAGAAATCAAGAAAAAAAAATTGTGCCCCAAATGCATAAGTTCGTGGGTTTTCCATTCAAAATTTTGGACCAAATGAAGAAGACAAATGTAAATTTCACAATGTGGGATGCCCAGACCATTCCAATTGAGTGCGACCTATTGCATGAATCTCTGGCATAAATTCTACGTGTTAATCCAGTTATCCAAAAGTCACATGTTGTTGTCAATATTTGTCAAGCAGAGGAGAAGAAAGTAAGGTTTTCAAAACCCCATCGTTATATATGTCCTTAATTGTAGGTAAACACCTTGTGCACAATTATATTATTGACTCAAGCGCTAGCACTTCTGTCATGCCAAAGAAAATTGTTGATGTCCTAGGCCTTGAGTATGCCCCTATGTCCAAAGGAGTCTTACAACTTGATGGTTCAACTGTCACCACTTTAAGAGTAATCAGGTATCTTGAGTTAACCCTCCATGCATATCCAATCCTCACTATAAATAAAGATGTTTCAATCATTGAACTACCTCCTTTTTTTCCCTTGTTTTTATCAAGAGATTTCATTGTCAAAGTGGGTGGTTACCTATCTTCTGATTGTTCTCATATGTTACTAAGAACAAGATATGGTAACTAGTTTACCATACAAGTTGAGCCTATACTTTCCTATCATGTTGATTCATATGACCCATCCCCTCTCCAAGCCAATTGCATAATCCAAGAAGACCAAGTACAATTCCTAGTTTCAAAAGAGAAAACTATTTCTCCTCCTTTACCTGATATTTCACTAGATGGATGGGCTAAGAGAAATCACAAGTTTTATCCATATGCTAGAGAGCTTGAAGCCTTTGAAACTATACTTGGTACTTATTATATCCTTGAAGAAGAAGTTGTACTGTCGTGTGCGCTCAAGAAGAATGAAGAAAATGATGGTCTATAGAATTTATACTTTGATGGATCCAGAAGAAGGAATGACACTGATGCAGGTTTGGTTCTCATTTCTACCAAGGATGACAAATTATTCTTTTTGCATAGGTTGTAGTTTACATGCTCCAATAATGTAGCAAGATATGAAGAATTGGTGCATGGTCTTCTTATTGCTGAGAAAAAATAAATTAAGGCACTACATATTTTGGAGACACATAATTGTTTATCCACTAGGTCACACACAAGTGCAAAATGAAGAATAAGATCCTTAGATCTTATAAAAATAGAGTGTGGGACCTCTTGGAGGGCTTTGTCACTTTGAATTTACAGGTGGTGCCAAGAAAGATGAACAAAGAATAAGATTATATGGACACGCTTAGTTCACAATTCTCACCCGCTGAGGATTTTATAAAAGGAAATATGTAGCATGTTAAAATGGTAATCAGGCCATCTATTCCAGAAAATAATACCAGCTGGCAAGTATTTGACAGTGACGTGTAAATTGTCTAGTTCATTCATAATTAAGTTGAATTCTCTTCAAGCATGTAAGTTGAATTGCATGATCACTATGGTGACCAAGTGATTCAACTGAAGAAAAACAAGTTGCCTAAAGGATTGGTCACCTTAGAGAAAATGTTCAACCCTGATGATGTGTTTAAGGGTGAAGATAAGTATATGCATAGATGCGCAAGAATACTGCACTCCAATCACTATTGCACACGGAAAAGAGTTTATGCTCAGTAAATATTGTGTGCATGATGAAAAACATGCCTTCATCTCTCTGCAAGGTTCATTTTAAGAGGCCTCTCGGAAATTGGAGGTGGAATATCCTTACCAAATATCCATGGAACCACTTTCGCGAGACATGTGAATTTTTTTGGGTTCATGAATCAAATTTTCACCCGATATAAACTTTCATGTCGCACGACAACAAAATACATGTTTCACAATGAAAAATTCCAGAGACACATGACACCACAAAGGAAAGGTCGCATGACAAGAAATTTTTTGTCGCATGACAAAAAAATTGTTTTCACGCAACAACAAAATTGTTTTCGCGAAACAAAAAATTTACAGTCGTGTGATAACAAAGTGCATTTCAACCATCCTTTCTCTCTCTTTTCCAGTGCACAAGAAATCTTTGTAGTCTTTCCTAGGAAAATCAACTTTGTAAGGAGATTCATTCCTAACTTTACAAGACTGGTAAGGCCCATCACCCTCATGCTCAAGAAAGACATTGCCTTCAAATGGACAGTAAAAGAAAAATGAAGTTTCAAAAAAATCAAACAAATAAATTGCTTTCTCACCAACACTTATCAATTCAGATTACTCAAAGGAATTCATCATTTATGCTTATAGAGTTGATGCGAGTGTTGTTGTTGTCTTGAAAAAATAAAATGAATAAGGAATGGAGTAGCCATGGGCTTTCTTCAGTCAGAAACTGAAGGATTATGAGTTGAAATATAGTCACACCAAGAAACAAGTCTTCACCATCATGCACAAGCTAAAGAAATTTAAGAGTATGTTCACCACAAATCATGTTAAGGTATTAGTTTCACACTCTGGCATGAGAGACTTCATCATGGGAGCAGAAATCAACAAAAAGAGAGCAAGATGGGTGACCAAGAATATGGATTTTGATTTCAATATCAATTCCACTAAGCTAGTTAGAGGTAGCGTGCTCTGCAAAAAGCTTGCTGAGGACAAACATTCTGAGACTTCATTGTTTCTGGATGAAGTATCCCTTCACACAAAACCTGAACAAAACAAGGATCCTAGCACATGTAGTTGGATGAAGGACATGGTCACATTCCTTTCCTCTAGAGCGTACCCTCCTAGTCTTAACAAAGCAAAGAGGTGACATTTGAGGATGCAAATGTGTATTGATTGATGATGTTCTCTTCAAAATAAATCTTAATGGCATGTTGCTGAGGTATATTGATGATACATGGGCTGAAACATTGTTAGCATAATTTCACGATGGATTCTCTGGTGGACACTTCTTTGCCAAAGTAACAGAAATGAAGATCATAAAGGTAGGATAATTTTGGCCTACCCTGTTTGTAGATGTGCACAAGTGAGTCATGAAATGTAAAGAATGCACTTTATTTACAGGAATGAAGAAATTGACATCTCTTCCCCTTTGACCAATCCAAGTGGATCATCCTTTCACGCAATGGGGTCTTGAATTCATAGGTATGATCAATCCTTATTCAAGTGTTGGGCATAAGTGGGTGTTGACAGCTATGGACTACTTCACCAGATGGAAATAAGTTTTCACGCTCAGGGAATAAACTGAGTCAGTCATCCTTGAATTTCTCAAAGGAATTGTAACAAGGTTTGGCATTCCTCGGACTATTATTTCAGATAATGAAAAAGCCTTCCTTGGTACTCAAATTTCTAATTTTTCTCTTAGTCTTGATATCTATTTGAATACTTTTTCCAACTACTTCCCTTAAGGTAATGGCCTTGAAGAGTCAACAAATAAGAACTTGATCAGAATCATGAAGCAGATAATGAACATCAACCAGAGGTAGTGGCACAAAAAGGTCTTGCGCAGACTCTGGGAAGATAGAAATATGATTAAAAAAAGGCAATATGCAATTCACCTTATAAGCTTGTTTATGGAAAGGAGGCTAGACTTCCTTTATCTCTTGAGTTTCCTTCATTAGAGCTCACCCAATAGTTTGAATTTGAGGGCGTGAACTAAAGAGAATTCAAAATGGCATAACTGGTTGGATGTGAAGAATTAAGAAACTTTGTCATGATTAAGCTACAAAAACATCAAAAATCAACAAAAAAGTGGTTTGATAGAGATGTTAGGCCTCAAGCTTTCAAAATTGGCGACTTAGTCTTAAAACGGGATGCTGATAGAGCCAAACCAGGGTGTCATTCAAAGTTTGATGCACTTTGGAGTGGCACATATATCATAAGTTCGTGTAAGAAGAATAGCTCTTTTAAGTTGTCTCACCTTGATGGAGGTGCGCTATCAATCCCAGTTAATGGGATCTATCTCAAACCCTTCCACTAAGTTCATTGTATCATTGTAAATATTAGATTGGTTTCAATTCCTCCAAGTGCGATGCATGCATGGTGTTTTTTCTATGCATATTTCTTTCTTCTTGTGCGCTCCTCGTACACACTCTTTTGTTGCTTCCAGGGTGTCAGTTCAGTCACAAAATCTTCCATCGGTTTTCAACAATTTTACAAGATTCAAAATAGAGTTTAAAAAGTACTTCAAGTGATCTCAAGGGGTAGTTCTTCAAGTTATAGATCAAAATTTTATGTTTTCATGTAGACTCCATGCCCAATGGATACTCTAGGTTGCTGATCTCCTTCATCTAGCAGGAAGATGACCCTAAAAGTTACCAAACTATTTTCCAAAATAACTCCCCTAGTTATTTTGACAGCTTACATCCCCATTCTGGATTTAAATTTCATTATTGCAGATTGCACAGACTTTGGTTGTCCTCTTGGCACATTTCCTTGGCTATTATTCCTCGTGCACTCTTGCGTAACTCCCACTTTCCTTCTCCATCCCTTTACCCTTTCCATTTCCCCTTATGTGCACTCATGGCACATCCGCCTTCTTCCTGGAAATTTGTGCACCCTCCATGCACACCTTAACTTGCCTTCTAAAATTGGCTAAGTCCCTGACGCATTTTTCCATGCCCCTTTCCTTTATTGTAGCCGTGCATCATTCCTTTGATGCTCATGCCCTGGCCACATACTTTTCCCCTACAAGTATGCTTTTATTTCTGCTGCGCATGTTACTTATTCGTGCATGTCTCCTGCTTTCCCCTTCCGTGTTTTTCTCTTCTGTGCACGCCTTGTGCCTTCCTCCACGCCAGTCACTATGCCACGTGGCGACCTGTTAGAATCAAGTGTGTTACATGCAATCTATCAAAGCATGCCAATATGGTAACAAATATTTGTGAAAAACTACTGCATGACACATTGCAGAAATGACAAAACAAATGAGCAGTTGGTCAATCCTTCAGCCAATCTACGCACGCCATGTCATTTCATGCCTAGATCACCTTGTAGACTTCAGAATGTCATAACATTTTTTGTAGAGCTCGGATTAATGCATGGATTGTCTTGTTGGAAATTTTCTAACGTGGTATGCACTCCAGATAATTCAAATTCAAATGTTGGTGGTATTTGGTAGGTGATAAGAAGGGAAATTTGTTTTTAGCCATTAATGCAAAATCTAATAAGCTCAACCACCATATTTTATTCAAATCTTGCCTCCTTCCTTTCTCTACAACTTACACAGACATGGGGAGGCAGATTTAATAGGTTTTTAGGAAAATTTGCATGCATTCAATGCTTGTTATTGGTGGTTGAAGATTCAAATCTAATTTTCCCTCTTCTTTCTCTTCCTCTTCTCCAATTCTTCTTATATATATTGCAGAGCTTTTCTCTTTGTAAGGGTTGGATTCTTTTAGTTTGTAAGGGTATTATCTAGGTATTACCTGGCATTTTTAAGTTGCAAACCTTTGGATTTGGTTCTCTACATGTGGATACCTACCTCTTCTACCATTATAATTGACCGGGCATCATTTGGAAGCAATAAAAATTGTTTTGTGGATGTTCCCTGCCTTGACTTGTTTTGTTGCATCTTCATGCCTTTCTTTTCACGTTGGTGGGTTGTTGTGCATTCTTGCATCCCTTATGGATTCTATTTTACATTGTGTTCACTGAAAATGGATGTTTAAGTGTGTTTCAGACCATGGTACGCATGCCTACCCTCCCTGTGCGCATTTGTTTCATTATCACTTGAAGGTTATTGTGTTCATCCCCCTTTCTTTCTAGTGCTATCACCTCCATTATATTATTTTTATCTTTCTTCACATCCTTCTAACTCTGGTCCCTTGGCATGATTAGTATAGGATTTGGTTTCAGCTTTAGGAGTAGTTGTAGCAGTAGAAATAGGTAGAGGAACCAGCCTTCTCCAAACGTCTGTCTCAAGCGCACAAGGTCCCACAACTTGGAGACAATCCCATTGTTGCATCAATAACCCAGTTCAACCTGATCTGGGATAGGTGCAAGTTTGAGTTCCAACAATATCGCACCAAACAACGCAACGAATAGGGTGACCAAACCCTTAAATATATCCACTTGATAAACAAGAAATATAATGTAATTCCCAATGTGGACATGCTGACGGAAAAAGATAGAGAACAAATTAATTTATAGAGATTTTTTTATGTGTGATAATTAAATGAAAAATTTCAAATCCAAGACGCTAAGATTTCAAATCCTGTTCATAAGGGGTTTCTATGAATAAATATAACCAAAAATAAACATAAGCTTACAATAACTTCTAAATAAGTAAGTAAAACATAAAATCCTTGACTTATATATGCATTTAAACCTCCATTTTAAAAAATAAAGAAAAGAAAATGTATCATCTATGTGTATCTTCACCTCTATCTTCACAATAACATCATTCACATACTACTCTTGTTCATATCTCTGGTATAATAAAAGTGTTTACCATCCAAAGTTTTGAATAGATAAGAAGGGACTTAACATGCTTTCGTGATGGGCTTCCTCACTAACCCTAGCGATTCGTCTCCCCGAGATCTGATTCTTGCGTCCCTCTTAGTGGCGGTGGTGACTCTTCTTTGGCTACACATGGTTTAGTAGGTGGAAATGGTGTTTAGGCTTCGGTGATCTCTACACCCTCTTTGGGAGTCCAGGACTCTTTGTGACATGTGCTAAGTATGGGCGGTTGTGCTATATCTGGTTTGGATGAAGCTTCCAATGGTGGAGACCCTGTGGTGTTTGTTAAGGTTGCAGATACTTATTTTCCACCTTTTCCCTCTTTTGTTTGCGGTGATGTGAATGTGCAGCCTTCGTTCCTACACGTGGTTGTTGCTTCGACGCCTTCAAAACCCTTATCTGTTGCTAAAATCACTCCTTTAGTCTCTTTTTGGGAGTTGGTGTTTGAATCAAAAGACTTTTTATCTATTTGGGGGTTGATCTGTCATTTTAATGGTCTCTGGCCTAGGCTCCAGCTTCTCCACTCATGGATCTCTGATAAATGACGTCCCCTCTTGTAGAGTAAGCTTGACATTTATCCCTATGCAAAGGGTTTATTCTTTGTGTTCTTCATTTCCTTGGAGGATAGAGATTCTATCATGTCCAAAATTTGGGAATTGGAGCACCATCACTTGTTAATGAAACTGTAGTTTCTGACTGTCAATCCCCTAACTGTTGAGTTTAACATCAAACCAGTTTATGTGCACTTACCTCATTTGTCACTAAATTTTTGGGTAGAGGAATGCTTGACTGATATTGGCAATGCTTTGGACAAGTTCTTGTCCATAGACGTCAAAACAAAATTCTATACCCACACTACATACGCGAGAATTTATGTGGATCTGAATACCTCTTTGGACCTTCCAACTTCTATTGATCTCAAAGTTCTAAATAGGATTTGTCACAGCCCCTGGATTATGAAGTCTTTCCCTTCAGGTGCAGGAAGTTCTTTTCCCTCAGACATCTTGTTATAGATATTCAGAAATTAAGGCAACATCGCAAGGAAAGAGTTTCTTAGTGGAAGGACTCCAATCCTAGCTTATTGATCATTGAAGAAAATGTTGATCCCTACTCAGATGATCTGGATAGGGTTAGTGTTGATCATGATATCATTCAACATCCGCTGGAGACCCAAATCTTCCGTCCTGTGATTGAGGTGGGAATGGTGGAACAAATAGTGACTCTCTTTTTTAGGGAGGAATCACCATCCATTGTTGGTCCCAAAGAGTTAGCTGGATTACTTCCATATTTTTAGGATGAAAATTTGGATCCTAATAAAAATGATGGTTGGTCAGTTATAAATTGTATAAGGAAAAGGCCTCTTTATAAAATGAGATTAAGATCTCAAGATCAGAATCTTTTGGATTAATTTATCGAGTTGTAGCTGAAGTTACTGTTGATTCTTCTTTTCTCTTTTCTGTTGGTTTTCGCTTGTATGCCTTGGTGGTCTTCCTTATTTTGTTGCCTACGAGCTTCTTAGTTGTAGTGCTTTAATGTTTAATCTCACCTTGAGGGCTTTGTACAAGGATACAGATCCTTTCAAAATCCTCCTTTTACCCTAATCCAAAAAACATCATTCAAATACTTGGAAATGACCAAATCCTTCAAAATATTGCCATGCTAAAATAATCACAATTAGGCACGTCAAGATTTCAAACCCATCGGGAAAGAAGATTGGGAGGATTATTCTCATCCATAGAGAACATGTGGGCCATGTAGGTGATTATTTTCCCATGTCTAATAAAAATCCTCAATGACCCATACATGTCCCTTTTTTTGTCGATGATTGTTGAATGACGATGCCATCACAATTGTTGATGAAGATAACTATACATGAGGTCATCACCTTTGGATACTACTTCCACTCCACATATTCCAGTCTCTAAATGTGAGGGCTGAAACTACAAACACATTTTCACTTCAACAAAGCAAATCTACCACTCCTTATATCCACAAATATCTCTATAAGTTGTTTCCACTTCCATCTTAAATAACACCCCTGGTCTCCTTCAAATGATTGACATAAATTTCATGTCATTGTTGTACAGTTGAGTTTCAAATTATTTCTCCTTTCCATTTTCAGCACCCTCGCACTTCTTCACCCCTCTTCCTCTCCCATTGTTTTTGTCCCTCCAATATGACTCCTTCAAAAGATCTCCTTCATTGTTTCCATCGTACATTTCACGTGTGATTGCTAGTAGATATATCAATAAACAAATCTTAAAAATGAAATATGTTGAATTGTTTGAAGGCGTTGTTTGGTTGAAAAAAATATTTTTTTAATTACATTTATAGATGAGCTATATACCACTTCTTTTCACTCTAACGATTCAATCTTTGTTAAATATTCAATTGCACAACTACCACTGAATAGAATGCCAATAAAAAAAATTTAGTACAAATTTATTTTTGTCAAATATTTAAGAAGAGGTTATTTCTATTATGAGATTGACCACCTTTATTCATACAAACATGAGTTATTCTGCTCATTATTTGCTCTAAACAAAATAATTTCAAATGCATGCCATTGAGCTAACACTTCATTTGGTGAGTTTGAAATGAATGTAAAATTTTGATGATAAGGTATAATATGGATGAAAATAAATTAAACTTAAATACAATGAAATTTAAATATTATTTTAATATTTATATAAAAAACAAATGAAATTGTATATAAAAACAAATGTTTCCAACATATAAGGTATTTTAAATGATTAATATCAATATGATTGGAGTCTTTGGTAAACTAGGCTCTATTGAAAATAAGCTAATTTGGGCTTAAGCTTAGCTTATCATATTCAATTAAAATGAGCAATTCAAGTTTGAGGTGAGGAGTTTAAATCTCATTGTTTGTTTAATTTATCAAGAGTCAAAGAGAAGAGACTCATAATTTTATGCAAATTGGATTCACAACATTTTAATATCTATATACTTTTCTCTCGTAACTCTTATTGTCTTTATACAATTTTGGAGTTATTTGCTGATAAATTTCAATTGAATATATTTAACTTTTGATGAAGAATAAAAAATAAGTTAAATGTTTTTATACGGTACCATTAGTTCTCGAGTAGTATGTGATTCTTTTGCAATGAAGTCAAGAGAAATATACATAAAGGTGGAGTATTGAATGACAATGTAAACATAGATATATGTTGAAACTAGAGGAATAAATGGTTATAGATCAGCAAGATCATTATACATTCTAAATATTTTTCTTCTCTATTAGATTAGACGTAGAGTAATTGAATATATTAAAAACATCCCAATGGTGGCTTAAGTGGAGGGTATTATGAAGCACATGCTTGGTATTCATTGTAATGAATTACACATTTTGTCACCAAAGCTTTTGCAACAATCCTTCATCCAAGTCTTGAGCATAACAAACAATACCACTTATTACATGGATTTTTTCTCCAACTCTGTCAATATTCCGGTCCCTAATTCTTCTCCTTCCATTAAATACTTCGGAATTATTGCTACGCAATTAAGTAACCCTTTATCTATAGGATGGATTCACTTACTTTTCCATAGACCCCACAATGAGCTAATGGTGAGTTTTAATTATTTCAATCATTAGTTGGATGTGAAAAATATTAAATGTGGAATGAGACTCATTTACGATCTTCTAAATACACCTTCACTCATACAAATAAAGATCACCACCTCCATTAGGTATGTCTTGAATTGGGAGTAATAACATTATCATTGTTGCCATCATCATTAGTAAAAGGGTTGCTCGTCTCATCCAAACAATATCATACCAAAGGACATAGTCACATAGATATGGTTGATATTTACTTTCAAAGGCTAAAAAACGAAGGAATTCACCTTGAAGGATGTAAAGTGGGGTCCATTCTGGGTGAACGAAATTTATCCATCCACCTATAAATTATATGTTCATCTTCATATTCACGAAAATACTATGATGCTTGTCAATTCTTGGGGTGCATAAACATTACTAAAAAATAATAGCTTAAATTAAAATCTTAAATGTTGCATACACACATATATAATATAGATATAGCTTAACAAAATTTCCAATGGTTATTGCAGTTTACACAAGTTACAAAAGTAGTCATGGGTTCATCCGCACTCCTTGTTTGCATCTGATGATAAGTAGTCCTCCTCTGCCCACATTTACCACACTTGAACTGATCTGTTGTAGCACTTTGGCTTATTCCTCGTTCAGAATCAAAAAGAGCCTTGTTTTTAATCATTTGTCTCTTCAATAACATTTCATCACTGGCCATTTCATCTGTTGATATGTTAGGAAGTCTTTCAGGCTCAATCTCCCCTAAAAGAACTTTTCTTCTAAAGTCGGGGTTTCTATCATCATTAATGTTAAAATATATAGACCTATACTTCATCTTTTGGGGTCCATTTTTATTGTCCAATTTTTGGAAAAGTGCTGTCTCAACTGCGACTGCAACCCTACCAGGATCACATTTATTTGCTTTCTCCAAGTCCTCCTCCTTAGCTTCATTGTAAACCTTGTTTAATGCAATTGCAATAATCTCCCTGTACTTATCTCTTGCAGGATCATTACACTTTGCATAATTTATAGGGGCATCACTTCGACTCTCATTATTCACAATTGGCTTCTCTCCCACCTTTGATCTTTCAGTCAACCCCATGAAAGGGGTCTGCATGCATGACTTGTCCGTTAAAGGTCTCTGCATAAATGACCTATCAGTTGATCCCATTAAGGATCTGTTACCACCAGCCCCCTCACTAATTTTAACAAAGTTGACCATGTCATTTTCTTTTGATGTTTGTTTCTTCTCGAGCATCCTAACTTTGGAAGGCTCTACCCTCTGGACATTGGATAATCTTTCTTCTTCTACTTTACATTTCTTATCAATCTTAATCTTTGAAGACTCCACCTTTTCATATTTGGATATTCTATCTTTATCTTCTACTGCCTTAGTACATTTCTTATCAACCTTACTCTTTGAAAAATCTATGCTCTCGTATTTCGGTAATATAGGATCTTCTGCCTTGCATCTATTATTAACCCTAACTTTTGAAGATTCTGCCCTCTCATCATACTTTTTGGGTATTTCATCCACGTTATGCTTCTTCTCATCCTTATCTTTTAAAGACTCCTCTCTTTCAGTTTTAATATTTTTGGACATTTCATGCCCTCCCTTAATTTCATTCTCGACCTTAGTCCTTGAAAGCCCTATCATGTGGAATTTTGGTATCCCATCTTCTTCTACATTATGCTTCTTCTCAATGGTAACCTTTGAATGCTCTACCTTCTCAGTTTCAACAAACTTGAAATTTTGATATTCAAGACATCTTTTCTCTTCTGATCTGTTATCTTTGCAAGGGCTTCTATCTTGAGATCTTTTATCTTCAGAAGAGATCTTATCTCCAAATTTGGGAGGTGTTTTAGTGGGTTCTCTACCTTGAGAGTTGCAGGCTCTATTTTCCTTATTATCTGCATTAATTTCTGAGGCAACAATAGTCTTCCATGCATCAAGCAATTCCTTGGACGCAGTTCTAATAGCCTCTCTTGGATGCCTTGAGATAGCTCTAAGTTTCTTACCAACCCCTGTAGACGAGAGGATACTGAAATTAACAGGTACCCTGTCGAGGGCTTTTAGGGCATCCAGGCATCTCTCTTCTTCTGCTCTGGCAGCTCCTTTACAGTCAGCTGCTCTGTCTGCAGCCTTCTTCACTTTCTCAAACACCTCTACCAACTCCCTTTCCAAGCCCTTTGAACCCATTTTTGCATAATTATTCAATTGGTCTCTTGTCTAGGTTAGACCACCAAAAATAAAAATAAAATTTAATATTACCTTTTGGTTATAAGAGAAAAAAAATAAGGGTTGGGAAAGCTGAACGTGAGAAACATACCTATAGTTGTTTGAGAGGCACATCATAAGACACGATCATTTGTTAAAATAAAAAACAAGACCTAAAATATGTTTAGGTTAGGGTTTTCAACGCACTAACTAGTTGGTTTACTATAAATAATCTCTCTTAAATGTCTTAGAAATAACCGTTCCTAAGATAACAGTTAATTAGAAGAAACACTAATTCTATTTGCACAAACCGTGTCTTTCTTTTTAAAACTCAAACTCTAGAAGGAACTTCTAGTAATATAAAATGTAGAAGAAATATCAGTTTAGGTGGTTCATATTTCCGAATCAATAATATATTTCTTTTTAATTTCACGGCAGTTTTTACATAAAATTATATTATCTTGTTATTGACTATTATAACATGTACTTTTTAATCCTTAATATACATGTTTAGGTCATTCATAAACATGCACTCTCCGACTCCATTAACCTACTTTCAAGATCATTAGCGAACATTATTAAATCTTATTTAATTGATCCAAATAAGACACAATTTTGATGAACAGACTTCTCTTCTCTTCTCTATTAACTAGTGGTTGCTCCGAGGGGAGCAAGTTTACGCCGTGTGGTGTAGTGGTTGTTTTTTTGGTTTGTTAGTGTGCGTAGTTTTTTTTATTGTAATTGTAGTATGTGGCAGTGGAATTTTTTATAAATGTTCTGCATCAAGGTCAGTTATATGTGTGTATGATTAAGATTATGTGTATAACCCAATCTTAGACAAGGAGAGGGAAAAGATTAAGTCTGTAGCATTGAGAGAGTCGTAGATATCCCAACATAGCAAGAGGAGTAAAATGCTAAAAAGAAGTAGAAAAGAGGACTGGTTCCAGTTGAAATTTTGCAGATAGAATATGTTGTGGCTTATATTGATTTGTCTGAATCAGGGGGGTATATTTAGGGAGGGGAAAAAGTTAGCAGTTTCACAGTTGTGTGGGTCCCTCGAGAGGTGCAAATAACAAGTGGAGCCTTGAAATCATCTAGATTTATGTTTTTACGTAATAGCCAATACATGAGAGCCAAACCAATTAAACCCCTGGGTTTCTCCCAAGAAATTAGCAAGTAATATTGTTTGGACATAAACCTAATGTAATTTGATTGAATTACGAATTGACAATACATGCCCTTGAAACTACAATCTACTTTTGTAATCAATTTATGGAGACTAAATCAAAAAAATTTCCAGATTTGTACATACAATTGGGATCATTTGCTATTTAAATATCTATACATAATTGCCCATTTCAGTTCAATGGTATGTAAAACAGATACATGTTGTGATCGTTTCAGCAAACAACAGGGGGAAAGATAGACAGATTGCATATCAACTAAAAGGCGAAAGGAGATATTTTTAACAAAATGACATAAATAGAGATCATGTTAAATCCAGAATTAGTAATCAAAATAAAACAATTCAGTGTTATTTTTTATTGTGGAAAGTGAAGCTGCTTAAAAGACTGCAGTAAGAGGCTTTGGGTCGCATAAATAATTAGAGGGGCAAAGTGAAGTGTTTTTTTGTCTATTACTTTCAGTTGTTATATGTACATACACACATGAGTTTAACTCTGCTTCTCTTGTGCTCACCATTATTCTTACTCTAATGTTGAGAGTTTCTAGTCCAAGGGGTCAGCGATTTGGCAATTCATCAACCTGTAAAATCCAATATGATGTAGTTTCATAACTGTTAGCCTAATATACTTTCTGTACTTTTCCTTTTCTGTCAACACATGATAACATGCAAAAAGGGTTCACGACTAAAAGAGTTAATTGATCAACACAAGGATATGCACAACCGAATACAAACAACATAAACCAAGTAGTGGAACTCATGTATGACAATATGTAAACTGGTAATCCTAAACTTTATGCCAAGGTGATTTTAAGGGTTGCACAATTCCAATGACTCCATAACGATAGCATGCCTAGTTTCAAAGGAGCCATAAATGCACAATGGAAGATCTTTGAGCAACAAAATTCCATTCCCCAATTTAGTATGTGTTAGGTTGTGCACTCTCCAAGGTTGATTAAACCTATAGATACACAATGTTCATTCTTATAGTTTTTTTTGCCCACAACTGCACGGGACAGTCCAATGCCTACAAACATCTGATATTCACTCTTAATGCATTTGAGAAAATTTTCTCTTCCTCCCTAGATGGGGATTATCACTGACCAATCACCTTGGAGTTTGGCATACTTATAGCATATTCAATTTATGGTATTTGTTTCTATCAGTTGTATCATTTCAGGATAAATTAAATAGAAATTTGAAGTTTTTGTCTACGCAGTCTAGCAAGAAAAGCTTAAAATGAAGATGAATCAAATCCTTATGGCAAACCCAGCCTATTTTACCGTAATTAGAAGTTTGATCACTTATTATATGTTACAATTTTCAAAGAATACGCAGCTGGCATATGGACAAAATTAGCCTCCACAAGAAGAACCAATGTAGTGCTCAATGTGAGTCCACAAAGATCTTGAACCAAAAAAGTACAGAAACAAGTTACCAAAAAAAAATTCCTAGAATTAATTACAAAAGCCAAGAGATTATATCTCTATGATATGACATTCATTCCATCTCTGAGTCATTCATTCTGTCTTTGAATCATTCATTTCGTTGTTATTTCAAATGATGTGTACATGTTTGCATATATAAAAAAATCAACAAACAAGAAAGAAATGCACGACAACCTATGGATGTTTTTTAATGACAACATAGACGAATAATCTGGCCTACACGAAAACATGGTGCAAAGGTTTAACAATTGACCACCTTTTAAGTGATAGGGTTCATGGCTAAAATGCTATTGATCATCAAACAAATAGCACATCTGAAGTATCAGTTTACATCTACTTACTATTAGAAGTATCAGTTTATATCTACTTACTATTTAGACTGTTATGAAGCTTCAATTTTCCTTTTCTTTGTGGTTTGTTTTTCGTTTGGGTGCATGGTTTTGCCAATAACTGGCTAGTCTTCTCAACCTGAAAATAAGCATGAAAATACCCTTCATGGAGGAGAATAGCGAGGCTGCCTTGCAGGCAACAGATGCAACAGTCAGTGATCAGACACTAACAGGAATACTGCCAAGTGCACTAAACTTACAGTTAGAGCATTCCAAGTGCATTCCAAACTATAATATCATATCACTACCATAAGTGTTAATTGCACTTTTGAGTAAAACAAAAGAAAGATAAAAATATAAAACCCAAATTGCAACATTAGAACTGTGCATCACATTAAAACAATTTTAAAGAGTAAAATGCAAGTTATAAATCTTGAAATTGAAGACTGCATTTACTAAAAACTCTTATCACTCACAACAGAGAAACCCTAGATATAAGGCCATTAACCAAAATATACACTCACCGTAGATAAGCCCTACAAAGGGTAAATGATAAGATATGTATTTTTCATAGATGTAACCAGCGTATGAAGAACATAGTAATTTTCTAGACATGATTAATTATTCTTCATTATAGATTTAAGAATCTTTTTATAGATTCAAGATTGGGACTATCATATATGTTATGAACATTTCTACAATTTATTATACACTGCAAGTTTAATAAGATTAAAAAAAGAAAATGTGAAATAGTTCAAGCAGGAGCAGGTGAAGCTGAGGAGCCAGGTGGAAACAGGTCACTGGTGGTAACGTATTGAAGTGAAAAATGAAACCTGGGAAACACAAAAACAAAACTAATTGTGACATAATGTACCCTGAGTCAGGATAGTAAGCTTAAGCTAAAGAAGGCCCACAGTCTATATAGATTCTTTTGCCTTGTATTCATGTTCGTTTATATAGGTTTGTTTGGTTATTATCAGTGGTCTAGTTCCTATGGTTAGGTTTTCTTATCTGTTTTGTGCTAAACGATATTGTCCACTTTTACAAGAAAACCATTACAGGGGCCTATGAAATAATGCTTCCCTTCATCTTGAGTTCTTTCAACACAAAAGTAATGCTAACTTCTACAACAAAATTTGTGTATTACAATTTTAACTTCTCTGTTTACTCAGTAAATGTACCGAATCTATAAAATATCCTGCTACCTTCATCTTCCTAGACATTTTCTCCTAGGTGAAGAGGGGAAGATCCAAACATGCTACCATGACCAGAACCCGTAACCTAGAAAATAGGGGAAGAAGAGGACATGTCAAACCTGCTGCCGCCGAGCTAGCAATGAGTTAATTTTCCTTCTTTCTTTCTGTTAGCAATTTAATACATTTGTGTTAGTATTTGTTAGTAGACAGTTGTATAACTGTTTATTCCTCACGGCTCTTCCCTATCGGCCTATATAAAGACATGCTCTGTATTATTTAAAGACATAGCAATACATTCTATTCTCTTTGGAGCGTCTATCATTGGTGTCAGAGCAGGTTACGAGACTGGATCCCGAGGAGAGAGCATTTCTCTACTGTCCCGCTGTGAAGGAGCATTTCTCTACTGTCCTGCATGAAGGAAGCAAGGTTTTCCGCTGTGAGAGGAGTCTCAGCAAAGAACAGGAAGACACTGTGCGTGGAGAGGAGACTGGCGCGTGAAGAAGACTGTCCGCCGAAGTCTGTCCCGCCGTTTGCAAGTTTGAGTGCTGCCTGTCTGTGTTTCGTGCTGTGAAGGAGGAGAGCAGGCGTTGATTTTTGGTGCCCTGCTGTACGTTTTTTGCTGTGCGTGCGTGAAGGAAGAGAGATAGACTGTTGCCTGTGCCGTTATTTATTCTGTGCGTGCCTTAGCCTGTCCCGACGTGGAAACCCGTGAAACTCATTGTTGGGAGTTGTGCGTGAGGGAAGAGCCTGTCCCACCGTGGAAACCCATGGAAACTCTGCTGGTGCCTGTCGTGAGGGAAGTGCCTGTTTGAAACTCATTGTTGGTGCAAACTGTGCGTGGAGGAGACTGCCGCGTGAAGAAGAGTGTGCCTGTGCGTTTGCAAGGGACTGAGCACCATTTCTTTGTTGGAGCTGAGACCACCCAATTGCTGTGTGCAAGCTTTGGAGACTGAAACTGTCCCGTGGCTGTGCGTGGCGAAGGAGGTGCGTGAGTGCGTGGATACTCAGAGAACAGGAAGTGATTTGCATTGCAGTGGAGGGAGACTCGTGCACTTGCTGGCGTGGAGGTGAATCCAACGTGAAACCCCTGTATGTGTGATGCAAAGCCGTGGAAATTACAAAACTGTGTGTGCGCGTATGTCTCAAATTTCCAGATGCACAAAGCACCGCGAGAAATGCACCAAATATTTAGGCATTGAATGACAACGAAGACACCACTGGGCTGTTCTTTGCCTTGGTCAACGAGCTACACAACACTGGTAACATTCTCTTTGACGAGATTGTGCGCCGAGGACTATTGGAATACTTTTGGTTTGACGTTCGATGTCAAGCACGACGGATTCATGCAGAACTTGAACGTGGTTATGATGTAGATGACGAACGTGAAATAGAACGCCCACAGGAGCGTCGACGTCTCACTGCACGAGCCTATAGAGCCCATCTTTGGGACAGATTCCTTCAGTAAGCATTGTAGCCATTTTTGAAAAATAAATAAATAAATAAATACATTTTTGAGTTTTTGAAAATGTCTACTCCAAAAATATTGCTATCCGATGCCCAACTCTTGAAAGGGCCAAATTTCACCGCATGGAAAACCAAAATGCGGACGATTCTTCAATTCGAAGATCTTTGGGGGATTGTCTCTGGCAAAGACGCCCCTCCCACAGACGATGATCTGTTGGAAAAATATGAAAAGGCTGATGCGAAAGCACTAATGCTCATCACCCTCAGTCTTTCTGATGAGGTGCAGCCATACATTCGGGAAGCAACTGCTTCTTCTCAGGCATGGAGCGCATTGTGTACCATCTACGAAGCTAAGAATCTGACGACAAAGTTGCAACTTCAGACAAAGCTTCATACGATGAGTATGCATGATGGCGAATCAGTAGAAGCCTTCTTGCGGCGTGTAGCTGAGTTACGTGCAGAACTCTCTGCACTCGGTGAACCAGTGGACGACAAGTTGCTAGTCCCGCTCACCTTGCGAGCTCTTCCTTCACGGTTTCAGACATTGATCACCACGTTGACAATCACTCAACAGGAGGTGAGTTTTGCAACCCTGGTGAATTATCTCCAGCAGGAAGAAGCCATGCAAAATGTACAAGAAGCCTTCGAAGACAAGGCTCTCATCACGAGGCAAAAACATAAGCCTCGGAAAGGGCAATCAGCCCCCCAAAATCAGAAGCAGCATGCTCAGCAGCCATCTTCATAGCGGCCACCACAGCGGCCACCCCAGAAGCAGCATAATCACAAGGCGGATCGGTGGTGCCACATTTGCTCCACGGATACGCACACGACTGCGAACTGTTATTACAACGGTCGCAAGTATGGAAATTCTGGCGAAGAGAGCACTTCTGGCCAAGGATATTCCAAGAAATCCCGATGGCATGCTCGTAATCAGAGGCAGAAGGGCCACATTGCTGCTCAGCAGGATGCCACCTCCGATGAAGAGGTACCAGATACGACTCATTCTGACATTGTTCTAGTCTCACAGACTTCGCAGCCGTCAGAAGATGTCTGGTTGATTGATTCAGGTGCCAGCAAACACATGACTGGCAATAAGAAGTTGTTCCATACTCTGAGTGACCGGCCCACTGGAGATCGGATCACCATTGCAGACAATCAAGAGTATATTGCAGCAGGGATTGGTGATGTCATCATTCCTCTTGGAACACGAAGATGTACACTCACAAAGGTGCTATATGTTCCAGGTTTGACTTCAAATCTTTTGTCTGTAAGTCAACTTCTTAACCATAGAATGCAGGTTGAATTCTTTGTTGAGAAAGGGGTCAAGTCCTGCATCATTTCCCAGGGAGAGTCAGTCATTGCTCAAGCATTTCTGAAGGGCCGTCTATTTGCACTGGATGCGGTCACTTCATCTAGCGTTGCTCTCTCTGCATCAACGGCAGAGTCCACTGCACTTTGGCACTTTCGATATGGTCATCTTTCTACCGGGGCTCTGCATCAACTCAGTGCTAAGGAAATGGTAAGAGGGCTTCCTCCACTCTCCCATTCCTTACCTATTTGCTCAGGATGTCTTGCGGGAAAACAACATAGAGGTCCATTCAAACAGAGCTCTTATCATTCTACAGAGCATCTTCAGGTCGTTCACACCGATCTGTGTGGACCCCTGCCAGCTAGCTTTCAAGGTTTTGCATACTTTCAGCTCATCATTGATGATTACTCATGGAAAATGTGGGTATATTTCCTTCGGAAGAAGAGTGAGGCACTTGCAAATTTCCAAACCTTCTACCAGCAAGCCACCAGGCAGTCTGGGAAGCCTCTTCTTCTCCTCCGCTCAGATCGAGGGGGGGAATTTGTGTCAAAGAAGTTCTTAGCATACCTGAAGCAGCATGGCATTCAGCAACATTTGACTGCTCCCTATACGCCCCAACAGAACGGGATTTCCGAGCGCCACAACAGGACTGTCATGGAGATGGCTCGTTGTATGCTCTCGACCGCCAAGTTGGAGGATCAGTTTTGGGCAGAAGCAGTCCAGACAGCAGTGTATTTACTCAACCGGGCACCCACGAAGATCTTGCAGAACAAGACACCGGAAGAGGTATGGACTGGTCGTAAACCTTCTATTCATCATTTGAGAGTTTTTGGTTGTACTGCATATATGCATGTTCCAGATAAGAGAAGGAAGAAGATCGATCCAAAGACACTGCCATGTCTTTTCTTGGGGTATAGTACTACCTCAAAGGCATATCGTCTCATGGATCCTGAGACGAAGAAGATCTACGAGAGTCGAGATGTGGTATGTGATGAGTCGTCCTTTGACTCCCTGCCACACAATGGAGATCCAGTACCGACCTCGTCACATAGATTGCTCACACATCCAGATGATGAGCAAGATGATTCTTCTCAGAGAGAAGAAGAGCTGAGTGGAGACTTGTTCGTTGATCTTGGCACACTGGAAAACACATCTTCACATCAGCAGCACCAACGTCTGAAATGGGTCCAGAGTACTATCAGGGATGCACACCTGAACTCACTTCCTGGTACTTCTACGGGAGTTAGAACACGAAGTCAAGCTAGACATGAGGTAAATTTTGCACTCATGAGTTCAGTTGTTGAGAGCACCGAACCTGACACTGTTCGTGAGGCATTAGACCAACCACAGTGGAAACAGGCTATGGATGCTGAATATGATTCCCTGATTCAGAATCGGACGTGGGAACTTGTCGATCTGCCTCCAGGTAAGAAATCCATTGGCTGCAAATGGATTTTCAAAACAAAATATAAGGCAGATGGTTCAATCGACAAACACAAAGCACGACTTGTTGCAAAGGGTTATGCTCAGCAAGAAGGAATTGACTATGACGAGACCTTTGCACCCACTGCGAAGATCAAAACCATCAGAGTTGTATGTGCACTGGTAGCACAAAATGGATGGAAACTTCAGCAGATGGATGTCAAGAGTGCTTTTCTAAATGGTGATCTACAAGAAGAAGTGTACATGGCCCAACCTGAAGGGTTTGTAGACGAGCATCAACCACACAAGGTATGTCATCTGATAAAGTCTCTTTATGGACTCAAACAAGCACCTAGGGCATGGTATATAAAAATTGATGATCACCTATTGCAGCATGGATTCACTCGTAGCCCCTCAGATACAAATTTGTATATCAAGAAGGTAGGAATAGAGATTGTCATTCTGGTTTTGTACGTAGATGATCTTGTGATCACAGGAAGTTCTGACAATCTTGTAGATGATGTAAAGAATGATCTGAAGAAATCCTTCGACATGACTGATTTGGGGCTACTTCACTATTGTCTTGGCTTAGAGATATGGCAGAAGAAGAATCATATCTTCGTCTCCCAGATGAAATATGCCAAGACACTCCTGGAAAAGTATGGAATGTCAGATTGTAAACCAATGTCCACACCTATGGAAAAAGGTTTGCAATTATCTAGATTCCAGGATTCACCACAGGTAGATGGCACTCACTACAGGCAGCTTGTGGGGAGTCTCATTTACTTGACTTATACCAGACCAGATCTTTGCTTTGCAGTGAGCTATCTCGCCAGATTTATGCAGGAGCCGAAGAAATGTCATTGGATAGCAGCAAAGCATGTGTTGAGATATGTCTGAGGTACAGTTGACTTTGGTCTGGAGTATCAGAAGAACACTCAGTTCTTCTTACAGGGATATACAGACTTGGACTATGCAGGATCCGTTGATGACAGGAAATCCACTTCAGGATATGTTTTTCATCTCAGATCTGGACCTATCTTGTGGATTAGCAAGAAGCAAACTGTTGTTGCTCTCTCATCCACTGAGGCTGAATACCGCGCTGCACGAGGAGCTGTGTGCGAAGTAATTTGGTTACGTCGCATTCTTGCAGATATAGGGATTCCTGAAGAGAAACCTCCCATCATTCACTGCGACAATCAAGGTGTGTTGAAGCTTGTGAAGAATCCTGTTTTCCATGAACGAACAAAGCATATTGAGGTCGAATGTCACTACATTCGTGAACAGGTCTTGAACCACCAAATTCAGCTCCAGTACTGCCCTACTGATTTTCAGGTTGCAGATATTCTCACCAAGCCTCTCGGCAAGGTGAAGTTTGATTTGTTTAGGGGGTACATTTGTAAGAGCAATGTATTAAGGGGGGGAATGTTAGCTTAATTAATACATTGTTGTTAGTATTTGTTAGTAGACAGTTATGTAACTGTTTTTCCTCTGCCTCCCTTCCCTATCGGCCTATATAAAGGCGTGCTCTGTATTTTTTAAAAGATATAGCAATACATTCATTGCTCTTTGCAGCGCCCATCAGTTGTGTAATCCTAGGTATGATACAGTGATCAAGATGCATGCTCATTTGGGAGTGAATCGTTCAGGTGATCCATACATGTATAGCCTCTCTTGGGCAAATAAAAATGTCTACTAATCCCATGAACAAACCTAAAGCAAGTAATTACCTTCAATAATGTCAGATGTACCCTTATTCCAGTGAGATAAACCGACTTGTTTAAATGTTAAGCAACTATAGAGGATATATAGAAAAAAAGGAAAAAGGGAATGTATGATTCACATATCTATGCACACTTTCTAGAACTCCTCCCTATTTGTTATTGAAGATTTGAAACATTTGGATTGCTAATAAATGTCTAGCATCCAATAGTATATATGGACCACCTATCAATATATAGTATCAAGGATTGACGTGGGAATGACCATTATGCCATAAGTTTATGCTACCTAGTTGAATCATCATGAAAAAACCTCATGTCTTAGTATGGAAGAGACCAAGGGGTCTTGACAATCCTTTCACTACACCTTCCTTAAATCTCATGTGGGTTAATATTTTTGCAATCGTATATACATGTAGAATGTGCAATAGTCCTAATTGATATCCTGTAACAAATCGTGTGTGCTACAATGTAAGTATAAAAATAATTGCATTCCCGTATTTTTACTGTTGTATTCATGTGAATCGCCAAAAATGTGGGCGTTACATGAAATTCCATCCAAATGAGTTACTCACATTAAGGGAAGTAGCCCACGATTTAAGCGTGGAAGCTGGTACAAGATCACTAATTGCAACATCGATGATCATACCACCGATTTCTTGATGTTTTGAAACAGGGGAAAGCATCTCTTATAACAATTTCTAGCCGAAGTAGATTTTGGAGATGCAATTTATGGCAGTCTGGCAGTGAACACTCATTCGAAGGTTAATAAGAATGATACTCAACATAAGTATTGTAGGTGAGTCTGTGAATTATCCCAGAATGACAGTAGCTAACTTGTCACTATGGTTGCAGAGAATGTGTTGAGTCTCTTCTTGATCAAGTATGCGGAGAAAAAACATGTAGTTGGTATGATGTTGATACCCTGCTTCTAAGGAAACTCACCAGATAGTCAGGTCCATCATTGCATAAAAGAAGGGGGTAAATTAGGATCTGATATATCTTTCTACATTACAAGTGCTGCACCTAATAGTATTCAACCTGAGATCCATGACTTTCCTATCCCAATGACACCTTGAATTACACCCCTCTCTATCAATATTCTTTTCTCATAGTTGTTGCATCATACCACCTGCCAGCCGAGGCATAGATATTGGAGAATGGTATCAACATATGCTCTAGTTCTTACCCTGATAAGAAGGTTGAAGGAGGTGCATTGCTGGAGAGTTTTGCCAACTGTGCAGTGATATTGGTAATGATCCTTTTGCATTTCTGTAAAAGACAGGAGAAATCTCTAGAAAAGAGATGCCAGGAACTGATATGAGTGCTCCACTTGTGTTAGATGTATAAAGTCTTTACGCCTCTTCAACATATCCCAGCTCTGTCAAGAAGATCAACCATGCCTGCATAGTGGTGTTGGTGTTGACTGAGAGAAAGAATGCCACTCATCGAAATGAAGTACGAGCCAATCTGTGGTCCATCATGCCGGCATGGCTAAATTCAGAAATTGAAGGCTATAGGAAGGGGGCGCATGGGTGGACTCGGTGAACATGCCATGGCTGGTAATGTATTCTAAACACCCTCAGGTCGCCAAGATGCCACACCCATAATTTCGTCAGGTATGGTGCCAACAATCATGGAAGTCCAAAATGATGAAGGGCTCATATGACCCACACGCTCATTGCCAACAAAAGCCTGTTCAAAAGATGCTAAATCTATTGCATCCACACTTGGCGTACATATCAATCAGGGTTCAGCCCAACTACATAGTGATGTTCCCGGTAAAATTTAAAAACAAAAATTAAAAAAAAGATAGTGGGAAGGGATGTCAAGGGCAGCAAGTTCTGAGGATGCGCCAAGTGTGGCAGGTGAAGTGTAGAGGCATGCGCTTCCCAAAGAACCATTTATATCTTTAATTTTTCCTGCATACAGAAATAATGCCTGCAATTTAATTCCCCCTACCGTAGGATTTGACCTTGGTGAATCCAAGTTAAAATTGTAAATTCCATGATAGAAACATGCTTAGTTTCAGCGCATTGCCTCGAAATATACTATGGGGACATGGTAATCCTCTCACAGATAGTCGCATTGTTTCACCGATGCATCAAACAGGTCTCACGAAACTTGACTCAGTTTGAGGCATTTTCCTGCAAACACTTTGCCAGCCTGTGCCATACAACCATGATCTCGTGTAAGCAGGGTTTGAACGTCCCAACCAAGAAGAACACTGATCGAGGATGTTTTGCGAGTTGTCTAATACCTTGTAAGTGCTCTAGTAGGTACTGTACTGCAAATATTGGACGTTCATGCGCTTGCCGCATATTAACTATTCATATGTAAATTCCTAGAAACCTAGTTTGCATGATGGACTGCAATGATGAAAAGAAGCATGTACACAAATCAGGTTTGTTAAAAAGGTCAGTGAAGAAGACTTTCAAGCATTGCAAATCTAGAGCTTCACGAGCCTGTGAAAAACAATCCTCTCACTCTCCTGGCGCTTTATTCGTGTCGAGCCATATATGGATACAACTCACCGAATAGTGGGCTGAAGTAGAAGGTTGCTTGACTGAGTCCTCTCCAACCACTCACAAGTGTGAAACGGGTGGCTCAACATCCTCCTTCGTTATGTGCAGAATGCGAAGCCATGGTCATAGCAGGTATAGCATCATCGTTGGAGGTCTATTGCACTGATAGCCACGCCTCCGGTGAAAACTTATCCAAGCAAATCTAATGCACAGGTGACCAACCTGACATAGTCTACCTCTATGTAAAAGTTCAATCGATCTCTTATTACATGTAACTGAAAATGGGAGCCTTGAGGACAGGGCGTAAAAGATTCGTCAAGAAAAACTAATTGCAGTGGGTTTTGTCAATACGTGATTACAAGTCATAACTATTAGACATGCACACAAATATGTGGATGCACAGACTATGCAGCACTGCAACATTTTGACAAAGATTGTGTTTAAATAAATGGTATTCTAATGGAACCTTTACTAATTGCAATGCAGGGCAAATTGACGTGGGATCGTCCTGCATTCAACCAATGGTCTTATTGTTTCACCAAATGCAACCAACAGGTGTCTACTAGATCAGTTCACCTTTGCCATACACATGGAGAACATTCTTCAGGCCAAGGTGCATTGAAATAGGAGATGGTTCAATAGGGTGCGCTCACCAAGTCAAAGCAGTATAAGACTAAAGGTTTTTTTTTTTTATTTGGATACGATATAACCCTGGTAGTCAATGTCTTCTGAATGCAAAGGGAATAGACTGCAACACTTGAAAAACAATATAATTTGACTAAGATTCTAATTGATAGTTACCAGTTTAAAAGATGAAGGGGCAATCACGTTAATTTAGATTCACCTAGTATTTTCTTCTTGCATTTTTGGTATCGTGTCTTCTCTTAGAGTCTTTCAATGTGAACTCAATGTCAACATTTGAAAGTCATGGGTGGCTAAAGTACGCTCAGAGACTGTGTGAGATGTTTTAGATTATAAAGTACACTTTTATCACAGAATAAGAAAAATGGTGGAATTGTGGGTGCGTGCAAAAATAGTTGTTTGAAAAAATGCTACTCATATCAGAGATGCAAAGAGGCCAAATGCTATAATTTTGACTAGGTTTAGTCCACAAAGCATGGTCTCCCTTAAGGCTTTGTAATATTTTATAATTTTCAATATATAGCAGATTGGTTATTCCATATATTGTAAGGAAGGTGGTAGTTTTTAAAAATGCACCAAATAATGAAACCATTGGCCCTTATGAGTCTACAACCCAGATATCCATAATCAGGGTATTATTGAAATAATCCCAAAGTCCTCTCATGCTTATGATGAGTAGCCTTACTGACTTACAAATTTGACAGTCATCTGTGTTCTCTTGCGTGGAGGGACAACCCACTCAATACATAAGCTTGTATCTAAGGTGATCAAACATTAGATGGAATGTGTCCATCACGGTATTGGTCTAGTGTGAGATGATTTCGTGCAAACGAAGAATAACCATTTCTTGGTCTACCTTGGAAAGATGTAGTATTTAAACATAATTTGTCCTATGCAGGAGTCTAGTTTTAGACCTAAGATTGACCCCGATATGACTATTGTTTCTTCCTTCGCCGCTTCTCTAGGAGCCCGATTACCCTGTTTTGCACTATCATAGGAGACTATTAAAATTGCAAAAGTTGGTAAAACTGTACTTCGGCTCTCCATTTGCACACCACTGAACTATGGAAATGGTTGTCCTTCTTTGTCTTCATCGAACCTCCTAGTCATTTTAACTACATCAGTTTCTATAAAACCTTCAATTTGGGCAGAAGGACGAGATTACTGGTTAGTTCAGACAAGGGGATTCGTAGGCCTCTGGTTCATTGTTTGACTAGTGTCAAACTTGGGCCATTTACGACAGGTGGTTCCTATTATTTCTCAAAAGAATGCACCCTTGTTGAATCGATAGGGGTTCTATAGCTTGCACTTGATGTCTCATTCTGTCAGATACCCCATGGAAACGACCTCAGGTCTGTGGGTATACCTAATTGTTGAGGGGTGAGTCTCTAGTATCAAGTTCGGTTCCTTATTAATGTATCCTAAAATCATTTTTTTGTGGTTTTTTACGATAAAAAGATTGCTGTTACATGAATTGAATAGTTGAGGTGATATACTAGAGGAGAAACCCCAAATATTAGCTTCCTGGAAGCATAACACTCTCATATTGAATAAATTGAGACAATTTTCCCTGAGAGCGATGTTAGAACCAAACAACTAACAAAATCCCTACAACAACCATCACCCTAGCCCTAGCATATAGAGAACTAGATAGGGGGGCAACCAAGGAACACCCTAGCCCCAAACCCAAGGAACAATACCAGACTACTCCTATCTGACAAACAACCAGTACTCGCCTAACCCCAACCCACAGATGGATACCAATAGAATCCACACACCCCCCATGTCAACAGGTTGATTCAATAAAGGTAAGAACTTACAACAATAAATAATCCTTCAGAAACATTGAGGCACAAGGTGGATCCCTCACCATCAAGATTTTCAAGGGTAGAACACTTATTAGAAAAGACAAATTTCCTTTGGTTACTGGGATAGAAATCGCTCATTCGAAAGGGTCATCTTTTCTCTTGAATGAAATCCTTATCTTCAGAGGGGGATAGAGTTCACGAGAAAAAAAGGAAAATTTTGTGATCAAGTGTGATAACATTGTCTTCTGAGTGTGTTACACTGGAAAGGGATTGTGACACAAGTACATAGGAAGTATATGACTAGGAAGGTATAAAGGATGTCATAGCTTGCATGTTGTGGGAGAATTGTAGTGGATCTTTAATAGTCGAGGTCACCTCTTGTTTAGTAATGGTAGTATAGGGGCTATCTCCAAGAGACTCTGTGGGGAGGTAAGCAACAAGAAGCACCATAGGAAGATGATTTTTTTTGTCAGTAATTGTAGTTTGAAAAAAAAAATCCTTTTATTTATTTATATATATATATATATATATATTAAATTACATAATAAAATAATGTTAGTCATACAAAACATGGTGGAATGAATTTATACCTCACAATCTATTCCCATCACCTAACCAAAATTTGAGAAAATTAAATCACCAAAAATTATAATGACTACATATAATTAGCAAAAATACATTTCAAATAAGAATAAGGACTAAAAACAAAAGAAACATCAATGTAAAATACATTATGTAACAACAATGAACATGGTAGTTGTTAAAGGAAAAGGATGAAGACTATATGAATTTTCATCCTAGCCATAACACCAGGTAGATCCGTTGTGTAAAATATGATATCTTAACCATCATTTTCCTCTTCTTCTTCCTAGGACTACATGGATAGAGAAACAAGAATTAGATAGAGGAATTTTTCTTGAGAAGGTGGGACCCAATGGCCACGTCCACCAGCACAAACACCAAGTCTATCAGATACTCCTCCACCACCACCTCTTTTAGGTTCGATGAGAGGGAGATGAAGCACTCTACTAGCTTCTTAAATGGTGATGCCATTTAAATCAAATGCCATGGCCAAATGTTTTTTATTGGAACCCTTTGATATATAAATATTTAAATTTCTTTAAATCACTACACATATTTCTTCATCAAGAAATCTATTTGATAAAATTTTCATTTATTTTGAGCCACATTGCCAATACTATCATAACAATAATTACTTGAGCTATGGGAGAAAAAATTTCATTTTAATAAACTACAAGTTAATGGGAAAAATCCTTTTCTATCAATCAGCCTCATGTTTTTCCACTTCTCAATCTACATTTAGCTTGGTCTTGTAGACCCACTTAACTCTTATTACATCCTTTCTTTATCGAAGGTCAACTAGATCCCATGTGTGATTTTTCTCAATAGCATTTATCTCTTCATCCACGGCTTGTGCCAAATTCGTATCTTTTGTTGCTTCTACAAAGTAAATATGATCAGTTGTTTTTATACACAAAATGTATAAAACAAATCAACTTAATGTTCATCTTCATTTAGGTTGTACATATATCCCAGACTTCTTGTCTTACATGCCTTCATAGACTTGATATTGTTGGATTTGAATTGTTTCTAGAGGGATATCTTGTAGAATTTGGACTTGATGGTCATGCACCAAGTAAATGCTAGTTGAAGGTATTTATTCTATTTTTCCTTGTGGCTTTTTGGTTGAATTGAAGGTGTTCTTTCTTGAATGCGTGAGGATCTTCTTAAAATTAATGGAGGTGTCACTTGTCGACCACCTTGTTAAACTTGATTAGATGTGGAAGGAGGTACTTGAGAAGGATTTCCTACTAGAGCCATTTCTTCACATTCTTTATGTGGTAAGCCTACGAATGTACTCATTTTTTTCTCAAAAATTCCATCTCTTGTTTCTTCTTTAATGAACTTGTCTATAAGTGGATTATATAGCTTGTAAGATATGGTGTCCTCACTATATTCCATAAAGATATATTTTTCTCCTTTATCAACTAATCTCCTCCTTAATTCAATTGGGACACGTGCATAAGCCACACATTCAAATACTCTCATGTGGACCTAACATTGTGTTTTCTTCCACTCCATGCTTCTTATGGAACCACATTCTTTACACTCTTGGTTGGGAATTTGTTCCTAATGTAGACTACAATTGCTATAGTCTTTATACCCAATATTGATTTGATAAATGTTTGGAATTTAATATGCTCTTGGTCATGTCCATAATAGTTTTATCCTTTTTTCTCAAACACCATTCTGTTGAGGTGTATGTCTAGCAGTGAAGTGAATTGTTTATGAATATGACATTACTTGTAAAAAATCATAAAATCATTACAGAGATATATTCACCACCTCTATCACTTCTTAGAATTTTGATATAATTCTCTCTTTGTTTCTTAACTAGGACATTAAAGTGGAAGAAATAGGTAAAAGCTTCATATATTTTTCTTCAAGAAACATACCCAGGTCTTCCTACTATAATCATGAATAAACATTAGAAAGTATATGCACCCAATAATTAAGAGTGTCTACATTTTCCACACAAATTGGAGTGAACGATTTCCGTTTGTGCCTTTTTTGTGATAGACTTGCTATTTGAGAATGATTCTTTGTGTTGCTTTCCCATAGAGGCGTCACTTGCTAACCACCTTGTTGAAATTGATCGGGGGTGGAAGGAGGTACTCGAGAAGGAATTCTCACTAGAGCCATTTCTTCACATTCTTCATGAGGTAAGTATATGCCTATACTGATTGTTTTCTCCACACTTACATCTCTTGTTGCTTCTTCAATGAATTGGACATTCTAACAATGATGAGCTTACATATAAGTGGATTATATAGCTTGTAAGATTTAGTGTCCTCACTGTATCCTACAAATACATATGTGTCTCCTTTATCATCTAATTTCCTTCTTAATTCAATAGGGACATGTACATAAGCCACACATCCGAAAACTCTCATGTATCTAACATTATGTTTTCCCCCACTCTATGCTTCTTGTGGAACCACATTTTTTACACTCTTAGTCAAACATTTGATCCTAATGTAGACTCCAATTGTTATAGCATTTGTACCCAATATTGATTTGATATATGTTTGGCCTTTAATGTGCTCTTGGCCATGTCCATAATAGTTTTTTTTTCCTACAACATCATTATGTTGAGGTGTATGTTTGGTAGTGAATGGTTTTTGAATACCACATTCCTTGTTAAATTTTATTAAATCATTACTGAGATATATTTGCCACGTCTGGCGATTCTTAGAATTTTGATATAATGCACTCTCTATTTCTCAACTAGGACATTAAAGTGGCGGAAATAGGTAAAAGCTTTGTATCTTTGCTTCAAAAAAAATACTTAGGTCTTCCTACTATAATCATCAATAAACATTAGAAAGTATATATACCCACTAATTGAGGGTATCTGCATTTTTCCACACAAATCGGAGTGAACAATTTCTAATTGTGCCTTTTATGTGATAGAATTCTCAATCGAGAATGATTCTAAGTGTTGCTTTCCCATAATGCACCCTTCACAAATTCTATCAATGGTAAATCTTTTACAATGTTTTTCCTACTCAACAAATTCAAACCTCTCAAATTTAAATGACCAAATTGAAAATGCCATAGCCAATTTTCATCTTTCACCTTTGACTCGAAAGTTGTCTTAATAGCTATGGCGGTGTCTTGAAGAGCCAAATTTCAGTTGGAAAGAGATATTGCTTGAATAATTATTGGCTAGCAATCGTGGCAAAATTGACACAAACTTTTATGAAATTTTTAGTTTGGAAATGTCTTTGAAGTTATCTTGAAAATTTTCATTTCCACTTAATTTTGAAAAAAATTAGACTTTTAGAAATGTTGTGGGTCAACTACTCACTTCGAAGAAATTTGTATGTTGATTTTCATAAGTTGTCTCTTGGAGGAGATCTTCAAATAAATTCGATTGCAATTTTTTGAATTAGTATGTATATGCAAAAGTGTCTCTATGGCGACATTTATGTGGGGGTTGTTTTGTGGACCATCATTCAGCTGCACTTGTCGCTCACCTCATAGCCAACTTCCCTGGAGGAGCCTCCCTCTCCTGCCTTCAGTTCGCCACTGGGGTTGGGATATCCCCCCACTTCTTAGTCAACATGGTTGGGGCTCACCCCCTGCGCTTGAGCCTTGCATTCATGACGGGTGGAGCCTCTCTCCACCACCGGACAGGTTTCCAAGGTTAGCGCTTGCCATCTCGCCCTCTCGAGCTCCTGTTGAAGATACAAAAGAAGAAAGCCATCATGGATCGAGCTGGGATGTGTCGGACTCTGGCAAAGCCCTGCATGGCTCTGGTTGGAACGATTAAGATCTGTCCCCTATAAGACAAAGATTTGCAGTGGCGGCTTGATCTTCTTTATTTTTGATGTATTGATGTTTTTTGCTCCCCTTGTTCCTAAGATTTTTAGCCTAATTTTTTTCGTAGTTTTGAGGCATATTTCCATACAACCCGATTTTTTTTGTAAAATATCTTATATCCGTTTACTTATTAAATTAATATAAAATCTTATTCATCAAAAAAGAAAAATCATATAATTGAGGAGCACCAATACATTCTTAATTCTGCATTTCTGTACTACCTAGCATATCAATTGTTGTATTGATCCAAACGATGATGCTTAACAAATGTACAACTAGTTTTGGCAAATATTGCAGGTTGAAGTTTGCATTTTATAAGTTGTCATTCATTTTAAAAGTTGAACACGCAAACACATCAAATTCTTTCAAACTACTTAATAAATAACAAGGACAAAAATCTTTAATAAATCTTTTATATTACATTGAATTCTGTAAGCAAATGCCTAATCCTGATGAAGGTCCTGGAGAAGCTGAGAAGCTTTGGACAATATAATCTGATCACTGCACATCCTTGTGACAACCCCGCTCCTTCAACCTCAATTTAAGCTGATCTCCTCTCCTACAAAGCTTTCTCACAGTTACCATGGTAGATGCTTTGTCATTGCAGTCTACAAGTGGACAACCTGCAATCTCCAACAGCCCTTTAATCACCCTCTCCACATACACAATTTGGTCTACAAACATGAATTCCCCAACTGCCACCCTGTTGATCAGCTGCATGGCTTCAATTCTCCTTTTCACTCTACTGTTTCTCAGAACAAAAGAAACCATGGTAAGTGCATTAGGTGTCATCATCTTTTGTACCGTAGTGATATCTATTTCAACATATTTAAACAAGCAAATTATTTCTTCGGCAGCTTCATTGAAGGCACCTTCAATATGGTTTACACTCATGGAAGAAAGCTTATCTGCCAAAATATCAGCGGGTCTAAATTTTTGCAGCTCCTGTGGAGGCCATCCTTCTATCCGTACAAGATTTCTAAGCCTAGTTATGTTGTTCAGAAAGGTGTCACATCGGTAGTCTTGGAATTTAATCTTGTGCAACAACCACTGTAATTCATTTTGAGATGCATCTCTGATCAGTTGGGGATAAAGTTTTTTCCATTCACAGATATCAGCGGCAAGTTTTGTGTGAGGGAGGAGTTTGTGAGAGATTTCTGTGCCTGTGAGAGAGCAGTGGATGTTGCCATTGCTAAGCCATTGTTGAATGTTGGTACGGTCATATGTGATGCCGCTGTCTGTAATGACTGGATCCATCATAAGCTTACCAGAGAGTGGGCAGCAGAAGAATTTGGGGATGCTTGAACCCATTCTCTTGTCATTGCATAATCTTCTACCCTTTTCATTATTTCCCATGTTTTAAAGACCTTGTATGGAACAAGTGGGGAGTTCGTTTCTCTTTTTATAACCCAAAATTTAGCTTCCCTGTGGGTACGTCGGCAATTTTGGTTACCAATGAATTTGCCTCGGGTTTTTATTCATTGTTTCGTTAACAAACAATAGAGAGTCGCGCGCTTCAAATGGGTGCGGGTGAGGGGTTAATTTAAATAATTATTTTAAATTTTAAGAAATATATAGTAAATTATTCAATTTTTAATTCAAGTAATATATATATAAAATGTTACAAATTATTTATTGTATAAATTTTATTTGAAATTAAAATATATTCTACAATTTATTTTCTCTAACATATATATTTTAATATTAATAATGTATGCGAATTTTCTAATGGATATATTCAATTTATTATTTTCTATAAAATTATAAACAAGAATAAAACTTCTTTAATAATGTATTTTTGAAATATTTATATATTTTTAGTTTTTATTTGATTGTTTATACTAGCAATTGTACGTGAAATGTATGATGGAAATGCTAAAGTGAATATTTTTAAGGAGTCAAATTGGAGGTAGCGAAACAATATGAGTGGAAGAGGAGTGAAGAAGAAGGGATTAGAGTGTAGAGAAGTGTGAGGGTAACAAAAATGGAAAGGGGAAACAATGTGAAACTCAACCATCCAACTACCCAATGACATTTATGTCAATCGTTTGGATGAGACCAAGGGTGTTGTTTAAGACGATGTAGAAACAACTTATAGAGATGTATGTGAACATAAGGAGAGGTGGAAGAATATTTCCCAAGTAATTTTATGTTTCTAGTTTTATTCCTTGTATTTAAAGACAAGAAGATGTGGACTAGAAGTAGAGTTGAAAGGTCGTGACGTCATGCACAATTCTCCTCATCAAAATCGTGATGACAACAACATTCAACAATTAATGACAAAAAAGGGACGGGTATGGGTCGTTGAGGATTTTGATTGCACAACGAAAGTTGCATGGCCCACGCCTTTTTCCCGAAAAATATTATTCCTCCTTACGAAATATGAGGTTGACTTTATAGTTGAGGTCTCTCTTGGACTAATTATGTGATCAACTTGAAGGGTCCAAAATTAAAATGGGGGAATTCCAAGAGGTTGTTCATTCAAAACCCAACCACAATACTTGCTTCTTAGAGCACTATGTAGTTTGTATTTGTAGTTGTGAGTTCTAGCAAATGCAAGGAACAATTGATGTATAAAAATTCATTGATAATTGATCGTGTACATAGATTGGTGATATGAGCGACAAGTGGAAAAGGAAATTCGATCGAAGTTTAGAATTAAAGGTTTTTTATTGGCGACATTCATTTTTTTGAGATACTTTGACGAGGACATGAATGAAAAGTTTGAAATGAACATGACGGAAGTAAATAATTGTGGATTCAACATGATAAAGAAAACAGACAACATAAAATAACTCTAAATGGATAACTTGTCTCGCATTTTCAGATAGTTGTCTACCAAGGGCATTTTTATGGAGGGCGATGGCGATGGCAATGAAGTTTGATATGCCCTCACTAATACTGCTAAGCTTTTCTTCGTGATGGAGAAGAATTCCTTGAGTCTTGTACCACTTTCTCTATTGGAAACTTAAAAGGTGATAATGGTGTGATGGCACCATCTCCATGAATGTGTGCTCCAGGATTACCATCCTTTTGAGAAGGCTCGCAAAAAAATAGTATATTCCCGAGCGAAGGATGATCTAGATCTGAATAATGTCATCAATAATTGCTTGGCATCCACTACCATGGCAATGATTGACAAGATTGTGAATTTTTACGAGGGTTTCAAAGATTTGAAGAGTGTAGTAGATTTGGGCTGGGAAAAAGGAACCGCATTGGGAGAAATAGTGAAGGCGTATCCTTACATCCATGGGATTAAATTCGATCTCTCCCATGTTATCACAACCGTTCCTCCTGCTCCAGTTTTTTTTCTCCATTCTTCACCAGATAACAAAGGTGTGCTATCCTCTATATTGTAGGAAATGTTTTTTATTTTTTGTATACAAATATTGAGCATGTGTACGTCATCATGTTCTAGAGCATACCCTCTACAAAGGCGATATTTTTCAAGATACTAACTCCTTATTTGCAATGTATCTACTTGTGGTACAAGAAGAAATATATAACAGGTTAGAAAATGGATGTGATGATTTGGTGAAACAAAATGTACTTGTGGACGGGGACGACGAGAGTTGCAAGAAAGTACTGAACAAGTTTCACGCGACATTGGGGTAGTTAGACTGTTGAGTTTCACATTGTTTCCTTTTTCCATTTTTTCCACCCTCACACTTCTCCACACTCTAACCCCTTCTTCTTCACCATTATTCCTCTCTCATTATTTCTCTACCTCCAATTTAACTCCTTTAAAAAATCCCCTTCGGTGTTTCCATCGTACATTCCACTTACGATTGCTAATTTACCACATTCATTAAACTTAAAATATGTAATATACAATCACTTTGACTATAAATACTCCTAAACTTAGTCATCAATTTCTGGCCACCACCTACTCTTACTAGTATCCATGTAAATTTACTCAAAATGGGAATTGAATGGATGCATAAACCAGGGAAACAAAGAAGAAGATAAACCAAAAATAAAAGACCACAATACTTATTCTCACTTTTTAATGCAGTCGGTCAAATGAGAAAGGTGGATTTATTTCCTAATGCATTGTACATTGTAACTCTGTTCAAAATATTTCGTAATCCAACATCATCAAAATATAACGTTCAACAATGGCAAAGCACTACCTATGTTGTGTTTAATGTTCCTCTCGATCTGGGGATGCAATACCTAGTGGATGGTTGCGATTAAATCCACGCCGATGTACGGGCATGTCAGATTCAACCAATTTCCCTTCTCTACATATAGTTTGGAGTACACATTCGACATAACTGTAACCCCGACCTAACTACCCGAGCTCCTTAACTCGAGCTAGTTGACCTTAGAGTTAAATATCCCCATGTAAAATTTATACATGGTGTCGTAAATGAAGAAGTTGACTGACGCATAAAAATATAAACAAAATATCAATGGAAAATGTTGCAAAATAAATACTCGAATTCAATTACATTTTTTATTTTTACAGGTCTGTATTAATGCACGCAGAAATCTGGATCATAGGATTTTTTCCAAGGTGTAATGAGGAGGGAAGCTATTCTCACATGATTGAAGATTTTGCTAGTACTGCTGAGATTTTCATTGTTTCCCCTAATCCACACATTTTTACTTGTTTTTCATTCACCATATGTGATAATTGGGTATATTGTGGCGATAACGCTTATTTCAGTACATCTGGACATATTCCAGTGAATTTGGATTCCAATATTATAAGTTTTAGAAGAAATCTATCTTTGTGTTTGCGTATATTGGACTCGATTTTTGTTTATACTGGATTCCATTATTAATATTATTGGATTCCAATTTCGCCAATATTGGATTCCAATATCGCTATTATTGGATTCGTATTTCGCCACTATTGGAATCCAAATTCTAAATTATGATTTTTGAATTTTTTAAAGATTTCTATTTTGTTATTATTGGATTCCCCCACATAAGTCTGGCGGCCACTAACTTACATAAGCCTAGTGGTTGCTAACTTACATAAGCCTAGCGATGACAGAACAAAGAGGATGCAGAAAAGTTGAATGCATTACCAATTGCACACGATGCCAATAAATACACAAAGGAAATAGTTCGAGAGAACTATCAAACGATTGCATGAATATACCATGAGGGCATAAGTGACCTAGTCAGTTCAATAAGAAAATAATGTACTAAACTAATATTTATGCTAACATTACCCCCCTTAATACATTTTTTATTACAAACATCATATTTCTAGATAGTGGACCCTCCCTTATTTCAAACATGGTAAAACGTTATTACACTCTCAGTGTATCTTGCTCACCTTTGAGCTGGCATGCCATATTTGTGGCTTCATGGTCTTGGTGACACCTTATTTTTTCCCTGTTGGATTACCACAAACCTGGAAGTGACTTGAGTACATCTCTCTAAGAACACCTCAGTGGTTTCTGGTTTCCCTGGATTAACATGAACCCTTATGGTTTTCAAACTGCATGTTCACCACGAACCTGGAAGTGACTGAAGGTCTCAATTGTACACTTCGGTGGTTTCTCAAATTTCCACAAACCCTTTACACAAGAACCAAGTACTACTTTAGTGATTTTTCTCCTCACAAGTTCTTCATTTAGGAGGTACCAAACTGGAAAATACTTTGCATTTATTATTGAAAAACAAACTGCACACAACAAAATAACACCACACACAACAACAAAAAAACACTAGCAAAAACCTCACCAACACAATAATGCGACCTTGTTGTAGGTGACTGATGAGAGGACTCTAATTATCCCCAACATCCGTGTATCCTCCATCCTCCAGTACCATGCTACTTAATTAGCGGATATACCTTTGAGAAACATTTCTACATCTCCTAATCTTATATATGTTCACTAGCGAATATCTTTGTAAGGAAGATTGCATATGATCCATGGAAATTCGTGTTCATTGGTTTTTGGGAGGTCTTGTTTCCTCCTCTTTTTCCTATCGTGCCAAATAATGTCGGTCTCCAATCGATTTCCAACATATAGATTCTGCATACCAAGCCAATTCAATCCTAATGGAGCGATAACGCATTTGCTGAGACAACAAGTGTTATGACATGGTTTCTCTCCTTGCTAGCACGATTTTTTGTGGGTCACGTAGGTGTTGGACGTCTTCAAAATTTCTCTATAAATGCTCAATACAAATAAACATGTATCTAAGAATACTGAAACATTCCAATATTTGCTTGAAAATACATTTGTGGCCTTTGAAGAAGGAAGAGTGTAGGGGTGTCTGGTCGTTGGATGTTTTATTTTCACACTTGAAATACGTGTAAGGAAACAAATTTTCTTTAAAATTTTCCTCATGACCTTCCTCGGAAAAATTGAACAGAGCGGTTTCACTAGTATTGTTGACAATATTGCCCACAACTTTATTACTTTCCAATAAAAGATGAGAATGCAACACTTTTTTCCATGGTTGCGCCTTCCTAAGGAACCACAACTACGTTGATATTTTTACCATATACCCCAAACTCTATTTCCTAAGCCACCGTTAAGTGTGACACCAACAACGCATCTACTTCTATAGGGGATATATTCTTGTCTCCACGATTGAATAATGGCCAATCAGCTAGAGAAGAGAAAAAACATCTTTTGTATTGTTTTGATTCAATATCCATATGTAAAATTTGTTGTTGCTTCTGGACATATGGACCACGCCAAGACAAATGGGGATGACCTACCAAGTGAATCTGCGCAGTTGTATCCTTCCCTTAAACGCTAGTGAAGAATTCAGGAAGATCGAGGTGCTAAAGTACAGAAAAAAATGCCAAGCACGAAACTGTGCTCTGATACCAATGAAAAAATAGAGAGGATGCAGAAAAGTTGAATGCATTACCAATGGCACACAATGTCAATAAATACAAAAAGGAAAAATTTAGAGAAAGTTGTCAAACGGTTGCACAAATATGCCATGAGGAAATAACTGACTTGGTCAGTTCAACAAAAAAATAATGGGGTAAGTGTAGCAAGTTGGTGGACCAAAAAGTGGACATGAAAACCTGAAATCCATGTACCGCAATCGCGGACTATTTTCTATAGGTTCGGGAATTTTTAAACCTAAAACCGTGATCACAGTCCTCTGAGACAAAAATACCAGACCCGCGACCCCTCATTTCCCTCTGTGAACAGTGATTTCTCCTCCACTGTTGGCACTCACACTTTGAATACCCCCTACAAATTGCTCTTCGGACTTCTGGATCGTGAAATTTTCAATGATGCCACCAAGACGGAAGAGGTAAGCCCTCGATTTTGATCAAATTTCTTGCATTTTAGTTTTTTTTGTGATTTTCATGGGTTTTTCAATTTTTTGTTTATGTATACAATTTCTTTGTTTTGTCAGTTGTTCGACAAGCTTGTAATCCTGCAAACCGTCCAAATATTCCTCAAAACCCTCCAAACATTCCTCAAAACCCTCCTCCAAATGTATATCTGCCTCATGTGGCTCCTTCTGTCCCCACGGAACCAACATGAACACAATTTGATATCGTTAGAAGAATTCACCAAAATAAATTTTCCATTGATAACCTTATTCAAACAATAAGACAAAATCATGCCACAAATCCATCTCACATGACTTTAGCCAACACATTGCAAACATTGATTGACGAATTTGACTCCGCAACTAACCAAATAGAAATATGAAATACCTTTAGATCTGATTGTAGGTGGTGGTATGTAGTTAAATTATCCCATGTGATTGTAAAAGACAAAAAAAATGTAAAAGACCGCATTTGTGCATTATTTAATAACCCGAGAACCAATGCCCCCCACCCCGCGACTACTTATAAATGGTTCCCATTCCATTAGTGCCACGATAACCAAATCACGAACAATTTTTGGGACCGATGGTGGATGGTTTTTGATTATCCACCATGCAACAACAATGAGGTTCCTCTCTATTTTTTGAAGAAATTATATTGCGAGTTCGTGCTTAATGAGGTCCCAAATTATTTTGAATTTTTTGAGTTTTATGGGCGAGGAGGTGGCTCTGCACAGAGTAGACCTGGTGCACACATTGGTCAACCAAGGATCCCCCATGCCCCAAAACCCCCACTGCCTTCAGTTATCCCTCCTACAGTGAAGGAGGTTGTGGAGATTGACACACTACATGCATTAAGGGAGCTCATTGACACTCTGACCCAACATAGTGGCCAGATTACATCTGGTGATATTGGTGGAGGCACCAGTTCTAGCGCACCACACCACTGTGGATCATGTGGTGCCGTATGCACTGCGGGCGAGACATCATTTGCTAGATCACATGATTTCTTTTCTCTAGATGAGATGATGGTGGATGTTTTTGGAACTGGTGCAAATGATCTTGGTCTTTCACAGGTAAATGTCAAATAAATATAATATATATATACAATAGTTTATTTCATTTGAGATATTTTAATATATGTATTTGATTACATCATGTACATACATGTAAAAAATAATATTTTTTTGATTGTAAACAACAAAAGTCCGGTGAAGGACACATCCGACGTCGACATGCTAGCTACTGCAGTTGGGCATGTTACAGATGTAAGTTTCAAGTTACTTACATTTCAAATTTCATTTGATTGCACTTTTATTATTAAATACACATTTTTAATGTTCGTGTATAATGTTTCACGTGTACATGTACATATTAATATGTTTGTCTTTTATACGCAGGAGCTTGGTGGGTCATCATCTGCTCTGGGAACTGAGGCTACTAGCACGCCTCATGTGAATTTTATGCAGGTTAGTTTCTCTTTACACTTTGTTTCTAATTGTGGAATTCTCTAGTAGTTTGCAATCCCATAACTCTAGCCAGTACAATTTGATCATAACATTAAGCTCTTATGATGCAAGGGTTAAGTTTAACACTCTCCTAGATATACAAAATCTCCTTTTATCATGATCATGGACACTTACCTCTATGCTAGACATGTTTCTAGAGCACTCCATCTCTAATGCTTTCTCCATCATCCCTTGCCTTTGAGGATCTCTTTTAGCTTCTTAGGATGTATGCATAACTGACCTTGCCAACATTGTTAGTTCTATGCATTCTTTATTAACCCTCTTCTCTCTAAACAACAAAGAGATGAAAATATGGGATAAGTTACCTACACTTCTAAATATATCATGGGTCCCTTGGTTCATGTTTATCACCAATACTCCCTATGCAATTCTATACACCCAATCTCATATTATATATATGTTATTCATCAAGTTTCTCTATATTTGCATTCTCATGTACACAATGGATATAGCTTGGTGACCTGCCTAGAACCAAGTTCTACATACTGGAAATACATTCCACATCTTTAATGAATTACTTATTGAATATCTCTAATAACCCTTTTTGTGACTTAATATTGTCATGTATAGTCAAATTTCATTCAACTGATGGACATTTTCTTTATTCCTACACCCATAAGATCATTCAAACATCTCATTCATACCTGATATCACCTTCATACCTAGTCTAAGATCATGATTTATCAAATTATAGTGAGAAGCCTAACTTTTGCCTTCATTTTTGTACACTGTACTTTTACCAGGTTGCTCGAAATAATTGTTATATAGATAACTTTCACTACACTATATCAATCACCATGAAATCTTGGGGTCTTTTAATTCATGCAAAAAAAAAATTGCAATTTCTAGCAAGATTCACATGTACAATCAAAAGTTACACAAATCCCTAGATATATCCTGAGAGCCTACAATTTGCTCTAAAAACCAAATTATGCAATTTCAAGACACATAAAAATTATGACTATGATCTACATCACATGTAGCACCTTTCCATATTAATAGTCAAGAGAGATTATGCAAATAAATAAGACTAATTATCCTTGTCTACTTTATCATAATGTGTTTAGACTATTAGTTCGGTCATGTACACTTGCAATCTTACATAACTCTATGTTTTAGGATGTTATTTCTACTAGTCCTCTGTCTCATGCTAATACTCATTGCTAGATAGTTTTCAATTAATATTGATCTACATGTTTTTTGTACAGCTTATGACTACCAGAGAGACTCTTCCCTATATGCAGACTGTGGAGGTTTGTTGTAGATGCTTTCATAGCATCTGTAGATCCATTAACTCAGGTATAATTTTTCAAATTTGTTAAATTTTGGAGGAATTTTTTCTTATTACTTATCTACAATATCAAATTTTGTACATGAAATATTTAATTTGAACTATTTATTTGTATGTAGCCTACCCCTCATGATTCTACCGTTGACCATACAATGCATCGACGATAAATTAATAGGGATCATGAGATTGTGGTAAGATTTCACATGCATTATAAATTCTAATTTTCTAAATTTTGAATGTATTTTAAAATTTTGGGTGTTAAAAACTTGATTTTTATGAATGTGCAGGCTAGGTTGCAGGCCTACTTAGAGATGCCTATGACCACATGGATGAAATCCATAATGGCATCTCCCTCCACTACATCCACAGGTCATGGACATGCTTATTCTAGCAAGGGCCAAGAAAGGGATGATTTTTCATGGTTAGATTCATAGGACCCATGTATAGATATATATATGCCATCGTGGTCCTAGTTCATGATTCTTCATAGTCCATGTATATAGCCTTATGCGACCACATGTGGTCCTATATGTATGACACACTTAGTTTGATACATTATGAACGTATATTTTCAAAGACACGTGGCACACTTAGTTTGATACATTATATCCATGTTGGTTTTCATAACAATATTACTTTTATGTTTTATTTGATTTCATTACACATGATATACTTCTATGTATGTTTTCATAACCATATTAGTTTTATGTTTTATTTGATTTGATGGCCTTGATTATGTGACCATTATCCATATGATATATATGATATATGATGTTATGTTATTTTATGATATATGTTATATAATGGTTTTGAAGGTTCTTGGGTGTAAGATAAAATTTTTTTCAAGAGATTCAAGTGTGGAGTTATATCAATTTTCTTATTTTAAGCACGTGGTTAACACACTCCAAAGTGGGAAAAAATGTACACAATTAAAAATGGTCTTGAGGGATTTATTACAAGTCATTTTATATGTTTTTAGTGTACTTACAATTTATTTGTTAAGTATTAGTCCAAATTAAGTGTTATTGATGTGTGTAACAATAAGGTCCTAATTTGAATTCACTTGTTTAAAAAAATACAGAAACATTGTAGTTTAGTTGGCATAAAATATGTAAAAAATATTCTTAACACTCTATTGTGTATTTACATGCTTTAAAAAGAGATCAAAAAATCATTAGAGTATTTACATGGTAATGTGTTTGTACCTTGTTGTGATCTAATTGATGCAAGCTGAGTAGTGAGAAGTCATTCCCTGGGACATCGTGGGATAAAACTGTCACTGCCAACACATCCGATTGGGGGGTATATGCCTTTGGGTTGCTATGGTGGGCTCTAGGGAGGCCCGGTTTAGAGTCAGACCACCCGATCCGGAGCCAAGAACCCCTTCCCTATTAATCCCAATTCACATTTTCAGTGGAAACTTATGACGATCACAACTTGGTGCTTGGTCATCCAAACCAAGAACTGTTTGAGCCAAAACTTGAGTGAAAGAGGCCTCTAGTCGCACCCAAGAATTCAGGGTTGTGGCATAATTGTTTATAAACCACCTTTTCTAGGTAGTCCTAAGAAATGAACGAAGCCGAGTAGTGATAATTCATGCCTCGGGACATCGTGACATCAAACCAACTATGCCAACACATCCGGGTTACCTAGGTTCTAGCATAGAGGAGTCATTAGGTACAATGTCGTTCACAGGCTAGTTGAGTAGTCCCTTAAGATCAATTGAGACCAAAAAACCTTGCAACTTAATGGGTGATTACTCAGTCTCTGTGATAACCTAGAAGATGCTCATTCAGATCCTAACCTTGACAGTAAGAGACCCTCTATAATAGAATGTGCCAACAGTTGTCTTTGTTGTCCTAGTGTTGGCCCAGATGAATGAACATAGTGTAGTTTGTGTCAGGGTAAGGCTGACAAATGCTATATTTTTCTCACAATGGGTCATGGAACCGAACCAAATGTGCTAACAATTCATTCTTGGTAAATTCTAGTGTGATAATGTGTTGCTGAATAATGTTGTTTCTTCTTGGCTACTTCGTTTGGGCATAGTCCCTTAAGATCCGTGAGACCAAAAAAATTATTCAACTTCGAATGGGTGATTACTTGGTCTCCATGGCACCTAGAGACATCTCTACAATATAATGCATCAGGATCCTTTAACACCAGAACGAGAGTAAGGAACCTATCTACAATATGTGAAAATAGCTATGTAAGTTATGGAGCCAGGGTTCAAAGGGCTAACTTTTGTAAATCGGTTGTGTGCACTAATCCAACTATGAAAATCTGCATAAGCCCTAAAATTGTTTAATAAGGTGTTTATTGGAATACGGGACTAATGTCGTTGCGCTAAATAGATGTGTTGCAATCCTTGAGTACAACTTTTGATTACTTGTTATCCACGTTCATTAAGGTGTGGCATCAAACGCTATATGGTGTTTCATGTGTCTATGTGAGTCGATGACTTATGTGTCTCATGTGTTGTTGAGTTTCTCTACTTGGAGCCCTTGTGGTGTTCTGTAGTGAACAATGTAAGTCAAAAACAAATCCTGGTATTTTTTAATATTACTCTACTGCTAACATAGTTCTGGGTGGATTATCCAGGTAAATGATCTAGAGGAAGCATATATTTAGTGCATGATATAATTTGAAGTTTCTTTGGGATACTTCGTTTGGGTCAAGTAGATTCCCTTAAGAGCCCTGAGACCAAAAAAACTGTTCAACATCGATGGGTGATTACTCAGTCTCCATGGCACCTAGAGATGTCTTTTTAGATCTCTACACCTTTGCGTAGGGACCCTCTACAATATCCTATCTTGGTTTTTTCCATCTCCAATTGGTGCTCTCACTGCCCTATTATTTGTAAATGCGTGAGAAATAGTGTAGTTTGAGTGAATGTATGGCTGTCAAATGCTATAATTTACAAACGGTGGTTCATGGCACTAAATACTGACCACACCAACACATGTTCAGGTGGTGGGTGGATAAGTAAACACTATAGGTAGGCATATTTTTATCAGGTGTGCAACAATGTTGTTTCTACTGGGTTACTTCGTTCGGGTGTAGTCCCTTAAGATCCTTAAGACCAAAAAGTCTTTCAACTTCGATACGGGTGATTACTCACTCTTTGTGGCACCTAGAGACATCTCATTAGATCCTACACCTCATCATAAGGACCCTCTATAATATCTTTTCTCAGGTTTATTTCATCTCCAATCAGTCGCTTTTACTGCCCTATTATTTGCAAACACGTCGAAATAGTGTAATTTGAGCTAGTGTGAGGTTGTCAAACACTTTTGCAAATGTTGGGTCATGGCACCAAACAAAATATGCACACGCATAGGGATGGCCTTATAAAAACTTGGGGAAGCATAGTTTGGGTTTTAGGTTACCTCCTTCAAAACCAAGAACCCCCTCCACAGGTACATAAACTGTTGTTAGTTGCTTCTCTTTTCTTATAAAACAATGAAAGCTTCTCTTAGCTTCGAGAATATAAAATTCTCCACTAACAATGCCAACCACATGAAGGTGGAATATTTTCTGGCACCACTAACCTACATAAAAGTGTTAGTTAAAGAAATTGAAGTTGAATCAAAACAATACTAGATATATACAAAATACACAAATTTAATAAAATATATGAACTTAAATCTAGAACTAAATATTTAAATAATTCCAAGAAATTATATATACCAGAAAAGCATGTAAATTCATTCCAATGTTCACCATTAGGATGTGAAGGTGGAAGATTTTCTGACACCACTAACCTGCATAAAAATTTTAGTAAAAGAAATTTAAGTTGAATCAAAAAGATATACTAGATATATACAAAATACACAAATTTGATCAAAAATATGAACTTGAATGATCTAGTTTACAAATGTGAAAACTTAAAAGAAATTATATATACTAGACAAACATGTATAAATTCATTCCAATGAACCATCAAGTCATGAAGGTGGAAGCTTTTCTTGTAGCACTAACCTGCATAAAAGTGTTAAAGTCAAATAAATCTAAGCTAAATCAAAACCATACTAGATATATACTTAATACGTAAATTTAATAAAATATATGAATTTGGAGATCTAATTGACAAATCTAAACACTTCAAAGAAATTATATATACCATACGTGAGCATGTAAATTCATTCCAATGAACCATCAAGATTGGATCTAACTTTGAATAGCAGACATGATTGCTTCATGATCTGACTCTCGAACCTTCTAAAGATTCTTGTTATTAGGCCTTACTCGATATATATACAACTGAATATTCTTTGCTAGAACTAAATGCAAATATATGAGTATTTTCTTGTGTGTCTCAAAGTCTTCAAACACCCAAACAGAGGAATTTTTTAATGGATACTGTTGAAGCCAAGTTCCAGTAACTACCACTGACCTTGTAGGGTACTTAATACCTTCGTCATCTATAATAGGATAATTCAACTTATTTATTTCCTCGATGCAACAATATAAGAAATAATATGTTCCTTCTTCATTGTCTTCTATTGCAATAACTGCAAACACATGTCCTACAAAATAAACAAAGGTTTCAACTCAAATTTAAATTACATATTATTTTCAATAGACATAACTCAATACAAAAATTATAAATAACCATTTATCTTGTCACACAAAAATTGAAATGTCGTCAACATCCTTAGATGTTGTAACTTCTTCTAGAGAAACAAGTCATAATGCCTGTGAAGGTTGATAACTAGGAAGCGAAGTTAGAGGCCTACAAATCCATCCATCCACCCATTCTTGTGAATCACACTCAGCATTGACAAATTTGATACAAGATACATAAAAACACACCAACTTTCTTGTCCATGTGGCCCACAAAGTAGCGTCTGAGCTACAAAATGATTGCATATCATTGGACCTTGTGAGTGTCATATAATCCTTGTAGTTAACAATTTTTTGTTCCTCTATCAACCAAAAATAACTACGAACTGTGGAATTTCATTGAGAACCTCAGGCCATGTTGTCAAAATACCATTCCACTATGCTCTTTTCATCTTTCGATTTAGCACCATATTTGTACTTCAACTCTTCTCTTGTAAGAGCTTTTTTCACACATGCCCCTGCACCGCCATGCTCTCCTTTTCCATGTCTAGCCTCAGTGAAACTCTAAATATGTTGCACACTTGACATGGATCCTGCTCATCCAATAAAACATTCATGCATTATTAAATTGATCTGTGTAATTATCTGACCATATATAATGTTGATTGAAGCGAATGTCCCTATTAGACAAGTTTCCAAAAAAAACTGGAAACAACCTTCCAAAAATTCAGTAGAATGCGTATGGTCATCACTGATATAAAAGTGTTACTCTCTTAAATTTTTTTCAATCATTCTTTGTAATGTCAGGAGAATTTATAAATGTTATATGCACAAAAATGACAACCTGTATTGAGTTATAATATTGCGATTGAACCTCCATTTGTGGTTGTAATGTGTAATTCTTTGTAAAATCGACCACTGAAATAATAGTACCAATAGGAAATGTGTCCTTGCATATCTTAAACTATTCATCCAACCATCGAGCTTTGTGTGCATGTTTAGCATACTCATACACAAATTCATCCTTAAATTATCTCATAAATTGAAAAAAAGACATATGTTCTGTAACTAGCTCACACCGTTTAGATTGCTTTCCATCTTTCAACTGGTATGGTACTGATTTATATTTATCAAAATCAACTAAATTATGTCCTATTACACCTCCAATTTTCTCATGGATGTAACTTTCTAATTTAGGTAATTCTTCGCACGTACCACAACTTCCATCTAAACAATCCTGACTATAAAAAATGTTCAATTTCTCTTTCACAAAATATCATAGGAATGAAATCCCTGGAAGATATTGATGGAACTTGAACACCACATTCTGATAACATAGTTTCAGAATAAAAATAAGAACGAATACATAAAAATTTAGCATAATGCATCATAAATTCAACATAGTGCCTACAACAACAAGTGGTGCAAGCATGGTTGATTTTCACATAGAATGGTTTCAACATTTCAAAAAAACGTTGACTAATTTTAATTTCTAGATGCCCCTGTTCAAACTTACGAAAAATTGAGTTTGAATCATATCTAAGAAATGCTTTGGATGTGGTTCACGATTAGTAGAACCAACTCTTTGTTTTACAACATATCTTGTATAAGGTTAAATTCTAGTGTTATCATGCCAAAATTAAATAAAAATTTCTCTTATAGCATCAAATATATCTTTGTCCTTACGTGGTGCTCTAGCAAAAAATGTCTAAAAATCGGTATTATTGAATGATTGAAGGATATTATGTCTTTCATTTGCTTTCATTAGATTTTTTCGATTAACTTTCAACATTCGACTTGTTTGCATAATCAAACATTATTTTTTGTTGATTCGCTTACAACACTAGTAGCAAGTACACGACGCACAATACTACTATCCCTTGTGTGTCTCTTGACACCAATAGTGTGATATGCATCATGAAGGTTTTCAACAATTGTAGAGGTTTGACCATGTATATTAGATGTTGTTAATCCTAAGGTGTTTAATGTATGTCTCATTTTATTCAATTTCATCAAACTAACCAACAAATGACATCTTTGGGAATCATTTAAAATTTCAAAATGATTATCCCAAATTTCAATAGATTTTCTTCTAATTTTCTGTTCAGAAATTTTTTTAGAGATTGGTTTCAAAATGTTCTCATCAATTTCAAAAAAATAATTAAGTCTCTTACGTAAAATCCTAGGAGGTTTTTTTTTCAATTTTTGTTTGTCTACAGTTTCAACCTGAATTTCTTGATTCATATTTTCATTGTCTCGTTCAATTTCAACATCAGCTACATCACGCGTATTTAATTCTTCTTCAACATTGACAGTAAAAACATCTTCATCACGAGTATTTAATTCATCTTCAACATTGATAGTAGAAACATTACCTGGTTCCTCATTGCTTAAACTAATAGGGTTTGAAGATGAACCTCTTCTTGATTCACGAAGATTTTGCATTCACTCAACATTTTGAAATCTTTTTGCCTCTAATTATTCTGGTGTTTTTTTACTTATTGACTTCATTTTTTGACTTCTTTTCTTGTCTCCCATGATGTTTTACTTCCGGTGATAAGAAAAATTTGCAAAAAGTTACAAAATTTCACAGTAATGCGTATAGTAAGGCCAAATAGTAAAAATCATATGGTGATTTGAATGTTGGGATGTGTGTAAATATGATTTAATAACCACGGTCGCGGTCATAATATCAAACACCGCAATTACGGTTCTATTTGTATCATCAAATCTGACCCTCAAGGCTCGAGAAATCTTTGTTTTTTCCCAACCAAAGCTATGTGAGGTCATTATGGCATGTAAAAGGTCAAAAACTTCCAATTTTCTCTTCCACGGACTTGAAACATGCTGAAAATTTCAAAACATCTCACAAGAATGGTACCATCGCATAGGGGAGACTGTTAGTTTCGTAGAAATAATGATTTTAAGGTGAATAGAATAAGATAAATATAATTTTTTAATTTTTTAAGACATTTTTTCTCGCGAATGTTCATGTCTACATTTAAGACTGTAAATTTTATTTCACTTATCAAAATGTGATAAAACATATACCATCCCAAACATGGTGAAATTCTATAAAAGTTAAAAAATATACTTTATTTCAATATTTTTTGATATATTTATGGCGGGAAAACAGAAAGTGCTCCGTTTTCTAAAAAATTTCAAACCACTTTCACAAAAAAAATCATTAAAAAAAATTACTCGAAAAAATACAAAATAAAATCCATCCCAAGATAGACAGTGACATCTAAATTTTCACCAAAGGAAAAAAAAAATATTTGGTCATCCAAATCACGGGCAAACGGACTATGATCTTATAGGTTTAAAAAACAATCAAAGTCATATAATTTTGAGTGTTTAATATAGCTAAAATTGTCCATTTTTTACAAAAAAATAGTAGTTTAAAAATAGATTCCGGATGTTACGATTCATATTTATATAAATTTTTCTAATTTTGAGTGTGCGTATTGATAATAATCCCTACAAGTTAAGAGTTCGCTATTTTTTGCAATATGACGTCCACTTATGACCTCTTATTGGTCCACCAACTTGCTGCACTTACCCAATGTATTAAACTGATATTTATGCTAACAAGCGGCTACTAATTTACATAATAATAACTTTTGCTAGGTGAAATAATCCTAGCGGCGACAAAGTTACATAATCCTAGTGATCGCTAAGTTACATAATCCTAGCGATCGCTAAGTTACATAAGCCTAGCAGCCGCAAAGTTACATAAGTATAGTGGCCACAAAGTTACATAGGCATGATGGCCGCAAGATAAATAAGCCCAACGGCTGCTAAGTTACATAATCCTAGTGACTGCTGAGTTACATAATCCTAGTAGATGCTGAGTTACATAAGCCTAGCGGTCACTAAGTTATATAAGCCTAGAGGTCGCTAAGTTACATAAGCCTTGCATCCGCTAAGACACATAACCTAGGAGCAACTGCTAAGATACATCTTTTTAACATTTATTCGATTAATTTGTAAACTAGAAATCATTGTAACGATATTTAGTAGTCGCTAGGAATTTCAAAATAGAAGATAATACAAATAATGTGAACTACTTTTATGCTTTCTCATTTTATAAATCATTGTTTCACCTGATTCTTAGACGTTTCTTTGAAATATTGATGAAATAGATAGGGTAACGGGCATAGGAGGAATACCTGTTGAAATGATGGTTGATGGGTTGTTGCGCGCATATGACTTATGAATCCACAGCTAATTGTGAGAGCTTCCTTTTGGCTAGGAGGAACTACTCATAATGGAAAGCAAGACCACCAAAAAGAGTTAAACAATATGTACAGTGAACTACCTAGCTTATGCTAGATCCAGGAAGTGTGGTACTTCCTAGACAGCTATCAATCCACTGTTTAAAACAATTTAATGCGGGTAATAAAATAAATCCTATCGTAGTTGAAATGATTTGGGTATCTCATCCAAAATACAATAAGAAAGATATAATCTAGCAGGCTAAGTTAGAATAAGATCTGAAGGTCAAGTAACTAGTTCAGGGTCCCTGCAGGTCTGACAGAGGTCTCAGGAAGATCACAAGTGAATAAGAGTGATGTGGAATTAGGTGGATAGGTCATTGTTCTGGGTTATATGGACACATACAGCGAAAGATGTCAGTTAAGGGTGACCGAAGGTAGTTGGGTGTAACCAGTGCCGGTTACTGTGGAATTATGGGAATGCCACAAAATGAGTTTTGGGTCTCCTTCGTGATTGCACCAAGGACTTTGGTTGGTTGGAATAAGGTATTAGGTGGTTTGGGTGGGATTTGGTGAGGTTTTAATGGGGATATGGAGGGGTGAGTATTAATGGAGGTCTGTGGGTGGCTAAGAGAACAAAGGGATGACAATATAATTTGACGAAATGAAATGAACCAGAGGAATACAATGTTCCACTTACTTGGATTCTGGTCATGGACGTTTGTGAGTGAGGGATGAAGATGCTAGTAAGAGATTGAAGACTGTAGATAATCACCAATCGTAGGAAAGATTCTGCATGGGCTTCATGTGTATTCATTTTTACTTGGTTGGATCAAATCTGTGCTGGGGTGAATGCTAGATGATTACTGGATACCTGTGCAAGAGGAAATGCTTGATCTCCTTCCTTGCATGTGTGTTCTCGCTGAAATTCATTCTTAGAAGATGCGATATCTCTCAGGAATGTCCCCAATGTTTACCAACCTCCAAAATAATGTTGTTTTGGGGATTAAAATGTGACCGATGGCTGTTCCGGCTTCACCGGCAACAGTTAGGGGTAACTGGCGTCGGTCAAGGTGAGATTTTCTAGGTTTACTAAACTAGGTAGATCCCCTTGATTTTTTAGGATCTCATGTCACTAACCCGTGGATTAGACTAGAAGCTTCTGATAAGCATGTGGGAATGTGGTTAGAGGGAATGTAGGCATTGATTTTTAGGGTTTGGGTAAGACTTAGTTAGTTATGGAAACTTACTAAGAATAGGTCTTAGGGTGAGTTAGCTTGATGAGGTGTCTAGGTGAGGTGCATGTGTGGATATTATCTAAATTAAGATATTTAAATAATAAATATGGTCAGGATAATTAATTAATTAAATTAATATTAGTGGAGTGAAGGGGGCCATGGCTAGGTTAATGTGATGAAGGGTGTTTATTTTTTGAGGGACCAAAGGGGAGTGTGACCTAATTTTAGTGTCTACATTTTGCCCCTTTTTGTTGCATAGCTTGTATTAGTAAGTGATGCTAACAAAAATAAGATGCGGTTGCCCCATGTGTGGGTGAAGGTGATCCCCCTAAAACCAGGAACTGATGAGGCAAAAGACAGAATCAGTGAGTGGTTTGATAAAAGGTAAATAACAGTCAAAGGTACTCTAGGTGATGGGTTAGGGTCAAAGGTAGTAACAATCAAACGCACGCACACGTATAAACTGCAACACACTATCAGGTTAATGAGCAGTCAAACTCTACACCTCAATAGAGAAAAAGTAATTTGAACCATATAAAAATAACTTATTATTCCATTGTGTTGTCAATTATGCTCAAAATTTGACAATGTAATAAGAATAATAGTTTTAGTGCTCAGAATCTAGTTTCTAAACAACTATTTGTTTTTGAAAATGGTGGAGATTAAGAAGTTCAAATTTGGTGCGCACACAAAGTGTGCATATTTTTGCATCAAAAATATAACATAGTGTTATGTGTGTGCCACCCCATTTTTTGAGTTATATACAAAATTTCAAAATCCCCTTTGGTAAAAAGTTAGCTAAGACCATGTACGAAGTCCCACTATTTTTTCATATTTTTTGGATGAATGTATTGAATCTATTTTCACCAAAATAAAAATAAAAATAATACTTATAGATAATAGGTTGGGTTTGAACATATACCTTGAAGCTCATTAAACACCTTGGATATTTGGTATCCTTATTGAAATGTAATATCATAACCATCGAGAAATACAATAATGTTGAAATACACTATGCAAGTATGATATCCCTTCCACTTGTAGTTGGGTATGTCAATAATTAAAACTTGTTCTATGTTATTTATTTCAACCTTACATACAACATCCTCCTAAATAGATAATGAATTCAAGGCCGAATTAAGGTTTCAGAGTGCCCTAGGTAGTACTCGGAGCATATCCCCCCTTGGGGACCAACCACTCAGCTACCTGTGCATGTATTTTTAAACAATTATAGTATATATTTCAACACATTGTGATATTCAATTAAATCTATAAAGGCTCTTTTCTTGCCTTTTCCATAGAAAAACTATCAATGATGTCATCATAATTTATTATTGTATTGATGCCACATTCAATTGTCAAAATAGAACAGTTATTTAATCTAGTTTCACTCATTTTGACCTTAAATTTCTTTTTACTCTTGTTAGAGTGCAAAATACTCTCTCAGAACTGCAATTTCCAACACGAATGCAAAGAAACATTCGTATTGCAACATCTAGATTTGGGAACACCTCTGTTTGAAATGATTTATCCAAGGAAGACATCATATGCCCAATTGATGGAGTTAAATAAGTGCTCAAGGGTTTAGAACACTTTGAAGGTTGTTTTGGAACATGTAAGAAAATTGATTTGTTTCATTTTTCAAATCGTGTGTGTTTATATTTTTTTAACATGGACAACGTCTTTCAAAAAATACCAAAACAAGACATCAAATAAAAATCATGTTTCAGAATGAACAATGGTTACAACATCTAGTGCTAAATCTATGGTTCCCAAGAAAGAACAAAACATTGATTGAATATCCAACTAAAAATCCACACAAACTTGTTCATAAGCTCCCTTTTGCTTAGAATGTTTGTGCATCACACCCAAAACTTATAACTAGAGAGGAAGACATATCAGTACCATATCTAAGCCTCCTCATTACTGCCCTAGACTAGAAAAACAACCACCCAAATCATGTCTTAGAGAGTATAAGGTTTTAAAGTGTTAAGCCATAAATTCCATTATAACACTGCATCCACACAAACTAGAGAAGACCTTAGAAAAGGAGAAGAAGCAAAATAGGATGAATTAAAAGAGAGTGAATATACTTAGAGCTCCACAAAGTTAAGTGGAGGGGAAGATTCTCCTCAATCCTCTTCCTCTGTCTCTTCTGCCATTGAAGCCCACTAGAAAAAAAATTTAAATTAACAATGTGTAATGTCACCTTTTTCCAACGCCCAAGGCCTAAGGGCCAATCCAAGTCCAAGCCGTGGTCATATCCTAGGGGCTTGGAACACTGTAAACTATTGCGAAGGGGCAACGTGGGTCTAATATTCTAGTTTTGTGTTTGGGGGTCACTTTTGGACCATGACAACTTAAAAAGGAAAAAAGTAACTTTAGTTACTTTTATTTTATCAGCCCCTCCATGGAATGAAATGCGTCTAGGGTTATTGGGGCTCTTTTGTCGTGGATAAGTATATAAGGAGTTGGGAGAGAAAGGAAAGGAACTTTTGACATACATTTTATTGACCCTTTCACGTGTAACTGATGTTTGTGCATCTAGAGCTTGTGGAGTCAAATCCCATAGGGACCCTAGCTTTGGTGGTGAGAGACCCATCCCTAGCTAGCAGGGCATTCCTTGGTAGTGAGAGATCTACCCTAGTTTGTCATTTTGGAGCCGCTTTTAGGGATGTGTGGCAGAGACATTACCAGAGGTTTTAGAGGAAGGATTTCGAGGGTTTTGGGGGCAGTTGGGGAAGAAAATCAGAGGGGATCCAGATCAAATTCATAGCAGCCGTTTGGGCTAGGCATTGCAACACATTGAAGGTGCCTCCATCATTTTCTGACCCCATTCCAAGCGAGGTGACTTGCAACCTTTATTTGGGGGTTTTCCAATCGGTCATTTTCAGATCTGAAGGTGGAAATATTATTTCCTATATCTGTCAATGTTATTTCCAAAGACCCTTATTTTTGCTCTTGTATTTAGAGAGTAATGAACCTTGGAAGTTTTCCAGTTGTCTAGGGCATGCTGGGATTTTTCTGGCAGCAGTTTAATTTGTGTAAAATTCCAAAAACATTTTTATTTTGTCCTCTATAATAATAATATCAAGCTCTCTTTAAATTTTCAAGTAATTCGAGTGGATATCTTGGGAGATATTGATTTTATTTAGTTTGTTGTCCTAACTGTAAAAATCTGGTAAAATCAGTATTTTATGTGGCTGCAAATTTTCTATATTTTGTGCATTTTTAAGTGGTATCCCACAAGTGATATTTCACATTGAGATTCGAGGAACCCAACATCATTAATCAGACCTTCAGCTGATTTAGTCTATCGTTGTTCATATCTTATGGATCGTTGGGAGTGGAAGACAAAAATATACTAATGGTTCCTCACATTAACCCTGATCGACATGCAAGGACTTCTCAAGGGCAAGTTCCAATCGATTCTAGGAATAAAATTTAGTCTCATAATAAGGTTGCAACTAATAGAACTCTGGGAGAGGAGCTGGATTGTATGGCCGAGGATTTATGCATTGCCCATGCTCAGAGTGTAGATACTCTAGAAGAATAAACCATTATGATTACCTTTAGGCTTTGAATTTATATATATGCGGTTCAAGTTACTTGTTTGAATTTTTTACAAATCGGGCCGACCTCACCTGCTAGTTTTCTTGGACCAACATGCTATTTTTTTAGAAAATTATGGCGCCCCTCCTATTGTGTGCCCTAGGTAACTGCCTAGGTTTCCTAGGGCATGAGACGCCTCTGAACAAGGGTTAATGAGTTAAATGGATGAAACATCATCTTGACATGAACATCTAAATGCTCCTATGAAGCACAGTGATTGTAGTTAATCTATAGATAAAATGGAGTGGATGGGGGAACTCAGGGGAGAGGGAAAGAAAGAGATGGATGGCGATAAGAACATGGCTAGGGATCCTGATCGTGCAAGGTATACAAACATGCCACTAGTGCCTACTTTATATCAATAATTAGTATTTTCATTTAACCATGTTAAAATTGTGCAATATAATAACCTATGTATAACAATTTTTGAGTGTCTAAAAGAATTCAAATAAATTCACATTGAAACAACAATTTATTATTTATACAAAATTTATAACATGAAAATCTCTCTCTCTCTCTCTCTCTCTCTCTCTCTCTCTCTCTCTCTCTCTCTCTCTCTCTCTCTCTCTCTCTCACAAACATTCACACTTTACAGATCAAATTACACTCACTCACACACACACACACACACACACACACACACACACACACACACACACACACACACACACACGCGCGCGCGCGCGCGCGCGCACGCGCGCGCGCGCACGCACACACACACATTAAAGAGATACTAATTTTAAATCTTAGAAAATATTTATTTCATAAATAAAATAAAATATAAATATTTAATTTTATAACATCTAATTAACATGTAAAAAATTAAGGAAAGTACTAAATAAGTTTTCTCATACTATATAACTTATTAATACGATTTAATATGTTAAAACTCTTGACATATTAACAATAATAAAGTATTAATATTATAGTAGAAAACTAAATTAAAATGATGGTAATTACTAAGTAATGTCAAGATTGAAAGAAAAATACTAATTTATAGCAAAAAAAATCAATTAAAAAATGTTGAAATAATGTTTTATCGAAATAAGAGGTAAAACTATGCCAAAATATTGATTTCTTCAAAATTTGAGGTAGTAATATGTAAATATAATATATTAAAGAAAAAAATTGTAATGAAAATGACTTCAGGTCACTATGAGATCCTAACTTCCAAAGTTAATGTGACATGAAAATAAAATATATTAAAGAAATGATTTATAATAAAAATGACTTAAGGCCACTTTTAGATCTTAACTTCCATAGTGCAACATAGAAATAATAAATGATAAAGAAATGATTTGTGATGAAAATGACTTAAGGCAACCTTGAAATCCTAACTTCCAAAGTTAGTGTGTAATTCAATCTAAATCTTCATTTATATCTTCATTTAAATCTATACGTAAACAACTTCCTCCTGATTTTCGAGGTCTTTTAGCCGACGCATCATGTTCCTCAACTTCTTCATTTATATCTTTATTTAAATCTAAAGATAAATGACTTCCTCCTGATTTTTGAGGTCTTTTAGCTGATACATCATGTTCCTCAACTTCTTCATTTATACCTTCATTTAAAATTATAGATAAATGACTTCCTCCTGATTTTCGAGGTCTTTTAGCCGATACATCATGTTCCTCAACTTCTAATGCATAACAGAAAAGAATTATCAGTCTAATCAACCCATAAATGCTAATATCTTTCCAAAAGATAAATGATAAACTTAATCACAAAACCTTTTATTGTAAAATTTTGGCCAATATTGTTTTACCAAATAAAATTAGCTTCAAATATTTTATTGTAATATAATAATGCAAGGAATAACACAACTTTTAATAAGATAAAGGGTTGGAATATTTCTTATTAAATTAGAGAAAATTATAAGTTTTGAGAGACATTCTCTTACGATAGAGATTTGTTCAACAAATGAATATTTATATGATTCAATGTAAGAATAAAAGAAACGAAGCAAATTGGAAAGCTTCTTTATCGTGGAACCTCATAAGCTAACCAAGGTGCTACACCTTATGCAATATAACATTATGCAATATTTCTTTATTATTATCAATAAATTCTCCTAATTTCTTCACTCTCTTATATTCAATATAACATGTTCTTCTCCCTTTCCATTCTTAATTTAATATACAAGAAAAATCTCCATAAGATGAAATTCATTGAAAGATATATTTATATTTTGGAAGAGAAAAATAATGAGAGTTATAATACATTGGGAGAACGTTCAAAGTAGTAAGGCACAATATTAAGTAATGGAATAAGTAATCTTACACTACAGTTTATAGAATAAATCATTTCCTTCCAATTTTGGTTGAAGTCAAATATTTGAAATAAAATTATATGTAGTGAATTCTATGTTTGGCCAATCTCAACAGTTTTATTTATTTTAATGAAAATTGTCTGAGTATGTAGTGTATACATTTCACATAAAGTATGGAGATCTAGAAAGTATGTGATGTGGATTTGGCATCTTGATGTGTGGAGGCCGTAAATTTTGATCCGGAAATTAAAATGAATCTATTTTTTATAAAAATATCTTGAAAATATCTATTTTGTTAAGCTATGGTAGCCACTTACAAAAGGTTTTGATTTTTTTTTGGAGGCCATAATCATCCATCTAGGGCTTGATAATTGAGTTTGGTTTTTTTTTTTTTAAATTCAAAATATTGTATATTTACAACCATTAATCAAATTGAGTTGAAACTCAATAAATTAATTTAGGTGTGTAGATAATGTATTTATTTATTTTGGATCTAGAAAGCTAAAAGTTGAAATTGAGTTAAATAACTATTGCTAAAAAAATGAGAAGTTTTACTAAAAATAGTAAGTCTAGTCATGTTTGTATTAAGATACAAGTTTAATTAGAAGTCTATTATAATTTGTATAGAAGGACCTCGTATGTAATGTAAAAGGAAGGTGCTGATTGGTTTGTCCACACCAACAAAAAAAACTCAAATAAGAAGAGAAAGGTTTAACTATCTCTCCCACTCATTTTAGAACCGTAATTGGATTTATGGATTTAAGGTACACACATTACTCTAGGACATATAAATTCAGTTGGGATGCATGCAACCTAGTGTTAACCTATGGAGGGACCAATATGTCATGGAAGACCACTTGTCTACCACTTGTTATGATTCAGACATAAGATCGTCTATATCAAGGTATGTATTTAGATTATGACATTCCAAATTTGAAAGTATTGATTTGAAATGAGGCACAACATATTGATATTTACAATGGTTCTAAGTGATGTCGGTATTCAATAAAAAAATCAAAAAGAAAGGAAGGGTAGGGAAGAAAATAATAATATACTCTCCTTCAACTTATAAATATTACAAACACCTTTATCTCGGTTAAACATATGCAAAACCATAAAAAACTAGAATTAGTTGTTAAATAATTTTTATAAACTCCAGGCCATCAATCTAAGGATATAAAACATAATAGGAACAAAAATTCTACGTTAGGCATGCAAATAACAACAATTCATGTACAAAACATGTATTAGAGGTTGAATTGACTACCAATCAGTTTGACCTAATCAGATTCCACACAAAAAGAATAATTTTCATGGATAAATATTCCTAAATCACCTAAATTTTCAAATAGCTAAGAACATCTACAAATACAAGTATTAAAAACATCTCCCAATGAAATAAAACTCTACAAATATAACTAATATAACTAATAATGATGTTGTGTTATGCTTTCATGTTTTTTCCAATTGAAACTAGAATTGCCCCTAAGTTATAGTTAATGAAATATTAGTTTGGATCATTAATACAATTCCCCTTCTCATTTCTTTCTCTTCCCTTACCTACCAAATTCTCCTTTTATATTCTACCATTGCAGTCACAACAAGGGTGTTTCTACACATTTTTTAGTCATTTTCCACCTTGGATAGTAGTCTACTGTACTTAGTTTCCATGTTTCAATAAATGAGTGTCTCCCTATTCCCAAGAGGAGGGACTTTGTCTTGTGAGCATTGAAGAAATTGTGTATTGTGTCCCCTGAAAAAATATTTCAGCAACATGTATGTTTAAAGGTGTAGGATGTGTCAAATTTCTAAAGGACATGCACATAACATGAGATTATATATGTCATTACTAGTGCTAATAGGACCATAGATAGATTTGAGAACAAGTTTCGTATTGGGGTTACCAAACACATAAATAGGTAATGATTCATTTTTTCATGTTATGGATAGGTTTTCTAAAATGGTGCACTTTATAGCATGCAAGATAAAAAATGATGCTATGAGGGTAGCATATTCATTTTTGAAGAAATTTGTAAGGTTGCTTGGTATTACAAAGTTTATCACTTCAGATAGAGACATTAAATAATCAAGCCACTTTTGGAGGACCTTATGGAAAACATTAGGCATTAGGTTATAGTTCTATAGTGCATATCATCCTAAAATGGATGGGAAAACTAAAATTATGAATTGGAGCTTGGGAAATTTGTTAATTCCAAATAGTGGGACTTGACATTACTACAAGAAAAATTTTCATACAATTGTTCAGTGAATAGATTAATGGGTAGGTCATCATTTTAAATTAAATTGAAGGAAGAAGTCCTAACATGGTGTTCTAGATTTGACACAACTACCTATTTTATAAAGGGTGGGTGATGGCACAAAAGCTTTTGTAGAGCATATTCAATAATTGCAAGAAACAATAAGGAATAAATTACAAGAAAGTAATAACAAGTATAAAATGAAAGCATATATTACTAGAAGATAGAAGCTACTTAAAGAACAAGATTTGGTGATGGTTTATTTTAGGTTGGAGATATTTCGCAAAGTAACATACAACAAGCTTAAGTACAAGAAGACCGAACCTTGTAAAATTGTGAAGAAGATCAATGATAATACACGAGGTAAGTTTGCTACACAATTTGGATATTTTCTAGTATTTAATGTTTCATGTGTAAGCATTTCATGTCGAGGAGGATATAGAGGAAGATAATGATGACGTGGATTGGAAGGATCAAATTCCAAGGAAGAAAAGGGAAAAGGTGACACACGTTCTTGACAAGAAAACAATCGACATAAAGCAATTCAGTTTCAACAAATATTTGGTACAACGAGAAGGTTTGCAGTAGGAGGACAACACATGAATTTCGTAATGGGAGAAAAAGAAACTTGATTTATACAAGCTATAATGATTCAATCATAAAAACTTGTAGGATTTGAGTTCTTTTCAACCAGACAATAATGATACGGATTTGGTGTTCAACCTTGCAAAGGTCATAACTTTTGATCCACCGACCGAAACAAATATGTTTTTTCCCGAAAAAATCTTGAAAATATTTTCATTGTGTTAACCTATATTAATTTCTTACGATAATTTTGAAAAAATCTGAGGCTGAAATCATACATCTAGAGCCCAAAAAATGGGTTTGAAGTATTATTTCAATTTTATTTTTAAAATCTCAAAATATTGTATCTTTGTAACCATGTGTTTGAGTTGAAACTCAACTAATAACTTTATTTAGGGATGTGGATAATGTATGCGAGTTCAAAGGATTTAGAAAGCTATATAATTTGAAACTTAATAAAAATAATAAGTCTAGTCAAGTTTTTATTAAAAATAAAGTTTAACTAGATTTTTTTTGCAATTCAAATAAAATAACCTCTTATGTAATGCAAAAGGAAGATTACAAGAGTTTATTTGGAAATTTTGATTTTCCAATTACATATTTTTGTTGTTTGTTCAATGTCATAAATATGTGATTAAATTTTGAATCTAAATGATTTGTATAAAAAGTATCATGGACCACATTTATTAATCAAAATGAAATTGGAATTGTTTTTAAAAATAATAATCATGCGCTAAACACTCATTAATTTTTAGAAATGAAAATACTATGTCCACCTAATTTGTTGATTTGGGTTTGACGGTTTTTCTTACAAAGACCATAACATTTTATCCAAGAACTAAAATAACGCCATTTTTTAACAAAAGGCTTAGGGTAGTACTTGATAATTTTCGGAGGTCAAAATCAGTCATCTAAATAAGATCGAAAATTGGTTTTAATTTTCATTTTTCATTTTTTAATAAATTTTACTTTAAAAAAAGTAAGTCTAATCAAATTTGAATTAGAAGCCATATTTAATTAGAAGTATATGTCAAGTCAAAATGTAAAATGTAATTCAAAACCAAGGAAATGAGGGAAATTACAAAGTTTACTTGAAAATTTCTTTTTGCCTATTGCATATTGTTGTTGTTAGTTGTTCGGCCTCATCATTTCCACAAATAGACTTGGTAGTCCACTACTAATTAAAATGCTTGCACTGAAAAAATGTTTATCTTAGTCTTCATAGACATCAAAGACCAGCTATCAGCGACCAGTGATGAAATAAAAGCACAAGTTGTTCCAAATTTATAACAAGACTTCAACCAGTATTCATTATGTTTTTCTTTTTATTCCAAACCTTGAAAAAAAATGTCTCCTAAATCAACAAACTGTAGGTTTAAAATTAAAAGAATATATTGAGAGAGATATATTAGCAAACCTAGCGTAAACTACAAATTCCGAAAGTCTAAAGTTTGAATTAATTTCATCAAGGTTAGAGTATTTTATCAAGTTAAGAGTAAATATAATATATTTGTGATCTAAAGTAAAAACTATAGTTACCTCTTTTGGGCCCATATAAATTAGTTGTTTGAGCGGAAGGCTTGAGTGGAGGTGGAGAGTGTAATGGAGGAGTTTCCTTAGGCTTGTTTTTGGATCCTGGTGGACGCCCTCTTCCTCTTTTTAGAGATCCTTGATTGCTGTCATCATCTGCAACCATTTAAGATACACAAATGAGTATGAGTTGTTACAAATAATCAGTTAAAATCAATGCAACCTATATTTCCAAGTGTATCGTGAAGAAACTTAAGATAGGGAAAACAATATTCACCGGCTCTATTGGGGTTGCTAATGTCATCTTTTCCTGTAAGCTTTAATAATTTCATGGCTGTGTTATCTGATCCAGATTGTCTGCCTTCAGAATGCGTTGGCTCAACATTCTCAGTTTTAATAGTTGTCCCACCCTTGGATTTGTTTTTGGAACCTCTTGGGCGGCCTAGTACTGGAACTTCAGAAGTGGCTGCTGATCCAGATCCTTCATGTTTTTGAAGTGGCTTCTGATCCAGATTCTTCACACCTTTGCTTGAACCACTGTTATCGATTTCAGCCATTTCACTTATCATTTCTTTTTCATCTTCCATGTTTTGATTTCCAGCCATAAATCAATCTACAAATGACCATAGAACATAGCAATTTATGCAAATGATCAATTTTTTTGAAAATAGGCGCATTTCTAACTATGTTTCTGGTCTCATTACATAAAATAAACCAAAAAACATACCTCACAATATAAAACCTATACAATTTTTTTATGAATTGTAATTACAAGTAGGCGTTCAATCAAAATGATTCACACCTGGAATATTGCAGCTTCCACCTCAAAAATGTTTCACACTGACAAAATTTGATTTACAAGTATTGAACAAGTTTTTGGTTTATAAAAGCAGAAGATTGATGTACATTGCAACAGCGAAGGGATGTGAAGGGTCAATGTATTACGGGCATATGAACAGTCAATTATTTATTGGGTTCATAATCGGTTGCTCCCTAAAAAGGATATTTAAAAATGTGAACAAAAACTATTAAATTCACTCATAGAAATTTACCGAACAGAAATCTCTTATATATTAAGATAAGGAAAGAGTCTAAAAGATTGCTATAAAACTTTTCCCTCGGGTTTAAAGTGTGAAGAATCAAAAAGATCATTAAGCAGGTTTGATTGGGAATACTCTCAAGCTTTCAAAGATTGTCATTAATAAAATCTTAATTATCACTTTTTATTGGCGGGTAGTTTTCTACCCATTTGGTTAGGTATTATAAATTAATTTATTTAAAAAACTATTAAAAGCTATGATTTCACCCACTAATTAGTACGTGTATATACTTAATATTTGTCTAGATCCATTATTTAGTATTAAATAATACGAACCTTACATAAGTGGAGTATATTAAATAAATTAAGTTAAATAGAGAAATGTGATGCTTTTAATGTTATTTTTGTGTTAATTTATTCTTTCGAAGCTCTCTTCTTATTCTTTTTTATAAATGTTCTAGCTTATCCTACATTATCTAATATATTTGATGAACATGAATTAGGAACCTTGAAATTGATATCTTTTCGTATATTTTAGATGGTTGTATTTAAGATGTCTAAATTTTATAAATTGAAACAAGAGAAGAAAATGAGTAAGAAAACTCGAAAAACTAGCTCTCAAGCTATTATAGTCAAGGAAGCCTTGAGTCTAGGTCATCGAGGGTAACAATTTAATTATCTCGAAATTTAACCATCCAAAATTTCTAAATTTTGGAAGATTCATCTGTGGAGAGGTCATGAACACGTTGCAAAAATAATCAGAATGATTCATTGCGTGGGTTGAGAGAAATTTGTGATAATTCAAGAACACATTCAGGCAGGGTTAGGAAAATCAGTCCCTTTTGTAAAGGAAGCATAAGCTGTATTATTTGAAAGGTCTCAAATCCTTCAATATTGCATAAGGAGGTTAGAGGGTGTTTTTAAAACCCCTAAATTTGCTTCCAAAGTATTTGTAAATCATTAAAACCATAACAAAGTACTATCTCATACCTAATAAGACTAAACCAGGACTATAGACCAATATAACTGTCTTTTTAAGGTAAGTTGATCACCTATAATATTTTCCATTGTGAACAATAGGTCCTTAGAAGGCGGTTAAGGTGAGTTACCAGGGAATTAAATGTCTTGAATAGATGAAGAACCTTTTCGCTCAGTGAAACCGTGCTTGAGATATTTAGGAACATAGGTGAATCAGGATCTTGGAGTCTAAAATTGGGTAAGTTATAAAAATTGCAAAACCTCTCTATGTCATTTTGGTATTTGAGCAAGGTAAATCACTTGGTAGGTTGAAGACATAAGAAGGTTGGGAAAGTGATATTGTTGAAATAGTGAATCACGATGTCACCAAGAAGGAATCCAACATGAGAGAGAGAAGCAACAGATAGAGAAAGAACATCTACATTAAAGATAGGTGAAATCATTCTTCAAGAGGTACGGAATATGAGGGTCAGTTATGATGGTAGGCTTGTAGCAGTGGATGCTAATTAGAGAAGAGGAGTAGATACATGAAACTCGAGTGATAGAGAAGAAGAAATGGTTGAAAGACCACAAGAAGAAATTGAAGAAGAGAGAGATGAGGAAGAGTTGAGATTAGAAATATTGTTGAAGGCAGTGAAAAGTGAAGGATCCAGGTCCAAAATAGAGTTTCCAGTATATGCAGTAAGCTTGAATGGAGAAGAACTTCTGGATTGGATAGTAGAACTAGACAAATACTTTGATTTTGATAATGTGTCTGAAGACCAACAAGTGAAATTTTCCAGAACAAAGCTCAAGGGTCATGCATCCCTATGGTGGGACTATGTTCAGAAAGAGAGAAGGAAGAAGAACAAACCCAAGATAAAGTCAAGGGATAGGATGGTAGCTAAAATCAAAGGTAAGTTTCTTCCAACTGATTATATGAATTATTTATATAGGAAGTTACAAAATATGAGGCAAAAGGATATTGGGGTTAAAGAATATATGAAAGAATTTTATAAACTAAGCATTAAATTAGGTCATATAGAAGATGAAACTGAAAAATTGACAAGGTATTTGAATGGTCTAAGGTTTCAAATCAAAGATGAACTCAATTTAGCTAGTCCTAGAAGCCTAGAAGAGTGCTACCAACTTTCCTTGAAGGCAAAAGATAAGCTGAATAGAAGGAAATGCAACAGGTTAGAGGGTACAAAGGAAAGGAAGTCAGAGTTATGGGGCATCAAACAAGCAAAGAACAACATCAAGAGCAAAGACAAACAAGTAAAGAGGATATTTTGCAAGCACAAGGTGCTATGAGAAACAAGTATGAATGGAGGAGAGTATAATTCACAGGAAGATGTTTTCAATGTAATATGTATGTAGGTTATAAGGAATATCAGTTTCTAGAGTATTCTAGGTAAGAAATAAGGATGTGGAAGGTGAAGAAAAAGAAAGTGTGTGTTCAATAACTCAAGGAGAAGAACCTAAAACTGGAGAAGCATTGATGATGAGAAGACCCTTGGTGAATAGTGTGGGTTCAATAACTCAAGGAGAAGAACCCGAAACTAGAGAAGCATTGATGATGAGAAGACCCTTGGTGAATGCAAGCAGGAGTGAAGAACCAATTCAGAGAAGAACATTGTTCAGAACTATATGCAAGGAAAGAGGTAAGTGTTGCAAAATCATCAGAGATGATGGTAGTACTGATAACCTAGTGTCATCTAAGATTGTTGAAAAGTTAAACTTGGAAAGAATGAAGTGCCATCATCCTTAAAAATTCTTTTGGGTTTAGAAAGAGCATCAAGTATTGGTAAATCAACAGTGTTTTGTTGATTTTTAAGTTGGTATGTATTCTAATGATCCGTAAATTGGCCAAAAAAAATTCCTTTGACCACATACCATTGTAGGCAATTAATTGTTTTACCAAATTCACCCCATTATATTAAACTTTAATCAAATTTGCAATGCAAGAATAAGGTCCACAGTGCATAAGAGTTGATAATGGAGTTTGGCAGAATGCCTACATCTTAGGGTTTAATAATAGAATCGATTCATTAATTCACTTCCGATTTGTAAATCTAATACAAACTAAAAAACGAAGCAATAATGAACCTGATACGCCAGTTGATTTTATGAATCTAAACTTGTCTTGGAAAGTATGGTGCTGCAACACAACTCCCGGCCTCGAGTTGATTCCATAGAATCCAAATTGGTCCTTGTAAAGCTTGGTACTCTAGCACAAATTTCTGTATTTGGCACCTTAAGAAGACCTCAATTCCTCCACTGCATGGAAAACTAAAATTTGCATGATGTTAAGTCTTCAAATACCAGTAGACAACAATGATCTTCCTTCACTCGGTTGCATAACAAGAATAAGCCTTTACGTAGACCTGATACTGACATGATGTTTGGTGTTGACGATGACCTCCTTTCAATCTGTTGTACAGAAAACATCATCCTCTTTACAGATTTAAGTAGATCCATTATTGCAAACAAGCTCCATAGTGATTATGACCCTCATTTGCAATAAATGATCTTGATGATATGTATAACGTATTAAGGAACTAAGATCCATGCGATGATTATATGCTTCTCTGATGCTTCTTCACGTCCCTTGGCTTCATGTCGTCTTAGAGCTCCAACATGATAATAATCTGGCTCTAATATGGCCTTTACAATATTCATTGAGTTAACAAATAATAACTCTAGAATTTTCACATGTGCCTATAACAATAGGACTTATTTCTTCATCTTGTTGATAACAATAATATCGGCCCTTAATAAATACCTATAAAAATAATATAGGACTTATTCTCCCCCATATTCCTATAACAAATAATATAGGCAATATAATAAAATAATGCCTATAATACTATAATATAGGACTTAAATATTTTTCTCTCCAAATAATGGCTGATAAAAATAAATAGGACTCTATTATTTTTCTCTAAAAATGGCCTTCATATTTCCCTAAGGCCTCACTAATCTCCTCTTTCTCTCAGGCTTGCAAATGAGGAGCTTTTTCTTCAAGTGGATGGGAGAAGGGCCTTTATATAGGCCTAAGGGGGCCACATATAGTGGATATTATAGAAATTCGCTAGCTTTATACCTGTTTTTCGAGCTATCCGAGTCAATTAGGGATAACAAGTTGGGAGGGGGAGGTCGAGGGTTTGAATTCCCCTCCCCCCACTCTGATTCTTTTGTTTTACCAACCATTGTGCTTTGTGGTTGGTGCGTACACATGTCCTCTGTGAACTCCCTACACCTGCCCCATGTCCAAGCTATCACTGTAACCTGTTAGAACCTAGTTGCATCTATGTCAATTGTCCTTTTAAACCCCCTAGTCTATTTACGTGTCACCAAGTTGTCTGTTGTGACCTCCACATTGACCTCCTTTTCTCACGTGTTATCCACTTTGACATGGATTATCTGACATTCATGGGGATAGAGATGAGGAAGGGATTTATATAGCCAATGAAGGTGATATATCATTGTGGCTAAGGCCACATAACTCAACTTTCTCCACCGAGATATATAATCAACTCGTCGAGTTGACATAGCTCACCCTGCAGAACTTGCAAATGTAAGATGCCAAAATCATTCATGAGCTTGCTAGGTAACAATACGATGGAAAAGTGACATGCGAGCATAAGAATCTACAAGTAACTCTTCCTCATACCCGACCTCTCGAGGTTGTGCCGAGATGGTCGGTGAATGTGGAATAAATATGAGGACATACAAACTAGTTGGGAAATATTATATCCTCAACACGTAATAATGGAATCTGAGAATCTAAGGCGAAGAAGGCCCTCCTAACCTAGATTGGTGTGATGGATCGTTAGGATATAATACGGAGGCTCCAATCAATGTCGAGCTCTGCCGAGATCCTATTTATTGGCTGTTGGATACATGGAAAGTGACATGTAGGTGCTTCACGTATAATTCCAAACAAGGTCATGAAAAATGGTGATGAGATGTGTAGTGGATCCTCCTGGGTTTTATGGACGATTCTCTGGTCTATGCAATAAATCCTTAGCTTGATTGGCTACTACGTTTAATACGGAGAATTATGTAATGATGTCTAGTGGGAGTGGTGAGGACCTGAATATTAGTGTTTGTAAACTAGTGTCAATGTCTGATTGATCAATAGGCCCGTTGGGTTGTGGGACCTGTGGATCACAACCATAATTTCATGGTTTTGGTGGACCTCCTATGGTCATATGAGGAGTTAATTTCTCCTTCTGATTATCCAATAATCATACGCCTTTTCAACCTCTATGTTTAGAACTAGAAGTTGTGTAATTTTCTCATAATACCTTGCAGGTGTTCTGGCAACTTGAATGCGTAAGCTAGTATCTATGTCAATGAGGAGGTCTCTTGTGTTAGGTTGTGGAACTAAAGGATCACAACCAAATACTTGTTCTCTTTCGAGTCCTTGTAGAGTAATGCGGACATATTATCAAGGCAGTCTATAATTAGGGTGATTTGACCAAAATGTGTATGCGTTGTCATCTTCAATATTTAACTCTCTCAATTGTTCACTAATTGTTCATAGGTCTACCGTTATTCGAAAAACATGAATCCTAAGGTCTTGATCTATATCAGCTAGTGTTGTGGGGAGATTTGGTTGAGGCACTATTGGTTCAAACACATATTCCCTGAATTCCCTAGGTCCCGTGATTGTCTTGCAAAAATGATTCAACTTTAACTAAAACTAATAAACTAATTATGAAAGATGTATCTACACTATGCATGTATTCTTTTATCTTTGTATTTTCAATTAAGTTTTTAAAGGAATTAGAAGAGAATCTATTTTAATATATTCAAAAAATGGACAATTAATCTAGTAACAAAATCAAAACAAGAAAAGTAGCATGGTGTAGCTATTTGCTTGTGCAGTTGTGAATTTATCCTAAATATCTAAAAAACTAATTAATTTAAATCGAAAGACTCTCGATCCTACCTCAGAAGTGAGGAATGAATCATAGTTTCTTAGAAACTATCAATCCCCATAGCTTCCTTGGTGATATCAAGCGTGAGCTTTTGACTAAAATGAAATAATTTACTACTCTATTTGATATGTTATAACTAGAACTTTGACAACTCAAACCTGGAGTTTACAAAATAGTGGTAAATCCAATTGTGTGTGACTTTGTCCCCTCAGTGTGATCTCCTCGTTCCTTCGTGTCCTCGTGAATCCAAAAAAGCATGTATATGATAGCATCAGTAGAAGAAGGTACTCGAACAATGGCAAATTTGGATATAGACCGAATACAATGAGAGTAAGAGAGGGATAGTGCAAGTGAATAGAGCTTGACTATGCAATTCCTAGCGGGATTTATTATAGGAATACAACACAAATACACCGAGAGTTCTAGAAACTATCTTTTGTGATCAAACAAAACCTACAACTCTAAATGTATTCCAAGCTAAGAATGAAACTATCTTATTCTAAACTAATTTGCATGGAACAACAATGAAGCAAGATTGAAACAAGAAGATCAAATGACCTCTAGACAGCAAGAGAAAGCTAACAATGGATGTAAAACATGAAACTATTGGAATTCTAAGCAAGAAACTCAAAAGACTGAATGATTAAATAGAGAAGGAGAGGGGCCTCTTGTTTGAAAACAAACTGGATATTTATAACAAATGCATTCACTAGAAGGTAACTTGGAATGGAACTCTTTTACCATTAAAAAAAGAGAAAACACTATTCACAGGGCGGCCAAAACATAAATGCAAAGCAAAGTAGCTCAAGAATGTGAATAGAAATTTGAATTTTTACGTTTGACGAGATCGTCAGAATATTCTGTAAAACACACATAGGACCGCTGCCCTATTCTGGATGGCGGTCACGAGACCGCCGCCCAGGCAGGGTAGTGGTCTCGTCACTTAAGACCAAAATGCAAGGAAAAAGGGGAGTAGAGTTCAAAACAAAGCACACAGAGGCAAGATGAGGCATACGGGATACAAACATATACTTGGCGAGCTTTTCTGGATCCCGAACACCTTGTGAGGAGACCAGTATCATCATTGGGGTATGTGTAACCTCTTTCCGGTGATGTCGTACTCTATAATTTTGGGTATGTACATATTTCCCCCTCGAAGAAGCATTTTAGCCATGAAGAGGCGTAAAACGGTGGATCCAAGCATGGCAGTCCCAAAATGGGGAGTTAGGAGTCATACCTAAAATGCCCGTGTGTCGGAAAGTCGCCATCCAAACTCCCACTATCTGTAAAATGAAAAAGGTGACTCAAGTGCAGATAGATAAAATAAATTTAGAAACAAAACTAAATTGATATTAAATGAGGACTTACCATCTGTGCGGGGTTTAGAACTTACCTCCGTCGACGCTCCAACCCTGCGAAAGACATTCAAAATCAAATTTAGAAAGCTATATATATATATATATATATAATATATATATATATATATATATATATATATATATATATATATATAACAAACTCATTTTACTATTCATTTGCACATGACGATTTGGTGGTTTTTGAGCTCTAGGACCCACATTGACCTTTTTCGATGAGAGTATAGTTAAAACGTCTGTTGTGAGAACATGATAATGCCTCCGAGAGAAAAACATTGGCCTGTGAAGTCTCAGGTTAGTTCTTCTCAATTTATCGTTTTCAAATCCAAAATATAGAATTTTTGAAATGTTTGTCATAGGGTGATCATTTTCAAAAATTCTAGTCTTAAATGAGTCTCTAGGGGGGGCGCCCATAGGGTAGGTCTTTATTTTATCTAAAATGGTGTTTTCTTGCATTTTTAATGTGTTTTTAGGGCTTTTGAGTCATTTGACGATTCGGGACAGGACCGTCGCCCTATGAAGGTGACGGTTACGGGACCGCCACTTCTTAAGGTGGCAGTTAGGAAACCGCCGCTCTGCACAGGGAGGCGGTTTCAAACAGAATGCAAAAAAGGATGTAAATTTTGATTGTCTTTGCATTTTTAGCATTTTTATATGTTCCTAATAATTTTTATAGTCAGACTTTATTACTAACTTACTCTCTTTTCTATTTTTTTGGGTGGATGCAGAAGGAGGAGTATATTAGATGGAGTAGAGAGAGGGAGTGTGATTGGCTCCTGAAAGTGTTAGATGCACTATCTCAGGTGGATAGAGACATTCTACAAAGGGCTGGCATTTGGAGGATTGCACAGGTCCCTCATGTCACACCTGCCAGTCACATATTATGTGAATTATTTTCATATTGGGACGCAGATCGGAACACTTTCCGATTACCAGGTGTTAGGGGTCAGTGGTCTATCACCCTGGAGGATGTCTACCATATATTAGGGGTTCCGATCCTTGGGAGGTGGCTGTCTCTCAAGACAGCAGTATCGAGATCTTAGCTGGTTCAGTGGGCCACCTATATGGGGGATGTCATTGTTTCCATGGGGTCAAAGAAGGGAGTGAAGGTCTGCTCCATTGTTGAGTCAAATATTCCTATGCTTCGTAAGGCTATTATGGGCATCCTTGCTTCAAGATTGATTGGGGACAAGGGAGGGGACACTCTCTTATACTGTTGGGCCCTCATCATTACACAGATTGAGGGCCATGGCCGTGTTTATGATTGGGGAGCAGACATCCTCGGGACCACCTACCATGATTTATATAGGGTGGTTAGACTACAGGGACAGTCACTGAGCCACCCTTTGGGTGTATAAGCATATTATTCAGTATGGGAGAGGTGTACAAGTAGAGGATCCTGGGGCCGTCAGGGCAGCGAGGTGGACAGGGATGACCTTTCTTAGAGCGCCTCACCAACCAGTGGCTTCTTTAACTATTGCAGACATGGAGGCTACTCCCTATCAGGCTATGGCAGGGTTATGGGGAGAGGAGAATCATACATTGATTACATGTTATTCTACCAGTCAGCTGATAGACAGGATGGGGAAGTTAGAGCTCCACCCCTTTGACAGAGTACCATAACACTTCATCCTCCCATATATTAACACGTTTCCTCCAGCGGGGCCAGTGTATAGATCTATTCGTGAGGCTCGGGGAGGTCTTAGAGGTCGGGGTTGGACTACGGTCACTCCTAGTGTTCCCATCACAGCTAGGAGGGTGGTTCGTGTTTGAGGGGTAGCTCATGCTCCTTAAGCACCTTTACTTTAGATTGGTACTGGTCCTGCTCATAGTGGAGATGAGCCCATTGATGTGGACTCTAAGTCTGAGGAGTTCGCTTGGGGGGAGACAGAGGAGGTGGAGACCAGAGCCGTTGGGACAGGTGAGGGCGATGACAGTGATTCTGAGTGGCATAATACTCAAGATATCTTACGGGCTGAGAGGGTAGAGTAGAGCACAGAGTAGGTGACTCTGATTTCAAAGGAGTTGCCTTCTCAGGATTTAGGGGGAGATGACGAGTTCGTGGCAGACCATCACTTTGCTCTAGATGTGGGAGAGGGATGACAGTCAGCAGCAACGTTAGTGGTAGGCGCGGATCCTAGAGATCCCACCTGGAGGCCTGGAGATCTGAGTGAGTTACTACTCTTTTCTCGACTTTGTTTTAGTTATAATTGTTTAGTTGTTATTTCCCTTTTTTTTGTTTCGTTTATCTTTGGTCTTATTTTGGACAACTTTCTAACTTGTGTGTTTCTCCTTTTTATTTGCAGTGACTGCTGAGGGATGGCGAGACTTGATTCGCAGGTGTGTGCTGACACTCTATTGCTCCCTTCTGATGGTACTCGGGATGAGCTCATTGAGGACGTTGGGGGGCCCTCAACAGCTAGTCGACATATAGATGCCTTTGCCCCTGTCTGGAAGGTGGCAAAGATCATTACCTCCCTTTGCACTGAGCTAGCTGGATATAGGACTACTGAGCATTTGATGAGGAGTCACTCTCATAGTGGGACCACAACTACTGATCGTGATCGTGAGCCCTCCATCCATTTTGAGCGTCATCGTAGCAGGAGTCCTAGGCGCGATCATACACCTTCTGAGGTATCTCACAAAGATTGAGAGATCATAGTGTCTTTTTGTAGTGACTTTTGGTCAGATATTTGTATGATTGTTTTTGTATTTTTTGGGCTCATTGAGCATTTTTACCATGCCTTTGTGCATGATGGAATTGTATGTTAGCATACATTGAATAGTTTATATTTTTAGGAGAGAATGTTCTGTTTTATCCCTTTATTTTCTCCTTCTAGGTGTATTCCATTATTCTCTCTCCTTCATCCAAATCTTCCTCCTTCAGTTTAGGGGAATGTAGTTGATTAGTTCTCCTATATATTGTACGCACTTCTTCATAATAAAATAAGTGTGTGTAGAGTACTTCACTCCACATTCTTCTCTCCTTTCTGTATCCTTCGGTTTGGTATCAGAGCAGCTTTGATCTCTTCCTGTGCGTGGAAGTAATTCTTCAGCCTGCATGGAGGAGAAACAAGGGAGTCTTCTTCAGCTGCATGCGTGGACATTAGCTTGGAGAGGAAAGAAAAGAGAATGTTTTTTAAAAAAACGTGGACTGGTCTCCTTGCTGTCTTTTTCTTGCGTATGTTTTTATGGTTTTCTGTGCTAAAAAAAGGTGGATAGATACCTGCACACGTGGAGGAAGAGGAGTTAGAGTGGACTGCGTGGGAAATTAAATTCCATCTGCTGCTACTGTTGTCCTTCAAAACATGCATGGAGGAATTATTTTGGAATTTGCGTGGAATGAAAGTTTCACTTGTAGTGTGCGTGGAAATTTTTAATATTAAGCTTGATGTTGTTACTATTCTAAAAACCTAGTGCTGCGTAAAGGAAACGTGGGAATCCACTTGTCTTCTATGTATTTTCTTTTTTTCTTTTTGCTGCAGCCACTACAAAACAAGCTACTGCGTGGAAATCAGGAGACGAGTGGAGAGTCCTTCGACCAACATGGACAGGAGATGCATGGAGGAGTATTAGCAAAACCATGTTAAAAAAATCTGCGTGGAAGTCTTCTACAACCTGCTATGTGGGATATTGTGCAAATTCACATCCATGTGTCTCATTGTTGCATGAAAAATGAAGAATAAGAAACAAAGCTTCTGCAACGTAGAATAAATGAATCCCGTGTGAGTGAGAGTGGCTCGAGAAGAGAAAAATTTGCTATTGTGAAGCCTGAAGGTCATACATTTTTAAATAAATATATATATATAGTGCCATTAGTGTCTGAAATAGACCTTTCCACGTGAAGAGGTAGACAATGAAGGACAAGAAGCAGATCATACAAAACTTCATCGAATGTCGAGTGTAGACAACTCGATTGAGAGCGTCAATAACACGGTCACCACAGCTGAAAGCTAGAATATCAACTCACCAGTCAGAGAACACCGTGAAGAAGCTCCTGAGAGCTCTAGGTTCTACTTTTCTTTGCTGAACGAGCTTCGGAATACCGGAAATCTTGCATTCGACAAGCTAGTTCGAGAAGGACTTCTTGAATACTTTATTTTCGACGTCAGCTGCCAAGCAAAGTGAGTATGGGAAGAATTAGAAGCCGGGTACGATGCCGACTATGATGATGAAGAAGAATGCCCTACAAAAGTATCATCATCTCACAGCACATGAATATCGCGAGCATCTACGAGCCAAGTAATTCTCATCAGTGAGTCAAAATTGTAATAACTCTTCAAATAAATAAATATTTTTTATTACGATGTCTGCTCCAAAGTTACTTCTGTCTTGATGCTCAGTTTCTCAAAGGGTCCAATTTTGTGGCCTGGAAGACAAAAATGAAGACAATCCTTTAGTTTGAAGGATTATGGGGAATTGTCACAGGGTCTGTGCCTGCTCCCACAGCCCCCGATGAACTAATAAAATATGAAATGGCTAGTGCTAAAGCCTTGATGCTGATAATGCTCAGTATTAGTGACGATGTGCAACCACATGTTAGGAATGCAGAGAAACCCAAGGAGGCCTGGGACAAGTTGGCAACCATTTATGAAGCCAAAAATCAGATGAAGATACTTCATCTTCAGTCAAAGCTGCACACCCTCTCTATGGGGTCAGACGAGAAAGTGGAGGAATTCTTACATCGCGTGGCTGAGCTGAGATTGGAGTTATTAGCACTTGGTGAAATGGTGGATGATAAACTTCTCATCGCAATCACCTTGAGAGCACTCCCTTCTCAATTCTGAGTGTTCGTTATGACACTGAATGTGTCTAAACAAACAGTGACATTTGAAGAGCTTGTGAATTTGCTGCAGTAGAAAGAGGCCATCACTTCATCCATGAGGAGTCTCAGGACAAAGCCTTGTTCTCAAAGCCTTACCATGGCCAGAAGAACCAGAAGGGTCCCCTAGAGAAGCCAAATCTAGCGCAACCCAAACAACAACAGAAAGATCAAAAGTCAAAGAGATGGTGTCACATTTGCAGAACCAATACTCACGACACTGATCACTGCTGGCATAATAGCTTGAAACAGGGGTCTTCAAGCCATACAAGCACATCTGGGCATGAGGATTTTTCAAAAGTCCAAATGACGTCCCCACTAGAGAAAGCACAAGGGACATCTCGCAGCCCAACAAGAAGATGATGACTCTGATGAGGAGACATCAGAAGGAGCCCATTGTAGTAAGAATCTTGTACTCATCTCTCAAACTTCTCAGCCCACGAAGAAATTCTGGTTGATAGACTCTGGTGCAAGCAAGCATATGTCAGGTGACAAGAAGTTGTTTGATTCACTACACGAAGAACCAACTGGAGATCAAGTTCGGATAGCGGATGACAAAGAGTACATTACAAAAGGAATAGGGAATGTCACCATTCCTCTGGGACCACGAAAATGTAAACTTACAAAGGTACTATATGATCCTGGCTTGACTAACAACCTCTTGTCAGTTACTCAGCTCTGGAATCATCACCTTAAGGTAGAATTTCTTGTTCAAAATGGCATTAAATCATGCTTAATCTCCTGACAAGGTACGGTTCTTGCTAAAGCTTTTGTAAAAGATAAGTTATTTTCTTTAGATATTGTTTCATCTTCTGCAGTAGCTTTATCTGCTTCAACAATAGAATCAACTGCCCTATGGCATTTTAGATATGGACACTTGTTGGTTAGTTCATTGCACCAGATGAGTTCAAAAGCAATGGTCCGTGGACTACCCAAATTGTCCAGTTCCTTGCCTATTTTCCCTGGCTGTCTTGCAGGAAAACAACATAGAGATCTGTTTCAAGTGAGCACCTTCCATGCCAAGAAGTGTCTGGAGGTAGTTCATACCGATCTGAACGGCCCATTTCCTGCTTCATTTTCAGGATACAAGTACTTCCAACTATTCATGGATGACCACTCTCGCAAGATGTGGGTATATTTCCTAAAGAAGAAAAGTGAGGCTCTTCAACACTTGCAGAACTTCTATCATCATGTTGTCAAAGAGTCTAGAAAACCACTTCTTCTACTCCACTCAGATCGAGGGGGGGAATTCACATCAAAGAGGTTCTTGGCCTTCCTGAACCAACATGGCATTAAGTAGCACCTGACTGCTCCCTACATGCCCCAGTAAAATGGCATTGTTGAGCATCACAATCACACAGTGATGGAGATGGCTCGCTACATGCTATCAACTGCAAAGCTAGGAGAATGCTATTGGGATGAAGCAGTACAAACGGATGTATATCTTCTCAATAGGGAACTGACAAAGATTCTACAGAACAAAATGCCAGAAGAGGTATGGAGTGGTAGAAAGCCATCAATTTCTCATTTGTGAGTATTTGGTTGCACAACATACATGCATGTCCCAGCTCAGAAGAGAAAGAAGGTAGAGCCAAAAACACTCATGTGTATCCTTCTTGGCTACAGTACTACCTCGAAGGCGTATCATCTCATGGATCCTGAGACAAAGAAAATATATGAGATTCGGGATGTGGTTTGTGACGAGTCATCCTTTGACTCAATAGTATCAACAAAAGATCCACTTCCAACCACATCTCACCGATTAGTCTCTGAATCAGATGATGAGCCAGAGGAGACTACTCAGAGAAAAGAAATGCTGCCAGGAGAACTATTTGTTGACCTTGGAGAACTGGAGAATGTGACTCCACATCAATCCACATGGCAACAACACAGTTCTTCTCAAAATCAGCCAAGTTCTCATCCAAAGTGGGTACAAAGCACTATCAAGGACTCACATTTGCAACAACTCCCAGATACATCATCTGGAGTCAAAACAAGGAGTCAAATAAGAAATGAGGTAAAATTTGCACTCATGAGTTCACTGATGAATAGCTCCGAGCCAGATAATGTTCATGAAGCACTCAGTCAAACTCAGTGGAAGGAAGCCATGGATACAGAATATGACTCGCTCATGAAAAATCAGACATGGGAACTTGTCGATCTGCCTACAGGAAAGAAACCCATAGGCTGCAAATGGGTTTTCAAGACAAAATATAAGGCAGATGGATCCATCGAAAAACATAAAGCATGACTTGTAGCAAAAGGATATGCTCAGAAAGAAGGCATCGAATATGAAGAAACCTTTGCACCCACTACAAAGATGAAGACCATCAGAGTAGTTTGCGCACTTGCAGCACAGAAAGGATGGAGACTTTAGTAGATGGACGTCAAGAGTGCTTTCCTAAATGGTGATCTGAAAGAAGAAGTATACATGACCCAACCTGAAGGATTTGTTGATGAAGAGAAGCCTAAGAAGGTATGTCGTCTCATCAAATCACTTTACGGACTGAAACAAGCTCCCAGGGCATGGTATATCAAGATCAATGATCACCTTTTGCAGCATGGGTTCACTCGTAGCCCCTCATATTCAAATTTGTATATAAAGAAGGTAGGCAAAGAAATTGTCATTCTGGTTGTTTATGTAGATGATCTTGTGATCACTGGAAGTTCAGAAGATCAAGTTGATATTGTAAAGAATGATCTCAAAAGAACCTTCGACATGATAGATTTGGGGCTACTACATTATTGTCTTGGCTTGGAGATATGGCAAAAGGAGCATCACATTTTTGTCTCCCAGACAAAGTACGCCAAGACACTCCTGGAAAAGTATAGAATGTCTGACTGTAAACCTATATCCACTCCCATGGAAAAAGGCTTGCAACTTTCAAGATTCTAGGACTCACCTCAAGTAGATGCTACTCTCTATAGGCAATTTGTTGGAGGGCTCATCTATTTGACATATACCAGACCAGATCTCTGCTATGCTATCAGCTATCTTTCTAGGTTCATGCAGGAGCCAAAGAAATGTCACTGGAATGCAACAAAGCATGTTTTGAGATATGTCCGAGGAACAACTAATTATGGTCTGGAATATAAGAAGAATGATCAATTCTTCTTACAGGGATACGTCGACTCGGACCATGCCGGATCTATTGATGACAGGAAGTCAACTACAGGATACATATTTCATCTCAGATCTGGACCTATCTCATGGATAAGAAAGAAGCAAAATGTTGTTTCTATCTCATCCACAGAGGTAGAATATCATGCCACATGAGGAGCTATGTGTGTGAAGTGATATGGATACGTCACATTTTGGATGACCTGGGAATTCCTGAAAAATAGTCACCTATTCTCTATTGCGACAATCAGAGTGTGTTGAAGCTCGTGTAGAATCCAGTCTTTCATGAATGAACAAAGCATATTGAAATTGACTGCCATTTCATTCGAGAGCATGTCTTGAACCATCAAATTCAGCTCCAGTACTATCCTACTGAAGCACAAGTTGCCAACATTCTCACTAAATCTCTTGGCAAAGTGAAATTTGAATTTTTCAGGGGTCACATTTGCAAGAATAATGTAATAAGGGGGGAATGTTAGCATACATTGAATAGTTTATATTTTTAGGAGAGTAATGTTCTATTTTATCCCTTTATTTTCTCCTTCTAGGTGTATTCCATTATTCTCTCTCCTTCATCCAAATCTTCCTCCTTCAGTTTAGGGGAATGTAGTTGATTAGTTCTCCTATATATTGTACGCACTTCTTCATAATAAAATAAGTGTGTGTAGAGTACTTCACTCCACATTCTTCTCTCCTTTCTGTATCCTTCATTGTACATGAAACACCATTTATATGTATATATATATATATATATATATATCTAGACTATCTGGTGTCTAGAATTTTGTGACTTGTTTCCCATGTGTATACTAGATGTTTTTAGAGTATTTGTTTTCATTCTTTTTAGAATGTATGCAATGGATGACAAATGATAATAAATACTAAACAGAATGTTTTTACTTTATTTGCTTTTGCAATGCTGATATGTGATGACGAACATGTTGTAGTATTGAACTTTTGGCCTCTTTGGGCAATGTCTGTGATTTCTTCTTCTGTTGGCAAAATGTGATAAATGTATAATGATAAAGAGATGAACTTGCCCCATTCCCAACTCCACACAACCAGTAAGATGCGAGGGCTCAACACCAAGAGTTGGGAAGGGCACAAATTGTATGAGTTTGACTGAATGGAACGATGAGAGATAGACAAACCAGTGACAGAAACCAAACTTATACCTACACACTTACCCTACTCAAAACTACCACCAGGCTCAGCGGGCAACTTACTTTCCAGTTTATCTAGACTTAGATCTATAAATGGCAACCTAGTTGACAAAATATGGTTTTGAGGATTTGATCTCTTTGGAATTTGGATACTTATTTTCACTTAATATAATTTGATTTGTATTTCTAGAATACCAAGATTTGTTAATTTGTGTGAATGGACCCCCCACACCCCACCTCATGCCACTAGTAAGAAGCATGGGTTTGTCACCAAAGGCAAGATATAGGTGAGTAAGGGCACTTCTTTCCTTTCCCAACCTCGCACCACTAGTAAGAGATGTGGGCTTATCACCGAAGGTTGGTGGGGCAAAGAAGTGTGTAAAATAAAATATTTTGTTTGCTTGGCATTTTTTTATTCTATTTGATTTTGACACTTCTGATCTGTGACTTTGGGATATCCTTTCTTTCAAAGAGACATAAGAGGGATAGATGTGACACCAAGAAGCTTCTAGAACAGACCGTAGGTAAGGACAACTTCACCTAGTAGAAAGAAAGAGAAAAACCAAGTATGCAGGCCTTGGTATGGTTTTCGTCAATACTTATCTGTCAAACTTGATGAGAAGATTTGAAATTACTTGATGATGTTTGAAGAGATGTGATTTGAATGCTTTTGCCAATATTTTCAGAAATTTGTAATAGATTTCTTAAGAGTAAGTTCCTTGACTACAAATTTTACGAAATGAGTGGACAAAATGAAACAGCAAGATGACTAATGCAATGTAGGTAGCTATAATGTACAAGTGGTGATTCTGATGTCTCATGCGTAAAACCGTTTAAGATGTAAGGAATTGACAGTTTCATTGAATTCCTCACCTTCTAGTGTACATAGGAGATACGCACCATTTCCGTAGTCTTTCATGACTCGGTATGGGCCCAACCACTTGGGCCGGAACTTCCTTCCTTCACCAGTTTTCTTATCAATTCGGTTGTCTAGTCTTAGAACTAGATCTCCCTCATATATTTCTCACTCATAGACTTTTTTGTTATACTACCGGCACATCCGGTCAGCATAGGCTCTGTGCCATTGTTCGGTGTTTAGCCTGGCCTCGTCAAGGCTTTCCAGTTGAGAGAGGCGTGCCTCCCTGTAAGCTTCTTTGTCCAAAATCCCTTGTAATGAGATGTGGAGACTGGGTATTTCAACCTCAAGTGGGAGAACTGCTTCTGCCCCGAATACCAACGAGAAAGGGGTTGCTCCCGTTGGTGTTCTTATTGAGGTTCGATGGGCCCACAAGGCTGGATATAGTTTTAGATGCCAATCTCGCTTGTTCTCCTTAACCGTTTTGAGGAGAATAGCTTTTAATGTTTTGTTTGTTGCTTCAGCTTGTCCATTGGCTTGAGGGTAGTAAAGAGAGGCTGTGTGATGGTTTATTTTGAATTTTGCTGCATAACTCACAGACCTCATAATTTTTAAAGGATGTGCCATTATTTGAGATAATGACTTGTGGGACACCATACCTATAAATGATTTGGTTCAGAATGAACTTGGCAATTACCGAACCTGGTATGGTGGTGAGAGGCATGGCCTCTACCCATTTGGTAAAATATTCTATGGCCGTAATTATAAAATTATGGCCATCGGTTGATGAGGGGGAGAATTTCCCTATCAAATCTAGACCCCATGTGGAGAAGGGCCATGGGGTTGCTATTGGTTGCAGGGATTGTGCTGGCATGTGAATCTCGTGAGAGAATTCTTGGCATTTGTGGCATTTACGTACAAACTCTACTATGTCATGTTCGAGAGTGGGCCAAAAATAGCCCATCCGATGTATTTTGCGAGCAGTGGCATGACCACCGAAGTGGCCTCCACATATCCCACTGTGGGATTCATAAAGAATCTTCTTGGATTCTTCTTGTGTCGACGCATCTTAGAAGCATGCCATCGAAGGCTTTACGATAGAGTACTTGTTCTAAAACAACATATTTAGCAGTGATAATGCGTAACCGCCTTCTTTGTTGTGATGTGGCACTTTCCGGGTATGTGTGGTCCATGATAAAATTGATGATATCAGTGTACCAGGGACATGTAGAGATGGGGGGCCTGGTTTTGACAAAGTATATACACTCATCAGGAAAGTCCAGATTTACCAGATCGCCTCCATCTAATGGATTGTCAGCTAACCAGTCTGCAATGATTTGTCCCTTAACGGATTTCTGGTTTACAAATGTTAACTCAAATTCACCCATTAAGGTTATGAAACACCCAACCTTTTTAGATAAAGACCCTTGCATGAGGAATGTTCGTAAATGATCTGTCTTTACAATGACCCTTGTTTCTTGGTTTAACATGTAATGTCTTAAACGTTTTGTTGCAAAGACTATGGCAAGGCATTCTCTCTCTGCCTGTGTATAACGTGTTTCATAATCGAGCAATGTTCGGCTAATGAAATAGACTGCACGTTCTCATTTATCATTGTCTTCTTGAGCCAGCATGCAGGCTAGCGAGACATCAGTGGCCCGTGAGTATAGGAGCAAAGGGTGGTCTGGTCTGGGAGGCATTAGCGTGGGTGGAGACAACAAGAAGCATTTAACTACTTCGAAGGCCTTGTTGCATTCTTCAGTCCAATCAATGCTATAATCTTTCTTTAATAGATTGTTGATTGGATGAATAGCAAAACTTAAATCTGGGATGAACCTTCGGATTGCACCGAGTTTCCCAAGAAATGACCTGATTCCAGACTTGTCCGATGGTGGAATCATTTTGAGAACAACCCAGATTTTGGCTGGATCAACATCAATCCCTCGTGAAGATATAATGTAACCTAGAAGTTTGCCTCCCGTCACACCAAACACGCACTTCTCTGGGTTTAATGTGACGCCATATTCAATCAATCGTGAGAGGATGATACAGAGTACTTCTGGATGATCACAGCGCTTCTTGGCCTTGGCCAACAAGTCATCCACATAGGATTCCACAATTTTATGGATAAGATCATGGAATATGTATGTCATTTCCGCTGATATGTAGCGCTGGCATTCTTAAGACCGAAGGGCATGACAGCGTAACAATAAGTTCCCCAGGGAGTTATAAACGTGGTTTTGGCTTGATCCTGTTTAGATATTTTAATCTGATTATACCCTGAGAATCCATCCATGAGGGACAACAATTCAAATCCAGCTGTTGCATCAACAATAACGTCAATGGATGGTAACGGGAAGTCATCTTTGGGACAAGCTTTGTTAATATCCCGAAAGTCAATGCAAATGCGTATCTTCCCATTCTTTTTTAGAACAAGGACGATATTAGATACCCATTGTGAATAGTCAATGGGTTTGATGAATCCCACTTGGAGAAGTTTCATTACTTCCTCTTTTACCATGAGAGCCACTTTTGGCTTCATTGGTCTTGACTTTTGTTTAATTGGTTTTGCATCTGGTTTAGTGACAAGGTTATGTACCGTGATATGTGGTGCAATGCCCGTCATTTCTTTATAGCTAAATGTGAAAGCCTTTTGATGTTCTTTGAGGACTTGGGTGTGTATTTCTATCTCCTCTGGAGTTAACGAGGATCCCAACTTCAAAATTTTTGGTTCTTCCTCCGTTCCGATGTTTATGTCAATGGTTTCTTCTATTAAAGAAGCGTTACCTTCTTCAAATTCAGGTGGGGCTGGAGGTAGTTCCAAACTTTCTCCATCTTCTACCTCGTAGATATTGAGATCCTTTTGTGGAGGAGACTCTACCATGGGATTTCCAAAATAGGAAGAGGAATGTGGTATTAGGGAAAGATCCACTATGCGGTGAGCAAGGTGTAGCTCCGCATAGGTGTTTAGATATTCGAGAGTGACTCTATCACCGTCAAAGTGATCCAGGATAGGAAAATCATTCTCAGCTTCTCCATGAGTCAGGAGTGGGTTTGTTGGTATTTTACGTATTAATGGTTCAGTACGAAGTGATACTGTGAAATTTGTATCTTCCAACTCACTGTTTGGAGTGAAACGGGAAGCTGAGGTTGCTATTGAATCTGTGAGAAGGTTCTGCTCTCGTGGGATTGCTTCAATTGATATGAAGTTGAATCCCTTGCTTAGATCTAATACCGTTGTTTTGTAGAGTTGTAAATGTTCAGCCCTAGTTTCATATACCTCAGAGACTTGGTTTGCAACTAGTTGTGAGTCTCCTAGCACTCTAATGTTATCGACACCCATTCTTTTGGCTAGGATGAGGCCAAGGAGGAGAGCTTCGTACTCAGCTCCATTGTTTGTACACTCAAAGTTTAATTTAAAGGTGAAAGGTAGGATCTTTCCCTCAGGTGAAGTAAAGATCACTCCTGCCCCAGCTCCAAAGTGACATCTAGCTCCATCGAAGTGGAGAGTCCAATATTTGCTTGGAAAAATGGATGTTGGGATATTTGTCGTATCTGTTTCTTCTGCCTCGGTTACTTCTACCATAAAAACTTCATCTGATGGAAGAGAAGAAATTCCCAGGGTGTATCCCATACCCATAGAATCAAATGGTAGGAGAATAGGTAAATATTTCTCTAGCAACTCGAAAATTTTTGTGGTAGTCCCTAGTGACACTGTTTCTATGACGTTGGTCTCATTTTTGAGTGCTGGAATGCCCTCGACCAGATTTGTAATTTCCAATTCTGTGGTGGGTATCAACTTCTCTTTTGGTTTTGAATTAATCGGTTTGCTAAGTTGATTTGTTGGGAGTTCAAACTCGGAATGAACACCTGGTCTTTTCTTCAAATCAGCTAGGTGTATATCGAAGGGTTTTGGGTCACCTTGTGCCACAAATATTTTCCCTAAGTGTAGAAATCTTATTTCTTGGAATAACGTGGAAGGGATTGCCTTCATGCGGTGTATCCATGGCCGACCGAGGATCATATTATAGTTGGTTTCCTGATCTATAATATAAAATTTGGTGAGGACCGTCTTGGGTCCTAAAGTGACTGGTAAAACTATGGTTCCAATTGAAGTGGCCTTGAGGCTATCATAACCTCTTAGCGTATTTCGTGTTGTGGAACAGTTTGTCTCTCCATATCCTAACTTTTGAAGAAAAGTGAAGGGGACTATGTTAACTGCTGCCCCATCATCAATCATTGCACATTTAACATAATTATTGTAAACCCATACTTGTAAATGTAAAGTTGGGTCACCTCTTCGCACAATTTCAGCATCTGTTGGCATTTTGCTTATATCAAATATAAACTCAGTATCCCTATCTGGCTGCCCTGGAGGGTAGACGTCAAAGTCTACATGGTTTACTTGCGTTTCCAGAGGAGGAGTGATGTTAATTAAATGACCAAGGCCTAATGCTTCTAAGAGGGCAGCCCTATGGGTGGGAGAGTTCTTTAACAAATCCAAAAAGGAGATGTGAGAGAAGGTTTTAGTTAAGTCATTAATTAAATCATAAGCACCTATGGGTTTTACCAACGTTTGTTGAATGTTGTCTAGTTCTAATGGATAACTTGGAACTGGTTGAGAAGAATAATCCCATGTTCTTGTTATGGTTTCTACGGGTAGCTCGGTGTCTAACTCTACCAGACCAACTATCTTGGTTTGCGGTCGAGTTCCTAATTGGGGTGCGACCGGTGGATTTAATGAAGTTGAAGCTTCATGATCATTGTTTCCTGTTATAACACCTTTGTTTGTTCCACTTGGATCTAACATGTTATTGTTAGAATGGTTTGGGAGTGGATCATTAAAGATCTTGAGGGGTGCATTTTGAGGGGAAACTGCCCCTGTGTAAGTGTTTGGCGCGGGTACTACAGAATTTGCTAAGAACATATCTATAAAGAGTTTTTTTTGATCTTCTGGAAAATGCTGCATGAATTTATTGTAGTCGTGGAAAGTCCTAGTATCGTGGCCTTGAATTTTGTGGAAACCACAATACAGATTGGGATTATAATTTTGAGGTTGTTGATTTGAAACCTGTTGTGACCCAAAATTCTGATAAGGTTGTTGGTTGTTAGAGTTAAAATTTTGAGGTTGTTGCCTTTGGTTTTGACTCTGATATCCAGTTGGGTTTCGATTTGGACCTTGTGTTTGGATTTGTCATCATTGTTATTGTTGTTGTTGTGGTCGTGGTGGATGATTAAAATCCACCATGTTGATTGTTGGAGTAAAATTGTTATTTCGCTGATTATTAACAGGTGGCGAAATGTTTACAACGTTTTCTCTTTTAACTTGGTCAGTTACTCCATCTGTTGTAACTCCGCGGTTCTTGTTAAGGATCTTAGGTCCTTGATTAGCATTCCCGGTATTAGGATAGGCCGTGGTGTTTTGATTGGGAGTGATTAATTTCCCGTTTGTTCCATATGTCTTACGACCACTATCTATCGCTGCTTGGTCGATTCGGAGAGCACTCTCGAGTACTTCATCGTAAGTTCTTAGTGGGAACTTCTGGACTTCTTCCTTTATCTCTCTATTGAGAGAATGAAGGAATAAATCACATAGTTCCATCTAATCCATGTTTGGAGCACTTGCTGATGAGTAGAGAACCGTACGCCATCTTTGAATAAAATGAGCAGTGGATTCATTATGTTCTTGTTTAATATGCAAGAATTCCCTGATTCCTGTTCTTAACAATTTGTTCATATCAAAAGCTTTGATGAACTCTGACACGAGTTGTTTAAATGAGTGTATCGAGGCTTCAGGTATTCTGTAATACCAATCAAGGGCAATACCCTCTAAGGTTTTAGGGAATATCTTAGCAACAACCCCATCCCAAGGGAGTAATTCCCGTATGGCTGTGGCATAGGCCTTAATGTGTGCATTTGGATCTCCTTCCCCTTTGTATTTGGGTAAATCAGGAAGAGGTCTTGGAAGCATAACACTTCGTATGGTGAAGTCTAGGGGCTCTTTTAAATATTCTGAATAAGTCCCTACTGCATAGGCCTCGACCATCGATGGTGCTTGCTGAGGGGGTGGGGGTGGCATGGTTTGTTGATATGGCATAGCATATGTATTTGCAGGGACATAAGGGAATCCCTGTGGTTGAAATGAACATCCCGGGAGAAGAGAACATGTCTCCCTGTGGTGATTTTGAATAAATGTTTAAGTAGGTCGGAGTATTGTTCTGGTATGGGTTGTTTGGTGCTAAGCCGGGAGGTATCATATTTTCAACTGGAGGCGTTTGATAATGTGGTCCTAGTTGGTGTTTGTTATGGGTAATTATACGGATGTTGAGGAGGCATGCCTAACGTGCCTATTCCTGTAAGGAGGTCAACCTGACTGGGGTGATGCGGAGGGTTGGGGATTCCTGCTTGCCCAAAATATGAATTTTGATTTGCTTGAGCAAGTTCCAATCCTCTAACCTTCTCAACTAAGGCTGAAATGACCTCTATTGGCGAAGACACAGTGTTTTGCCTTAATGGCATTTGTTGTATACCTTGAGGTTGTAAAGGGGTATGATACCCTGCTATGAATTGATCATTACCCTACCAAGCTTCACCAAGAGCATTTCCCATAGGTGGAGGAATGGGGGTGTTTTCTTGGAGTAGGGTATCGGATTGTATTTGCAAACTCCCTATAGGTGGGTACATGTTTTGGAAGCATTGTTCACTTCTAGCGTAGCGTGCTAAGTACTCCTCATCCAAAAATGGGAGTGGATCTGACTGTCTACTGATCTGTGGTCTGAACAAGACCCGAGGAGATGAAGTGGATTCTCCAGTAAATGTCATATTGTTAGAGCCTGAGGGCTCTGGTTGTTGTGTTTGTGCAAGCTGATCCAACTCCTCAATTCAGAATGAAGAACTAGAACTAGTTCTTTGAGGGGGAGTTTGAGATGACAAGTAATTACTTGAATAGTTATCAGCCCATGCAGAAAGTGAGGGTGACGGTTGTCTATTTGTTTGACCATAATTTGCTTCGAGACCTGAGAGAGGTCTGCCATATGCGTCGTATCCTGACATATTCGGGGGGTATATGAATACCCATAGAATAATGGGAAAGAGTGAAGGTGGATGAAATAAATGAAAATAAAAGGGGAACAATTGTTTGTTTCATGTCGGGTTCACCAATTTTGTACGATGGAAAAGTGACATGCGAGCATAAGAATCTACAAGTAACTCTTCCTCGTACCCGACCTCCCGAGGTCGTGCCGAGACGGCTGGTGAATGTGGAATATATATGGATACAGACAAACTAGTTGGGCAATCTTATATCCTCAACACGTAATAATGGAATCTGTGAATCTAAGGTGAAGAAGGCCCTCCTAACCTGAATTGGTGTAATGGATCGTTCGGATATAATAGCTGTTCGGAGGCTCCAATCAATGTCGAGCTCTGTCGAGATCCTATTTATTGGCTGTTGGATACGTGGGAAGTGACCTGTAGGTGCTTCGTGTATATTTCCAGACAAGGTCATGAAAATGGTGATGGGAGGTGTAGTGGATCCTCCGGGGTTTTATGGATGATTCTCTGGTCTAGTCCAGAAATCCTTAGCTTGATTGGCTGCTACGTTTAATATGGAGAATTGTGTAATGATGTCTGGTGGGAGTGGTGAGGACCTGAATATTAGTGTTCGTAAACCAGTGTCAATGTCTGATTGATCAGTAGGCCCGTTGGGTTGTGGGACCTGTGGATCACAACCGTAAGTTTGTGGTTGTGGCAGACCTCCTATGGTCATATGAGGAGTTAATTTCTCCTTCCGATTATCCAATAATCATACGCCTTTTCAGCCTCTATGTTTAGAACTAGAAGTTGTGTAATTTTCTCAGAATACCTTGCAGGTGTTCTGGCAACTTGAATGCGTAAGCTAGTATCTATGTCAATGAGGAGGTCCCTGTGTTAGGTTGTGGAACTAAAGGATCACAACCAAATATTTGTTCTCTTTCGAGTCCTTGTACAGTCATGCGAACATCCTATCAAGGCAGTCTATAATTAGGGTGATTTGACCAAAATGTGTATGCCTTGTCGTCTTCAATATTTAACTCTCTCAATTGTTCACTAATTGTTCGTAGGTTTACTGTTGTTCGAAAGACCTTGATTCTAAGGTCTTGATCTATATCAGCTAGTGTTGTGGGGAGATTTGGTTGAGGCACTATCGGTTCAAACACATATTCCTGAATTCCCTAGGTCCCGTGATTGTCATGCAAAAATGATTCAACTTTAACTAAAACTAATAAACTAATTATGAAAGATGTATCTACACTATGCATGTATTCTTTTATCTTTGTATTTTTGATGAAGTATTTTAAAGGAATTAAAAGAGCATCTATTCTAATATATTTAGAAAATGGACAATTAATCTAGTAACAGAATCAAAACAAACAAAGTAGCCTGGTGTAGCTATTTGCCTGTGCAGTTGTGAATTTATCCTAAATATCTAAACAACTAATTAATTTAAATCGAAAGACTCTCGATCCTACCTCAGAAGTGAGGAATGAATCATAGTTTCTCAGAAACTATCAATCCCCACAGCTTCCCTGGCGATATCGAGAGTGAGCTTTGACTGAAATGAAATAATTTACTACTCTATTTGATATGTTATAACTAGAACTTTGATAGCTCAAACCTGGAGTTTACAGAACAGTGGTAAATCCAGTTGTGTGTGACTTTGTCCCCTCAGTGTGATCTCCTCGTTCCTTCGTGTTCTCGTGAATCCAGAAAAGTGTGTATATGATAGCATCAACAGAAGAAGGTACTCGAACAATGGCAGCTTTGGATATAGACCGAATACAATGCGAGTAAGAGAGGGATAGTGCAAGTGAACAGAGCTTGACTATGTAATTCCTAGCGGGATTTATTACGGGAATACAACACAAATACGCCGAGAGTTCTAGAAACTATCTTTTGTGACCAAACAAAACCTGCAACTCTAAATGGATTCCAACCTAAGAATGAAACTACCTTATTCTAAACTGATTTGCATGGAACAACAATGAAGCAAGATTGAAACAAGAAGATTAAATGACCTCTAAACAGCAAGAGAAAGCTAACAATGGATGCAAAACATGAAACTATTGGAATTCTAAGCAAGAAACTCAAAAGACTGAATGATTAAATAGAGAAGGAGAGGGGCCTCTTGTTTGAAAACAAGCTGGCTATTTATAACAAATGCATTCACTAGAAGGTAACTTGGAATGGAACTCTTTTACCATTAAACAAAGAGAAAACACTATTCACAGGGCGGGTGGCCAAAACATAAATGCAAAGCAAAGTAGCTGAAGAATGTGGATAGAAATTTGAATTTTACGTTTGACGAGATCTTCGGAACATTCTGGAAAATGCGCACAGGACCGCCACCCTGTGCAGGGTGGTGGTTACAGGACCGCCGCCCTGTCCTGGGCGGCGGTCACGGGACCACCGCCCAGGAAGGGCGGCGGTCTCGTCACTTAAGACCAAAATGCAAGGAAAAAGGGGGGCAGAGGGCAGAACAAAGCACGCGGAGGCCAGATGAGGCATACGGGATACAAACGTATACTTGGCGAGCTTTTCTGGATCCCAAACACCTTGCGAGGAGACCTGTATCATCATTGGGGTATGTGTAACCTCTTTCCAATCGAAACAAAAATGTCGATATCGAGCGTCGAAGATTGAAGGTTCAAAAAAAGAACTCAATTTTGTCACCTTTCCGCCTAAATCCACTTTTTCCACTTCATTTTCTGATTGGCCAGTTGAATCTGTCGAGTCTAAACTGTGACCAAACATTGACCAACCACAACTTTCACATATAGGCTCCAATTTCCATATTCTTCTAGTCTATAAAAATCTCTCGGAGTCTACTTCTACATTGTAGTGATCTTGGAAGGTTTGGGGAAATTTCGTCCTCCGAATTATCCTCCTGATCACACCTCCCCACTAAGGAGGCTTTTTTTCTCATATATTTTATTTTGGGCTCCTGGATCATGAACACTGATGTCATCTTGAAGACATATTTCTAGCTGATATTGTGGTCTCTGAATTACTACTTATCCAATACAACAATTAGTTCAATCTCTAGGACCTATGGCACTTGGGCTCACTTCATTCTACTGCACCACACTGATTAACCTTCATTATTTTGCACAACCTATGCCTCTACACAAAATGAATTTTAGTGTCATTTGATTATATGAATCTGAAATGGCATTGGAATGTTTAGTGCTTAAGCATAGCTCCTGACTCCAAGTTGATTCCGTAGAATCCAAACTAATCCTTGGAAATCTTGATGCTTCAACACAACTCCCCGATTTTGATATCTCCAGAAGACCTCAATTCCTCTATTGCACAAAATAATATCCTCTTAATGGTGCTAAGTCTCTCGATATATGATGTTGAAAATGACATTCATCCTCCACCTTGTTGCACAACCTTTCAACCTCTACACAGAGCTAATATTGATCCCAGTGTCTAGGAATAAATAAAAACATTGTTCCTTGTCATGTCCCATCGTAGAGTGATGTACACATGTACATGAGGACCATCTTATTCTTCTTCAGCCCCTTGGTGATGATGCTCTTTCTACAACGCATATTGTAGGATTTCCATGGTCTGGCTCAGTTTAACAATCCAATGTGCTTGATCTCATTGATGCAGGTTCACTATGTATAACATAATACCCAAAATAGTGAGTACAATGGCCATAGTAGAAATTGGTACAAGTCTATCTTACTACTACCATAGGTGATAATCCAGTTCTTGATATAAACTTTCTTAGAGAATGTAATCTTACAGGTGCAATACCTGCTCTCATACCAAACTTGATCCGTAAACCAGACAAAAACATTCTTTCGGCCACGCACCCTTATATGAAATTGATTATTTTACCAAATTCACCCCATTATAATCAAATTTAATCAAATGAAATGAAAGAATAATAATCACAATGCACAAGAGTTGATAACGGAGTTTGACAGGATGCCTACATCTTCAGGTTAAATGATAGAACCGATTCATTAAACCACTTCCAATTTGTAGATCTAATACAAACTCACAAATGAAGCAATAATGAACCTAATATTCCAGTTGATTCTGTGAATCTAAACTAGTCTTGAAAATTATGATTCTATAACATATCTCTCGGCCCCAAGTTGATTTCATAGAATCTAAACTAGTCCTCGCAAAGCTTAGTATTCTAGCACAAATTTCCATATTTGACACCTAAAGAAGACCTCAACGTATCCGTTTTATGGAAAACTAATCTCTATATGGTGCTAAGTCTCTAGAAATCAGCAAAAAACAATGATCCTCACTTACTTTATTGCATGATAAGAATAATCCTCTACACAGAGTCAATACTGACCCAATGTTTGGTGTTGATGATGACCTCCTTTCATTTTTTTGTATGGAAAACATAAGGCTCTTCATATAGTTAAGTAGATCTAGTGTCGCCAATGAAATCCATAGCGATTATGACCCTCCTCCGCAGCAAACGATCTTGATGATACGTCCAACGTATTAAAGACCTGAGTTTCAAGATGACTATATGCTTCTTCGATGCTTCATCATGTCCCTCAGCTTCACGACATCTCTAAGCTTCAAAATGAGAATACTCTAGCTCCAATATGACCTTTACAATATTTGGTGAGTTAACAAAATACAACTCCTTAATTTGTACATGTTCTTATAAAAATAGGACTTATTTCTTCATCTTTCCAAAAACAATAATATTGGTCCTTAATAAATACCTATAAAAATAATATGACTTATTCTCCCCCATATGCTTATAAAAAATAATGTCGATCATTTAATAAAATAATGCCTATAATACTAAAATATAGGACTTAAATATTTTTCTCTCCAAATAATGACATATAAAAATAAATAGGACTCCATTATTTTTCTCCAAAAATGGCCTTTATATTTCCCTAAGGCCTCACTAATATCCTCTTGTTCTTGGTCTTGTAAATGAGGAGCTTGTGTTTCAAATGGATGGAAGAAAGGCCTTTATATTGGCCTAAGCGGGCCACACATAGTGGATATTATCCACATCCGCCAACTTTATATCCATCTGTCAAGCTATTCAAGTGGGTTAGGGCTAGCAAGTTAGGAGGGGGAGGTCAAGCGTTCAACTCCTCATATCCCCACTTTAGTCGCTTTATTTTACTAACTGATGTTCTTTATGGTTGTTATTGTGGTGAAATCACAGCACCCTTGATTTCTTGTAAGTGATTGGTTGAGGTAGTCAATTTGATTCGTCAAACATGGATTTATCCCTAAGTGTGGGACTTTGCAAACAAGATAACCCTCCGGAGAAGGACGACTTCCTATCCTAACCTAGTTCCAACAACTCCAAAGTGTAGAGAGTTGCAAATCTAACCCTAATCTAATATTTCCAAGGAGATGGAGATAGAGAAAATGCATGAAAATAAAACCTACTCTAAGGGAAGGTGATGCACCAAGAAGGATGTTGAACAACCTGCATAATAAACATAGCACTAGCAGAACCTTGTAATGAAAAAAATGACAATACAAAATAGTCTTTCATAAAATGAAATATCAGAATGTTGCAATATAACACAAAAGAGGGTTTGAAGCATCCGCAGATATGATTTTATTGCTCTCAAATTCGATACAATACATCACATTTAGGGCCAAAGACATATTTTTCATTACAATGTTCAATAGGAAGGTTTTAAATCTCTACAAATATCTTAAAGACAAGAAAGAATGGAGGGGAATATACAAATTTTCCAACATTTTGAAATGAGCCCCTCCTTACAATATATAGGGACAAGAATGAGAGAAGGGAGAGAGAAAGATCCGAAATATTGCTTCAACCACCCTAAAATGTATTAAAATTACCTACAATAATGATGGGTGTCACTGCAAAAACCATACCTCCATGTACTTTTCCTTTTTGGGGAAGAAATGAAGCCATACCTTCATCATTTTGGTAGGTGAGAAATCTGGAAACATCCTCTAAAATTGAGGAAAGTATTTCCTCATTTTGAAATACTTAACCTTAATAAAATTAATAAAACCATTTTTTATTGTATAGAGGACATTGATAAATTTCTAAAATTTCCCATTTTGTGCAAATATGAGCTCCCAGTCAAAAGTTATGGCCATCTGAAGATGAGGGTGCCATACTGTAATAAATGCAAGTTGTTGATCTAAATTTTCAGACTCCAAAACTTGCATCACACCCTCTGAAATCCAAAATTTCAGAATTTTGGGATTTGGAACTTCGAGAATTTTTATTTCGGTAGTTAATGCATTATTCATCCAGTGGGTTGGCTCGAGAGTTCCGAAATGCCGAACCTCCGAAGTCCGAAATTCAAACTTTGGAGTTTGGACTCCAAAATCATGTTGTGTGACACTATTTACTAGGTTGACCCAAAAAAATGTTCCAAAATTCTAAAACCCTAAATTCCAAATTTTAGAATTCGGGTTTCGAACCTTTTTCTTTTTGGGGATTTGGGATTTCGAGGTTTCAGGATTTCAGGTTTCAGGATTCGAGATTTTGAGGTTTCGGGGTTTTGGTGATTTCAGGGTTTTGGGGATTCAGGATTTTAGGGTTTTGGGGATTTGGGAACTATTCATTTCTTCTAAGCTAGCAACACCTCTGAAACTCTGAAACCTCAAAATCTGAATTTCAAAGTTCGGGTTTCGGACTTCCCAGTCTTTTTTTCATGTTTCTTCCCGCCGAGTCCCCGAATTTCGCTTCAACCTACCTCCGAACAACCCCACCTCTGAAGTCTAAATTTCAAACTTCAGAGATTCTTCATTTCCCAAACTCCTCTGCAATGTGCTTGGCCTACTTCACCTATTTGGACAATCCCAAAATGTGAGCTCTCAGAACTGAATCAATCCTTCATTTTCTCTTTGTGAGGTCTTATTTGTCCAATTTTTCCAAAGGAGGAAAAATTGGATAATAGTTGTTGCGTCCATGTGTCCTTCATGATCTCCTTGCACCTTTTGCGTGTCTAAACTGTGACCCGCTAGAACCCAGTCACATTCATGTCATCTATCCTTTTGACCTATCTGGTCCACTTGCATGTCACTGAGTTGTCTATTGTGACCTCCACATCGACTTCCTTTCCTCACAACTTATCCAATTTGACATGGATTATCCCACATTTGTGGGGATGGAGATAAGGAAGGGATTTATATATCTTGCGGAGGTGATACTTTGTTGTGGCTAAGGCCACATAACTTTACTTTTCCCACTGATACATATAATTAATTTTCCGAGTTGACATATCTCACCCCATAGAACTTGCCAATGTATGACACCCAATTCGTCCATGAACTCATCGAGTAACTTGCTTACACATCTCGTTGAGTTGATCATGTTGGCTCAGTGAAATGTAGACTAATGTGGTGGTAGGCCACGTGGTGGCCTGAAGACCCACCATGTTGGCAATTTTCTTTTTTTGATCGAGATGAAAATGATTATATTGAGCATCAAAGACTGAAGGTCTAAAACATAAACTTAATTTTGTCACCTTTTTACCTAAATCCACTTTTACCACTTCGTTATCTGATTGGCCAATTGACTATTCCAAGTATGAACCATGACTAAACGTTTACTAGCCACAACTTTTGCATATGGGATCCATTTTCCGCATTCTTATAGTTGACGGAAAGATCTCAAAGTCTACTTCCACATTGTAGTGATCATGGAAGGTTTAGGGAAGTTTTGTCCTCTTAATCATCTAATCAAGTTTTGTGTGACATATTTCCCATAGATGTATGTCATCTTCTGTTGGGAAGACCCTGTCAATTTGAGAAAAAAATCCATCCACGATGGATGGGAAAATAAATACACATTTGTGAAGGATGGGATTAGGCATACATTGAATCCATTGAAGGATAAATGTATATGGAATAAAGAGCATTCAAGAGTGATGTTCATAGTGTTGAAGACATTTTTTCAATAGAGAGAATAAGGTTAAGTGATAGAGAACATAGTTAGTACAGTCAAGGGGTAAGTTCACCAAGTTAGGGGGCCAAAAAGAGGACAAGAAAGAAAAAATGAGCAAAACACAATCGCATTATGTTTTCTTAGGTTCGGGAATTAACGAACCTAAAACGTATGCATTTCTAGTGCTATGAAACACATTTTCGTTTTGAGATATATGAATTTTATGAGGGCTTGAACGAGCCATATTTACTAAAATAAATTTAAAGTATAAGATTTCTATTATTATCTATTTATACTTTTATTATTTCTTATACTTTAAAGAAGTATAAGTAATAATAAAAGTATAAGAAAATAATAAAGAAATATTATACTTTGTAATTTATTTTATTAAAATATAAGAAGTTAGGGTCACTCTGCACTTGATGGAAGTGGTCCCGTAGCTCTAACAATTATAATCTAGAAGATAGTTTTTCAAAATCTAATCTAGTCAGTACTTACTCATTTTTAGAATTTCAACAATGACCTAAAAATTTCAAGCCACATATATGAAAGGAACAATAGCCAGATCGTACCAAGCCAAGAACACGGATGCTAATCAAACACCACGATCAATAACATGAAATCAATTCGCTAGAATAACTTTACATAAAACCTTTGCAAATAAATGAGCAGCAATATCATATATTATTATGGAACTCAATGCAATACATTGAGAATGGTCCTTGCTTAAGTAGGAAATGAATAACAATCGAAGAACCAGTCAAGGTCGTAGATCAAGCCATAAATCAAGGAAATAACTAGTCATCAAAGAACTATTCAAGACCATAGATTTATGAGAGAACTAGACATCAAAGATCTAGTCAATACCATAGATCAAGGTAAGAACTATACCTAACAACTAGATAATATCTCCTAATATCTAAATAAGATAAAAGAAATATCCACACACATAAGTGGGTGAGGATAAATACAATAAAGGTAAATAAATAACCTAGGTGAACATGAGCTAAGGTAAATACCTACTCTAACACCCCCCTCAAGTGAAGCTAGGGGCCAAAATAGAAGTGGCATGTCCACAATATAAGTCCCGGAAACTACGCCTGATGAGGTACTCATGTACAATAATTGGGAATAAAGGGACACCACAAGGTACCCAAAACCAATAACAACAATGTAAAGAGAGTAAAAACCCACTCCAAGGCATCCCAAGAAGCTCGGCTCAAAAAACTTGTACAATGCTGAAGAAGTTTGGTGTGCATTGTGATCTGAATCCACTGCTCGATCATAGAACTCAGAAACAACTGACACTGGGCTTCACCAGAATAGCTCCATACAAGGATATTGTCAACGAAGTGATGTCGAAAGTGCAAAAAAAACACAAAACATAATTCGATCAACTACTGCAAATAGGTGTGCCACGATCCAAGAACAATAACCAAAGCAATAAGGCAAGGACGCAAACTCTAGAGTGTCACAATCCAAGAAAAGCCAAGGTAACAAGGCAATGAGATGAAACCTGAATAAGCAGGATCAGTACCACACCCTCCCATATTGCTGAATGGGAGGAGTGACGCTACAAATCTGTATGAGTTTTCAAAACAACTACTCGAACACTGACAAACTAACACTGGGCTCCACCGGAATAGCTCCCCCACAAGAGAGACTATCAACATGCCAAAAATGTCGAAAAATACAGATACAAAATCTCTCAACAAACAAGAGAGATACACTACACTTGTTAAATAAAAATGCTCAAAACAAGAAGCATCACAATGCATAAGGTATAGAAAGTGGAGCAAGAGGCCTAATGGTGGAGGAGTCATGCCCTTAGATTCCTCTCAATGAATGCCTATGTCACTGCCACGAGTGATCAAATATCCACCCCAAATCAACACGGATGGATGAAGAAGATGCCTGCATATGACTTGGTGCAAAATGCACAATGGGTGCATGTAAAAGAACATCAGAATGGGTGTCAGGTTGATCATGTATGACAGCTAAAATCTCAGGTTTCTCAAGCCTGAGTGAAGGTGCAGAACTCATGTGTTGTTCATGATCCTCAGAAAGAGTCGAGCGAATTAAAAAAGGAGCTTTGTCAATGTGTGATCCCAATGAAGTATCTTCTCGAAAGCCAATGGCATGATGAGAATTCCACTTAACATGTGGAATAGAGGAAAAAATACCATGTGAATGTCTTCCAATGACTCCGCTAGTAAGACCCATAGAACGAAGCATGTGAGATTTGAATGTTGTGGTATGCTTCTCAAAAAATCCATGCAGCTGAGCAGAAGTAGTATACACAACATGTGGTACTGTAATAGGCATAGATGTGGAAGAGCATGCAGTAAAAAACCTCACAAGTTTAGAAGCATCAAAAGTAGATTCAGGCTCAAAGACTAACAGATCAATGTCAGTGGGTACAAGAGCAACAACTGCAATTGAACTAGGAGCATGGATATGGTTGTCCACAATATGATGGTGATGTTGAAGGCTAGCAAGTTCGTTCTGCAGGGAGTGTATTATTGTATCCTTATCGTGAATGAGTGATTGTAGAAGAGAATTTCACTTCTTGAGTGATCTATTTTCTTCCACAAATTTTACAATATCCTCTTGAATTCCACATACTTCAAAGAAAAGCATATCATTCTCAGAATCCATGATAGGTGCAAACTGTAACTCCCAAAATTTTAGGACGTCAGGCTCAGCCGAAATTGCGTCCACAATTGATTACAACACTCCTCCATATTTGTCACTTTATAATTATAGTTCAAGTATCAATAAATATTTCTAATGGAAAGATCACGAAAAAACAAGCACTTTTACAAAAAACGGTACTCAAAACCGAGTTACCGATCAAAAGTTACAAGTTTTTTAATATTTTTCTCTATTATTTATTTTAGTTGCCACTAAAACAAAATAAATTGTTGTTTCCTTCATCACACAAATAAAATTAAAGGGGGTTGAAGTTAAGCACCTATTAGTAGGAATCACAAGCTTTAAGCCCTCGTATGACCATACCATATGACCAACGACTGACAATCAATCTTAGGGTTTTCCTACCTTCCAAATCCAATGGAAGCCTCTGTTTTGCATAAAAATGCACACAACAACAAAATATGACCAAATCCAAAATATATGATTATACAATGAATTTATTTGCAAAATAAAACTTACAGACGGATGCCAACAAAAATCTCCATCTCTGATACCATGATAGGAACGATAACCATATCGTACTAAGCCAAGAACACAGATGCTAATCAAACACCACAATCAATAAGATGAAAGAAATTTTCCAGAATAACTTTACATAAAACCTTTGCAAATAAATGAGCAGCAATATCATATATTATTATGGAACTCAATGCAATACATTGAGAATGGGTCTTGCTTAAATAGGCAAGGAATAACAATCTAAGAACCAATCAAGGTCGTAGATCAAGCCATAAATCAAGGAAATAACTAGTCATCAAAGAACTGGACATCAAGGATTTAGTCAATACCATAGATCAAGGAAATAACTAGTCAATACCATAGATCAAGGAAAGAACTAGTCAATACCATAGATCAAGGAAAGAACTATACCTAACAACTAGATAATATTTCCTAATATCTAAATAAGATAAAAGAAATATCCACACACATAAGTGGGTGAGGATAAATACAATAAAGGTAAATAAAGTACCTAGGTGAACATGAGCTAAGGTAAATACCTACTCTAACAATATATTGTAGTCAGTCTTTGTTTTGTGAAAACATATAGTCATTTTGAGGTTTATTAACCTTATGGATTGGATTTTGGCCCTATCAGTGCTTGAATTGGTACTACTTATGAAATTCGGTCCATAATTCACTTTAATGACCATGAATTAGTTTTTTGATTCTTGTTTACTTTTTACTAAAATGAGATCCTCACTTTGTAGATAGAGGATTACTCCCTGAATGGGATTCCAGTCATATGGAAAAAATGAGGTGATTGTAATGTTCCTCCTCCCCAGGGCTCAGGGCTCAGGGTTGAGGGTTTATGGTTGAGGTTTTAGGACTAAGGGTTTAGGGTTTAGGGTTTAGTGTTTAGGGTTTAGGGTTTAGGGATCACGGTTTAGGGTTTAGGGTTTAGGGTTTAAGGTTGATTGTTTAGGGCTCAGGGTTTAGTGTTTATGGTTTAGAATTAAAGGTTAAGGGTTTAGGGTTTGGGATTAGGGCTTAATACTTAGGGCTTAGGGTTCAGGGATTAGGTTTTATTGTTTAGGGCTCAAGGTTTAGGGTTTATGGTTTAGGGCTCAAGGTTTAGGTTTTAGGGTTGAGGGTTGAGGGTTGGAGGTTGAGGGTTTATGGTTTATGGTTTAGGGATTAGGGTTTAGGTTTTAGGGCTCAAGGTTTAGGGTTTATGGTTTAGGGTTTGGTGTTCAGGGTTTAGGCTTTAGGCTTTAAGGTTTAGGGCTTAGGGTTCTTGGTAGTAAAAATAGGGTTAAGGGTTTAGAATTAAGGGTAATAGATTTAGGATTTAGGGTTTAGGGTGTATAGTTTAGGGTTGTGAGTTGAGGGTTTACGGTTTATGATTTAGGGCTCAGGGTTTAGGGTTTAGGGCTCACAGTTTATGGTTTAGGATTTAGGTTTTAGGTTTTAGGGTTTATGGTTTAGGGTTTAGGGTTTAAGGTTAGGATTTAGGGCTTAGGTTTTATGGATTAGGTTTTAAGGTTTAAGGGTTAGGGTTCATGGTTTATGGCATAGGGTTTAGGGTTTAAGGCTTAGGGTTTAGGGTTTAGGGTTTAGGATTTAGGGTTTAGGTGTTAAGGCTTAGGGTTTAGGGCTTAGATTTTTGTATCCATGAGTTTGAATAGAAGAGTATTAGTGCGCTTAAGGCCATTGAGTAAGGTTTATCAGAAAGTGTTCAAGAGTATGATGCACGTTTTTAAACTTTGTTGTCAAAGTTTTCTTATGACATACATCTTAGTAAGCATGCACATTGGTTTTTTGGAGGGCTAATAACTCTTTTTAGAAGGGAGCTATCTCATAAGAATTTTTTGGATCTGCATGACGCTTTGGAAGTAGTTTTTCCCGTTAAGGTAGTTGGGAGTGTGGACACTCAAGTAAGATTGTTTCTTGAAGCGTTGGTTGCAGTTATGGAAAAATATTTGGAAAATCTCTCTGTTAATTTAGCTCATGAGACGCGTAGTTGGATATGGTGTAAATATTGTGAGGTTAAAGGACATGCCAAGGATAGATGTCCTCAAAAATTGGTGCACACCATGCTATTGGATTGTGAGATTTTTCATCTAGACCATGATGCAAGTAGATGTCCTCTTTTACAGTGCACGATCCAGAAGAATGTATCTATGTATTGTAAAATTTGTAAAACTCATACTCATGATATTGTCAACTGTAAATTGATTGATCATATTCATGAATCCATTGAAACTAGTGTGCACCAGACTAGTGTAGTAAGTGGATCTAAGGAACAAGGATCACAACATAATGAAGGGCAAGTAATGGGGATAACAGGGATAGAGGATTACGTGGTGGATACAAAGGCCGAGGTCATGGAGGCGGAAGAGGAGGATATCCTATAGGAACTTGTTTTACTTATGGATCTCCTAGTCATTATCATTGCGAGTGCCCTCATAATGTGGTTTACTCATTTTATGGAAAACACCATAAGTTTGAATAATTCCCTAACTTGTATGAACATATGAGCAAACAACACAAGCAAGAAATGGTATCAGTTATGATTAAGATATAATGCATGGATGGAGATTAATGAATGTTGAAAGTTGGACTGAATTCTGAATTGCAACCAGTGTTAGTTACCATACTCTTTGAGGATGTGTGCACCTTTGAACCTCCAAAGTATAAGATGAATATAACAAAGAAATAATTGATCAATGCAAAGTGCCCTAATGCCGAACATCAGAAAGAAGTTTACCTAGAGACTATGGACATTATCAAAAATCTATAAGGAGAAAGTCAAAGTTTGAAGGAATAGGCGCACGTGATGGAACAAGAAAAGAAGGTTGAAATCCCACAAAAGGAGGTAGATGATTTAAAGGAATTATGTAGAATATTGCGATAGGAGAACATAATCCCCTTGTTAGAAGAGTGGTTGAGAGAGAAAGTACAACGCACGAGTAATGAGCGTGAGAGGCACATAATCTATGTAAATCTACCTCCCCATAATCACGAGTATGATAAAGAGATTACATTGAATGTGGTCATTGATGGGTGGCTTCTGAGAAACATTCTAATAGATACAGGTGCAAAAGTTAATGTACTCACATTGAATGATTGGAATTGGATGGGTAGACCACCATTGTAGCCTTCTTCGAATTTGTTTTATATGGTAAATAGAACTAGGGCTAATCTTATTGGGGTATTAAAAGATGCAACTAGTATTATTTAGGGATCCAAGTTTACTAGGGATTTTTAAGTATTAAAACTCATGGAGGCTGATATTTTCCCAACGTTACTTGGGCGCACATGGTGTTATGCAAATAATGCATATTTACGCTTCAATAAGGATTAGATTAGCTTTGTAAACAAATAAGAGCGCATCATTATACATTTGAAAGATGTAAAGGTTACTCCATATTTTGAGCCTTTGAGCGATGAGGAATTGAACAGGATATACATACGTACAATTAGAGACCTTGAGGTAGTTGAGCCATCTAGGGAAGGAGTGATACAATGGGATGATGCCCATTCAGTTAGTGACACTACAAGTATTTATTATAACAACTAGACACATGGAACATATTAAGTAGTTGGGTGAGAGATCAAGAATATTGTTACTCACGTGATCAGGATGCACGTTGTTTAGTGCTTGAGTCATAATCAGGTACCTTGGTACACTGGTAAAGGGAATCCTGATGTATCTTTTCATGCCATAGAAGCCTAGTTGAAGGATGAGGTTGTCCGAAGAAATATGCTAGTTTATACCCTACACGGGACAACAACACATTGGTATACTACACATAGAGACAACCTACTGGAATGGCGAGAGGAGAGAATTTCCTTTTCTACTAGGTTTCTAAGGAGAAATGTACCTTCAGAGATATGTGAATTCCATGGGAAGGATTCTACTTCACACAAATTTTAGAATTGTGAGAGACTCTGGATGGAGGGGTAGGAGGCCTTACTACCATCACTCTAGGTGCATAAGTTATACACCACCCTAAGAGGTTGTGCGCATGTGTGGTATGTCCATTGAAATTTGTCATCAGAAACAATTAATTTGCAAGAGATGAGCTCAGGTATGATCCATACTTTTGATTACTTTTCTACTAAACCTACATTCAATGAAGAACTACATATTATGAAGCACCTTAATTTGGGAGATAGCAAGAAGGTTGGGAAACTTATTTTTACATGTTTAGAGAACTATATTTGGAGGCACACCTTGACCTTGAAAAGACAGAAGAAGAAGAAATGGTCTATTCCTGGGAAGAAAAATAAAAGGGTAAACTATTATGCATAGTGAATGATGATGAGGATGAGGAAAATAACCTAAATGTTAACCATACTGAAGGTATGCATGAGGTGATGGACACAACAGATAAGAAAGCATGCGTGTATCATGATCCTGTGAAAACAAAAAAGGTTAACATTGGGACAGATGTAGAGCCTAAAGAGGCCATCATTGGTGATTATTGGTCTGAGAAGGAGGTGGCTAATATTATTGAGCTCTTGCATGAATTTCAGGACTTATTTCCACAAGGATATAAAAAATTAAAAAGAGTACACCCTTCTTTAGGTGAGATGCAAATAAAACTTAAAGAAAGCACACTCCCGATTAGGAAGAGGCCATATAGGATGAATTCTAATCTGTGTGTCAATGTGAAAGAAGAAATAGATAAGATGTTGAAATCAAGAATCAGTGAGCACATTGAATAATCTGAGTGGGTTATCCCGATGGTGATAAGCATAAAGAAAGATGGGAGGATAAGGATCTATGTGGACTACATAGAATTAAATGCTTCATGTGTTATGTTTGTTGGTAGATCAGGCCAAGGTCATTGTGATCTTAGGATTGGAAGAACCTAACAATCAAAGTTAAGTGCACATATTTCTTGGTCATACGGAGTATTACAGTAAATTCATTAAGGGTTATGAAAATATTGTCATGCCCCTAGAGGTACTTTTGAAGGCTAAGGGAAAATTCTATTGGGATGAGGCATAATAGCATACATTTGAAACACTAAAGGAAAGGTTGACCACTGCACCTATTTTGTGCTTTCCTTCATGGGACAAACCATTTCATGTTCATGTCGATGATTTTGGGATGATGATTGACTCCATGTTAACAAAACTAGGTAAAGGAATTATAGATCACCCTATTTGTTTTGAAAGCAGAAATATGACACCACCTGAAAAGAATTATACAACTAATGAGTGTAAATATTTGTCCATGATTTTGCATTGCACAAGTTCAGACAATACTTATTGGCTACACCATTTATCTTCTTTACAAATCATATGGAACTTAACTATTTAGTCAACAAGCTTGTTTTACAAGGGCGCATTTACAGGTGGATACTACTATTTCAGGATTTTCCGTTTACAATGATTGTGAAACCAGGAAAAATTAACTCAGGCCTTGATCATTTGTCAAGGATTAATTATGGTGAGGATGCGTAGAGTATTGAGGAAACAATACCGGATGCACAAATTTTTAGATTGAATCACGCACCCACCAAGTTGGAAGATATTGCTATATTTTTGTGTATTGGATAGGCGTGTGAGGGAATGAAAACCTTGGATAAGAAACAACTTATACTACATGCAACACATTACTAGTTGATTGGTGGATATTTGTATAAGTTAGGCCATGATGAAGTTTTACGCCGTTGTGTACTAGAGCATGAGGGTGAGGCAATAATGGAAGAAGCTCATGGTGGATTTGTAGGAGGTCATTATGCAGGAGATGCCATCGCGTACAAGATTCTGATGGTTGGCATTTGGTGGGAAACCTTATAAAAGGGTATTAAATAATATTTCAAGGAGTGTGATCATTGATAGCACCTTGGGAATCCTAGATCCAGAGATGAGATGCCTTTGAGGCCTATTACAAGTGCTAAACCTTTTGAGAAATGGTTGATTGACTTTTTGGGTCCTATTTCCCCACCCACATGTACGATTGACATGCATTATATTATAACTTGTAAAAATTGTCTGACAAGGTTGGCAGAAGCAATGCCTACAAAGGATTACACGGAAGCTATAATAGTGATATTTCTATGGGAAAAAATTATCATCAGGTATGGTTGTCTGTTGACTCATTTTATTAATGAGGCTATCAGAATATTATTGGCTGAGTTTATGGTGGAACACCACAAGACAACACCCTATCATCCACAGGCCAATGGTACTACTGAGGCTTTTAACAAGATATTGGGACATACATTGAAAAAAAAGTGTGATGTTGGAAGTAAATAATGGGATGATAAGGTATCTGCTATACTTTGGGCATACATGACCACTTATAAAATATTGATTAAAGCCACACCCTTTCAATTTGTGTTTGGCATGGATGCTATGTTACCTGTGGAATTCATGTTACCATCCCTATGTATTATGCACGAAGGAGGGTCGGATGATGAAAAATCTATTGAAGAGCGCATAGAAAAATTGATGCAATTGGATGAGTGGCACGCTATTGTTCAGTGGAGCTAGAAGATTAAAAAAAAAAGATAGAAGGCATGGCATGATAGACATATTCAAAATAATAAATTTGAGGTTGGAAATATGGTTCTTCTGTATGATTCAAAATTTATGCGCCACCTTATGAAGTTGAAAGTTCATTGGTGTGGACCCTTTATTGTAACAAAGATATTGTAATCATGCACTTTCCAGTTACAGGCGCTGGATGAGACTTTATTGACCAATTACTTCAAAATGAGTAGGATTAATCCCTACTATAAATAATTCTTCTTGGTGTTTGTAATAAGGTAATACTTTCCACTTAGATTAGCTTTTCCTTTTATGAATTTTCCCTTTTATGTGTTTCCTTTCCTTGTTGCTATGTTTTTTCAATTTAGTTCAGTGTTGTGTTGTAATCAGCATGCTTGCGTGTCAATAGATGATTACTCTCTATTGGATTCATGCGAAGAGGAATGCACATAATTTTAGTGTGGGGTGGGTCAAATATAGAAATGAAAATTTTCAACTTCCATCTGGATACAGGTTGGCTCAATTGAAGGTGTCTCTTGGAAGGCTAGCGCGGAAGAGAAAAAGGTGTTATAGGTGTTGTGCATAGGGTGCTTAGAAGGAAGATTGCTTTGGTTAAAGACCACCCAGAAAATATGATCGTGCATTGTAATGTGAGGTAGGTAGCGGCATGTGGAGATGATGCACCTTCCTTATTGTTTAACACAAACTCTAGTAGTGGAACATTGTTGCTAACTTTATGTTGTATTTATGCTAACATTTTGTTGACATGTTGTTGTAATTTGGATGCTTGTGGACTGGTAGCTTCAATAAATCTCTCATGCATTCATACTTTCTTCATTATATATCCAATCAAGGTGCATATGAGTATCTTACTCTGTAATTAGAAAAGAAACCTTAACTATGAACCATGCATAAACTTGTGAAAATGACTCATTCACACTACTACCATATCATGAATTTCATCTAAAGGGATTCATTTTGAAAATTTTGAATATATTGCTCATACTAAATGAAAAATTTTCAAATCAATTTAAATACAAAGATATCATCAAAACGTCCTTTCCTATCGATTTGTAGATAATTAGGCTGATTATTTTTCATTTTATGATGATTTTACTTACTGAAATACGTTTTTCTTTTGAGTTGTCTAAGAACCGCAGGTCAATAATTTGATCATAAATTTCTCCATACATATCTAATCGACCTCATACTAGACTCTTTGGATTCTTATTTTCAAGACGCTTCTTCTATCTAAATTTCATATTTTTTTGTTGGTTAACTTTCAAGAGATGATCATTTTTCCATTTGTGCCCTAGTCACAGTTCTACATAGTCCTCAATTTTTCTGCAATTGATATCTTCCCTTACACATGGATTTGGGAGCTAATATTTTTTATTCTTGGACATATAGGTGAGAAAAATATTGCTTAAAAATTTCAGCTTGATTGGTTGATTAATTTTTTTGAATTTCGATGCCCTGGCTCGGGCCAACGTCCCTTCAAATTGCTATAAAAACCTCAAAATCAATTGTCCATATCGCAAATAAATTCTAATAGTTCCCTTCAAGAATTGAAATTAACAACAATGATAATTATATCAAATAAACCTGACTACAACTTTTCTATACGTTGTCCTGTCATGGAGATTTTATCACAATCTTATAAAAACATACAAAATTCACTCCAAACTCGTCAAATATTTATTTTTCCATGGTTCATAATAATTTTTTCTTCTATTTACATTCTTCCAAGGCATTTTCTTACGAATTATTGATCCAAAATTGGATCCATGACCAAAACAAGTCTTATTCTCCCTCCTAAAATGACCTAGTCATCACTATAAGAGCTCAACCACACTCCCTAGAATGCTCAACTAGCTCCCTATTTTGACTCAACAATATAATAAAATGCAAACATGATAATTATCACCTAAATACAACTCATGAGCTCATTCATACCCATTTACATGAAATTTTACCTTCAAAATGGAATTTACATACATTTTGACTATTTGAAATACAAATAAATGGAGGGAAAATGAACTAAACACTCAAAGAACATATGACAACACCTAGCCACCTATAGATGATCATGCATCAAGAGATACTTGGATTATGGTGTAGAGGTTATGTATTTTGGCACAGGAAGGCACGTGGAGGAGGTCTATGTCTAAGAAGTAATATAGCACTAGAAGGTTGCAACTATAACGCACAAAAGGAAGTCGCGGGAGTCAAAAAAGATAGAAAAATACTTTATTGAAAGCGTAACTTAAAATCCTGGGCTGAAAGGAAATTTGGGTCATTGGAAAAGTATAAATAGGGGTGAGGGGTAGTCATTTTTCTACCTTTCCTTTGAAGAAAACTTGAGCAAGGAAACTATCGAGCATTTGAGTGCGAAGAAGAACTAACTGAAGAAGTGAAAGTGCAAACCAAAAGTGCATGGTGACTGCATGTAGATCCTTGCGAAAGGGAAAGTTGGAACCAGAAATAGAGCCTGGGGAAAGAAGGTTTACGTATGATTTAATTATTTGAGGATCAAGTAGGAGAAAAATTTTGGTCACAGAGAACCTAGGGCACGCATTTACTGAAATATGGCCCCGAAAGGATGAAATCCTAGAATAAAAAGGGTTGAGGTATGATAGAAGAACCCTTGGAGGAGTTTTATTCGGAAATGTAGTATCCCCCTGGTGTGCATAGGGTGGAAATATGGAATTCAAAACTCTCTAGGTGAAAAATAAGTGAATACAACCACATGAAAGAGGAAAATGAGAAGAAGATGAATGTGGATATGGAGAAGGTGCTCCCAAAGAGGGATGAAGAAGGAAACTTCTTGGTCAATGACTCCAAGAGAAGGAAACTATAAAATACCAAAATTTTTAAACTATAAGATCTTCCTTTCTTCATGAAGCTAGCGCATCTTTACCAGTGGTTGATGTCACGAGTACATTAGGATTTCTTCAACTTTTCTGGAAGGAGAATGTAGTTTAATGCTCAGTTGATTGAGCATGTTACAGGTCTTCAGATTATGGGGGAAGACATGTTATTAGATCTTTGCACGACTGCAAAGATTGAGGAGTTGGCCGCAAAATTGTGTTATGAAAAGGGTGACAGGGAAATGACCATTGCAGATCTAGATGATCCTGCATGTAGGGTTTCCTCTAGATTGGTAAGTTGTAAATTAGGTGCTTCCGAATGTTGGAAAGATGTAAATAAAATGTTTTTGCATGTGGCACATAAAATAATGCATATGACACACTACAATATCACACATTTTATTACGAACATGATCATAGAAGAAGCACAGATACAAAATGGAGAAGGTGCCAAGATGACATAGGGATTGATATTGCTACTTATCATGTTTTTGGAGATTGGAGTGCTAGATGGACCTGAGGATACAATGTGGGTTTACCCACCAATGCATCCATCCCCTGTAGTTCAATTTGTAGGATACACTTGTGATGGGATCATCACATGCACATATAAAGCACAAATAAACAAATGGTATGACAAAATGAGAGGGGAATTCGAGAATGAATAGTGAATTACCCACTGTGGTTAGAGAACAAGTAAAATTTGCAGTAATGCAAAAATTTAGTCTTGCACGCTTCAAGATGACAAAAGGGGAGATGGGCCCCTGGTGCAAGCTACCATTTTCATTTACCATGTGATACCTCAAGTATTCGATAAACATAATCATGGACACGTAGAAGTTAACTTTTGATGAGGATAAAGTCAACTCATATTTGCATACATTACGTGTGACACACATGTATGACTTTAGGCTTGCATACTTGAAGGTATTTGAGCCAGACATGTTGGACCTGCACCCCCATCTTAATGTCACCATTAGAGGCATGATTTACAGAGTTTTTTACAATTGAGACTGAAGACTCAGGGAGGAGTCGAAGTAGATGTTACATATTCTACCTTCCCACAACTCGGAAGAATATTTGTACCACCATTAAAGGGGGCGAGTGAAGAAGAGGACCCTAAAGAAGAAGAGGGAGATGAAGAGGAAGGAAATTTGGACCACTTGAGGAAGAAAATGTATTATTCTCAGCGAAGTAGTGGTAGTGCAAGAACCTCGTAGAAGGGAAGCGCATAATAAGTAAATAAAAATAACCCACCCAAGATGGTCACAGTTGTCACCAATTCAAATGAAGAGTCTAATTTAAAAGAGGTAGGCACCTCTTTAAGAGAGGAATTAGAGTAATAATTTGAAGAACATCTTAAAAGGGAGAAAGAAAAAGTAGATGAGAAATCTCGAGAAAAATAGAAGGCACTCATACATGGGGAAGAAGGAAGTAAGAACCCGGTCAAGGATAACAGGCCAGTTCAAACAAAAGGACTTGAGGGAAAGGACAGTGATGAAAATTTTGTCATCAAGGAAGTTATTGATTTAGGGACGGGCACACATACATCCACTCCCAAGAAAAAAAGATTAAAAATAAAGGTGCTAAGGAAGCAGTGGACACCAAGTTCACCCCACATGGACTACATGGAAGACCTCATAAAGGTATTATGGGCATGCTTTCAGAGCATGGTACCAAAAGAGAAGTTGCATGCTTGGAAGTTTTTCAGTCAAGAAGGAGGGGTGTCTAGGACAAGAAAAATACTAAGTTGGAAGTTACATAATCCTTCAAAGGAACCTAATTTTGAGGTAAGAGAGCATTCGATTGAAACAATGATATTGAAAAATAATCCCAGGAAGAAGTACCAAGAAATAGATCTAAATCATTTAACTGATGAGAAGAAACGCAACGACTTGCATAATATGTCTTCTCAAGTGGTAAGGAGAAGATTGGACACTAGAACCATTGTTCCCAACTTGGTTGTAGGCAAGAAGAAAAAGGAGCACGAAGTAGAAATATTACAAAACGGTCTACATGGAGAGCAGAGAAGAACAAAGGAAGCATATGATAGAATCGATGCACTCGTGAAGAAATTTTTTGAGTAATGCCCTTCCTTTGTTAGCCAGGACAAATCATATTATGAGGATGAGATGGAATACTTAGAGGATATAGTCAGGATGCTCCTTGTCAATATTAGATGTGGTACAGGGCCTATGGAGGAGGAGATCATGGAGGAGAAACATAACAATAGAATTGATATTCAAGTGAAAATCACTGAGCTGGAGGATTTTTTTTCCAATATCAAGGAAGCAAATGAAAAATTAGATATAGGATTCAACATGTGCCAAAAGAGAGAGCCTTTTATTGATGTTAGATTGGCAGAAGAGGAAAAAATGCTTAAGATGATTCAAGCAAAGACCCTAACTAACAAGGCTGATCGCATAGAAGTGATTGCAGAGAACACCATGCAGAAAGATAAAGTTAAAAAAATGGGAGAAGCTAGAGCTACGTATAGGTGAGTTCTAACATTCCATACTAGAACACATGGATGAGATTGATTACACAAGCATGAAACTAATGGTGGTCATTAAGGAGTTGAAGGGTAGATTTGAAGAGATCACTCCCGATCATGTGTCAAGGATTTTAGAGGTTTGCGCTTGGAAAATCATTGAAGGAACTAGAATAATGGAAGAAGGAGGTGGAAGAGATAAATGCAAAATTTCCAGAGATCTTCCATCCACCTGCGCCTTAGAAAATTGTTGGGTATGATGTTTCTATTTAGATGCTGAAATTTTTCTATATCCTTCAACGATTTTTATGTTTCCGTGATTAAATAATTTCTTGTGACAAAAATCTTGATAGTGTAGGATAAGGTTTCACCCCTGTATGAGTGGCGTGAGAATTTTGGATGAGTGAAGGCACACGCAGAAGTAGATCAGGTAGCACGCGAAGGCTCGCATACAGATAGATTACGATCGGGAATTAGTTGCATTTTGAGCCACGAGATAAAATTAGATGATGAAATATTTGAGTGTCATTCAAGAAACATTTTTGGATTGGACTGAGGCATAAAGAACTGGAGCTGAAGCAAATACTATTTTGGGAAATATCACATGCAGCAAGAATATTAATGGTCATGCAAAGATTCAAACTAATAATAGGGTGTAGATCTATTGTTAACTATAGAGATGATCTATTATTAGGTGAAGTTTTCATGCTTCGTTGTGTATCTTTATAGCGGTGCATGGTTATTCTTAGCATGTAGTATATTTTGAGAGTGCATGGGAAGTGAAGGGCAAGACCCCACCCCCTATATAAATGTATTGATTTTCACCATTCTAGGTGGTGAAATTATGACTATATGACTATATGAACAAAGTTATGTTTCTAATTTATGAGCGCACATGACTTATGCCAGTGTTTTGTATGTATTCGGCTACCGGTTTGTCATGATTTAATACAATAGATCATTATGGTTGGATATTTATTGTTGATGTTTCTTCTCATGGTTATTATATGGTGAATATGGTATTAATCTTAATGTGATCTGTATGTTTACGTGTTATGTGTTTCCAAATTGAGTTCATGGATTTGATTGTTAGAATGGGATATGCACTTTAAGATCTAGTTATTATGAATATGCATGCTCACACCCTTGTAAGACAATAAAAAAGAGGAACCTGGTACCTTTGCGCACTTTGGGTGAGCACTCATATCATTCTGAGTGATGTTCCAACACGTCTAGGGTTGAGTGAGAAAATAAGACTACAATTTGATTCTATTTTTATTAAATCACTTGATGGTGTTGTTTCATGATGGTACTTTATACAGAGGTGGTGGGTTGAGTGTGTACAATAGAAAGGATGGATACCTTAGTCTTATAAGTTGGTGAATTCTATGACTTGGGAGTGAGAGATATGGAGACCTTGGGTTTGTTTTGATATGAATCCTTAGGGGCTTGTGCACGTGCTCTAGTAGTTATATGAACAACATCGATTTGGAATGGGGTCTTACTGGAGGAGGCCTCATTTTTATTAGATCTGGATGGGTTTTTGGATGATGATTTAGAAATATTTTTATGAATTAGGTTTACTTGATATGTTTTTTTTATATTTACAAGGAAAATCCCTTTATTACCAAATTTCTTAATAACAACATTGAGGGCTTTACAGTCCTTGGTGGAATGTCCAGGTGTTCAATGATAGGTAGAGGATGCTTCGAAATCATATGAAGAGGGCTTCTATCCTTGAGAGGTAGATGGTTTTGGAGGAGGTAAAAATATCATGGGTAGTTGGATGAGGTTCTCAAGAATTCTAACATAGCACCCTATCAAATTTTCCTGCAATGATGATGAAAAAGGTATTTTCATGACATTTGAAGATTTGGGAGTCTGGGATGATGAGGTCATGGTTTTTGTTGCACATTAGGTGTTGGCTGAGGAACGACCTTAGATTCTATAATGGTGATTGGGAATTTGGATGAAGGATGAAGCCCTAAGATAGAAGGAAAGGGATTTAGATTTTGTTTTGAGGTTTTTGAATGATTGTGTGATATGATTTCTATTTTCCTGGATGGACAGATTGGTAGTTGTGTGGTGGAATTTTTAAGATATTAGATGTATTGTCAAGTGACGTGATATTCATAAGAACTCTTTATGATTTATATGATGAGTTTATTTTCTAAGGCTTTTGAAGATGTCACGAGTGAGTTTGAGGTGGATGTGGTGGGTATATAATGGTCTGAGGCCTTGTAGGTAGCCAGACTAGAGGAGTTGGGAGATTCAATCGGTGTTTTTTTTATAAAAGAACTAGGTGTTGAAGTTTTGAGTGTTTCAATTGGTGCTTCTATGATAGAAATACTATATGTTGAAGGTGTGAGTGATATATATTTAATAGTGTTTATGGTGTGATGAGAGTGGATGACGTTAGATTGGGGTTGACAGGTGGATAGGGCATGATTTGGAAAGGTTTTCTTAAAGACGTCCAAGTTATGATTTGGAGGTACATTCAGATTGTTATGTTATAGGTCACCTTTTTCGATAAGATCCTGGAGGACATTTTTAAACGAACGACACTTTTCAATGTCATGGCCTTTGACCCGATGGTATTTACAATAATCATTTTCTTGATACCATGATGTTTTTGAAACAGGTGTGTCAATGGGGAAAATGGGAGGAAGCATGATGATGCACATGGATAGGAGCTTGTTAAAGACAACACTATAGAATTCTTTGATAAGTGTATGGTTACATTGGGATTAGGTGCATTTGGAATTTGAATATCCTTTAGCTATGGTATTTACAAAAAATAGTGATGGCTGATCATTTGTATTTATCGTTACTGGAAGAGGATTTGAATGAGGATTTGAATGAGGATTCAGGCATGGGTTTGTTTGATCTAAGTTTGACCCTACCATCTTTGAGAGCGTGCAATTCTAGTTTGTGGGCCATGGTGAAGGCTTCATCGAATGTTTGAAAAGATTAGATCTATAATGTTTACGATGTGTTTTGTGCAAGATATTTAAAATAAATTGATCAATTCAATTTTCTGCAGGGATAAGGAGAATTTAATGATGGTAACCCTCCAGTGGGTGACCAAGTCTACAACAGATTTGTCTTAAAAAAATTTGATGGCGTATAAGTCGGAAATGGTAACCTTATGGTCAATGTTAATCAAAAAATGTTCTAAGAACAATGGTGTAAGTTGTGCAAAGGAATAAAGTGAATACTATGTGATTCTATTGTACTAGTCGAGTGTAGGACCTACTCAAGACATAAGAAATTCCCTCAACATGAGGACTTGATCGTGTGTGATAAGATAACATCTGTGATGGAAATATCAGATGTGTTGTTGAGGGTCCTCCTAAGTATATAATTTAAGGAAATTCAGGAGTTCCCAATGTGGAGGATAGGCTTTATAGGTAACTAATGGGTGAATGGATTCATTACATATTTCTTCATATGATAGGTTCTTTTCAGGACCCATGGAGACAACTTCAAGACTTGAGATCATATTCATCAATGTATTTAAAGGATTATTTTACGTTGGTGGTTGAGGATTAAATGATGATGAACTAGGTTGATTATGGACATGGGTATTTGACTTTTGATGTAACTGATATGTTTAAGGGATGTTATACTGGAGAGGAACACTTGTGGGGATGTTGTAGGTAGGTTTTGAAACTAAAGGTTGTGATGGTTGAATGTATTGATATTAGATAGGAATTGAAGTGTTGATATGAGGTTGTAACAATTATGGTATATATTAGGATGGGATAGAGGTGTGGATAAGAGGTTGAGATGGTTGTGGTATATATTGGGATACAATATAAGTATGGATAAGATGCTAAGATGGTTGCAGTATATACTGGGAATGGATTTGTGAAACAAGGGAAGTATATGCATGTTGTGAGGAGGGGTGTGTACTAGCAATAAAAATTATATTGATGAGAGGTATAGATATAGGAAAGACATGGATATAATTTGGATTGAATATGCGGGATTCTTTGATGGGATAAGAGGGGTTGTATTAGGAATGACATCCGAGCTCACCCGACGTGTAAGAGAGGCACTAGAGGCTAAGAGGATAGATGTGACAGGATATGGGTTAGTATTATTTTGCGAAGATAATGAGCTTAACAGAGGATATGATGATGAGGACAGTTGTTGATTGGATGTGTCTTGTGATGACACATCATTAAGGTCAAAACTAATGACATAAACTGATAATGTAGTCCAACCAAAGTTTTGGATCCACCAACAGTGGAATAGGGATGTAGTTGTTGGATAACTGACTCGCGATTAAAAAATGAGCAGGGAACTATCAAAAGTGATAATAGTGATAGGAGGATGTTGTTTGGGTTTTGGTTGTTATAGGGAGATGCCTTAGGAAGAGAGATAGGAACTAAGAGATATCGGGTTAGAATCCAAAATTCCTTTGTAGAATGGATCACCACTATTGAAAAATGTGTGCTAAGTGGATCGAGGATTTATAATGTAGATGATTGATTTCTTCGAGATTCTGGGCATCCTTGATTTGTTGCAGAGGTTAATCAAAGTTGTTCAATTACATTGGAAATTTTTTAGAGGTGGGTCTCATGATTATTCAAGGACTAATGAAGATGGTTGGTCATATTGTCGATGTTTTGTACATATGACTATTGTCTAGTTATAGCCATGAACTAAACAAAAATTCAATGAAAACTAAAATGCAAATTTTTTTGATTACAACTGAAAACAAGTCACATAAGATTTTTTTTATCTTGATTAAATTAAGAAAATATGTGAAATGTGAAAAATGGTTAAAAGGTACTAAGAGAGGGTTGTTTAAGGTTGGTTTCAGGTAAGTTAAAGGATGGAGTCCTTGATATACCTAAAGGTACATGAGGCCTAAATTTGTGTTGGCGTCGATACAAGGCGTGATGTTGGGGCCTACACCCTCACGTCATGGTCTTGCAGCTATAAGGGTGTCAGGTGCTTAGCCGATATACCGCACACTAGATTTTTTATACTCGACTATAACACTAAGTTGGCTTATCCTCTTGGTGATGAATTCCAAGTAGGTCTACCTGGGAAGGAGTGCTTAAATTAGAATTGAATTTGATGTGATTTGGTTGTGTGTGAAGGCATTTCATCGTGAATACAATACTTTAACTCCTAATTAAGCTATGTGATCAAGAAAATATGAATGTTCATTTTATGATCAAAAGGAAATTTTTAATTTGATGAGAATAAAACACAAAAATTAATGCTAAAATAAAATGATGAAAGTAAATAACATACCTGTAATCGTTTTTCCTTTTTTATTTTATATATATTTTTAATTTTTAATTTTTTTAAGAAATAGCAACAAAAATGTGCTCCAAGATGCAAAGTTATATGAAATGAAAACAAAATGAATGAAATATGTGAAATATAAATCATAAAGGTACTAAGAGGTCCCACCAGGCGTGTCAGGATGTTTATGGTGATTTTTCAGTTAATACTACAAAATGTTGAAAGAACCAAATACTTCAATAATCAAGGTTTACTGATACGTGGGTCGATAATCAAAATATCGAGATGATCAAATACAGACAATGGAAGAGGCTCCTCCTTTCATCGAGTGAGAAGAAATGCATGCAAAGATAGCTAAAATAAATATATTAGATAAAGATGATATCATTTTCTTGGAAAATGTTGATCCCAGGAATCGAAGAGGACTTTCTTGAAGAGTGTCAACTCATTTGATACAATTAATTTGTTTTGATAATTATAATATAAAATTATAATCAATTATTTAAAAATTGAGAGGGATGGCAAGACCCTGTTCTGATTCGTAAGTGGCCCAAGATACGGCTATAGAAATCTTGTAGTCTTCGAAGTAATTGTACCAGAACTCGTTAGTGGATTCTCACTCTTCTTGGATGATTTCTATCTGATCCTCGATGTCTTCAATATTTTTTGTGAATGTAATGGCGCACAAGTCGAGTTTTTGGAGAATGTCAAATTTTTATCACATGAACAGCTATTGGACGCTCGAGAGATTGTATATGTTGGTGATAGGATGTGACATACCTGGAACATTCATCTATAAAAGACCCATCTTAAAAATAACTTGTTATACCATAATCATATTGATACCAGTGTGATCATGCTAAAAATGATTAGAATTGATAGGGATCGACGACGATCAGGGATTGATGGTGATCAGGGACAAAACGCTTGTTTTAATGAAATATTGATAAAAATATATAATAATAAATTCCAGAGAGATATTGATGTTGTTAAGGAAATATGAAGAATCTAGAAGTCTATGACACTCAAAATTTAGATATTAAGATGTGATTCTAAGGAAAATGGTAAAACAAAAGACTGTGGATACCGATTCACGATGATCAGGATTCAACAAAGATTGGGGAGTAAAATTTCTAACTTTGATAATGATATGGTAAAATAGGTATTGATGTATAATAGGCAAGTTTTATAGTGCATAGATAAGCTTGAATAATTCTAGGAACCTATAATAATTTGAAGATAGAGGTCTGGAAATGTTTAGAAGGTATAATACAGGGAAATAAGGTCAAAGGACCGATCGACAATGATATTTGTGGATATTGTAAAGTATTGAAAAGGTTGGATAATGAAATAATAAGAAGGGCTTAAGAAGGATATGCAGGATGATATTGATGAAATATTGTGGATTATAAATAATGTAAAACAAGTTGATAAAATGCCAAAAAGGGAGGTATTAACCTTGATAATTATTTGTGCAGATGATAGATCTCCCAAAATATTGACTGATGATTTGAAAGGGTCCATGAAGGCTTTGGAAACACAGTGTTGTTGATTCTAAGCATCTTAATGTTGTCACAGGCACAACGTTTCGTCCTCAAATGTAGATTTTGACTAGTTGGGAAGGGAGCCAAAGGTTGGCTAAATATGATCAACAATGTTATAAACGATCGTCAACAATCACAAAATTCCCATTGATTTTTTCTAAGAGGTTACAAAGCATCCAGAAAAAATATGGTAAATGGTTGAAACCACTATCCATCCAAGATGTTAGGTTGTTGGATAGACGATAGGAGGTTAGGGATTTGGGTTATGAGAGGTTAGGGAGTTAGGATGGGTAAGGTAAATAGACTAGGTTGGTTTTAGGTGGTTAGGGGAGAGTAAATAAGAGTTACATGGATGATTTAGATTTTACGACAATGATTTTGAAGTGTACATAGGATAGTAATAGTAATGATGTTTATGATAAGGGTGCTTAATGTTTTTCGAGTCACCTAAGGGTGAAAAAGCAGTCTCTACAATGATGAAGACCAAATTGAATTTGTAGAGGTTGACATGTCTGCAACAATAACAATAATTTAATTATAATGAAAAAATTAAATAATAATAACAAAATAACAACAGTTTCATTATTTTTTAAAAAATAAAATAAAATAAACTTTATCCGAATGTTTGAACTTTTACATATATTTGTAATGTCTATTATTTTTCCAAAATTATCTTGATTTTATTAAATTTATATAGTTTGTAATGTTGACATAAACTTAAATATTGCACCAACTTCCATCAAATTCGGTATTTTTATGATAGAATTTTCAAACTCCGAGGAGCCACTCATCAAGGAGCATCTACAATTTCTATATGTTTTACATGTCATTCTTTCTAAGGAAAACATTTTTTCTACATCAACAAGTTTTCAAATAGTAACGTGGCTCATGTTTGGAAAAAATTAGTTCTACATTGAACCATTGACATTGTTTCACCTAATGCTATCACCAGGTTCCTAGGATGATCATTTCACATTTTCTACCATACTCCCATCCTCTACCCAAATAAGAGCCTTAAAACAAGGTATTGATGTCATGGATGTTGGGCTATTATTAAGTGTTATACTTGTAATTTCCATATGGATATTTTTCAAAAAAGTGGTAGGATTTATAAGGCATGAATTATGTTTGAAAAAATCCTCAAGGAAATGTAGTCATATGGACTAAAATTATTTCATGATATTCACAAAATGGTTTGTTGAAAAGGCCTTGGAAATTTTCTAAAAAATGCGGTTGAAAGCATTAATCCAAAACCCATAATTTTTTTCACAATCCGTATATATTATATCATAATGATAGATTTAGAACAAGCAATGGACATTCATCATAGAATAATGAGAATCTAATTTTTTAATACAGTTTCAAGTTGTAATTGACAAATTTAAGAATATATAAGGAACACAAAGTTTTTGACAAAATACCCAAACCAAATCCGCTCTAATGGACTACAATGATTGCAAGATATGAACAAAATATTTTATTCAAATACATTCAAAAATATTAAGAAATCATATTTGGCAAATTTAAAACTATAATCCACAACCTTTCTTGTTATACTCTTATCATGTGCATAAATGAAATCTTTAGAACATGGAATGAAAATCATTCACAGCTTATTGGAAAGTGACTTTTTTTCAAATGTTATTTCTTGTATATTTTCTTAATACATAAAAATGGTATAATACTAGATTATTAAAATTTTGAAGTTATAACTTGTTATATTTCCTTGTGGAGATAATTAAGAATACAAGAATTCTAGATATTAACATCATGAGAATTGGGATTCTAGGGTTTTAAGTGATATTAAATTTCTACTTGCATTTTGAATAAATGATCATATTGCAATCTAGTGAACTTCTAAATGATGAAAAAGAAACTAAACCTATCATTTTTGTAATCTTTTTTGGAGAAACAAGCACAATTCATAGGGTGGGATTGATTTTATTTCTCTATTGTACTATTATATTAGCTTCATTTGATGAAGCATCAAAACACTTTCTTTAAGCATATGTTGTGTTAAAATAACCACATTGGATTTAGGAGAAAAGCACAAGGAACATGACATGTTCCTTACACTTCATTGAGGAAAATCATACCTCGTGTTGCATATTTTTCTTATTTATAATTGCATATTTTTAAGTAGTTCTTGGGAGTTTAAAAACATAAATGCACAAATGACTTTTTTTACATTTTTTTCCTACATTTCTATTACATCTCATAGATTGTTGTTAGGTATGTGGAGATAATCAGGGTTGCAAAAATAATAATTTCGTTTTGACATGATATAGGTATTGTGTGTGTGTGTGTGTAAACCTTGTTTCGTAGTGAGAGAAGAGAATTCAGTTGATTGTAAAATAGGTTCTCTCATAGACTAGGATAACACATTCACACAACCACCACATGTTTAATTGGAATTTTGACAATAATGTTTAGAATTTCCTTAAAATAGTCAATATGTAAAATAATGTCAACATTTTAAACATAATGTTCAATTGTAACATAATTTCATTTATGTTTTTATGGCCATCATTCACTAAATATACATGAAACTTTCATGCCAAGATGTGTATAAATTGGAGCTTTGGATTAGGTAATGGAAATTCATTGAACCATAATGAAAAAATGTTATTTGTTAAATATAGTTGTAGGTGGTCTGATAGACATGTATGGAAAAAGTAGAATCTTACACAAGACGCTTAAACTATTTTAAAAATTTGATAAATAAGATGTAATCTTGTGCACTACAATGAATGAATAACACACACTATGTCATCCATCAAAGCATGATGGAACACTCATTTTTTTAATGGAACCATTTAAAAATAATTCTTGATGATATGTGGTCTTGTTAAATGTAATGAATGTAAGATATATACAAAAAGTTGTTTTTTTCTAAAAAGGCCTTGGAAAATTTAAAGAAAATGCATTTGGAAGGGCTAAATCCAATCTCCACAACCAAGTTCCTGCTTACTCCCATCCTATGGAAAAATGGGATATTTCAAATATGGTAAGGAAATGCATAAAAATATAATGGACAGTATATTTTTGTCTCATGTTGTATTTTTTAACTCAATAATATAGTCTCGTGGAATTAATTTTTTTCATTTTTTTAATGAGAGCATAACTTCCAGAGACCATAACTTTTGATCCTAACGTCAGATCGTCTTGAAATTTTCTAGGGTATTAGAAATGGAATAGTAATATTCCCTGGTGAAATTTTTAATAAAATGTGGGTGCTATTTTGCAATATATCTGGGGCCTAATTCCTTCATCTAGTGGTATAATATTTGCTCCAAACCTTTTTTAGTTTTGTTTATAACCTAGAGTTTTAATGTATTTTTTATATTTTTAGATAATAAGCCAAGATTTGGCACAAGCCTTTGTTTATGAAGGTGTCTTTTGTATGTAAATTTTTGGGCCCATCTGAGATGTTTTACTAGTAGGTTATTTTTTGTGTTTTAGGGTTTCATGGAATTTTAGGGTTTTTTAGAGCTAGTGGAAAATAATAGAAAGATTATAATATTGTAAATATTAGTTTAGATTCATAAATGAGGAAAATATATTTTGAATCTTCTAAAGTTTTTGCATAATTGTGTGTGTGTTCTTAGGCATTTTGACCTTTTCCAACAAGATCCACATCAATTTGTATTAGAGTAGGATTTGGATCTTGTGGGAATGGTGAAGGTAATATATACTATGTTTTTCTATGTGATTTATTTCTTATTTTTAATAGAGGAATGGCTAGCTACGAGAGAAGATGTTATGCCCAGATGAATAGGCATATGCATGAGCTATAAAGACAAGTTTTTAAGCTCACATGATAAGTTGCCCATCTCCAAAGGAGACATGTAAATGGGGATGCATACCCATATAGTGATACTAAAGATTTACCTCTATTAAGGAATGGATTAAAAAAATGAGAGAGATGAAGAAACATTGGATGCGTTACCATTTGAGGAGAGATTAAATCAAGATTTACAGGGAAATATTTATGACATCCTGATTAAAGTTTGTGATCATGGTGGAGAGTTACGACTATAGGAGTTGATTGACTAGTTAAATCAAACAGAAAAATTATTTGAGTGGAAAATCTTTCAAAGGAGAAAAAGGCTAAGTTTACATGCACTAATTTGGTCATACATGCATTGATCTGGTGGGATCACCTATGAAATGAAATTCAAGTGAATGGAAATGACAAGCTCTGAAACTGAAATAAATTGGTGAAGACGTTAAAGGAGAAGTTTATTCCTGTAGATTATTCCCAGACACTATTTGAAAGGTTTGAAAACATAAGAAAAAATTATCTTAGCATCGAAGAGTGTAAAAATTAATTTTACAAGATATCAATTTTTTTTTAATATGGAGAGTCTTAAGAATAGAATGCTACAAGGTATGTAAATGGGTTGAATTACACCATACAAGATGAATTCAGTATATTTCAGATCCATAGCTTGGATGATGATTATCAACTTGCATTGAAAGTAGAAGAAAAACAAAAGAGGAGTAATTTTAGAAGAGGAGTGAAGAGAAGACCATCATCATCTCCAATGAGAGGAAGAGTTATATTTCATTCCCTAAAATTTGAATCCTCTAATGTAGAAGAGAACAAAGAATCTGGTCAAGGCCATAGTAATTACCAATGAGGTAGGGGTTTCAGAGAGGAAGAGGATATTGTGGGTATACATGTTACTGAAGTGGTGAAGATGGGAACAAATTTTTTAAGTGTCCACATTATCCTAACTAAGATAGAAGGTAAGTGAAACAACTATGAGTAAACCTAGATGAAGCTGAAAAAGAAGAGGAAATGGAGGTTTCTGAAGACTTGGATGAAACCCTCATTGTAAAGAGGATGATGACCGTCTCGAGGAAGGAGAAAGAACAAGATGGTGTCTGTGGTGATTCTTGGCTACAGAAAAATATCTTTCAAAAAATATGCACTTCTAGAGGGAAGGTATGTAAAATTATTATTGATGGTGATAGTTGTGAAAATGTGGTCTATACTTTGATGGTTGATAAACTCATTTTTAAATGTTAGAAAAACCCATATCCCTATCGTATATCATAGTTCAAGAAAGGGAATGAGGTAACCATAGATCAAATTTTCCTCATTAATTTTTCTATTGGGAATACCTAAAAGGATGAGTTGTGGTGTGATGTCATCCTGATGGATGTATGTCATATATTACTAGGGAGGTTTTGGCAATATGATATAAATATTATGCATGATGGATGGAGAAATACTTATTCTTTATGGAATAATGGTGTAAAGGTGGTCATGTTACCCTTCAAGGAAAAAGAGAAGAGTGAGGGATTATTGGCTATAAAGGAGTTTCATAAATGGAATAAGTTGGTTAGCGTTATGCATTGATGGAAAAGAAGGTGTAATAGAGGCATTTGGTATGCCTGTTGTGGAAACACATGTACTAAAAGACTACATAAATATCATACCAGATGAGCTACAAAATGTATTAAACCTAGAAAGAGGGATGTAAAAAACCATATTGATTTGATCCCATGATGATCCCTTCCATATTAGGTATCCTACATGATGAGCCCAACATAGAATGAGGAGTTGAAGAGGCAAGTGATACATCTGATAAAGAAGGGGTTAGTGAGAGAAAACATGAGTCCATGTGCAACTCTAGCACTTTTGAATCCTAATAAGGATGGATAATAGAGAATGTTTCTTGATAATATACAAAAATAATATAAAATAACAATTAACTATCAGTTCCTAATTCCAAGAGTGGACAATATGATGGATGTGTTAGTCTAAGCCTGATATTTTAGTAAGATTGACATGTAAAGTGGGTACTACTAGATCTAAATATATTAAGGGGATGAATGAAAAATTGATTTCAAAATAAGAGATGAGTTATACGAGTGGATGGTGATTCCATTTGGGTTATCTAATGCACCCAGTACATTCATTTGGTTGACGAATAGAGTACTTCGAGAATATAACAGTAAGTTTTTTGTTCTCTATTTTGATTATATTTTGATATTTAGTAGGACATTGAATAACACTTGTTGTATTTGAAATTGGTGTTATAAAATATGTTAAAATAGAGTTTATATGCAAACTTAAGGAAGTTTAGATTTCATCAGAAAATTCTAGTCTTTTTGGGGTTCGTCATCTCTAAGGATGGGGTGATGATGGATGTGGAAAAAGTGAAGGCAAATTTGGAATGGATTATTCTAAGGAATGTGACAGAGGTTCATAGTTTTCATGGCTTGGAAACTTTTAATAGGAAGTTCACAGGGAATTTTAGTAGCATTGTTGTACCCATAACAAAGTGCAAAGAGGGACATAAAATTGTATGGAAAAAGGAAACAACATATAGCTTTGAATTTTTGAAGAAGAATTTGTCAGAGACACATGTTTTGGTATTGCTATATTTTAGAGAGGTCTTTGAGGTTGATTGTGATGCCCCACATGTCGAGATTAGAGAACTATTCAATCAAGAAGGATGGCATGTAGAAATTTTCAGTGAAAATTTAAATGAGGTCAGGAGGAAATATTGTACAAATGATGTGTAATTTTATGTTATTGTTAAAGCATTAAGGCATTAAAGACATTACTTGGTAGTTAAATAATTTGTACTCTTCATTGACCATGAAGCATTGAGGTATGTAAACACATGGAAGAAACTGAATAGTCATCATGAAAAGTGGGTTTCATTTTTGCAAGAATATAATTTTGTCTTAAATCATTTATTAAGTAAAAATAATCAAGATGTTGATGCCTTGAGTAGGCATGTAGTGTTGTTGATAACAATGGAAAATGAAGTCGTAAGGTTTCATGTAATTAAGGAAATGTATGAAGGTGATCCATATTGTGGTAATCTTATGAGACAATTTAAGGACCCTACAATGGGTAATGTTTCTTATGATTATTTGATGAAGGATGGCTATTTACTTAGGGGAAAGTAATTTTTCATCCACGTTGGTTCAATGAGAGAAAATATTTTAATACAATTCAACAGTGGAGGTTTGGCTAGAAACTTTGGTATAAGTAATCTACAACTTCCATTGTGGTAGATAAGTATTATTGGCTGAAGGTAAATAAGGACATAAGTAACATCATTTCAAGATGTGAATTGTTCTAAATGGCTAAGGGTCATGCATAGAATACTAGGTTATATATGGCATTCCCTATTCCTACAAGGCCATGTGTTGATTTGATTATGGATTTCATGTTAGTACTTCCTAACAAACAATGAGGAAATGACTCTATCTTTGTTGTGGTAGATAGATTGTCTAAAATGACACATTTTAGTACTTGTAGGAAAACTAATGACGTTTATAGAGTTACATATTTGTTTATTTTAGAAGTAGTTGGGTTCAATAGAGTTCTAAGAATGGTCAGTTTATATCTAGGGACACAAACTTTTTATTCACTTTTGGAAGACTCTATGGAGGGAAATGAGGACACAACTATAGTTCAGCAACGAATATCAGCTGTAAGAGATTCATGGAAAAATAAAAGTAGTAAACAGGAGCCTAGGAAATATTCCACGATACATAATTGAAGAAAAGATGAAACAGTAGGATTTGGATTTACGACAAGTTGAGTTTACTTATAATAGTTGGATAAATAGGTCAATGAGAAGGTATCCTTTCCATATTGTCTATGATATGAACCCTAAGGGAGTGTTAGATCTGATTGTGTTGCTTGGTGAAGATTAAACCAATGATGATGAAGAAGCATTTGTAATAATTGAAAGAAGAAGTGAGTGAGAAGTTGAAAGATAGTAATGCAAAATATAAAGGTATTGTTGATGCAAGTAGGAGAGTAAATTCATTTGAAGGAGATATGGTGATTGTTCATCTTAGAAAGGAGAGGTTTATAAAGGGGACATATAATAAACTAAATTATAAGAATATTGGGCCTTGCATTATTGTGGAGAAAATGAGTGAGTATGCCTAATGGGTGGAGCTACCTAACAACTTTTCTATTTCACTAGTTTTTATTGTTTCTGAATTGTACAAATTTCTACGTCATGATGAAAAGATCAAGGAATAATAAGTCGAATGGGAGCATCGAATTCCAAAGAAGAAAAAGTAGAGGATAATGTGTGTTGAATAAAAAGACGATCGCTACTAGGCATGTGATCTACGATAGATATTTGGTATAGTGGGAAGATATGTGGAAAGAAGAAAATACTTGGATTCTTGAGTAGGAGTTGAAAAATATTGACAATGGAAAATTGGATGAATTCCATCAACTGAATTTACAGGGGCCAAATTCTTTCCAACCAGGGGAGAATGATGTCGGAGTATGACTTCCAGAGACCATAACTTTTGATCTAACCATTGCATCGTCTTGAAATTTTTAAGGGTGATAGATATAACATAGTAATATGCCATGACCAACTTTTTCGTAAATTTTGGGTGCCAATTTGGTGTATTTTTTAGGCCAATTTCCATCGTCTAGTGGTCTAAAATTGGCTTTGGAACCTTTTCCGGTTTTGACTACAACTTAAAGTTATTTTCTTTTCTTTATAGAATAAGCTAAGATTTGGTCCAAACTTTCATTTATGAAGGCATATTTTGTATGCAAAAATTGGAGCCCATATGAGGTGTTTTACTAGTAGTTTTTTAATTAGTGTATCATGATATTTTAAGATTTTTTAGAGCTCATGGAAATTAAAAGGCAGATTGTAATGTTGTAAAAGATAACTGTGGATTCAGGAGTGAGAAAAAAACTATTTTGAAGCTTTTGAATTTTTATACAAAATCATGTGTTTATTTTGGAGGTATTTTGACCTCTTGCAATTGGATCCACATCATACCATATGCATTATTCATATCTCAAAAATCAACTAATTTAATTAAATATTTCTCTTAAATAACTCAAAAAATCTCAATATTTTTAAATTGAGATCAACCAAAAAAATATTATACTAAATACATTTAATTGTTTATTATATTATAAATTCTAATATATCCATATCCATATATATATATATATATATTAAAATGAATAGATAAAAATTTATAATCTTAACAAACATATATCTATACATGTAAATGTATAAAGACAATGTATATATATAACATCATCGTGAATTCTTTGTAATCCATAGACATAAATAAATTACAATTACTTATAAAAGTAAATTGTAAATACCTTGAGCTTAAAAGTAACAATATATAATAAGAAATTTTTAAAACGAAAATAATTACTTTTGATTTAGAGGGATAGTTATTACTTTTGTAGTTGATGTTGTTAAGGGGTTTGATTGATTTGAAGTGTAGATATCACTTCATTTAAAGGTTCCATCTCTACATTTCAAACTTGCTACAAATTCTTACATAGCCTTGTGCAATTCTTATATCATGAGTGGTAGCGTTATGCGTAGTAGTTTATTTGAACTAAACATGTATACATGAAGTCTTCCGTACACTTGATAGGGTGTGTGATTGATAGTGGTAGTGTAGGAATATAGATGCAACATTACATTGAACGTCGAATGGTATATGTCATTTGATTAAGAGGGATAGTTATTACTTTTGTAGTTGATGTTGTTAAGGGATTTGATTGATTTGAAGTGTAGATATCACTTCATTTAAAGGTTACATCTCTACATTTCAAACTTGTTACAAATTTGTACATAGACTTGTGCAATTCTTATATCATGAGTGGTAGTGTTATGGGTAGTAGTTTATTTGAACTAAACATGTATACATGAAGTCTTCCATGCACTCGATAGGGAGTGTGATTGATAGTGGTAACGTAGGAATATAGATGCGACATTACATTGAAATGTTGTATGTATACATTTAAATTTGTTACAGATTCATACATAAAAAGTTGCAAATCTTATATCATGACATTTAAACTAAACATGTATACATGAAGACCTCCATACATTTGAAGTATTATATCATGAATGGTAGCCTTTGGTGGGCAATTTTATTTCTGGTAAACATGAATACATTTGATACCCCTTGAACGACAATGCCACATAGGATAGAAGAAGTGTTGAGTAAAGTAGTAGTGTAGGTGCTATCAAAGTAGAGTAGTATTTATGACAGGTTGAGTGATAGTAGTCTTGTTTCCTCCTTTTTCTTGCTCCAGGTGTTGGTACGTGCGCCATTTTTGAGTAATTTTCGAATGAAAATTAACTATAAAACTTAGAACTATATTAAAGTTTTATCTATATGTTCCTTAACCTCACAGTCTGTTGCTTCCAATACAACAGCTTGGCCTCTTCGTTTACAATTGTACTTGACCGTTCCTCCTCTCACATAGTCTCTCATCCATTAATTATATTGGTTGTGCCCTTTTCAATCTCCTCTCTACTCTTTCATAAGTTTTTACCGACCCAGCGAACCAATTTTAAAATTTGATCTAATATAGGTTCCTCAATGAGAAGGCATCAGTCTGCATTGAAATAGTATATTGTTGTAAAACATAACAGCTTCCAATTCTGTTTTTCAGGGGTCATATGAGTATGTTTTCCTCTTCTATGAATGGCAAGAGATAGCTGTCTGATTCTATTGGACCATATTTTTCAGCAACTATTATTGAGATTTCTTAAGCTTTGGATTTATATTCTATTTGATACTTTGGCTTCTGATGCAGCCTTTATTGGCAGATCTTTAAAATTTCACAAACACTAAACACTTAATGCAGTTCAAACATGTTGCTAAGAATCATATTATTTGACAAAGCTAATAATTTCTCTAGTATGCACTAAACTATTTTTCATAGCATTAAGCAAGGTATTATAATCATTGTCACCAAAAGTGCAAGCCAGGGAATTTGTCCAAAAAGTCTTCTATGAACGAGTAGCAAAGGATCTAAGATTTAAGGAAATAACAAAAGGCGGAAGCACTTTATAAACCTAAACAAAGATCAGCTAGCTAAGATTTTCGTCATTTCTTACCGTCCTTTTGGAGTGGATAAGCTGCCATTGGCAATACTTACTTTTGCACCTGATAGCAATTGGTTAGGAGTTTGGCAAGGTGTCAATGGAGAAAGTGAATTTCCCACAGATGGAGAACCTAGTATTGCAACTTTGCCATTTCTCTTTCCTTTGGCCTCAAGCCACGCATTAAGTCTTGCATTCATATCCACTTTTGGCCTGGGGTATCTTGTTTTCCCTCCAATGCAAACATGATTTACTATTTGCCTTGACCCCGGGCAATAAGACTCACCGTGTGCATCGCTTCTTGGAATGAGCTTGGATTCTACACCTCCCATGAATCAATTCAACAAATGTTAAAAATCCAAAAAACATAGCAATAGAACATTTCTTCAAGAACCAAAACTCACAATTGGGCGGAGACACTGCACAATATATTAACTTTAACATGAGAAATATATTTATTGTGTGCAAATGCTTAGAGAAACACAAAAGTTCAGTTTTAATTAGTGTAAAAATTTAAAGAAATGACATTATATGATTATTATTAGTAGTTTGCATCAAGATTTGACATTAGCTTTACTTCTCCCCTCCCCTCCTCTTCCCCAAAGATATAATTCTTGCAGGAAACATGCAAATAAAGAACTTCAGAAGTAATTGTCCCCATTTTTTTAATGCAGTGAAATTTAAACGTGTAGAGATGGATGCTAACCAGGTAGGAAATCATCAATGCACGACTAGTTCCCCCCCGTGAATCCTGCAAGATGCGGGTCAACTTGTTGTCCCGATATGGCACTTGTTGTTTTCTTTCCTAGGCTGCGAGCATGCACTGCAAAAAAAACCCAATCGGAGATGGCTTCACAGAATTGCGAGCAAACAAATCATGTGCACCATATATATATATATATATATATATATATATATATATATTGCATTCAGCATGCAAGTACTAAATATACCCCACATTCAGCATGCAAGTGCTAAAAGGGAAAAACTAAAAACATGAAAAACATTCAACATGCAATTACCCATCAAAAACTTTTAAACGCCCATCAAATTTAACATAGTGACATGAATGTCCGCAAAACCCTTTCCCATAGGGGAACGCCTTCAGCCTTCGGTGTAACTAGTAGGTATCTATTGTCGCATGAATATAATACGCAACAGAAAATTATTTTTGGTGGTGGTTAATTGTGAGAAGGGAAAGTTGGCCCAGAATTATTTATTTAATGATGATATCTAAGTTGGATATATACCACATTTAAGAAACAAATTCTATTAGCTATCAAAGTTTAATAACAACACCATTGTGTCATCTGGATCTGTGATAAATTCTAGAATCATAGTGAATTTGTGGTTTAAAGTTTATCATAAATCCAAATGGGTTGTAAAATCCCCCTGTTAAGCCCATAGGACAACCAAGTATCACTAACAAACCATGAGTTATGCTGAAGCCAAAATTACTACTATCATTTCTATACCAATTCGTATCAACACTTTCTAAAATAATAAGAGTGGAAATGAGATTGCTCAGAAGAAAAAATCTAGTCTGCAAAGATTCGCTCTGCAGAAGAGCTCTATTTTCCATGGAATGGAAGATGGGACCTTTACACTCCCATTTATCGTTAATCCAAAGCTGCTTCAAAGCACTAAAATTTTTGGGCTAGGTAACCCACGTTTTGAGGGCCCTATATTCATCGTTGAGAGGAAGTAAGGTCTACAACTCGGATTTATCATTTATCCCTTCCAGATTTTCCAGATGAAACTCCAAACCATGAAGCTGTGCATCGTTTGGTTGCGTTGAATCTCCCTCAAATCCATCACAATTTTCTAATTCGACTGTTTGGCTTTCAAAAAATCTATTACGAGGGATTTGAGGGTGAAATCATTTACTACGATACCCTTAAATTCTAAATAAACAGATTCAATTTTAATATAACACGCAGACAAATCTTACCTTGCTCGTAGTGAACTCTGATTTGTATTCACATGTACCACCATTAGCAACAAAACTATTCCGAGTTCTCCTGTACTGGCATTGATTTAGTATTAGAATTTGGTGGAGGCCACGCAGACGCGAGCCTCTGCTACCACAAATTATGACGTGCACTCTCCACAAAGGGAGATGCTAGGCAGTGCCCCCTTCCTAGTGCAATGAAGGTGCCCTCCCTAGGCCATCGGCCTGAGTGATCACCGATTCACCCCGCCCAGGTAAGTATACCTTCTCCATCCCCCATCTCCTCTCTTCTATATGCTCTCTTCTCCCTTCCTATTGCTCACGCCACGCATGTGGGATCATTAATCATTTACCATGCGGGCTAGTGCTATTCTTAACACAACCACAGTAAAAGTAGTGTAATGAAAGTTCAGAGGACTCTTCTCATAGTTGTCATGATAGCCACTTGTATGGTACTTGGGGATGGAGAATTGACTCCTCCAATTTCAAATTTTTCTTCCATTAGAACTCTTTCCTCCAGTGTTGCTTCTTCTTAACTGCTCAAATTTTTTGTCTATTTCTTTCATAGACAAAAAAATGGGTGGGATTGCTTGGAGGTGTTGTCTTGTGTATAACAGGTATGTATTCATACATATAAATTGATTTGACTCCCATTCTCCATTAGTAAAAGAAGGATTTATAGTAAACTAGTATTTATTTAAAGCAAGGATTCAAACCTGCAAAGAGATACCTTGAAACCAAGTGTTGAGGCAATGTTCACTGACTTAGGCCACTTCAATAAGAGATCCATCCAGGTTCTCTCACAGATCTCAAGAAAAATAACTATTACAACTTGTTATGCTTCAAATAATTGATTTTTGTTTACTTTGAACTCTTATGGACTTATTTGATCAAGAATCCAGGAGACATGAAAAGTGCATTCTACAGCTCAGTGTTTTGTGAAATCACCTCACCAAATCTCACAAACAAATGCCCATCAGAAGTGCTGCTTGTGCTCCCTGTAACATCTCTGTGCTAACAAAACTAAAGGAAGTCCTTTTTGACAAATGTTGACTAACTATTATCATTTAGACTGACATAAAATTCAAATACTCACAGAAAATCGAATAGCAGTGAATGCCCAAAGTGGACATGGGAAACATATAGGGCATCAACAACAGTATGTAGAATTTGTGAGTTTTTTCATGATTCTTTTTAATCAGATTTTCAAATTAATTTGTGGGAAAATAAATACATAATCTTGCTCATGAAATTTTAACCAAAAACAATTTCCCAAGAGCACATAAATACTCGGCCCTTTGGCTTGAAAGAAGCTCAATAATTCACTTCATCAGATAAAGAATGTTCTCCATAATACCTCAAGGTAAACGCTCCGTGTCGCTCTGAACAACAACCTGCATCCTTTCTAATCAAGCACTCATCAAGTAAACTACGTACATCTTGCATATCTCATTTTACAGATTTCAGACCGCGTTTTTCTAGAATTTCTTTCATCTCAAACATATCTTAGCTAATAGCGTGTTGCACATTAGGCGGATAAATATATACACAAGCTCGTTGATCAAGTGATGAATCCCCCCTTTTGTACATTATTTCGCTGATGAATTGGAAAGGAGGAACTTTGAAGCTTTAAAACTGTAGATTAAATTTAACAAATAAACACTCTTAAATAAATTATCGATGCATGAGAATTCTAAATTCAAAAATTCGATGATCATAGTATAAACAAAAAACTGTAAAAAAAACTTAAAGAAATGCATATCATAAGAAATCTGAAATTTGCTAAAATAAATTGTCACCTGATTTTCTCCGTCTTAAATCTGGAAGCAAAAGGAGATGCTGGAATATTTATCGATTCCTCGGGCCGGTAATACTTCTGCACGGATTCTTCATGCAACCGCACGGATTCTACATACAACTGTTAAAAAACAGCTAAAAACGTCAAAATATCCTATTAATGTTAACTGCACTTATCTACCAAATATGATCGTGCAGGGAAAAGCTAAACATGTCACCGCAGCCGTCGAAACCGTCAATTTCAGACGTCAAATTTAATATCTGCGAAAACACGTCCAAACGACCGTCAAATGTGACATAGTCCCGTGAATATCCGCAAAGCCCTTTCCCATAAGAGGGACGCCTTCGACATAATAAGAAATTTTTAAAACGAAAATAATTACCAAACTATATAAACATATAAAAGAGATTAAAGATAGTGAAAAACTTAAAGCAACATGACTTTTTTGAACCTTTTTTTGACAAGATGTTTTTAATAGAAAAAACTTACATAAACTATTTACAATTAAAAACTTGTAATAAATAAATTTATTTTTATATTCAAAATAAAATATATTATTTTTTAAGTTAATCGAAATTATTTATAATAAAAAATATAATATAAACGTGTGTAAATACTTTAATTCATTTATGTATGTGAACATTATTGTATAAATAATATATGTGTGTTTACGTGCGTGCATGTACACACAAATCAATTATTTATTTATTTTTAAAAAAATTACATTTTATTTAAAATAAATATTTATTATCGATGGGTCTTTGGTTTATTGGTGACATTGTTAGGCTTTTAATAAGTCCACCTAGGATCAAGTCTTGATGAGTATAAAACCTGGAGGTCCCCGACACAAAGAGTCAAAATGGTTGAGGTCGGGATCATACCCTAGGTGATGTTGACGGCATGGATGGCCCTTACTCGTAGCTTCTTAATATGAATGTGATCACTAGTTTACTTGTTTTAAATCTACTATATACTTCGTAATTTTAAATCTACTATATAATTCCTCTAAAACATGATATAACATGCACTACTCATCAAAAAATAGATATTTATTTTTCAAATAAAAATTTAGATATGATGCTAATGACTATTTTAGTTCTAGTGATATAGAATTAATGTTAATGACTATTTATATTTTCAAATAAAAATATTACTAGTGGTCGCTCCAAGAGGAGCAAGGTTACGCCGGCGTAGATTTGTTTGGGAGTAATCTTCTGGTGTAGGGTTCGGGGAGCTTTATAGGTTCAGTATGGGTAGAAATTGAAGTATTTTTTTTAGTTGGAGGGAGTAATTTGGTTTTTTAAAGCAACATAGAGTAGAAGACATATGCAAATATAATATTAGTTGTTCCAAGCATGTAATCAATCTTACATTTCAGATAAATCTTTCTTTTTTTTATGGAGTGTATTTGTTTGGATTTGGTACATATGGTCTATGTTTCTGTTGAATATGGTGGATCTTAAATTATTATTTAATATGAGCACTGTATGTATTTAACTAAGGTTAAGGCTGATCAGACGTGTTTAATCACTTAAGAACTTATTTTTCTGAATGAATACTTGTATCCTTTTAAAGTTGTGCTTAACATAAACAAGTTTTTAGATGTTATTTCCTCCTTTTGGTGCAGTAGAGTTTACATTTACAACGGATTATTCATATTCAACGTGTTGTTTATTGCTGGTAAATGGTGTACTCTGTAATTGGTTCATAGCAAGGCTCTCATAGGGTTTTCAACTGAGTTTGTTGAAACCTGTATTCAGCAACGTTGTTGCACCTCCATGGGGAAAAGTTTCTCATCTTTATTTACATTGGTTATGTCCGTGTTTGCATTTACAAGAAGAGGAAGAAGCACTATTAGCACCTCTGCATTGTGGTTCTTTTGCTTATTTTGTATACACCGACTTCTGAGTGGGTTTTCTGGCCATGTACAAATTCTTTAGCTATGTTTGAACTATCAAAGTTGAACAACATCTGATTGTATGGGCAACCTGGATTCTGGGCGATCTCTCATCTATTGTTTGTTGTACACACATTTCTGCATTGTGGTTGTTTTTGTTCTTATTTTTGGATACAAATTCTGGATTGGAATATTAATTGGGAATGGGAAAATCAATGCCTGTTATTTTGAATCCAGTAAGGTTTCTTCAAATATCTTGACTACTGTTGCATGTGGGGTATCTACATCCTTTGAAACAGTTAGTTGTGGATGGTTAATGAATGATACTCTCCAGTTAACAGGTGGTGGAACTCACATTTCTGTTCAGGTAAGCAGCTTGTAGTCAACATCTCTTCAAGAAAAAGCTAAGAAAGGCTATTATAGGGTTTTCAAACCATGGCTACTCCTGCAATGGTTGTATTTGGGGATTCCCTAGTTGAACAAGGGAATAATAACTACCTATATTAGATTCTTACTTAAATTATAAATAAAATCACATAATTTTTTAATCTGTAATTAATTGTTTAAAAGACCTTTCCCTGGCTTTGTTGGAAGACCGCTTGAAGCCTACACCAAAGAAAATAAAGTGTTTTAAAGGCCTTTCCTTGGGAGATGATATGTCACCTAAACTGAAAAGATTTAAGTAGCTACTAAGTCAAAGCTACAGCAGAAAATGAGGTGAATTTATCCATGTAGAGAATCTTTCAAATCTGAAAAGAGACAGAATGCAAATTCAAGTTAGAAAGATTAAATCATGCCTTGAGAAGAGGAATACAGTTCACAGAACAAAACAATATTTTTGCAACTGCCAACAGCAAGGTTGAGTTCATTTACTTCAGATAAGCCCAAAATCCATTGTCAGTAGATAAACAAGGTTTCGAGGAAGTAAATACGTCTACAGTGTGTCATTTATCTTAAATAAATACTTTTCAAACAAATCAAGTGTTTATGACAAATACTTGAGTGATAGGACAAGATTTTTTCAGTGGAGGGAAAACGGCACCAGATCTGCATTCCAGGACAAGCACCGCCAAGGAGACAACATGATAGGCGACCATAAGGTGACAAGTAGCTGAAACAGGAGGAAGTTGTTGAAGCAGGAGGAAGCTGTTGAAACAGGAGGAGGATGACAAGCAGGATAAGGAGGAAGCACCTCAAGCAAGTGGACGTAGTCATTGGAGATCTATTGTAAAACTTGGAATGTTCTTCATTACAGTGGCCCGAGTACTCTTCACACGTGGCAAACATTTGACAAATAATAATGGTGGTGGTAGTCAGATTCAATATGAATCCCTAGGGCAGTTGGTCATGCAATGTCAAGAGTGTAATAAGGATGAAAATTTTGCAAGATATTGCCCCACAAATCATTAACAATATTATAATTATTTGTATATGGTGTGGGTGAGGGGATCACAATGATGCCAAGTGTTTGAAACAAGTGAACATCAACATGATTGATGTAGTCGAGGACAAATAGCAATCACTAAAGCATGAGCAATGAAAGCCATATACCTCAACCAAAGAATGGAGAAGGAATGACTTGCTGAGGCTAGAGCAGAAGTTGAGAAGGTCATGTGGTTGAACGAAGACAATCCTGTGAACAAACATGTACGATAATGACCAATTGACTTGAGTTAGACAAAGCAATTGCAAGACAAGTCTTGCAAACAATCATACCTGTAAAGGTAGCTAATTTATTACAACTTATTTCTGAACTCAAATGCAATAACCACAATCATACTCGATAATGGCCCTGATATGTCCAACATGCATTGACACACCTAATATCAGAGGTATGATAGATAATGGGGAGGACAAAAAATCAAAAGCATGAACCCATAGTCGAGCCCCCATCGATAGGTGATCAAGCGATTGACCCCATGCTTTTGACAATGAATCTAGCCTGACAACTAACAATAGTGCATATGGAGATACTTGGGAGAAACTTGATGAACACCATTGTGGATGGTGGTTTGAGTGTTAATTTCATTTAGAGGACACATGGAAAAGTCTAGTGAGGCCAATTAGCTGGCCTTCAACATTCCAATTGGTAACTGGAGCAATTAGGCTCGATAACTTGGATGGAACACTTGTCAAGGACATAGTAAACAACTTGAAGCCAATGTTCTCTTACCATGGATGGAAAATGTGAACATGGGTAATGTGGAATTTTTTAGTAGTGTAGATGACATGATTAAAACATCCACAAAGGGGGACATTTTTCTAAAAGAGAGGTATGGTGATCATTAATTAAGTGGTATATTGGAAACGTAAAATATAACAAGCTTGACAATGAAATAGAAAATTATTAAAGCAAATTTGAGCATTCAATTTGAAAGATATATATTTGTTGCCCAAAGAGATATTTTGAAGGGCTTTCAGATTGCTTTGATGAGTTCTAGAATAGACAGGCCGATAAAAATGTTTAGATTAAAGCATGACCATACACTTAGTGTTATTCATCATACACCCAAGAGGACCCACCATACCCCTTGAAAGACTTAACCATATGCCCAAGTTCGCAAGTGTGAGTCTCCATCATAAAGTTATCCTCCATATGTTGCATGTGCTTTACCATCATTGTATGACCACACTCTCCAGTTGAATGTGTATGGTCAACAACTGCATGCCCTTGAGGCGACAATGATGTACAAATTGGACCCCACCATACACTCCACTTCATTGCTTGCTATTGTGACATTGAAAATTGAAATGAGTGATGTTATCAACACTAAAAAGAAGCCACCAGATCTTTTTCATTATCTTCACAAATATCTTGGAAACAAAAATTTGTGCTAGAATCTAACATGACCTATGGATGCATTTTAAAATATCCTTAAATTGTATATGATATGGTGGTGTATTAATCATAAAACGGGAAAACATATTTATGTTCTACAGATATCAGCTGGACTGACATTACATTTCCTGTAGGTCCAAATTATATACTCTTTTGGCTGTTGGCTTCTTGTCAATTTTTTTTGCAGGTCTAAGATCTATATTTAATATTTATCTATCTACACACACATACATATATGAGAAAAATTATGCATGGTAGGGTAATTTTTTTTCAAAGGGAAAAGGGTAGTTTTCTTTTTTTGCTAAGGGTAGGCTCCTAGACCTGCAAAAAAAATTGGCAAGCCAAAAGATATTTACATCATCATTTTAGGTGAAAAGTGTTAGATAAGAAAAATAAGCTCAAGGAGGACATAGGCACTTCACCATACCAAGGTAGAAGGCCATCCAACCACAAAAGAGTGACACATCACCAATAAAACATAGAAGTAACCAGCAAACCACATAAGTCCAACTGTTATATTTCCTAAAAAAGTGCATCAACACAGCTCCTCATGGCTAATTGTTTATTGCATCCTGCTTATTCTATATGAGCATTCAAACTGTAGAAGAAAAGTGAAAAAAAGCAAACAAGAACTTGAAGCATCAAAAGGGAAAGTGTTCAATCATTATTATTTCTTTAACAGAAGATCAAATGCAGTATCAATCTCAAACAGCTCTTCTCTCTCTTGTTATGAAAATAAAACAACACCCTCAGCGCTTTCTCACATCCTCATCAATCTGTCATTCCCAAACAGAAAATCTTAAAACATCCATTCCAGTCTAGAGTGAAATTATAAAAAGCATAGAAGGGATGAGGGCTCATTGACCCCAAAGCAAAACAGATTCTCACACAATTTTCTCATTTGAGTAAATGACAAAAAAAAGAGGAGAGGGGAAGAGGCATTATGAACCAATGCACCCATAATAGATGAACACAACTTTCCTTTGCTATCTCATCGAGTTTCTCAGTCAGCCCTGGAAATCCAGCAGAAGAGAGAAGAAAAAGAAAGAAGCACAGATACTCTCCATTCACATTCACATAAGCCCTCCAAAATGCCCAATACATTCATGTAAGCCCTCATAAACCTATTCAAATCACTTGCTTACACCACCACTTAGAAGGCATCACCTAATTTGAAGGCGTAAAGGAAAATATGTTACATCACCATTCTTAAAAGCCAACGCACAGAAGGAAAGAAGATACCAACCTCACCTTCTCTCACCCAAGGAGCCATTAGATAGCCCCAACACCTGAAACATTTATGACGTAGAGAGTGAGATAGAAAGGTTATCATTGGTGCCCTCCATAATAACAGATCAAAGAAGCAATTCTATGCAATATAAAAAAGGCAGTGAAATAAGGGATGGAGGGGTCAAAAGAATTATTGGCCATGTACACCCTCTCAACAAAATGATTTTAGTGGATAATTAAAGCCGGGGGAATAAAAAAGGCCCCCAAAGCACACAAGAGCAGGGAATGGGATAGTTAAGAGGTGAAAGGAGGAACGAGTTGGGGAGAGGAGGCCTCTTTAACTAAGAGAAAGTGAAAATCAAAAGGATATTGAGAGATCTAGAACAAACCATCCTAGCTCAATTTGCAAGTGCCTCAGAAGTTTGTATAATAGAGTACAGTTAAAGGCAGTGAGTTGGGCACAAAATACAGAAAATAGAAGCAACTATTTCAACCCACAGAAAGATCTGAGTGAATGCCATGAAACAATACAGAATAATATAGCAAATTGTTTTTTTCCCAAGAGCCACATGAGCATGAAATAATATGAAACAGATCTCCCAGAAGTTTAAATGGCATAACAATATGGCAGTGGAAGGGGGGTTTTTCAGACTGAGCAAACAAATCGACCCATATAGGTAATACGAGCTATACCCATTTTAACAAATAACAGCAAATGATGTAAACTCATAAAATCACAGTCAGCTCACACTCTTCGTGACCGAGTTGAAACTTTTTGGTGAAAGGGAATATCCAAAAGCATAGGTCTAAATCCCAAATCTAAGCACAAGTCAAAACATCAGCATCTAGGCTAAATGTATGAGCTTGACCTCATATGCTACAAACCTAGAATGCATAAAGTAAAATAGTGTCATCTAATCAGTGCAAAGGAAATATGGCCAGGAAATGGAGAGCATATATAGAGCTATCAATGAAAACAAATGAGTTGGGTTTCAAGTTATGAAATCGAACTAGATACAAACAAGCAAATCAAAGGAAGAGCTAAACGCATACCCAACAAGCACAAATACAAAATCCAACCCGAAAATGGATAGAGCGTCTAAGGGAGTAAGTGAGTCTAGTAATGGCGGCTATACAAGCATAGCAACGAGTAGAATACGAAGAAAACCCCTATACAAAATAGAAATCAGCAGAAGCCTAGCTCTCAGAATCAAATACAACAGAGTAAAGTTTGGTAAAATAAATAGGGCTTCACCTTTTAGTGGAGCCATGGCCAAATCCACATATGCAAGAATGGAATAAGCTCGAGTTCAACACGTGCCATGAAGCAGAGACAGGGGATCTCGTGAGAACAATGGAGGATCAAGTATAAATCCATTCAAATTAGTGAAATTCGAGACCTCCATAAATCCAGAAGAGCAAAAGAGCTCGAATATGTTCAATGGCAGCACAGAGAAAAACCCAATCACAAAGTAGAATAACGCCCTACGTTCATAACATTGAATGATAAAGCCAACTCTTCTATGGGATTTTCTTCAGTGCATCAGTCACTGTTTTTGCATCAAATTTCATTGCAAGGAACATAAGCTTCCATGTCAAAAAAAAAAAGAAAAATGATAAGAAATGCAATTTTTCAATATTTTGGTTTTTTCCTCCCTCTTATTAACTATGATGTTTTTTTTACAGGGAATACTGCTCCTCTAGCAAATCCAGGTGATGTTGGGGGCCAAGCAGTTGCTAAAATAGTTTTAGGTGATCAAACAGATTCTTATTGACGTGGATTCTATGTTTGGATGTGGATTCTATGGTGCTCACGATGATAGACGAAGACAATACTACTTCAAAGAATGATTTATACAGGTCTCCATTGATTTTATATTTAGCAATGGAAGATCTCTCCTTGAGGTCATCTTAATAAATTTGATGTGGGCTCCTTGTGGCATTAAAGTTTATCTCAATGGATTTATTTGTGTTCTAAATTTAGATTGTATGATATTGCCTCGTAGAGTAGGTTGGTATAACTACATAGATATCTTAGTAAGTTTTGTCATGTTTAGAAAAATGCATGCACATATTAGGTTCCTAAGTTGGGTTTTTAGCTAGTAATGCAGGGTCCTGCCACTATAATTTGAAAAGGTCTTTTGATAATGATGTTCATTGATAATCGAAATGTGAACAACATAAAAATGGCCCTCCCACTCATATAATAATAACTGACTGTCCTTGTCCTTATATATGTTGACTCCAAAATATAAATATTTGTAAGATTTCTACCTATTTTGCAGGATTGCCATTTGATTTCTATTGTGAATCCAGTGCCACGCGGAGCTACAACCTTAACTGGGGCCATCACTGCCCATGGAAGACAATCAGCAAAAATTCCCCTCATTTTTTATAATCAGTGATTTCTTCTTCGTTTACAGGCAAGTTGTTGTGAATGGGTTTTGTGGGAGGTTTGTAGTATTCATCGGTTATCTATATTTTTGTGTTGTTTTTTGTTTTGGGTCCAAGGGAGCAGAGCTAAGCAAACCATATCCGAGGGTTGTCTTCCTATGTAAGTATCCTCTTCTATAATTTTCCCTCATTCATCATAATCCATTTACAGGCATTTTCCGCTTATATTTTAATGATAATTATATATAAAAATAAGCTATATTTACATGGATATTTTATGGTGTAAATCTCTCCCTTAATTTTATTCATAACATATTCAATAGTACCGCAGGCAAATTGGTCTTTCATATTTATTTTTCTGTGATTAATGTGAAATTTAGATTTTTTATATCTCCATGTTTGTTGCAATTTGCATTAACAGAAGTAAGTGAAGTATTGGTATTATTGGGAAGATCACACATCAAGTCATGAAAATGAGTTTGGCTTGTTTGGTTTGTTATATGATGAAAGGATTTGTGGCGGAGAAGTATGTTGTTCATTCAGATGAAGAGGAATCATATGCAAGGAAAACTGTAGGAGAACAAGACTTCATCTTAACATTGACTTCCATTAGAAAGATGAGAAACTCATTTTTCTTTTTAAATATTATATTACACCCAACAGACTTTTGTGCTCATGTTAATGATAGGAACTGGCTTTGTCATTTCTAAGGAATTGTCTACACAAGCCCAAATGTCACGTGTTCTTACTACAATGTTCCAACTGAAAATAAACTCATGCCCCTTTTAGCTAAACCATGGGCTTTGGAGGGTGCAAGAACCATGATAAGCAGGGTTATTTTGTCTATGGAAAATTGACATCCCATATTTCTTTTGTCATTGTTAATGGATCATTTTTTCCCGTAGGTGTGGCAAGTAAGGAAGAAAATAAGGGTTCTCCTTTCTCTATTGTTGTTGCTTGAGTTCTCCAACAGAGAGCATAGGAATATTTGTACGCAACCCAACATGCAAAGAGGTAATTTCATTAACCAATTTTCACCTAAGCATCTCAACTGATCCTTTAAGAAGTTTGACTATGAAGTGTTAAGTATATCAGGTATTAGCTAACCACGTGTGAGCTATTCTTTCTTGCGGGACACAAGATAGAATGCACAAAATCTAGATCCTCTGCCTTATTTGATGATGAGATTTGATGTCATGCTATACAGTAAACTCTCTATTTAGTTCGATTATATTGATTAAATATTTCATGTATTAGTTTGTCTGCAAATGTGTTTCACATTTTGCCTCTTTTAAGTTATACACACTACAAATTTTGTTCTCAAGGTGTTTCAACTTTTGCCTCTATTAAGTTATACACACTACAAATTCTATTCTCAAGGTGTTGCATTGTCAAATATGTCTTCATAGGTATCTCATTTAATCTAGGCCCTTTTGCCAACCTTGTTTTTAGTCAAAATGGGAATAACATCATCATTATATTAGTGTATTAATATAATTTTTTCAATTAAAAGAGTTCACATAATTCCCCTTAAATATGGCTTCAACAAAGTTTTTACTTCTGTAATCTTTGCTAGGGCCATTTTAGAGCAATGTAACATTGGAACAATGTTCAACGAACAATCTTTGGCAGCATGTTGTTTGTGCATTCCTTTAATTTTGTTATTGTTGGATTTATTTGGATATATTATAATGTTGAACGAACAATCTTTATCAACTCTTCCATCCCCTTGCAATGATTATAATTTTTCTGGCTTCAATGTTGGATGTCTCTGACTTGATTAAGTAAAAGTGTAGAACAGAGGTAACAAAATTTATGATAGTAGCTGGAGGTTGCCTAATCCATTTACCATTATCATCTCCTCCCTTCATTTCATCTGCAGGAATAGGGGATGCTATAAAAGAGTCTTGAATGATGTTTTGTACCTTAATGTAAAGTATATTTTTCAGGTTTTAAAACTTTGAATGGCATTTTCATGTCCATTCAATCATATATTTATGTTTGTGTTCCAAAATTTTCAGTGACATTTTCATATCCATTAGCAAATTAATACATTTGTGTGTTAGTATTTGTTAAAGGACAGTTGTATAACCGTTTCCCTCACGGCTCTTCCCTATCGGCCTATATAAAGGCGTGAACTGTATCATTTGAAATATAGCAATACATACAATCTTTTGGAGTGCCTATCATTGGTATCAGAGCAGGTTATGCGTGAAGGAGGAGAGCAGGTGTTGATTTGTGGTTGCCTGTCCCGCATGAAGGAGGAGTGTGCCTGTCCTGCGTTTGTGCCTGTCCCGCGTGAAGGACTGTGCGTGAGTGCAAGGAGACTGAGACCACTGTGGAGACTGAGACCACCCAATTGCTTGTGCGTGCGACTGTGGAGACTGAAACTGTCCCGTTTGTGCTGTGCGTGGCGCTGGAAGTTCGTGGAGACTCAGCAAAGAACAGGAGCAATCTGCATTGAAGTGGAGCAACTGGTCTTTTGGCATTTTGTACTCCTTGCTGGCGAGGAGATTCAAATCCAGCCTGCCTACCTACGTTGGAAGTTGAAAGTTGCAGACATGTATTGAAGAAAACAGTTTTGGCATATTGTGAGCTGTGGCCGTGGAGGGACAGTTGAAGGAGCCGCTGAGCGTGAAAGATCTTTGCTTGCTGTGAGTAAAGATTCAGAACCCATGCGTGACCTTTTCCTACAAGGAAGTTGCTTGCTGTGCATGGAGAATCAGATCCCGTGCGTGAACTCTGCCTACGAGCAAGCTGTGTGCTGTCCTTGGAGCGTGGAAGCAAATCAGTGTGTGCGCGTATGTCTCAAATTTCCGATGCACAAAGCACCGCGAGCAATGCACCAAATATTTGGGCATTGAATGACAATGAAGACACCACTGGGCTGTTCTTTGCCTTGGTCAACGAGCTACACAACACTGGGAACATTCTCTTTGACGAGATTGTGCGCCGAGGACTGTTGGAATACTTTTGGTTCGACGTTCGATGTCAAGCACGGCGGATTCGTGCAGAACTTGAACGTGGTTATGATGCAGATGACGAACGCGAAATAGAACGCCCACAGGAGCGTCGGCGTCTCACTGCACGAGCCTATAGAGCCCATCTTCGGGACAGATTCCTTCAGTAAGCATTGTAGCCATTTTTGAAAAATAAATAAATAAATAAAATACATTTTTGAGTTTTTGAAAATGTCTGCTCCAAAAATATTGCTATCCGATGCCCAACTCTTGAAAGGGCCAAATTTCGCCGCATGGAAAACCAAAATGCGGACGATTCTTCAATTCGAAGATCTTTGGGGGATTGTCTCTGGCAAAGACGCCCCTCCCACAGACGATGATCTGTTGGAAAAATATGAAAAGGCTGATGCGAAAGTGCTAATGCTCATCACCCTGAGTCTTTCTGATGAGGTGCAGCCATACATTCGGGAAGCAACTGCTTCTTCTCAGGCATGGAGCGCATTGTGTACCATCTACGAAGCTAAGAATCTGACGACAAAGTTGCAACTTCAGACAAAGCTTCATACGATGAGTATGCATGATGGCGAATCAGTAGAAGCCTTCTTGCGGCGTGTAGCTGAGTTACGTGCAGAACTCTCTGCACTCGGTGAACCAGTGGACGACAAGTTGCTAGTCCCGCTCACCCTGCGAGCTCTTCCTTCACGGTTTCGGACACTGATCACCACGTTGACAATCACTCAACAGGAGGTGAGTTTTGCAACCCTGGTGAATTATCTCCAGCAGGAAGAAGCCATGCAAAATGTACAAGAAGCCTTCGAAGACAAGGCTCTCATCACGAGGCAAAAACATAAGCCTCGGAAAGGGCAATCAGCCCCCCAAAATCAGAAGCAGCATGCTCAGCAGCCATCTTCACAGCGGCCACCACAGCGGCCACCCCAGAAGCAGCATAATCACAAGGCGGATCGGTGGTGCCACATTTGCTCCACGGATACGCACACGACTGCGAACTGTTATTACAACGGTCGCAAGTATGGAAATTCTGGCGAAGAGAGCACTTCTGGCCGAGGATATTCCAAGAAATCCCGATGGCATGCTCGTAATCAGAGGCAGAAGGGCCACATTGCTGCTCAGCAGGATGCCACCTCCGATGAAGAGGTACCAGATACGACTCATTCTGACATTGTTCTAGTCTCACAGACTTCGCAGCCGTCAGAAGATGTCTGGTTGATTGATTCAGGCGCCAGCAAACACATGACTGGCAACAAGAAGTTGTTCCATACTCTGAGTGACCGGCCCACTGGAGATCGGATCACCATTGCAGACAATCAAGAGTATATTGCAGCAGGGATTGGTGATGTCATCATTCCTCTTGGAACACGAAGATGTACACTCACAAAGGTGCTCTATGTTCCAGGTTTGACTTCAAATCTTTTGTCTGTAAGTCAACTTCTTAACCATAGAATGCAGGTTGAATTCTTTGTTGAGAAAGGGGTCAAGTCCTGCATCATTTCCCAGGGAGAGTCAGTCATTGCTCAAGCATTTCTGAAGGGCCGTCTATTTGCACTGGATGCGGTCACTTCATCTAGCGTTGCTCTCTCTGCATCAACGGCAGAGTCCACTGCACTTTGGCACTTTCGATATGGTCATCTTTCTGCCGGGGCTCTGCATCAACTCAGTGCGAAGGAAATGGTAAGAGGGCTTCCTCCACTCTCCCATTCCTTACCTGTTTGCTCAGGATGTCTTGCGGGAAAACAACATAGAGGTCCATTCAAATAGAGCTCTTATCATTCTACAGAGCCTCTTCAGGTCATTCACACCGATCTGTGCGGACCCCTGCCAGCTAGCTTTCAAGGTTTTGCATACTTTCAGCTCATCATTGATGATTACTCACGGAAAATGTGGGTATATTTCCTTCGGAAGAAGAGTGAGGCACTTGCAAATTTCCAAACCTTCTACCAGCAAGCCACCAGGCAGTCTGGGAAGCCTCTTCTTCTCCTCCGCTCAGATCGAGGGGGGGAATTTGTGTCAAAGAAGTTCTTAGCATACCTGAAGCAGCATGGCATTCAGCAACATTTGACTGCTCCCTATACGCCCCAACAGAACGGGATTTCCGAGCGCCACAACAGGACTGTCATGGAGATGGCTCGTTGTATGCTCTCGACCGCCAAGTTGGAGGATCAGTTTTGGGCAGAAGCAGTCCAGACAGCAGTGTATTTACTCAACCGGGCACCCACGAAGATCTTGCAGAACAAGACACCGGAAGAGGTATGGACTGGTCGTAAACCTTCTATTCATCATTTAAGAGTTTTTGGTTGTACTGCATATATGCATGTTCCAGATAAGAGAAGGAAGAAGATCGATCCAAAGACACTGCCATGTCTTTTCTTGGGGTATAGTACTACCTCAAAGGCATATCGTCTCATGGATCCTGAGACGAAGAAGATCTACGAGAGTCGAGATGTGGTATGTGATGAGTCGTCCTTTGACTCCCTGCCACACAATGGAGATCCAGTACCGACCTCGTCACATAGATTGCTCACACATCCAGATGATGAGCAAGATGATTCTTCTCAGAGAGAAGAAGAGCTGAGTGGAGACTTGTTCGTTGATCTTGGCACACTGGAAAACACATCTTCACATCAGCAGCACCAACGTCCGAAATGGGTCCAGAGTACTATCAGGGATGCACACCTGAACTCACTTCCTGGTACTTCTACGGGAGTTAGAACACGAAGTCAAGCTAGACATGAGGTAAATTTTGCACTCATGAGTTCAGTTGTTGAGAGCACCGAACCTGACACTGTTCGTGAGGCATTAGACCAACCACAGTGGAAACAGGCTATGGATGCTGAATATGATTCCCTGATTCAGAATCGGACGTGGGAACTTGTCGATCTGCCTCCAGGTAAGAAATCCATTGGCTGCAAATGGATTTTCAAAACAAAATATAAGGCAGATGGTTCAATCGACAAACACAAAGCACGACTTGTTGCAAAGGGTTATGCTCAGCAAGAAGGAATTGACTATGACGAGACCTTTGCACCCACTGCGAAGATCAAAACCATCAGAGTTGTATGTGCACTGGCAGCACAAAATGGATGGAAACTTCAGCAGATGGATGTCAAGAGTGCTTTTCTAAACGGTGATCTACAAGAAGAAGTGTACATGGCCCAACCTGAAGGGTTTGTAGACGAGCATCAACCACACAAGGTATGTCGTCTGATAAAGTCTCTTTATGGACTTAAACAAGCACCTAGGGCATGGTATATAAAAATTGATGATCACCTATTGCAGCATGGATTCACTCGTAGCCCCTCAGATACAAATTTGTATATCAAGAAGGTAGGAACAGAGATTGTCATTCTGGTTTTGTACGTAGATGATCTTGTGATCACAGGAAGTTCTGACAATCTTGTAGATGATGTAAAGAATGATCTGAAGAAATCCTTCGACATGACTGATTTGGGGCTACTTCACTATTGTCTTGGCTTAGAGATATGGCAGAAGAAGAATCATATCTTCGTCTCCCAGATGAAATATGCCAAGACACTCCTGGAAAAGTATGGGATGTCAGATTGTAAACCAATGTCCACACCTATGGAAAAAGGTTTGCAACTATCTAGATTCCAGGATTCACCACAGGTAGATGGCACTCACTACAGGCAGCTTGTGGGGAGTCTCATTTACTTGACTTATACCAGACCAGATCTTTGCTTTGCTGTGAGCTATCTCGCCAGATTTATGCAGGAGCCGAAGAAATGTCATTGGATAGCAGCAAAGCATGTGTTGAGATATGTCCGAGGTACAGTTGACTTTGGTCTGGAGTATCAGAAGAACACTCAGTTCTTCTTACAGGGATATACAGACTCGGACTATGCAGGATCCGTTGATGACAGGAAATCCACTTCAGGATATGTTTTTCATCTCGGGTCTGGACCTATCTCGTGGATCAGCAAGAAGCAAACTGTTGTTGCTCTCTCATCCACTGAGGCTGAATACCACGCTGCACGAGGAGCTGTGTGCGAAGCAATTTGGTTACGTCGCATTCTTGCAGATATAGGGATTCCTGAAGAGAAACCTCCCATCATTCACTGCGACAATCAAGGTGTGTTGAAGCTTGTGAAGAATCCTGTTTTCCATGAACGAACAAAGCATATTGAGGTCGAATGTCACTACATTCGTGAACAGGTCTTGAACCACCAAATTCAGCTCCAGTACTGCCCTACTGATTTTCAGATTGCAGATATTCTCACCAAGCCTCTCGGCAAGGTGAAGTTTGATTTGTTTAGGGGGTACATTTGTAAGAGCAATGTATTAAGGGGGGGAATGTTAGCAAATTAATACATTTGTGTGTTAGTATTTGTTAAAGGACAGTTGTATAACCGTTTCCCTCACGGCTCTTCCCTATCGGCCTATATAAAGGCGTGAACTGTATCATTTGAAATATAGCAATACATACAATCTTCTGTGTGTGCCTATCCTAAGAATAGCACACTGTAGAGCACACCCTCGAGCAACGCACTCGCTAGCATTCATGGTCTCCCTTGGTTCCTTGCCAAAGAGCTCTGTTAGTATTTTCATTATTGAAGGGACTCGCGAACCAGAACCCACAAGCTCAACAACGTGGATCTTATCTGCAGTAAACTCCACTTCCAACAGAGCCCTCAAACATGGGATTCCATGAGATGACATCAGGTTGAGGCATTTCTTTGAAAATTCTGAAAGCCTCATTAAGACCACCATTTTGTGGATATCCTGCTATCATTGAATTTCATTAGACCACATTTCTTTGAGGTATTTTTTCGAATAGTTTGTGTGCCCTGTGTATGCTTCCACATTGTGCATACATGCTTATGAAGGCATTCACAGCTATGACATCTAGTAAAAATCCACTTTCGATTATGCTCTGATGGATGCCCGCACCCTGGTATAAAGCTCCTATGTTAGGAATTTTGTCAAACAGTTCACGTGCCTTGTGTATTCTTCCACATTTTGCATTATTCTCTTATGGATGTGCACACCCTATCCCAAGCTGCATACGGGGACAATTCAAGGGCCTTTTCAACAAATCCATTTTTTGCATATCCTGCAATCATGGCACTCCTTGAGATCACATCTCTTCGAGGCATTCTATCAAACAGTTCACGTGCATTTTCAACAAATTCATATTGTGCATATCCTGCAATCATGGCATTCCAGGAGCCCACATTTCTATGAGGCATTTTATCAAACAGTTCACGTGCCTTGTCTATGCTTCCACATTTTGCATACATGCCACACTGTTATCAGGCAGTTTCTCATGAAATACAATTATTACAGGATACAGAAGACATGGTTATCCTCACAAGGCAATCACACTGTTTCACCATATGCAAAAAATAGGTCTTCAACCCGATCAGTCTACATTTTCCAACATACTCCTAGCTTGTGCCAAAATGGGAGCTTTGGAATAGGGTATGGACATCCATCAAAGCATATGTGGGGAGAAAATAATTCCAAATACATGGAGAAGAATTGAAGGAAGGTAAGTAGCAGTGCCATTTCCATCTGCAGCGGATATGTCACCTGAGCTATACGAGCCGAGGACAGCAAAGCAAGAAGAACATCAGGCAGGGCAGGACACGTATGCAGGAAGAGACAGGAGGAAACAAAAACAATGACAAGCACCTTAAGCTGGAGGAAACAGGTGAGTGGTAAGCACGTTAAGCTGGTCAAGCTGGAGGCCGTAGTCGTTGGAGATCAAGTCCACAGTAGCCATGCCTCCGGTGTAAATATGCTATATGTGATTATTTGTTTTTCAAAATAAATGTTTAATATCTTACATCTAAATTTATGGTTGTTTTTTTTTTAAATATCATCATTTACTTGATTGTATATCTTATTTGTAGTGGTAAAAACATTTCAATAGAAAATAAAAGTAGAATTAATAAATGTATTGACAATGGTCTCTTTTGAGAGTTCATGAATACACTTAATAATTTTTTTAACTATTTCTATATAATAGTTATTACAATTGTTTATTTATAATAATAATAATAAAGTGTGTTATTATAATAAATAAATAATCCTTGAATAAATTAGTTATACAACCATTTAAGTACATGCATATAAAATGAAAATTTGTATTAAAAAATCACTAAATGGATTAATTTTATACCCATTTTAGTCCTGATATTTATGATGATTTTTTATTTAAATATTGATAAAGAAAGAGTGTTTTTGGGGATCAGGGATAAAATTTGAAGTTGTCATTCTCCTTCAAATGTATTTGAATTTGTTATAGAAGGGTGTTTAAAAATTTACACTTTAAAAGAAATTTTGTATTGTACTTGTTACAAATATGGGTCTTGCTATCCCAAATTAACCCCCCTTAAGATTAATTTGGACATTTAAAATGGACTTAGCCATTTAAAATTACATGGGACATTCAAATGCCCATCAAATTTAACCGCTATTTTTTTTTTGAAAAAACCGGTCAACGCCTAACTTTTCAAATCATTTAAAATATGACAGAAAGGGAGAAAACACATGGTGTGATTCTAGAACTTCTCATGGCTTTTGGGGACTAGCAGACTCAAAGCCATTCTCATGGCTTTTGGGCACTGGCGGACTCAAAGCCATGGAAAAAATCATAGTGAAAGAACTTTCAGGTCCGAGCAGCAGGGTGACAAGTTCAAAGGTCAACAAGTTAGTAGGCAAAAACGCAGTGGAGAAAATGGAGAACACATGACGCAATCTCAAACATCTGATTCGAACACGTTTCATCATTTTGGTGAACCTCAAAACGATGGGCTCTGACGGACTCAAGCCCACGGAATATGCAGTTTTGGGTCCGCTATCACCTCCTGCAATCAATGGGTCCAACCCCATAACAAATCAAAGGATGACATGTGGGAAGTCTAAGGAAATAAACATGTAGACAAGGCAATCCCCATGATCAACTAGAATCTGCCACGTGTCAACTTCATGTTCATCCCGACCCGCAAAACTTTAAATGGCCATAACTTCCTCCAAAGAGCTCCAAATTGCACAAAATTGGTCTCGTTGGAAAGGTCTCATCATGCTCTTCATTTTGGTATTATCATGGTCATATTTTTGTGATTTTATGTGGCTGAAAATGGATAAAAACATTCAGGGCATTAAATGTGTAGATACATGTAGCTCAACCACCAGAATTGATGAAGTATGACACTCTTATCTTCTCCTGCAAACAAAAGGACATGGAATGGTTTTGCAAGGTTGCCCACAACTATTTTTTGTGATTCAATATGCATGATTTTTGGTGGTTGAAGGAAGAAGATCAATTTGGACTTAAAAGGAGATGGTTTCCTAAATAGTTCTGAGTTGCACACCTCCATTTGGACTTAAAATGCATTTTTTGCAAGAAATATCATTCATGTCAATGAATTATCCTTCATTCACTTCTCTATCCAAAACTTCCTTTAAGAAATATATTTTATTTCTCCAATGCCACGATCCAAGTCCGCCTGCGTTTATCCCATCAACGACCATTTCTCGGCGTGTCAGGAAACCGCAGTGATCAGAAGAGTAAATATTCAGGCGTGTGAGCGTACTCCGAGGAGGATACCCGTGGTACAAGCCCCGCAATTCAAGAATTCAAAAAAAAAAAAAGAATCAGTCACAAAGAGGGAGAAGAGAGCATGTGGCAATGACCACTGACCAACTTATCAGCACTGTGTGGAGTTTGACATGAGTGGCATCGACCACCGAAAACCCAGGTGTGCGTTGGTAGACTCCTTCCCCCAACATCTTCTCAACTGTTGTTCACAGACCAAGCGATACATTAGCAAGCACATTGTACAAAAGATCAAGAGACGTGGAATTTGTTTGAATCAAATCGGAACAAAACGAGATTAAGCCCCTTCATTCATTCATCAAATTTTCTATCAAATATGGACACGAACAACCAGCCTATGATCCCATGCAACAGTCTGAGAGCATGAAAGTCATGCCCAGAGATGTTAGCAACATTGCAAGCAACCATAGAGACGTGCCGCATTTGAGAGAACCGAAGAGCATCGGTATCTACTCTTCGCCAGTCTCCAAAACTTGCAATCCGAGGACATAATGGACTGAGTCTTGTTCGACATATAGACGGAGAAGAGTTGTGTCGATCCAGATGACAAATGCGAGATTAACTGCCCTCAGGCACATCTGTGGCGCACCACACGAGCTTTCGAGCTCACTTCATCTGTTTTTCTACAAACGAGAGCACATTTGTCACAGAGATTCAAGAAAATCCAGACAAATTCCTTGTTGCAAGAAGTAAATAGGACATGTCGCGACGTTACAAGATGATGAATCTGGGGTAGATTTGTAAAAACAATATATTAAGGGGGGGAATGTTGGCATATTTTTTAATACATTGTTTATTGGTTAGTTTGGATACAGGCGGTTACTCCTCCTAACCGCTTTCTCTATGTATTTATTCCCCCTCGTACATTCAATATAATATTCAGACATTTTACATACTCTTGATCTAACATTTTATTGTTAGATAATTTGCGAACCCAACGAATCGATTTCTATCTATATTCGTCCTGATTTCTATAATTGTTTTCATGCGGGTTTCTTAAAATTTTCCCTACATGATCGTAAATGTCCACATAGTAGCAGTTGCACAACCTCCAGTCCCTGCAACTGGCAGTTGTGTAACTGTTGGGGTGGTTACGCAACTGTTGCTTTGTGAAGAGCAGCGGCTACGTAATCACCAAGGCAATTGCATCACCATCACCTAAAAAATTCCAGAACATAACAACAATAGCCCTCTAATGTCATTCAAAGGTGTCCGAATAACCATCATCCTAACTAGACCATCTCCAGAATAGAGAATATGCTAAGAACATGCACTGCAAGTCTCAAATAAGGATAATATAATGAATTGGGTATTTTCAAAACCACTTTTGGATCACAAATCATAAGAGTATATTGAGTATTTTCTAGAGCAATGCTTGTCTTCAGAAGAGAAACATGAATGGGTCACAAAGATGCTAGGGTAAAAATTTCAATTATTTCCAAAAAGGGAAGGATGATATTGCAATTGATACCCATTCTTAACAGGTATAGAGGAATAAATAATTTATGTTATTTATTTATTACATCTAGAATGGATATAAGCAATAAGGGTATAGTAGCAAAGGGACACTCCAATAAGGAAACTCGTGCAACAAATTCAAGAGAACCCAGCTTCTTCTTATAATTATGTTTGGAAAGTAGACTTGTTTATGGTATAAAGACAAGCTCTTGTATGCTAAAATTCATAATAGAAATCTAGTGTCTTGTCTCAACTACATAAGTCTCTCTTAGGAGGACACTCCAAGGTCTTAAAAACCTGTCACCATATAAATAAGGATATTTTTTTGGAAGTCCTTAAAGGGGGTGTAGAGAAAAATTTGGTAAATTTTTTGACATGTTGCCAAAATAAAGGAGAAATAGTTAAAACCAAACATTAACCATTCTAACACAACATTGGGAGGAAATATCAATATAATTCATTATGGTTCTACCTACGTCAAATAACTTGGATGTGATGCTAGTGGTTTTAGATAGACTCACTAAGTCTACACATTTTTGTGTACCATTTCATCCATTTCAAGCTAATATATTGGCTAAATTATTCATGGAAATGGTACAAAATCTCCATGGCATTCCCAAAATTGTTGTGAGTGATCAGGATCTTATCTTTACTATAATATTTTGGACTGAACTATTTGCATCCTGGTGCACAAAACTAGCACACAGTTCATCGTATCATCCATAATCAGATGTCCAAATGAAAATTGTGAATAAATCTCTAGAAGAATATTTATGTTGTTATGCCTCAAAAACGCAAGCACGTTGATCCAAATGGATTTCTCAAGTAGAGTGGTACCAATATAGCACATAGTTCCACACATCAATAAAGATGACTCCATTTGACACTCTTTATAACTACACCCCCTTCCCTCCACCCACACACTTCCCTCCCAACCCCCACCTGCCCCCAACAGTTAACATCTTCTTTACAGGGTCTTCCAAAAATGTGTTGTTGAGGATCATTTTCAACACTAGTGAAAAATAATTCAACTCCTTGAGAATAATTTGATTATGGCCCAAAATAGGGTAAAACAAGTAGATTAACATAGAAGTGAGATGCATTTTGCAAGAGGGGACAGGTTATTTCTTCGAATGCAACCTTATAAACAAACGTCACTTCAACAATATAACATGTTGCTATCACCAAAATTCTAAGTGCCCTATAAGGTTCTCCACTGGATCAAAAGTGTAGCTTAGAACTTCCACCCTCTTCCAAAATTCATCATATATTTCATAGATTATGCCTAAATAAAGTAATCAGTACAAAACTTCCAATCTAGTGATATTTCGTTGAGCTAGATGAAGAGGGGAATATTATGGAACCCAATATAGTCATTGAGAAAATATTGAAGCAATTACAAAACAGATTCATTATTGAACTTCTCATCAAATGGAAGAATCTACCAATTGAAGATACAACATGGGAAGATGAACAATTCATGATACAACAGCCTGAGTTGATAAGCATTGAGTGAAACACTTTTCTAAAGGGGAAAGGCGTGTTATATATATGTAACATTATATCTTCCTATGAATATTAAGGTTATGTAATGGAGTGCCTAACATTTCTTTTTCATTTATTAGTTCTTAATAATTAGGTAGGCCAACCTAATTAGGATGAAAATGTATGACCCTTCATATTTATTTATATAAATATGAATGAGCAAGACTCTCCCAAATCATCACAAATCATATTATTGAATTCATTTACTTATTCTGATTTCTAAGGGATTCCCCTTTGAAGTGGATTATAATTGAGTGTTTTTTTTCATCAAGAAATATCCTAACATGTGTTGGATGAATAGGAAATTTCCTACATCATCTTAGGCTAGGTCATGAACTTGGTGGCATTGGGGTATACATTCGTCATTGTGATGGAGGCCAATAAATTTGTCTTAGCTTGGGTGTAGGGAGAGAGTCCACTTATGTACTTTAGAACCCTATGTTTCTCAGTTATGTGCTTTCACACAAGAATGCAAGGTTATCATGGAACTCATTTGTGCAGTCTTGAAAAAATTACTCTTTGCATTGACACAATTGCATGAACTTCATGTATTCATTTCACAAAGGGTGTTGACAAACTTATCCCAAGTTTTGACATGACCATAGTCTTGTTTGTATTGGGCGTTTTAAGCTTCCTACAAATGTGAGACGCGTGTAAAAGTTTGCAATTAATGCTCATGTATTTAAGGAAAGATTTCATACAAATGGTAATGTGTGCAAGTAATTGAAGATTTGCACTAACAATTTTATTAGATTATACATTTTTGCGATGTTAAAATTATTTACCAATAAATTGATATGTAGAAGTTGTTGAGTACTACCCCTTCCATAAAACCATTAGATAAGACATTCAATTTTGTATTTCAAATTGTAAAACCCCACAAAAACTAATAATCTAATTAAATTGCTAAGAAAAGCCTTCAATTTCTTAAGAAAAACTCTTATTCAAGGTTTTCGTATGGATTTACATTTAAAAGTCAATTGATCCGAGTATCTTATCATTCATACAGGGGGACAATAATTTTTCCCGTATAAAACAAACTGCAGCTCATAGAAACGGAGCCTAATTAGGTAGAGGATCAAAGGATTTTGTAGGAAGATTTTAACCAATCCATATATAACAAAAACCTAAAAACAAACTTAGTCTCTGAACTTATGAGAAGCATTTGACCCCCACAAATATATTATATATATATATATATATAGTATGAGACAAAAAAGACTTTGGAGTGTTCACTAAAAATCTGGACTCTTCAACTACCCTTCAACAGATTTTCTCTAATTCTTGTATCGTGTAAAAAGATGGGCGAAGTCCTCTTTTCAATGTTAATCCAAATAAATATATATACATAACTCAAATGAAATGGGTCAATCTTTGTTTCAATTTAAACAAAAGAAAGAACTGAAAATTACAAAATACACCCACCAAAAAAAAATGGATTGAACAGGCATATGACATTCTCTGAGTTTCTACTTATTTTATCAGTCATTTAAACATCCTAGCTTACAAAACAAGTAACACTGCACTTCTGAATATAACTGAATATTTCTAATGAGATCCGAATTGCAGAGCAGGCTATTCAAAGTTTCTATAATATAATATTCTTATTATTAACAGACAGATTTGAAGATTACATGGCCAACCTTTGCCGTACTACTGTTATTTGCAGAGACAAGTAGACCTAACAATAGGGCCGTCTGCCCTCCATCAGGTCAGTTATACACGATAACAGAAAATAACTTATAAATTAAACATCACACAGATAATAATCACAAGCAATAAATCATATATCAGTGCCTACCAGCGAGGATCAGGTCCCCCTGGAGGAGGTGGTCCTCCAGGACCTGGTGGCGGAGGGTCATATGGAGGCCCTGGAGGCCCTGGAGGCGGAGGTCCTGGAGGACCTGCAGGGCCTGGAGGTCCTCTTGGCCCTGGTGGCGGAGGATCATATGGAGGTCCAGGGGGTGGAGGTCCTCCGGGTGGAGGAGGATGATGTCCTCTTGGATGCATTGTTACAAACTTCCAGCACCAGTTTCTTTTTTCCTTTTTCTTCTTTCAATTTTTCATCAAGCAGAAGCAGAGAGTAATATTGGTATGCACAATAACATGGGTGGTATTTATAAAGAACAGCATTGGGTGCCTCTGCCTTTGTTCCGTTGGATTTGACTAGCAGATGGATAGAAAGTGGAAGGGTAGATTTGCAGATTAAAACAACTTTCCAAGATCACCAAAACAGGTGTTTTTCCTGATCGCAGACAACCAATTCGTACCCATATCTCAATTGTTCTTTTGAAATCGTGTAGGTCATGAAAATGACAAAAGTTTCGCCCACACTCAATATTAATATGCACACGCCTTTGCGTACATGAGAAGTCTCTACGTGTTTCTAGAATATACACTATCAAATTGTAATCGTGAATTAAATAAACACCCTTTTCCCTTTTCGATGCTATGGTCTTTCGTTGCTATAATTTTGTTCCACAAGTGAATAGAATACCATTTTTCACTTTGTAAGTAACTAGCAATCTCACTGAAATGTGCGATGTGAATGTTGAAGGGGTAATGTAGGAGGTTGATTTTGAGGAACCAAAACATAAAAGGAAGAAGAGGGGTGCAAAAGAGGGGGTTAGAAGGAGGAGAAGCAATTGGGAGAGCATAATACTGGGTGGAACCATTTTGAGGAAACAAATTTTTTTACGAGGAGGAGCATATGTAACATGTGCATATTTTGTCAAATGTTCGATGAAGAAAGGGCATGTGGTGTGCAGGACATTGTGGCAATATAGTATGGAGATATCTTAGAAAGCAAGGTGGTGTCACATAATACTTGAAAGGCAAACTTACTTTTTTGGTTCAATGTTGAAGTCAACATATGTTAAGAAATGCATTTCTTTGCATTGAGCGTTCAATATGTTGTCTATTTAAAGCTCGTATATGATTATGGTTTATCTTAAGATTTTATGAATGCAAATAAGGACTATTAAGCATTTCTCAATCAATAATGAACCTTTCTCTTAGACAACATTATGTAATTCAAAATGCAGCGCACCAAATTTTTTTACTGCCAACTCATATTTTTGCTTGTAGTTTCTATTCTTGACGGGAGGATTGTGGGAAGAGTAAATATCTAATAAGCTAAGCCCAACTCCAAGTGCAAATGCATAGCCTTCTATATCATAATTTTCTAAACATCTTCTTCCCTTGGTTTTTTACTTTTTAGAGTGTCTTAAGAAGTTGTCCATGGTTCGACAGGAGAAGGAGTTTCACCAATTTCTATTATCTAATAGTGAACCAATCAGTCTGGATTGGTGGCCGTTGACTAAGTCCACATTTTATTCACCCACAGAGGACAAGGACTCAATGGCAAACTTCTAGACTAATCACATAGACGAAGAGGATTTATTTTATCAACGTACCTGTACAATTGATAACGAAGCCTGCTTATTTTATTGTGCATGTTAAAGAGATATCGGGCTTTCTAACCGAGACAACAACTTTCAACATAAAAAAGATTATATAATGTTTTTTTTTTTAAATTATTGTTTATATCTATATATATATATAGAGAGAGAGAGAGAGATATAGATATATAGATATATAGATATAGATATATATATATATATATATATATATATATATATATATATATATATATATATATATATATCTATATGTATGTATTTATGTATGTATGTATGTATGTATGTAAAGGGTAAATATTTTAATTTTTAGGATAAATACTACTTAATTCATATCGATTAAGAATTATTGACATTTTTTAGATTTTTTTATTAGATAAGGTAATAAATCAGATTTTGAAGGGATCAGGAACCCTGTACAACCGAAAGATAAGCATTTAGGCAAAAAAAAAGACATCAAAGAACAAGGCTCTACACACCCAAGGTGAAGCAGGAAAACACCAAAAAGGAGAAAGGGCTCCTCGAAGCAGGCTGGTCAAAGCTACGTGACGAACAACCCAAAGAGCAACCCTAACTACCATGATCTTTCCCCCTATCAGATCTAAGGCTCATCTTAAGAGGGGAATCTCCAAATTTTTCTTTCTTGTTGTTGTTCACTTTTGTCCACCCATCCCCATTGACTAAATATTCCGACTCTTTTCTTTCTTCATGCAGTGAATCTCTCCTCCCAAGGTCTACAAACAGTTCCACGTCATGATCCATATCATTACTCATCCACAAATCCTATTTTTTCCCTAAGTTTCTACCACATCCATCGGTTGTGTGCTATACACTAGGAAATTTGAATTATTTTCCCTCCTTTTGACCTGATGTTGGCGGCCCTCCACACCATCTAAGCCAGTCATGTCCTCCCTCCCACCAATGCTCCCATCTATTCTATCGCTTTGATCAGCCTTGATCAGAGGATCCTTGGGTTCAGCAAAAATTTCTTCCTCTCCATCTTGGACACTAGCATCTGGTTCCTCTTCTTCTGAGTCATCCTTCATAGCCTCTTGATGCAAACCAGGCTCCACTTCCTTGCAACAAGTTTTCGGGTCATTTCTTACTCTTATACACTTGTTACAGTAAATCCTTGAACTCTCCACTTCTATCCTCTGTTCCCAAATACTAGTTGGAGAACTCAAAAATATTCTCTTGGGTATTTTAGTTCCCCCAAGGACAAAGATACAAAGCTGAGTGAAAACTAATCTTGATCGTGCCCTGGTAGCAGGGTCAACAACAATCAATGCTCCCATAGATCTGGCAATCCCCATAAAAATTTCATACTCCCAAACTCCAAAGGGAGGGCAGGGAGATGGATCCAAACAAGATGGGCCTTAAAAACAAGGTTATGTTGAACACATGGATCCCAGCAATGGAAAATCATAGCAACGTTGTCATAGAACCACAGTGCTCCCTAGATTACATTTTGCATATCCTTCTCACTTCGAAAGCAGAACAAAAAACCATCTCCAGCCAGAGCCCTGACATCAACCTTACACCCTCATTTCCTCCTGCACCAATTCCTAACAAATTCAATGTTGGGTTTAATGCCAGCAAACCAACCTCTAATCGTAAATTTAAATCTAGCCTTTTCTTTTTCAATGACCACTCTAGGAATATCTAGTTGTGGATCATCGTCTTTCCAAGAAGGTAAAAGCATAACAGTCTCACAGTTACCCTCACCAAACAATCTAGCAACCCAAGAACCCATTTCCTTCTTTTAGATTTAGTATTAAGAATTGGGGAATATTCATTATATCAAATTTATTTTTCTTTGAGATATTAATCTTACTCTCACCCCTTTTTGATATGGAGAAATTTCTACATCAATTATTTCTCTTTGTTTTAGACGAGGATGTGGGTGATGAAAAATTTGATATGTACGTGGACGTTGATATAAACGAGGATGTGGATGGTAAGGATTAGAAGATTTTGTTAGAGGCCCCATGTTTTATAGTAGTTTACACACCTTTCGTCATAAATAAAATTAAATAAATGAACTACATTGTGGGGAATCAGTCAGCTTTGGGTTTTCATAAAAGTTCATATTTAATTTGGAATTAAGAGCAGCTTCTTGAAATTCTGATTTCAGAAACCAAAATACGAAAAATTGATTAAAAGCAATGATGCCTTCCTCCATTTCTATTTTTTAATCCAAAAATACAAATCTAAATAAGTACCCAAAACAACAATATATGTGCTGACAAAAAAGATGTATTTTGGAAGTGGCGAAAAACATGGACTTTAGCTAAGAGTGTCAATTCCCTCAAAGAAACCATACATACATGTTTGTCTAACGTCAGGTTTCCAAAATAATTGCGATTAGGAGGACTAAATCATAGTTGGCAACGTCCAACAAGGTTTCACCACGGATAATGCCAAGATGGATTTTTGTTGTAGAAAAAGTCTATTCCCTTCTTTATATTAATGAGTTTCTTTACATGTGTGTTAAATTTCCTTTATATTACGAGGGATTCCCAGTTTTCCCTTAGGATCCTTCCTATTAAGGATTTGAGCAGTAGGTTAAAGAAGGGATGAGGACAGAGTTATGGTCCATGCACATCATATTGAGAAATCCCCATTCACCTTGGTCGACATGTCCAAAAGCAACATAAAAATTCTCCTCGACTTTGACTACCAAATATGAAGGTATAATTTGGAGGATGATTTTGTAGCAGGAGAGAAATTCATTTGCAAATGGGACACAAATGCCACACGAAGCATGCTCTTCCAGAGCAGTCATGAAGAAGCTCAAATGTACATGAACACAATCAACAGACTCCATCGACTCAAGCTCCATTAAAAATAAATCTTAAACAAACTACATTATTGGGAATCGGTTTGCTCTGGATTTTCATAAATTTTCATATTCAATTGAAAAGTAAAAGTAGTTTCTCGAAACTGTGATTTCAGAAACCACAATACAAAAAACCGTTTAAATGCAATGATCTCTTCCTTCCTCACTTTCTATGTTTTAATCCAAAAATAAAATTTAAATAAGTACCCAGAATAACGATATATCTGCTAACAAAAAACATGAATTTTGGCAGCAGAAAAAAGCATGGACTTCAACTAAGAGCACTAATTCCCTGGAAGAAACCATCCTTACCTACGTGTCTTATGTCAGATTTCCTAAAGAAGGGTGATGAGGAGGACAAAAATTGATCTAGTACCTAAAGGCAAACCCCTTTCGTAGGATAAAATTTAAATATTAATATGTCGATGATGTATTGATGTCAGTATTCATCATCCACATCTTTGTCCGCTTTTAGAGGGGGAAGGCCTCAACCCAACTGTGAATGCCTTTGGCGTAATTATATTTTATACATATAAATAATTCTAAGTTTGTCAACATTTATGAATTCTTTTAAGATGTTTAGATAGATACAATTTCCAAGTCCATCGGCATCGATCTTCCAAAACAAGTAGGACATAGTTTAATTTTTCTTTGGGCACCTTGCATTGCGTATTCTACAGTGAACGCCTTCCTTCTACTCCCCAATTTTACAAATATACAAATATGCAACCTTTCTTTGATTAAGTCGTTTAGGGAAGTAATTTGTCAAGCCTACATGGGAAAATTCATTGGATTTTACAAAATATATCTTGAATTTGTTTGTCTTCATTAGAAATCAAGAAAGAAGATGAGAAGGTAGCAGCAGTACCTGCCCTTCCGGTTCTACAGAAAACGTTGAAGAGATAACTTCTTTGTTATGAGATGTTTAGTACCAAAAAATGCATTTCATTGTCATTTCCACCGTCGGATCAATTTAAAATATTAATATGTCAGCAATGTAAGGATGTCAATCTTCATCGTCCATGTCTTATCCATTGTCGGGGGGGAGGCCTCAACCCAACTGTGAACACCTTCAGCATAAACATATATGATGTTTGAAATAAGTGTTTGGCCTCTTCTAATAGTTAAAGGTGCTCTTTAATTCTTACAATGCCTGTAATATAATGAAAACGTGTTTCAAGGACAAGGCGAGAACCTTAAAGGCATGGGGAAAGATGTGGTATTTTCATGGTTGAAACCTTTGAAATTATGTTTGGATAACTTAATCTCTAGCAGGTAGGCAGTGTCACCCTCATCTGGTATTACCCAAATAAACTCCACCTTTCCTCCACCACCAGTCACAGGATGTTTAGTTTCACATATGAGTTGTGCAAAAGGCATAGGATTTTTCTCAACCCAATTAATTGGGTTGCTATAGAAGGCACACAACATTTTCCACCGCTAAGAGCACTCATCAAACTCAAATAAAATCTCTACTTGCCGACCAGTCGCTGTCTTCCATGTTGCCGACTTCATATTTCTTGTAATGCAAACAACAGATAGGCGAGTGGCACCTCCATCATCCTTTGAAGTGCGTAAAATTTTTCCCACATGACGGCCAGAAGCAGTAATATTGTAGGAAGCCACTGCACATTGTTTCTACTTGTCGCATCGAAGAGAATACACAATTTGACAACACACTATTTTTATGGAAACCAAGCTTCCCTAATTAATACCTCTTTAAATTTGATCCTACGAAATTTTCATGACTTCTCAATAGAGTTGTACATTAAAAGATTCCCGAGTGCACTTAAACAACCAAAATTTATGACGCAATAAGTTCTATGATCTGTACTTGAGTCCACGACTAAATTCTCAGCGATGATAGAGCCCACTACAGATCCCTTCATGTAAACTGATAGCCATTTATATGTTACAATTATATCAAGGAGATGGCTAGATTTCATTGTTAATGGATTCACAACTTGAAGCTTTCCATCATTCTTGTAGTTATAAAGCAACAGGCCCCCTCCTGCAGCTATGAGATGCCATGATCATGATGACTCTGATATTATCTTCATCTTCAGCCATATGTTCATGTTGAACAACATCACAACATCACCACGGCTACATTGATCCATAACCAGCTGTTATTTTTTGTTCCGTGTTGCCACAGTTTGCGAAAGAGATGAGATGAACCAACCATGGTGCGCCATAAATGATACACGCTGAGTCAGATTGGAAGCCATTAATATACTGTCAGATCAAATCACAATATTAACATGTCAACGATGTACGGATATCAATATGGGGGGTGGGGGGGCCTCAACCCAACTTGTGAACGAGCGTAATAAAGTAACCCATTGGATACGTAATCCAGAATGAATAATGCAAAAAATTCACCTCCGAGTGGTTTCTAGAAAGTCCACAATCCTTAGAATCCCAAATTTCTTCACAACATATGGATTTTATTATATTTTGGTTGACTTATTAAATTTTAGTATAGAAATTTTGATTGACTTTTTATGATTGAAATTTAATATAGAAACTAAAAACTAGGCGATCACAATATTCCATGATGATTCCAACCTTTTACTCCCATTCTCTTTCCAAGTAAAAAAATAATTGAAAAGATCTTTTGTGGCTTAGTAATGGTCGATCCTGGCTGCATCTTTGGAATGGCTGATCCTAAACATCACGCACGTTCGCGTGCTTCCAACCAAAATGGAACCCGCGACCTGCTGCCTGCCAATTTAGGTCCCCACCACTGCGCCAAAGCACTTTTCAATGATGTAAAGTCAAAAATTTAGATTTAGCAAGGACTGCGAACGTACGTGATGTTTAGGCATACCGCTTTGGAATGATTGGTTACACCATTCAGTTGGCAGGAAACCAGAGTATTGTCCACATCAACGTTGTTTTCCGCTACAGGAAAGAATTGTATGCCCTTATTAGACATCTCATCGCGAGAATTCTCTCCATCAACAAGGAAATGCAAGAATACAAAAAGGCTTTGAACTCTTGCAAAGATCCATATGTCTTATCACCGTCCTTTTCCCTCTGCATCCTTTTCCCTCTATGGTGAATATTTGGTTGACCAAACTGAATGATCTTCTCGATGAAGCGTCTAGTGTTGGAATAACATACTTACACGATAGTCGGAGTAGGAGAAATAAAATGGACATACTTCAGACTAGAGGGAGTCATTGTAAGCTCCTCTATACTTATCCCCGAAGTCGAACACCTGGAAAACCAAGAAACTTCTTATTTAGCAAAAGAAGAAATAAAAAGAGTGTGATGATGGAAAGTAATGGCAGTGTGAAGGAGAAGCTGAGAAAAGGAATTACCATTGGTTTGAAGACAAGGGAGGCATCTGTGAGGACCACAACAGGACCATAGCAACACCAGAACCAAGGTGTGCACTGTCTATTTTGTACACATTGCGTGGTGTGTCCATGTCCTCCGCTCTTTCCCAGCACCTATGATCCATGTTTAGCTCAACGTTGCATTGTACCATCTTCACTAAACCAACCATGGTGCGCCATAAATGACTCCTCTCTTATAACTTGGATGCCATTATACCATCGATCAAATTAAAATATTAATATGTGACCATGTAAGGATGCCAATCTTCACAGTCCACATCTTGTTAATTGTCAGAGGGAGGAAGCCTCAGCCCAACTTGTGTGCATGAAGTTGGTGGACAATTCCGTGGACATAAAAACCTGAAATTCAGGAACCGCGATCGCGGTTCCTGAATTTCGGGTTCGGCAATAACCGAACCTAAAACTGCAAGCGCGGTTATAAACTGCGATCGCGGAACTCTGAGACAAAAAAAGCAGTCCCGCGAGTCCTCATTTTCCCCATTTTTCATTTCAAACCGTGATTTCTCCTAGACGTTTTTCACTGGAGCTTTGAATACCACCTCAAAATTGCTCATCGGACTTCTGGATCGCGATAGATTCAACCATGCCGCCAAGACGAGGAGGTAAGCCCCCGATTTTAATCATTTTTTTGCATTTTAGGTTTTTTTTACATTTTAGGTTTTTTTTTGCATTTTCATGGGTTTTTTGAAATGTTTGTTTATGTATACAATTTTCTTGTTTTGTCAGTTGGTCGGCAAGCTCGAAATCGTGCAAACCATCAAAACATTCCTCAAAACCCTCCGAACATTCCTCAAAACCCTCCTCCAAACATAGATCCGCCTCCTGTGGCTCCTTCTGTCCCCACTGAACCAGCAGGAACACAAGATAATATCATTGGAAGAATCTGAGAAAATAAAATTGTCATTGAGAACCTTATTCAGACTATAAGACAAAATCATGCCACAAATCCATCCCGCATGACTTTAGCCAACACATTGCAAACATTGATTGGTGAAGTCGACTCCGCAACCAACCAAATACATAGATGGAATACCTTTAGAGGTGATTGTAGGTGGTGGTATGCGGATAAATTATCCCATGCGGCCGTAAAAGACAAAAAAAATTGGAAAAGACCTCATTTGTGCATTATTTACTGACCCGAGAACCAATGCCCCCCCGCAGTTACTTGCAAACGGTTCCCAATCCATTGGTGCCACGATGACCGAATCAAAAATAATTTTTGGGACCGATGGTGGATGGTTTTTTATTATCCACCATGCAACAACAATGAGGTTCCTCTTTATTTTTTGAAGAAATTATATTGTGAGTTCGTGCTTAATGAGGTCCCGAATTATTTTGACTTTTCTGACTTTTTTGGTCGAGGAGGTGGCTCTGCACAGAGTAGACCTGGTGCACGCATAGGTCAACCAAGGATCCCCCATGCCCCAAAACCCCCACTGCCTTCAGTTATCCCTCCTACAGTGAAGGAGGTTATGGAGATTGACACACTGCATGCATTGAGGGAGCTCACTGACACTCTGACCCAACATAGTGACCAGATTGCATCTGGTGATGTTGGTGGAGGCGCCAGTTCTAGCGCACCACACCACTGTGGATCATGTGGTGCCATATGCACTGCGGGCGAGACATCATTTGTTGGTTCACATGATTTCTTTTCTATAGATGAGATGCTGGGGGATGTTTTTGGAACTGGTGCCACTGATATTGGTCTTTCACAGGTAAATTTCAAATAAATATAAATATATATATATATATATATATATATATATATACATACAATAGTTTAATTCACATGTTTGAGATTTTAATATATATGTATTTGATTGTACGTCATGTACATACATGTAAAAAACTAATTTTTTATTTTATTTTAAATAGCAAGAGCCGGTGAAGGAAACATCCGGCGTCAACATGCTAGCTACTGCAGCTGGGCGTGTTTCAAATGTAAGTTTCAAGTTGTACAAACTTACATTTTTAATTTCATTTGATTGCACTAGATTATTATTATAATGTTTCACGTGTATGTTGTACATATTAATATGTTTGTCTTTTATACACAGGAGCCTGGCGGGTCATCATCTGCTCTGGGAACTAAGGCTACTGGCACGCCTCACATGAGTTTTATGCAGGTTAGTTTCTCTTTACACTTTGTTTCTAATTGTGGAAGTTCACGTGGATTACATGCTTTGGACCTCTGTTATGTGGTGCAGTCATGTAGATTTTAATATTGATTTGTACATGTTTTTTGTATAGCTTATGACTGCCAGAGAGACTCCTCCATATATGCAGACTGTGGAGGCTGCTGTAGATACTGCCATAGCATCTGCAGATCCACTAACTGAGGTACAATTTTTCAAATTTGTTAAATTTTGGAGGTTCATTATTTCTTATTACTTAAATCTACAATATCAAATTTTGTATGTATGTGAAATATTTAATTTGAAAATTAATTATTTGTATGTAGCTTACCCCTCGTGAGTCTATTGTTGTCCCTGCGATGCGTCAACGACAAATTGATAGGGATCATGACATTGCGGTAAGATTTCACATGCATTTTAACTAAATTGTACAAGTTTCTAAATTTTGAATGTATTTTAAAATTTTGGGTGTTAAAAACTTGTTGTTTATGAATGTGCAGGTTAGGTTGCAGACCTGCTTAGAGACGCCTAGGACCACATGGATGAAATCCGTAGTGGCATCTCCCTCCACTACATCCCCAGGTCATGGACGTGCTACTTCTAGCAGGGTGAAGAGAGGGAAGATGTTTCATGAGTAGATTCATAGTCCACCTGGATGTACATAGATATATATATATATATATATATATATATATATATATATATATATATATATGGGCCATCTGGTCCTAGTGAACATGTTTCTTCATATAGTCCATTGTATATATATAGCCTTTTGCGACTACATGTGGTCCTATATACATTATGACACACTTAGTTCGAGATGTACACATGTTATGAACTTACATATTTTCAGAGATGTGCGTCTGGAGCACACTTTGTTTGATTCTTATATATCCATGTGTGTTGGTTTTCATAACGATATTACTTCTATATGTTTGATTCGATTTCATTGCATGTATGATATCCTTCTATGTATGTTTTCATAACCATTTATTAGTTCTAGATATGTATGTTTGATTTAAAATTAAAAAACCATGTCCCGGAGCACTACATGGTACAATTGTTAAGCAAACCTATTCCATTAAGCAAAACCATGCTAGGTGAACTACAAAAGGGCAATATGTAATTACTTTTTTTCTTTTAAAGCTAACACTCATCTGTTGCATATCAACTAATGTGAACATTGATAGAAATAAGCGAGGTAGAGTTCATCTTGAACTATATGAATATAACGTTACTTATGGTGCAACATTGCATGGTACAATTGTTAAGAAATTAAGGGAAGCATTTACATTGTTTTAGAGAAATTAAGGGAATCAATAGATGTACACACCTTATCTCTTTATAATTTGGTGCTATATGCCAATCAACTAAGAAGTTAAACATTCAATTTGATTATCGTTTAAAGTAGATTCACTTCTCTCTTTCATTTTCATTGTTTGTCTCTTTCTTCTTGGACTTACCATCCTCTCTTTCCTTTTATTTGCTTGTATGTATTCAAGACTTCTTTCTTTCTCCTTCTTATTTTTCCATTGTTCACTCTTTTTTCTCTTGACTTGTCTCTTGTTGCTTTGAATATCCTGTCATAAATATCTCCTCAAGCCTTTGTATTTCCTCATGTACAACAAGTATTCACTCTCTCCTTCACTTTCTTCATTTATTGATCACAGCCATTACATGCTTGCCTCAAACTGAAATTTGACCTTTTCTCGCCACTTTCCTCTTGTTTCCCATTTCATATTGAATGAGTACCTATTTATTCTCTAAGCATTTCATTTTGCACTTCCTTTCTCCTCCATTATTCTTCTTTCGTGCTATGTTCTCCATTATGAGAATTCTTTTCTCTTCTTCATGTTTCTCGTGCATGGAAACTATTTTCCTCTTATTCCTTCATAGGCTCTCACTTATTTGTTTCCTTCACTTCTTTTAGCATGCTTCATAAGTGACTTGATTGGCCACTTCACTCTCCTTCTAAAATTCCATCCAAATATGCAAACTTGAAGCTACTTGCCTTAGCATTTTATTGATAATCTTATTCATATGTTCACATTCTCACCATACTATTAGAAACAATGAATAAATGCATTTCATTCCTTTAACATGACTTACCTTTACTCACCACTTTTCACTAGTTCTTGCTTCACTAGCAATTATGGCTCATTTAATTTCAACTCCATTTAGTATTCTTGACCTATATTCAAATACTTAATCCACTATTAGAATAACAAGGGAATGCTTTATTCTTGTGAATCTTCAAAGCATGATAATTAGGGTATTAGATACCCATTAAGGGATGAAAAGTATGTAAAAAGTTTCAAGGTAGCCAAGAGCATGACCATATTACAATGCAAACATAATGAGCATGTAAGCACATAGCTGGGGCAGCAGAGGATGGAGAGAGATCACCACAACAACATAGCTCAAGAGAGAAAAGCAAGGACAGTGATGAAGCACCTAAGAGGACAGAGGCAAGTCCAAAGAGAACAAGAGAGATGGAAGGTAAACAAGTGACATTGAATGTTTTGAGTCCTAGGAAATGAACGGAGGCGAGGAGTGAGAAGTCATGCCTCAGGATGTCGTGGCACCGAACCAAATGCACCAACATGTCCGGGTGGCCAGGTGAATGCTAGAGGAGGTGTTGTTTCGGTGCACGACAAGGTCGTTGCTTCCGGGCTACTTCGTTCGGGCGTAGTCCCTTAAGAGCCCTGAGACCAAAATATCGTTCAACTTCGACGGGTGACTACTCAGACTCCATGGCACCTAGAGACGTCTCATCTGATCTAACACCTCAGTGTAGGGACCCTCTACAATAGCCTCTCTCGGTTTTTTCCTTCCCAGATCGGTGCTCTCGCTGCCCTATTGTTTGCAAACACACGAAATAGTGCAGTTTGAGCCAGTGTAAGGTTGTCAAACGCTATATTTTACAAACGGTGGGTCGTGGCACTGAACCGAATGTGCCGACACATCCAAGTGGCTAGGTGAACACTAGAGGATGCATTTTTTTGGTGCGCGAAAAGGTCATTGCTTCCAGGCTACTTCGTTCAGGCGTAGTCCCTTAAGAGCCCTGAGACCAAAATACCGTTCAACTTTGACGGGTGACTACTCGGACTCCATGGCACCTAGATACGTCTCGTCTGATCTGATACCTCAGCTTAGGGACCCTCTCCTAGAAAGGTTTTTTCCTTCTCAGATCGGTGCTTTCGCTACCCTATTGTTTGCAAAAGCGCCTAGTGTAATTTGAGCAAGTTAAGGTTGTCAAACGCTATATTTTCGTTGGCACCAAACCGACTACTTCTTCTAGAGGAGGTGTTTTTTCGGTGCACGTAGTCCCTTAAGAGCCCTGAGACCAAAATATCGTTCAACTTCGACGGGTGACTACTCAGACTCCATGGCACCTAGAGATGTCTCGTCTAATTTGAAACCTCAGTGTAGGGACCCTCTACAATAGCCTCTCTCAGTTTTTTCCTTCTCAGATCGGTGCTCTCGCTGCCCTATTGTTTGCAAACGCGTGAAATAGTGCAGTTTGAGCCAGTGTAAGGTTGTCAAACGCTATATTTTGCAAACGGTGGGTCGTGGCACTGAACCAAATGCACCGACATGTCTGGGTGGCTAGGTGAATGCTAGAGGAGGAATTTTTTTGGTGCGCGACAAGGTCGTTGCTTCCGAGCTACTTCATTCGGGCGTAGTCCCTTAAGAGCCCTGAGACCAAAATATCGTTCAACTTCGACGGGTGACTACTCGGACTCCGTGGCACCTAGAGACATCTCATCTGATCCAAAACCTCGGTATAGGGACCCTCTACAATAGCCTCTCTCAGTTTTTTCCTTCTCAGATCGGTGCTCTCGCTGCCCTATTGTTTGTAAACGCGCGAAATAGTGCAGTTTGAGCCAGTGTAAGGTTGTCAAATGCTATATTTTGCAAACGGTGGGTCGTGGCACTAAACCAAATGCACCGACACATGTCTAGGTGGCTAGGTGAACGCTAGAGGAGGTGGTGTTTTGGTGCGCGACAAGGTCGTTGCTTCCGGGCTACTTCGTTCGGGCGTAGTCCCTTAAGAGCCCTGAGACCAAAATATCGTTCAACTTCGACGGGTGACTACTCAGACTCCGTGGCACCTAGAGATGTCTCGTCTAATCTAACACCTCAGTGTAGGGACCCTCTACAATAGCCTCTCTTAGTTTTTTCCTTCTCATATCGGTGCTCTCGCTGCCCTATTGTTTGCAAACGCGCGAAATAGTGCAGTTTGAGCCAGTGTAAGGTTGTCAAATGCTATATTTTGCAAACGATGGGTCGTGGCACCAAACCGAATGTGCCAACACGTCTAGGTGGCTAGGTGAATGCTAGAGGAGGTGGTGTTTTGGTGCGCGACAAGGTCGTTGCTTCCGGGCTACTTCGTTCGGGCGTAGTCCCTTAAGAGCCCTGAGACCAAAATATCGTTCAACTTCGACGGGTGACTACTCGGACTCCGTGGCACCTAGAGATGTCTCATCTGATCCAAAACCTCGGTGTAGGGACCCTCTACAATAGCCTCTCTCAGTTTTTTCCTTCCCAGATCGGTGCTCTCGCTGCCCTATTGTTTGCAAACGTGTGAAATAGTGCAATTTGAGCCAGTGTAAGGTTGTCAAACGCTATATTTTGCAAACGGTGGGTCGTGGCACCAAACTAAATGTGCTAAAATTTCTGGATGGCTAGGTGAATGCTAGGGGAGGTGGTTTTTGGTGCGCGATAATTTCATTGCTTCCGGGCTACTTCATTTGGGCGTAGTGCCTTAAGAGTCCTAAGACCAAAATATTGTTCAACTTCAACGAGTGACTACTCAGATTCCGTGGCACCTAAAGATGTCTCATCTGATCCAACACCTCAGCGTAGGGACCCTCTACAATAGCCTCTCTTAGTTTTTTCCTTCTCAAATCAGTGCTCTCGCTGCCCTATTGTTTATAAATACGCGAAATAGTGCAGTTTGAGCCAGTGTAAGGTTGTCAAATGCTATATTTTACAAACGGTGGGTCGTGGCACCAAACCGAATGTGTTGACACATCCAGGTGGCCAGGTGAACACTAGAGGAGGTGGTTTTTTGGTGCGCGACAAGGTCGTTGCTTCCGGGCTACTTCGTTCGGGCGTAGTCCCTTAAGAGCCCTGAGACCAAAATATCGTTCAACTTCGACGGGTGACTACTCAGACTCCATGGCACCTAGAGATGTCTCGTCTAATCCAACACCTCAATGTGTAGGGACCCTCTACAATAGCCTCTCTCAGTTTTTTCCTTCTCAGATCGGTGCTCTCGCTGCCCTATTGTTTGCAAACGCGAAATAGTGTAGTTCAAGCCAATGTAAGGTTGTCAAACGCTATATTTTGCAAACGGTGGGTCGTGGCACCAAACCGAATGCACCACCACGTCTAGGTGGCCAAGTGAATGCTAGAGGAGGTGGTGTTTTGGTGCGCGACAAGGTCGTTGCTTCCGGGCTACTTCGTTCGGGCGTAGTCCCTTAAGAGCCCTGAGACCAAAATATCGTTCAACTTCGACGGGTGACTACTCGGACTCTGTGGCACCTAGAGATGTCTCGTCTGATCCAACACCTTGGTGTAGGGACCCTCTACAATAGCCTCTCTCAGTTTTTTCCTTCTCATATCGGTGCTCTCGCTGCCCTATTGTTTGCAAACGCGTGAAATAGTGCAGTTTGAGCTAGTGTAAGGTTGTCAAACGCTATATTTTTTAAACGGTGGGTCGTGGCACCAAATTGTCTGTGCCAACATGTCTGGGTGGCCAGGTGAATGCTATAGGAGGTGGTGTTTCAGTGCATGACAAGGTCGTTGCTTCCGGGCTACTTCGTTCGGGCGTAGTCCCTTAAGAGCCCTGAGACCAAAATATCGTTCAACTTCGATGGGTGACTACTCGGACTCCGTGGCACCTAGAGATGTCTCGTCTAATTTGACACCTCAGCATAGGGACCCTCTACAATATCCTCTCTTGGTTTTTTCCTTCCCATATCGGTGCTCTCGCTGCCCTATTGTTTGCAAACATGTGAAATAGTGCAGTTTGAGCCAGTGTAAGGTTGTCAAACGCTATATTTTGCAAATGGTGGGTCGTGGCACCGAACCACCGATATGCCGACACATCTAGGTGGCTAGGTGAATGCTAGAGGAGGTGGTGTTTTGGTGCACGACAAGGTCGTTGCTTCCAGGCTACTTCATTCGGGCGTAGTCCCTTAAGAGCCCTGAGACCAAAATATCATTCAACTTTGACGGGTGACTACTTAGACTCCGTGGCACCTAGAGATGTCTCGTCTAATCCAACACCTTGGCATAGGGACCCTCTACAATAGCCTCTCTTGGTTTTTTCCTTCCCATATCGGTGCTCTCGCTGCCCTATTGTTTGCAAACGCGTGAAATAGTGCAGTTTGAGCCAGTGTAAGGTTGTCAAATGCTATATTTTGCAAACGGTGGGTCATGGCACCAAACCAATTGCGTTGACACATCCGAGTGGTTAGGTGAATGCTAGAGGAGGTGGTGTTTTGGTGCGCGACAAGGTCGTTTCTTCCGGGCTACTTCGTTCGGGCGTAGTCCCTTAAGAGCCCTGAGACCAAAATATCGTTCAACTTCGACGGGTGACTACTCAGACTCCTATGGCACCTAGAGATGCCTCATCTGATCCAACACCTTGGTGTAGGGACCCTCTATAATAGCCTCTCTTGGTTTTTTCCTTCTCATATCGGTGCTCTCGCTGCCCTATTGTTTGCAAACACGTGAAATAGTGCAGTTTGAGCCAGTGTAAGGTTGTCAAACGCTATATTTTGCAAACGGTGGGTCGTGGCACCAAACCGATTGTGCACACGCATAGGTATGGTCTTGTAAACACTTAGGGAGGAGTTGTTTCAGTTCTCTAAGCACCAGGTGCTTCTGGGCTACCTCCTCCGGAGCCAAGAACCCCCTCCACGGGTACATAAATCATTGTTAATTGCTTCTCTTTTCTTGTAAAACAATGAAAGCTTCTCTTAGCTTTGAGAATTTAAAATTCTCTACTAACAGTGCCAACCACGTGAAGGTGGAAGCTTTTCTGGCACCACTAACCTGAACATAAAAGTGTTAGTCAAAGAAATTTAAGTTTCAAATCAAAACCATACTAGATATATACAAAATACACAAATTTAAAATAAAATATATGAACTTAAATCTATCTAACTAACAAATTTATATATATCAAAGAAATTATATATACCAGACATGAGCATTGTAAATTCATTCCAATGAACCATCAGGATCGGATCTACTCTGAATAGCGGACAAGATTGCTTCATGATCTGACTCTCGAACCTTCCAAAGAATCTTGTTATTAGGCCTTCCTCGATATCTATACAGCTGAATATTTGTCGCTAGAACTAGATGCAAATATAAGAGTATTTTCCTGTGTGTCTCAAAGTCTTCAAACACCCAAACAAAGGAGTTTTTTAATGGATACCGTCGAAGCCAAGTTCCAGTAACTACCACTGACCCTGTAGGATACTCAATATCTTCGCCATCTATAATAGGAGAAGTCAACTTCTTTCTTTCCTCGATGCAACGACATAAGAAATAGTTTGTTCCTTCTTCATTGTCTTCTGTCACAATAACTGCAAACACATGTCCTACAAAAAAACAAAGGTTGAACAACTCAAATTTAAATTACATATTAAAATTTCAATGGACATAACTCAATACAAAAATTAAATAAATAACCATAAATACCTTGTCACACCAAAATCAAAATTTCGTCAAAGTCCTTGGATGTTGCAACTTCATCTGCAGAAACAAGTCGTAATGCTTGTGGAGGTTGATAACTAGGAAGCGGAGTTAGAGGCCTATAAATCCATCCATCCACCCATTCTTGTGAATCACACTCAGCAGTGACAAATTCGATACAAGATGCACAAAAACATGTCAACTTTCTTGTCCATACGGCCCACGAAGTAGCGTCTGAGCTACAAAATGAGTGCATATCACTAGACCCAGTGAGTGTCATACAATCCTCGTAGTTAGCAATTTGTTGTTCCTCTATCAACCAAAAATATCTGTGAACTGTGGAATTTTCTTGAGAACCTCGGGCCATGTTGTCAATACACCATTCCACTATGCTCTTTGCATCTTTTAATTTAGCACCATCTTTGTACTTCAACTCTTCTCTTGCAAGAGCTCTTTTCACACATGCCCCTGCACCGTCATGCTCTCCTTTTCCATGTCCAGCCTCAGTGAAACTCCAAATATGTTGCACACCCATCTTGACGTGCATTCTGCTCATCCAATAAAACATTCGTGCATTCTTAAACTGAGACGTGTAATTATCTGACCATATATAATGTTGTTTGAAGTGGATGTCCCTATCAGACAAGTTTCCATAAAATAACTGGAAACACCCTTGCACAAATTCAGTAGAATGAGTACGATCATCACTGATATAAAAGTGGTACTCTCTTAAAAAAATTTGATCATTCTCTGTACTGTCAGGAGAATGTAGAAATGTCTATATGCACAAAAATGACAACTTGTACTGAGTTGTAATATTGCGATTGAACCTCCATTTGTGGTTGCAATGTGTAATTCTCTGCAAAATCAACCACTGAAACAATAGTACCAATAGGAAATGTGTCCTTGCATATCTTGAACTGTTCATCCAACCATCGAGCTCTATGTGTATGCCTAGCATACTCATAAACAATTTCATCCTTAAATTTTCTCAAAAATTGGAAAACATGCATTTGTTCTGTAACTAGCTCACACCGTTTAGACTCTTTTCCATCTTTCAACTGGTATGCAACTGATTTATATTTATCAAACTCAACTAAATTATGTCCTATTGTACCTTCAATTTTCTCATGGATGCAACTTTCCAATTTAGGTAATCCGCCGCATGTACTACAACTTCCATCTAAACAATCCTGACTATAAAAAAATTGTCCAACTTCTTTTTCACAAAATATAGTAGGAATGAAATCCCTGGAAGATATTGGTGGAACTTGAACACCACATTCTGATAACATAGTTTCAGAATGAAAAATAGAACGAATACGTAAAAATTTAGCATAATGCATCGCAAATTCAACATGTTGCCTACAACAACAAGTGGTGCAAGCGTGGTTGATTTTCACATAGAATGGTTTCAACATTTCAAAAAAAACGTTGACTAATTTTAATTTCTAGATTCTCTTGTTCAAACTTATGAAAAAATTGAGTTTGAGTCATATCTAAGAAATGCTTTGGATGTGGTTCACGATTAGTAGAACCAACTCTCTGTTTTATAACATCTCTTGTATTAGGTGAAACTCTAGTGTTATCATGCCAAAATTGAATAACAACTTCTCTTATAGCATCAGAATTATTTTTGTCCTTACACGGTGCTCTAGCAGAAAATGCCCAAAAATCGGCGTTATTGAGTGATTGAAGGATATTATGTCTTTCAATTGCTTTCATTAGAGTTTTTCGATTAACTTGCAACATTCAACTTGTTTGCGTAATCAAACGTTATTTTTTATTGATTCACTTACAACACTAGTAGCAAGTACACGACGCACAATATTACTATCCCTAGTGTGTCTCTTGACACCAACAATGTGATATGCATCATGAAGGTTTTCAACAATTGTAGAGGTTTGACCACGTATATTAGATGTTGTCAATCCTAAGGTGTTTAATGTAGGTCTCATTTTAATCAATTTCATCAAACTAACCAACAACTGACATCTTTGGGAATCATTTAAAATTTCAAAATGATTATCCCAAATTTCAGTGGCTTTTCTTCTGATTTGTCGTTCAGAAAGTTTGTCAGACATTGGTTTCAAAATGTTTTCATCAATTTCAATAAAAAAATTAGTTTTCTTACGTAAAATCCTAGGAGGTGTTTTTGTCAAATTTTGTCTGTCTACAGTTTCAACATGAATTTCCTTATTCACATTTTCATTGTCTCCTTCAATTTCAACATTTGCTACATCATGAGTATTTAATTCTTCTTCAACATTGACAATAAAAACATCTTCATCATGAGTATTTAATTCAACTTCAACATTGACAGTAGAAACATTACCTAGTTCTTCATTGCTTACAATAGTTGGGGTTGAAGATGAACCTCTTCTTGATTCACGAAGATTCCGCATTCGCTCAGCATTTTGAATTTTGTTAGCCTCTAATTTGTTTGGTGTTTTTTTACTTAATGACTTCCTTTTTTTACTTTGTTTCTTGTCTCCCATGATGTTTTTATTCCGATGATAAGAAAAACGTGTAGAAAAAGATAGGATTTCGCAGTAATTCATACGGTAAGGTCAGAGAGTAAAAATCGCATGGTAATTCAGACATTGGGATGTGTGTAAATATGATTTATGAACCGCGAACGTGCTTTATAAACCACGATCGGGGTTTCTAAAGCACGCTCGTGGTTTGTGTTAAAAAAACCGCTATCGCGCTTTATAAACCGCGATCGTGGATCTATCTTCCGAACTTAAGCCTCGAAAAAATTTTGTTTTTCCGCAACCAAAGCTATAGAAGGTCATTATGAAGTGTAAAAGATCAAAAAACCTCAAATTTGCTCTTCCATAGACTTGAACCATGCTAAAAAATTGAAAACATTTCACAAAAATGGTGCCATCGCGTAGGGGAGACTATTAGCTTCGTAGAAATATTGATTTTAAAGTGAATAGAATAAGATAAATATTCTTTTATAATTTTTTATCAACAATAGGTTTTTAAGACATATTTTCCCGTGAATGTTCACGTCTAGGTTTAAGACTGTAACTTTTGTTTCGCTTATCAAAATGTGATAAAACTTATACCATCCCAAGCATGGACAAATTCTATACACGTTTAAAAAAAAAAATTGATATTTTTTGATATAGTTATGGTGGGCAAACGGAAAGCGCTTCGTTTTCTAAATATTTTCATACCACTTTCACAGAAAAAATCATTAAAAAAAAATATTGCTCGAAAAAATACAAAATAAAATCCATCCCAAGATAGACAACTACATCTAACTTTTCACCAAATGAAAAAAAAAAAAAACAAAAAACAAGATTTCGTCATCCAAATCGCGGGCAAACAGACTACAATCTTATAAGTTTTTTTCAAAAAAAAAAAACCAAGTCATATAATTTTAAGTGTTTAATATAGCTAAACTTGTCCATTTTTTTAAAAAATAGTATTTTAGAAACTAGATTCTGGATGCTACGATTCATATTTATATATTTTTTTCTAATTTTGAATGCGTGTATTGCTAATAATCCCTACAAGTTGAGATTTTGTTGTTTTTTGCAATATGGCGTCCACGGATGACCCCATTTTTGTCCATCAACTTCCTGCACTTACCCAATGATAGATCACAAAGTGTAACATCATCCATATTAAGATATAAGCTTCCTTGAAAATGTCTTACATATATTTATTTAATCGTGCATCATGTACATAGTACATTCAAGAAAGATATAGTTGTTTATTTTTTACTCAGATTGTTATCTAAAGTTATATTTTTGTTTACATATACATTACACTACCAAGAAGGCATGAAGAGCCATCATAGCACTTGAATCACTTTGAAACCCCATGTGCGACTCTTCACCTTCTTACCTCTTTTTGCACTTTATAAGTAATATATGTGCCTTGTTATAATCAGAGTATATATTTAAACTGTCGCATACTTTTAATTTATCGATAACTAGGGCTCAAGCTAAGGTTATTGGTTCCGCCAATTTAATCATTAGCCACTTCATCCAATTATGAAATGTTAGTTAGGTTACGCAACACAACATGCAACAGATTAAACATTAAATAACATATAACTCTAGATCAAGGTTCTCATTAAGCCTTTCAATCAAAAAAATCATTTCGTAATTTTTCACTTTTAACGTGTTAAATTTGATGCTTAAATATGGGCAACACAAGGAAGGGATTCCATTAACATTCGAGAGTAGATGTCGGTGATTGTTCCTGCATATAAGAAATAGATGTCGGTGATTGTTCATGCAATCAAACATTGGTGTCAATATCTCATGGGAAGGCATTTTAAAACTAAACTATATCATGAGTGTCAAGTATTTTCTAGAGCAACGATTGTCTTTAGAAGAGAAACATGAATGGGTTACAAAGATTATCTAGTGAGAGTTCTCGGAGTTAGATGACGAAGGGAATATTTTGGAGCTTAGTGTGGTCATCGAGAAAATATTGAAGCAATTACGAAACAGACTCATTACTGAACGTCTCATTAAATGGAAGAATCTACTAGTTGAAGATGCAACATAGGAAGATAAACAATTCATGCTATAACATCTTGAGTTGCTAAGCATTAAGGGAAACACTATTCTGAAGGGGAAATGCATGTTATATATGTAACATTATATCTTCTTATGAATATTAAGGTTATGGAATGGAGTGCTTAAAATTTACCTTTCATTTATTAGTTCTTTATAATTAGGTAGGGCAACCTAATTAGGATGAAAAGGTACAACTCTTCGTATTTACATATATAAATATGGATGAGCAAGGTTTTCCCAAATCATCACAAACCATATTCTTGATTTCATTTACTTATTCTGATTTCTAAAGGTTTCCCATTTGAAATGGATTATAATTGAGTGTTTTTTTTTTGTTTTCATCAAGAAATATCTAATAGGTGTTGGATGAATAGGAATTTTCCTACATCATCTTAGGCTAGGTCATGATCTTGGTGGCATTAGAGTATTCTTTCGTCAATGTGATGGAGGCCAATAAATCTATCTTAGCTTGGGTGTAAGGAGAGAGTCCACCTATGTACTTTAGAACCCTATGTTGTTGTGTCCTTTCATACGAGAATGCAAGGTTATCATGGAGCTCGTTTGTGTAGTCTTGAACTAACTACTTCTTGCATTGATTAAATTGCATGAACTTCATGTACTCATTTCACAAAGGGGGTTGACAAACTTATCCGAAGTTTTGACATGACCATAGTCTTGTTTGTGTTAGGTGTTCTAAGCTTCCTACAAGTGTGATTCCTAGAAGTGTGAGATGCATGTACAAGTTTGCAATTAATGCTCATGTATTCAAGAAAGGATTTCATATAAATGGTAATGTCTGCAAGTAATTGAAGATTTGCAATAAGAATTTAATTAGATTAAAAAAATTTACGATGTTAAAATTATTTACCAGTAAATTGATATGTAGAAGCTGTTGAGTACTACGCCTTCAATAGAACCGTTAAATAAAGACATTCAATTTAGTATTTAAAATTGTAAAATCCAACAGAAACTAATAATATAATTAAATTGCTAAGAGAAGCCTTCAATTTCTTAACAAAAACTCTTATTCAGAATAATTGTATGGATTTACATTTAAAAATCAATTAATCCAAGTGTCTTATCATTCATATAGGCGGGCCATACTTTTATATATAGAGAGAGAGAGAGAGGGGTGTAAAACAAACTGCAGCTCAGAGAGACGGAGCCTAATTAGATAGAGGGTCAAAGGATTTTCTAGGAAGGTTTTAACCAATCCATATATAACAAAACCCTAAAAACAAACTCGTCTCAAGTTATGAGAAGCATTTGATCATAAAAATATGTATGAGACAAAAGACTTTGGGAGTGTTCACTAAAAATCTGAACTCTTCAACTACCGTTCAACAGATTTTCTCAAATTCTCGTTTAGTGTAAAAAGATGGGAAGTCCTCTTTTCAAAGTTAACAAAAAAAAAATTGATATATATATAGAAATGGGTCAATCTTCGTTTCAATGTTAACAAAAGAAAGAATTGAACATCAAATGAAAATTACAAAATATAACCATAAATAAAATAATGGATTGAGCGCATATGACATTCTCCGAGTTTCTACTCATTTTATTAGTCATTTAAACATCCTACTTTACAAAACAAGTAACACTGCACTTCTGAATATAATTGAATATTTATAATGCAATCCGAAGGGCAGAACAGGCTAACCTCTTATGCAATCAAAGTTTCTGTAATATATCATTCTTATTATTAACAGACAGATTTGAAGATTACATGGCTAAACCTCTTCTGTACATTGACAGACAGATTTGAAGATTACATTGATAACCTATGCTCTACTACTGTTATTTGCAGAGACAAGTAGACCTAACAATAGGGTTGCCTTCCCTCCATCAGGTCAGTTATACACGATAACAAAAAATAATTTTAAAATTGAGCATCACACATATAATAACCACAAGTAATAGATCAAATATCAGTGCCTACCAGCGAGGATCAGGTCCTCGTGGAGGAGGTGGTCCTCCAGGGCCTGGAGGTCCTCCTGGACCTGGTGGCGGAGGGTAGTATGGAGGCCATGGAGGGTCGTATGGAGGCCATGGTGGAGAAGGGTCATATGGAGGCCATGGAGGTGGAGGTCCTGGAGGACCTGGCGGTCCTGGAGGTCCTCTTAGATATGGTGGCAGAGGATCAAATGGAGGCCCAGGAGGTGGAGGCCCAGGAGGTGGAGGCCCTGGAGGTGGAGGACCTGCAGGGCCTGGAGGTCCTCTTGGATGTGGTGGCGGAGGATCAAATGGAGGCCCTGGAGGTGGAGGCCCTGGAGGTGGAGGTCCTCCTGGTGGAGGATGATAAGGTCCTCTTGGATGCATTGTCACCAACTTACAACACTCCTTTTTTCTTTTCTTCTTTAATTTGTTATCAAGCAGAGAATAATATTGATATGCACAATAACATGGGTGGTATTTATAAAGAACAGCATTGGGTGCCTCTGCCTTTGGTCGGTTGGATTTGACTAGCAGGTGGATAGAAAGTAGAAGGGTAGATTTGCAGATTAAAATAACTTTCCAAGATCACCAAAACAGGTGTTTTTTCTGATCGCAGACAACCAATTCTTACCCGTATCTCAATTGTTCTTTTGAAATCGTGTGGATCATGAAAATGACAAAAGTTTCGCCCACAGTTAATATTAATATGCACACGCCTTCGGGTACATGAGATGTCTCTACGTGTTTCTAGAACAAACACTATCAAATTGTAATCGCGAATCAAATAAACACCCTTTTCAAGGCTATGGTCTTTCGTTGCTATAATTTTGTTCGATAAGTGAATAGAATGTTGTTTTCTATTTTGTAAGTAACTAGGAATCTCACATGAAATGTGCGATGTGAACGTTGAAGGGGCAATGTATGAGGAGGTTGATTTTGAGGAACCGAAACATAAAAGGAAGAAGAGGGGTGCAGAAGAGGGGGTTAGAGGGAGGAGAAGCAATTGGGAGAGGATAATACTAGGTGGAACCATTTTGAGGAAACAAACTTTTTTATGAGCAAGAGCATATGTAACATGTGCATATTTTGTCAAATGTTCGATGAAGAAAGGGGATGTGGTGTGCAGGGCATGTGGGAATATAGTATGGAGATATCTTAGAAAGCAAAGTGTTGTCACATAATACTTGAAAGGCAAACTTACTTTTTTGGTTCAATGTTGAAGTCAACATATGTTAAGAAATGCATTTCTTTGCATTGAGGGTTCAATATGTTGTCGATTTAAAGCTCATATATGATTATGGTTTCTCTTAAGATTTTAAGAATGTGAATAAGGACTATTAAGTGTTTCTCAATCAATAATGAACCTTTCTCTTAGACAACATTATCAAATTCAACATGCAGCACACCAAAATTTTTGACTGCTAGCTCATATTTTTGCTTGTAGTTTCTATTCTGGAAGGGAGGATTGTAGGAAGAGTAAATATCTTATTAGCTACGCCCAGCTCCAAGCTCAAACACATAGCCTTCTATATCATAATTTTCTAAACAGATTCTTCCCTTGTTTTTTTCCTTTTTAGAATGTCTTAAGAAGTTGTCCATGGTTCAACAGGAGAAGGAGTTTCACCAATTTCTATTATCTAATAGTGAACCTATCAGTTCGGATTGGTGGTCGTCGGCTAAGTCATCATTTTATTCGCACACAGAGGAAAAAGACTCAATGGTGAACTGTTAGACTGCTCACGTAGACGAAGAGGATTTATTTTATCAGCGTACCTATACAACTAATAATGAAGCCCGCTTCTTTTATTGTGCATGTCAGAGAGAGATCAAACTTTCTAACTGAGACAGCAACTTTCAACATAAAATATATATATAATGTTGTTTTTTATAAAAAAAATTGATTTTTTAAAAAAAAAATTATTAAAGGGTAAACATTTTAAGTTTTAGGATAAATACTACATAATTCATATTGATTAAAAATTATTGACATTTTTACATTTTTTTTATTAGATAAGGTAATAAAGCAGATTTTGAAGGGATCAGGAACCCTGTACAACCGAAAGATAAGCATTTAGGCACAAAAGAGAGACATCAAAGAACAAGACCCTACAGGCCCAAGGTGCAAACAAATAGACCTAAAAAACACAAAGTAGGAAAACACCAAAAAGGAGAAAGGGCTCCTCGAAGCAAGTCGGTCAAAGCTACTTGACTAACAACCCAAAGAGCAACCCTAACTACCATGGTCTTTGCCCCTATGAGATCTAAGGCTCATCTAAGAGGGGAGTTTCAAACTTTTCCTTTCTTTTTGTTGTTCACTTTTGTCCACGCATCCCCATTGACTAAATATTCCAACTCTTTTCTTTCTTCATGCAACAAATCTCTCCTCCCAAGGTCTACAAACAGTTCCATGTCATGATCCATATCATTACTCATCCGCAAATCCTATTTTTTCCCTAAGTGTCTACCAGTGATCAAATTTGAAGGGTTAGTCCCAATTTCATTGTGAAGGGCAAATATTGGACCAACCCTTCAATGATGGAAAGTAGTATAATCATTTCACACTTCATATGAAAAGAGTAAATCAATCATACATGTCACAAAAATTAAACACTTTTTACAAAGAGATATTTTATTTTTTAAATGGGTCATTTTATAAATTAAAAATGTCAATGTATCGTATCTAATAAGAGTGTCTCCCCTTAAAATAAAATAAATTCCATTTCATAAATAATGTAATGAATAAGTTATATTGTGAGATCCAATAAAAAAAATTAAAAGTAAACTCTCTAATCGACATTGGAATTACAAAGTGACAAACTAAAATTTTAACACTCATGATGAGCCTAAAAATTAATGACAACACAAGGTTCTTTTACTCAAATTTAATTTGCTATATATAAGAGAAAAAATAATTAGTTGTATATAAAAAAGTCATGTTTCATCTAATAAATAGTATCAAGAAAAAATATTATTTTTATTACCGCTATCAAATTATAATTTTATTTTCATCTAATAAACATAAAAAAGTAGTTGAACAATTATTATTTTTATTACTGCTATCAAATTATACTATCTTGTTGATGTATTTAAGTTGGATCGTAAATTGGAATTATATAGTGTGAAATCTAATTAGTAGAGAATTTGTTGATTCACAAAGATCCTACCAAGATTTAAAATAAGAAACAATGTGTAAGCTCATAACAATATTAATATTACACTAAAACATATTTTAGTTATTCGATACAACTCGATAACAATAAGTTGATTTATTTACTAAATAAAATTTCAATACTTTTTATACATAGATGAAACTAAGGGATGAGAGAGAAACTTACAAAGACACTCAAATCATACAACAAATGTTATGATACATTAGATTTATAATAAAAAAATTATACAATTTAATTCTTTTAATAACATGTTTTTATATATTCTTAAAATGAATTATCTTTAAATATATTCGTTTTAAGAAAAATATAAACTATGTTATGGTGTCCTTGTGAAATGTCAGGGAGAATTCATTAAAGAAGAGGATTGTTGGCTCTTTGCAGGAAGAGAGAAATTATGTTTAGTAAAATCATGTCATGATGTCAATGTCCTAATAGTTTACCTATAGTTTACCTATTAGAAGTAAACTATTAATTGTACATTATTCAAGGTGGAAGACATTTATTCGTATGAAGTATGTATTTCAAAGTATTGGGTTATAATTGAAAGTTTTCCCTATTTTCTTTTGGCCGAATAATTCTGGTCTTCATCTAAACTCTAACAGAACATTAATACATTAGGTTCTAAATTACACAAATATTAATAAAAATGAGTGGCTAAATTCTAATATTTACAATTAGATACGAGATAAAGATAGTAATTCTTTTTTAAAAAGAATATGAAAAAGTATTTAATTTTGTGTGTAGAGATATCTAATATATATTATGTGTAATATGTTTTTACCAAAATGCCAAAAAAAAACTCAGAAATGTTAGCTTATTTTTTAAACTTGGATTGGCCATTTGGGTTTATTCGATTAAATTAGAGGGAGCAATATTTGTATGAAAATAATTGGAAGAAAATGATGGATTCATGATGCATTCAAACCAATCTTAAAATCATTTCCTTGTGTAAAAAAATACAAATTAGCAAAACAAAAAGTATAATTTTATATTAAATAATGGAACAAAAGGTAGAATCATACATTAATAATCCAATTTATAAAGGATAAAAACATGAACAAATAAATAGTCTATTAAAACTCATGTATTTTTTCCCATTATCTAATATATAACATGAACTTAGAGAGAAACTATGGTGTACTTGGTGCAGCAATGGACTTCAATACACAGACACTGAGATTGGTGCACTGGTGACTGCAGCCTGCAAATTACCTCTGCTACCAGCACTGATTCCTGAATGCAAGGTGGATGATAGTTGCACGGAAAACTAACCAAAGAGGCATATTAATATTATTGTAGGCTTGCAGCCACGGACCACTATTACTAAAAAACTATTTCCAGCATTCTCACTGTCATGCCAAAACCCAGAAACCTTTGCTAACGTCATCCTTTCTTGCGCCATGTTGGGAGCTTTGTTGGTGTATGCTTGAGAGTTTTGGAGGAAATAACTAGTGTGTGAATAAAAAACCCAGGTGAGGAGACAAGGAAGACTTAAACATGGGAAGGATTTGTAGATCCATCCCAAGATCGTGATATTTCATCTGCAAAGGTCGTTGGAAATGCTGAAAATGGGTTTGTGAAAATGCCTTAAAGAAATGCATTTGGTCCTTGTGCCCTACACGAGTCCACACCAACGAAGTAGGTTTTGCAGGACGTGTAGCCCGTAGGCATCCTCATGAATACTATAGTTGCAGCCTATAGGCTGCTGCAGTGTGAAGGCATTAAAAATACGGGTGGACATCCCATTCCCACTCCAAAACATGAATAAACAAGGAATTTTCTTTATCTTTTTTCCTCCACTGAGACTGCACGTCAGACACCAAGAAAAATGGATTCCTTGTTTTGAGCATTGATTTAGCTAGTTTCCAGTATACTGGCAAGTGGCAATCAAACATGTAAACCGAATTGACATTTTTCCTCATAACATTGTTGACGAGTATTTTTTAATTTAACCCTTCCTTTGACATTTGTATTAATAATTTACATTTCTGTATTATCATGCAATTTACTCATTCTAAATTGTTTTTTACGGCCAAATTCTTCACTACACTTCTCTGATGGGTTCGGAGCCCTTGGATGGGCTGTGATGGGCTCAATTTTGATCGTTGGTTTCTACCACATCCCTCAGCCTGTGCATTGGACACTAGGAAATTTGAATTATTTTCCCTCCTTTTGACCTGATGTTGTTGGTCCTCCACACCGTCTAAGCCGGTCATGTCCTTCCTCCCACCAGTGCTCCCATCTATTCTATAGCTTCAATCAGCCTTGATCAGAGGATCTTTGGGTTCTGCAAAAATTTATTCCTCTCCATCTTGGACACTAGCATCAGGTTCCTCTTCTTCTGAGTCATCATTCATAGCCTCTTGCTGCAAACTAGGCTCCATGTCCTTGCAACAATTTTTTGGGTCATTTCTTACTCTTATACACTTGTTACAGTAAATCCTTGAACTCTCCACTTCTATCCTTTGTTCCCAAATACTAGTTGGAGAACTCAAAAAAAATCTCTTGGGTATTTTAGGTACCCCAAGGACATAAATAAAAAACTGAGCGAAAACTAATCTTGATCATGCCCTGGTAGCAGGGTCAACAACAATCAATGATCCCATAGATCTGGCAATCCCCATTAAAAAAATTCAAACTCCCAAAACTCCAAAGGGAGGGTAGGGAGACAGATCCAAACAAGATGGGCCTTAAAAACAAGGTGATGCACCATCTTAACTCAGCGCCTCTATCTCAACTTTTAGAGCTTCATGAATACCCAGAAGGTCTAACAAGATTCATTGGCTCTCATTTTCCCATAAAATCTTGCTCCTAAAGTTTCATGGCTTAAAGTTTTGTCTACTCCCTCTATCTCATTTGTTTTTTTTATTTCTTGCTCTTGAGAAACCAACTCATTTGGGACAGTCCTAAATCATTCATAACTTTTCTGGGTCTTTGTTTTAGGACTCCAAATTTTTACACAAGGTCTGTATATTCTATAACCCTCTCCACACAAAATTTTAGATCTTCAACATTCATCTAGCTCCTTAAATCAAGCATTTACCAGTCTGATTTCTGAATCTTAACATTTAGATCAACCACAGTCATGTTTTACACAAAATGAAGGTAATATCATTAAATATTTCTCCTTATAGGTATTAAAACATATTATTCATACCTGGGTGGTGTCCTCCGAGCCTTCATGCATTGGTTCTTAACTCAAATTCTCCTTGACATTAGCCCTTTGAACATTTTATTGTGAACTAACACAGTCCTAGACCACTGTACAGTCTGATTATAACTAGAGGGAAGGAATTTCCCTTGTACCTATATGTCCAATGTCATTCATATTCAACAAATATACCTGAATAGGTGCCCTCCAATACCTTATCAATGGATTTTCATCATATTGTGTCCATTTCCTTCATGTTTGCAGTCTTGCTTTCTTGCCAAATACAATCCTAATCCTGTGCAATCATCTTTTATATACTAACAAGGTGATAACTTCATGCATTCAAACCTGAGATCATGCAAATACATCCCATATATCCCTATTTTGTCTATCTTATCAATCTATCATCATGATTAGCAATGCTATAAAGCAAAAACTGTGCATGTTCTTTATTTGACTGTAACAATACATCACTGTTGTATCTCGAATACACAGTCACCTATAGCTTGAGCGACACAAGATCACTCTTCACAAGATTTGGATGGTCTTTAGATCATATCAGCGTAGAGATATTGTAAAAGTTTCATGTGATTCTATCCATGGAATAAAAAGATATACGAAGCCCTAGTTCAGGCCCGAGAGGCAACAATTTGCTATAAAATCCAAATTATGCATTTTCAAAACATACAAAAAATACCAATGTGATCCACATCACCTGTAGAATATTTCCATGCTAATAATCACGAGATTTACATCATTTGCATGTCATGGAGGGTTTCTATCTTGCTGTCCTGCCAAGGTTCTTGTGCACAGTCCATTGAAACAAGCTATTTCATGCAAAGCAGAGTATATTTATTCTTTCAAACATCATACACCTGTTGTTATTCATTGTTCCATCTTCTTCCAACCTTGAGAACCCCCTGTCCTCCTTCATCTCCATCGAATCACCTATGAAATAGGTATTCATTAGCTAAGAATAGACACTCTAAAGCTCCTAAACTAACTCCTAAGCCAACTCACACTCCTAGGAAGACTCAACCATCTTCTCAACATAGAAATCCTATGTATATCACCTTGATACTCTCCTATAATCCATACAAGGAAGCTATTACATGATGTCAAGGCTTAAAATGACCTTAATTAGCCTATATTACTCCTTAAATGCCAAGTCTACTCACCTTACCAACTTCTTACAAGCATATATTCATTTTTAAAACATATTTAACTCTAACACACCTATAGACAACATGTATCATGGTCTTGTATGACCTTATTATGTCTTGTTCCTTGATGCTCCTACATCACAAGGTTATGTTGAACACCTGGCTCCCAGCAACGGAAATTCATACCAGTGTTGCCATAGAACCACGGTGCTCCTTGGATTACATTTTACATATCCTGCTCATTTTCAAAGTAGAATAAAAAACCATCTCCGGCCAGAGCCCTGACATCAAACTTATATCCCCATTTCCTTCTGCACCAACCCCGAACAAAATCAATGTTGGGTCTAATGCCAGCAAACTGACCTTTGATCACAAATTTAAATCTAGCCTTTTCTTTGTCAATGACCACTCTAGGAATATCTAGTTGTGGATCATCATCTTTCCAAGAAGGTGAAAGCAGAATAGTCTCGCAGTTACCCTCACCGAACAGTCTAGCAACCCAAGAACCCATTTCCTTCTTTTAGATTTAGTATTAAGAATTGGGGGGTATTTATTATATCAAATTTATTTTTATTTGGGACATTAATCTTACTCTCATCCCTTTTTGATATGGAGAAACTTTTACATAAATTATTTCTCTTTGATTTAGATGAGGATGTGGGTGACGACAAATTTGATACATACATGGACCTTGATACAAACGAGGATGTGGATGGTGAGGATTATAAGATGTTGTTAGAGGCCCCCTAGTTTTCTAGTAGTTTACACACCTTTCGTCATAATTAAAATTAAATAAACGAACTATGTTGTGGGGAATCAGTCAGCTCTGGATTTTCATAAAAGTTCATATTTAATTTGAAATTAAGAGCAGCTGCTTGAAATTGTGATTTTAGAAACCACAATACGAAAAATCAATTAAAAGCAATGATGCCTTCCTCCCTTTCTATTTTTTAATCCAAAAATACAAATCTAAATAAGTACCCAGAACAACATTACATATGCTAACAAAAAAGATGTATTTTGGAAGCGGTCATCAAGCATGGACTTTAGATAAGAGCGCCAATTCCCTCGAAGAAACCATCCATACTTGTGTGTCTAATGTCAGGTTTCTGTGATGAAATTCTTGTAATGAAATTACTTGTATAATAGATTAAGGGCAATAGTCGAGCACCAAATAACACAATATTTCAGAATAATGATCTCAATATGCAATTAGAATAGCTTCGCCACTTCGAGGGGGCAGCCTTCAAACCATATAACAAGACTCAAATGCTCAAATGATCATGAAATACTACTTATAATCCCCTATATATACTATTCATATGCTATGGACATCACCAAGGCCGACCTATTAAGCATGAGAAAGTATAAATGATATAATAAAATGATATGGTAAGCCACAAGTCGGCTACTCATATCCTAATACAAGCAATAGGTTAAGGGCGTAGCATGCCCTTCCCCTTCAAACCAATGTTGTCCTCAACGTTGAATAATCCTGGATGTTGTTGTAGAAAACCTTCATCCTCCCAGGTGGCGTCTTCTATGCTCAGATTCTTCCACTTGATCAGATATTCCTTAATGTCCCTAGTTCTCAGCCTCTTAGTACATGTTTACAGAATCTTCTCTGGCTCCAAAATGATTCTTCCTTCCTCGTCAAGTTTTGGTAACTTTTTCTGGGCTTCAAATTTCTATCCAATAACCTTCTTCAGGCATGAAACATTGAATACTGGGTGTATGTGTGAAGATGGAGGCAACTCTAGTTTATAAGCAACACTACCAATTTTCTGTAGAACCTGATAAGGGCCATAATATTTAGGAGTAAGTTTGTTTTCCTTTTTTTGTTGCTTTAGGGACATCTGTTTGTAAGGCTGGAGACGTACAAAAACCCAGTCACCAATTTCAAAATGTCTTTCACTACGGTGTTGATCTGCTTGTTGTTTCATCCTGTTTTGTGCTAATGCTAAATTCTCCTTCAAACTAGCCAAAACCTGTTGTTGATGTTGAATGTGTTCCTCAACATCTCTGACCTTAGTTTGCACCCTCAAGGAGGAAGTGATAGAAGGTGGATGGTAACCATATAATGCTAAAAATGGGGTCATTTGAGAAGAGGTATGAAAAGATGTGTTATACCACCATTCTGCCAGTGGTAGCCATTTAATCCACCTTTCTTGCTTATCTAATACAAAACAACGTAAATACCCCTCTAAGAATTTGTTGACCACTTATGTTTGCCCATCAGTTTGAGGATGATAAGATGAATTGTGAGCTAGCTGTGTACCCAAACATGAAAATAATTCCGTCCAAAAATTACTTGAGAAAATAGGATCCCGATCACTCACAATTATCTTTGGGGTTCCATGTAGCCTTTGAACTGTCTCCAAAAAAATAGCTGTGACTGTACTGGCTGCAAATGGATGTGATAGGGCACAAAAATGGGCATATTTTGTGAGCCTATCCACAATCACGAAAATAACATTCTTACCCTCTTAACAAGGCAATCCGGTGATGAAATCCATGGAGACCTCCTCCCGTCTCTAGCTAGGAATTGGTAAGGGTTGCAACAGACCTAGTGTCTTAATTGTTTCCCCTTTGTTCTGTTGGCACACTAAACACTCTGATACAAAAATTTGTGCATCCCCCTTGAGTCCTTCCCAAAATAATTCTCTTTTTATTCTATGATATGTCTTCAAAAACCCAGAGTGTCCTCCAACAGGTGAGGCATGTAGCTCTGCAAGAATCTTATGCTTCAACTTAGAATCTTTACTCAAGTATAACCTATACTTGTACCATAGGGAATTACCTTTCCACTCAAATTTTTTAGATGTCATAGATCCTTGCTTGATATTCTGTAGTAGAGATTGTGTATCCTTATCTTGATTCCATTCCAATCTTGCTTCCTCCACCCAATCGGCTGTCAACATGGACATTCCACATAGTAAGGCATCCGCGGATGTATCCCTTCTAGACAACGAATCAGCTACTACATTTTCTTTACCCTTTTTTTATATGATTTCAAAATCATAACCCAACATTTTTGTTACCGACTTTTGTTGTTCCTCAGATGATAACCTTTGCTCCAAAAACTATTTGAGACTATCGTGATCAGTTTTTACCTTGAAGTGTCTAGCCATGAGATATGGCCTCTGCATGAAGAATAGCCATCATTTCTTTCTCATAGACAGGTTTGAGCAGATCTTTTCCTTTGAATTGACGACTCTTAAATGCAATTGGTCTTCCTTCCTGCATTAGAACTGCTCCCAATCTTGATCCTGAAGCGTCACATTCAACAATGAAGGTTTTTGAGAAGTTGGGAGTAGCCAAAACTGGGGTGCTGCACATGGCTTCCTTCAGCTGCTCAAAGCATTTAGTGGCTACGTCTGTCCAATGGAAGGCATCCTTCTTTAGCAATGCAGTGAGTGGGGTTGCTATTCTACCATATCCCCGCACAAATCGTCTGTAGTACCCTGTTAGTCTTAGGAACCCACGCAGATTTTTGAGATTTTTGGGCCTTGGCCATTCCACCATAGCTTTGATCTTCTGAGGATCAACTTTGACACCTTCATGGGATACAATATGACCCAAATACTCTACCTCTTGTACACCAAAAGAACATTTGGATGGCTTTGCATACAAAGTATGTTTCTCCAAAACTTCCAACATGTTATTTACATGTTGTAAGTGTTCTTCCCATTTCTTACTGTAAATCAATATGTCATCAAAGAAAACTAATACAAATTTCCTTTAAAAGGGCCTAAAAATAGTGTTCATCAAGCTTTGAAAGGTTGAGGGCGCATTTGTAAGACCAAATGGCATTACCAAAAACTCATAATGGCCCTCATGAGTCCTAAAAGTTGTTTTATGAACATCTTCCTCTTTTATCCTAATTTTATGGTACCCCGAACAAAGATCTAATTTTGTGAAATAAACAGCACCATGCAATTCATCAAGTAAATCATCAATTACTGGAATAGGAAACTTATCTTTGATGGTGTACTTGTTGAGTTCTCGGTAATCTGGACACATCCTCCATGTTTCATCCTTTTTACGTACCATGACCACTGGTGAAGAATATGCACTTTGGCTATCCCTGATGATACCTGCCTTCACCATTTCCTCCACCATTTTTTCAATCTCACTTTTCTGGGAATATGGGTATCTGTATGGTCTAATGTTAGGTATTTGGCTCCCTGGAATCAACTGAATGGCATGATCATGATCCCTAACTGGTGGTAGTCCCTTTGGAATTGCATCAAAAATAGATGAGTGAGCATCCACAATCTTCTGAAGATCGGGTGGCATTGAAGACTCTGTATTTTGTACTTCTATGGAAAATAGATTTTTTATAAAGCCATCCACTCCTTTTCTGAGAACCCTCTGCATCTAATGAGAGCTAATAATCTGTGGAGACTTAGCTACCATCCCATTCAATTGTATTGTCCTTCCATCTGAATGAAATCGCATGAACAATTCTTGGAAATTCATCTCAATAGTACCTAAGGTTGTGAGCCATTGGACCCCCAAAACAATATCTGCCCCTCCCATAGAAATATAAAACATAGGTGAGTCTAACATGTAGTCTCCCATGGAAAGCTTGATACTATGGCACTTTCCTGTGCACTTGACTGTCCCACCATCCGCAATCATAACTTGCATTTCTGGAGTTGGGTAAATAAAACAATTGAGGCGGGTAGCTAACTTACTATTTATGAAGTTATGAGTACTCCCCAAGTCAATCAACACCATCACCTTCTATTTTTTGAGATAGCTAATAACCTTGAGTGTTTGAGGAGTACTAATACCTGACAATGCATGGCGAGAAATTGTAGGTTGGTGATCCTCTACTTCATCTTCTACAGGTTGCTCAGCCTCTCCTATATTTTCAGCTTCCTCATCATCCTCATTACCTCCATCAATATAGAACAACTTCTTCTCAGCACATTTATGTCCCGGTCCATATTTACTATCACAGTTAAAACATAATCCTTTTGCTCTCTTTTCTTCCATTTGTTGAGGAGTCAGTCTAATTGGCCTAGCAAATGAAGGGGAAGAGATACTACGGTCTCTGGTGTTAATGAAAGGTGGCCTCCTACTACAAAGAATTTTTTCCTCTGCACGACATGCCATGATAATATAATCAGACAGCTTGATTGGATTAAACATTTGTACCTCATGCTCGATGTGGTCCTTAAGACCCCCAAGAAACAAGTCATTTAGATTCTCTTCTGGAATATTCTCCACCCTTAAGGATAGGTTTTGGAATTGATGCACATACTCTTTGACTGATCTTGTTTAACGTAACTTTGCTAATTGAATAAAGTAGTTCTCTGAAACACTGGAACTATAGTGCAATTGCAACTCCTCGGTAAAAACTGTCCAAGTGACACCTAGACCATTCTTTTGCCTCTGAGCACATAACCAACGATACCAAACAAATTGGTCAGGTTCAAGATATAGGGATGCCAATGTCACCTTTTGTCTTGATGATGTTTGATGTAACTCAAAGAAGTTCTCCATTTGATTTATCCAATTCAGGGGATCCTTACCATCAAATTTGCGCATATCCACTTTCGGCATCATGTTCTGTGGTTACGGATAAGTTTGATTCTGATGGGACTGGAAAAGTGATCCCATATGGTTAGTTTGTCCATGATTTTGAACTGAAGGTCCTCTTTGGTTGATATGGGCCGGATTTGGGCCATACTGGTTACCCTTTACATGTTGCATGATATCATCCAACCGATGATTGATTTGGGTTATGTCTCCTTTAGAGGCCATCTCAGATTGTACAATTCGCAACTCATACTCAAGTTGGAAAACCTTATGATCAACTGAGGTAAACCCTAGTGCTAAGGAATCTATATTTACCCCTTCTGAATCCATCTCTTCAATCACTACCCCCTCTTTATCTGGGGTTTTACCTAGAGTAACTAGATTCTTTTTTGCTCTTGTGGAAGGCCCCGCCATGATGTCAAATCTTAGGGTTTAGGGTTTTGATACAATTTCGGCCGAACAGGAAAAAACACAGAGAATATACTAATACTATTTTTTTGAGAGCTTTCCGAAAATGTAAAGAACTTAAAATTTTTCTACAATTTTCACCCTAGGGAGCGATTTTATGAAAAACCCTAAAGTTGTAATAAATTTTGTAAAATAAATCAAAAAAGTCCGAAATTTTTAGAGAACCTTACTTGAAATTCTTCATAACTTTGGTAAAAATATCTCCCACCAATTCGCTCTGGTTCACAATATGTGGTGGAAACAAAAAATTAGGGTTTTTGCCCTAATTTCGGCCCGAATCGCAGCTCTGATACCACTTGTAATGAAATTACTTGTATAATTCAGATTAAGAGAAATATTAGAGCACCAAATAACACAATATTTCAGAATAATGATCTCAATATGCAATTAGAATAGCTTCGCCACTTCGAGGGGGCAACCTCCAAACCATATAACAAGACTCAAATGCTCAAATGATCATGAAATACTACCTATAATCCCCTATATATACTATTCATATGCTATGGCCATCACCAAGGCCGACCTATTAAGCATGCGAAAGTATAAATGATATAATAAAATGATATGGTAAGCCACAAGTCGGCTACTCATATCCTAATACAAGCAATAGGTTAAGGGCGTAGCAGTTTCTAAAATAATGGCGATTAGGAGGACTAAATCATAGTTGGCAATGTCCAACGAGGTTTCACTGCGGATAATGTCAAGATGAATTTTTGTTGTAGACGAAGTTTATTCCCTTATTTTTATTAATGAGTTTTTTTGCATGTGTGTTGATTTTCCTTTATATTACAAGGGATTCCCAGCTTTCCCTCAGGATCCTTCCCATCAAGGATTTGAGTAGTAGGTTGAAGAAGGGGGTGAGGACAGAGTTATAGTCCCTGCACATCATATTGAGAAATCTCCATTCACCTTGGTCGACATGTCTAGAAGCAGTATCAAAATTTTCCTTGACTTTGACTACCGAATATGAAGGTATAATTTGGAGGATGGTTTTGTAGCATGAGAGAAATTCCTTTGGAAATGGGACACAAATTCCACACGAAGCATGCTCTTCCAGAGCAATCGTGAAGAAGCTCAAACGTACATGAACACAATCAACAGACTCCGTCGACTCAGGCTCCATTAAAATTGAATTTTAAACGAACTACGTTGTGGGGAATCGGTTTGCTCTGGATTTTCATAAAAGTTCATATTCAATTGAAAATTAAAAGAATCTACTCGAAACCGTGACTTTAGAAACCACAATACAAAAAACTAATTAAATGCAATGATCTCTTCCTTCCTCCCTTTCTATGTTTTAATCCAAAAATAAAAATCTAAATAAGTATCCAGAATAGCGATCTATCTGCTGACAAAAAACATGAATTTTGGTAGCAGAAAAAAGCATGGACTTAGCTAAGAGTGCCAATTCCTTGGAAGAAACCATCCATACCGACGCATCTTATGTCAGCTTTCCTAAATAAGGGTGACAAGGAGGACAAAATTTAATCTGGTACCTAAAGGAAAACCCCTTTTGTAGGATCAAATTTAAATATTAATATGTCGATGATGTACTTATGTCAATATTCATTTTCCACGTCTTTGTCCACTTTTAGAGGGGGGAGGCCTCAACCCAACTGTCAATGCCTTCGGCGTAATTATAATTTATACATATAAATAATGCTAAGTTTGTCAACATTTGTGAATTCTTGTAAGATGTTTAGATAGATACAATTTCCAAGTCCATCAGCATCAATCTTCCAAAACAAGTAAGATCGAATTTAATTTGTCTTTGGGCATTGTGCATTGCGCATTCTATAGTGAATGCCTTCCTTTCGCTCCCCAATTTTACAAATAAACAAATATGCGGCCTTTCTATGATTAAGTCTTTTAGGGAAGTAATTTGTCAAGTCTGCATGGGAAAATTCATTGGATTTTACAAAATATATCTTGAATTCATTTGTCTCCATTAGAAATCAAGAAAGAAGATGAGAAGGTAGAAGCAATACATTCCCTTCCGCTTCTAAAGAAAACATTGAAGAGACAACTTCTTTGTTATTGGATGTTATGTACCACAAATTCATTTCGTTGTCATTTCCACCGTTTGATCAAATTAAAATATTAATATGTCAACTATGTAAGGATGTCAATCTTCATCGTCCACATCTTGTCCATTGTCAGGGGGGAAGCCTCAACCCAACTGTGAACACCTTCGGCATAAACATGTATGATGTTTGAAATAAGTGTTTGGCCTCTTCTAATAGTTAAAGGTGCTCTTTAATTCTTACAATGCCAGTAATATAATGAAAACATGTTTCAAGGACAAGGCGAGAACCTTAAAGGTGCTTGGAAAGATGTGTTATTTTCATGGTTGAAACCTTTGAAATTATGTTTGGACAACTTAATCTCTAGTGGTTAGGTAGTGTCACCCTCATCTGGCATTACCCAAATAATCTCTAGTGGTTAGGATGTTTGGACAACTTAATCTCTAGCAGGTAGGCAGTGTCACCCTCATCTGGCATTACCCAAATAAATTCCGCCTCTCCTCCACCACCGGTCACAAGATGTTTAGTTTCACAGATGAGTTGTGCAAAAGCCACAGGATTTTTCTCAACCCAATTAATTGGGTTGCTATGGAAGGCACACAACATTTTCCACTGCTAAGAGCACTCATCAAACTCAAATAAAATCTCTACTTGTCGACCAGTCGCTGGCATTCATGTTGCCGACCTCATATTTCTTGTAATGCAAACAACAGATAGGCGAGCGGCACCTACATCTTCCTTTGAAGTACGTAAAATTTTTCCCACATGACCAGAAGCAGTAATATTGTAGGAAGCCACAGCACAATGTTTCTGCTTGTCACATCAAAGACAATACACAATTTGGCAACACACTATTTTTATGGCAACCAAGCTTTCCTAATTAACACCTCTTTAAATTTGATCGTAAGATGTCAACAGAGTTGTACATTAAAAGATTCACGAGCGCACTTAAACAACTGAAAGTTATGACGCGATAAGATCTATGATCTGTTGAATCTATGATTAAATTCACGGAGATGATAGAGCCCACTACAAATCCCTTCATGTAAACTGATGGCCATGTATATGTTACAATTATATCAAGGAGATGGCTAGATTTCATTGTTAATGGATTCACAACTTGAAGCTTTCCATCATTCTTGTAGTTATAAAGCAACATGCCCCCTGATATTATCTTACTCTTGAGCCATCCATTCATGTTGAACAACATCGCAACATCACCACAGCTACAGTGATCCATAAACAGCTATTGTTTGTTGTTCCGTGTTTCCACAATTTACGAAAGAGATGAGATGAACCAACCATTGGTGCGTCATAAATGACGCACTCTGAGATAGCTTGGATGCCATTAATATACTGTCAGATCAAATTACAATATTAACATGTCGATGATGTACGGATATTAATCTTCGTCGTCCACGTCTTGTCCGCTGTCAGAGGAGGGTGGGGGGAAGGGGGGGCTCAACCCAACTTGTGAACGAGAGTAATAAAGTAACCCATTGGATATGTAATCTAGAATGAATAATGCAAAAAATTCACCGCCCAGTGGTTTCTAGAAACTCCAGTCCCTAGAGTCCCAAATTTCTCCACAACACCAAGATTTTATTATATTTTGATTGACTTGTTATATTTTAGTATAAAAATTTTGATTGACTTGTTATGATTGAAATTTAATATAGAAACTAAAAATTAGGCGATCACAATATTCCATGACGACTCCAACCTTTTACTCCCATTCTCTTTCCAAGTAAAAAAACAATTAAAAAGATCATGGGTGCATCTTTGGAATGATTGGTTACGCCATTCAGTTGGCAAGAAACCAGAGTATTGTCCACATCAACGTTGTTTTCCGCTACAGGAAAGAATTGCATGCCCTTAGACATCTCATCGCGAGAATTCTCTCCATCAACAAGGAAATGTAAGAATACAAAAAGGCTTTGAACTCTTGGAAAGATCCATACGTCTTCTCACCGTCCTTTTCCCTCTACGGTGAATATTTGGTTGACCAAACTGAATGATCTTCTCGATGAAGCGTCTGGTGTTGGAATAACATACTTACACGATAGCTGGAGTAGGAGAAATAAAATGGACATACTTCAGACTGGAGGGAGTCATTGTAAGTTCCTCTATACTTATCCCCGAAATCGAAGACCTGGAAAACCAAGAAACTTCTTATCAGCGTAATGAAAGAAATAAAAAGAGTGTGATGATGGAAAGTAATGGCGACTATACCCACATTGCAGTGTGAAGGAGAAGCTGAGAAAAGGAATTATCCGTTGGTTTGAAGACAACGGAGGCATCTGAGAGGGCCGCAGCAATTTAGGCAGCAACACCAAAGCCAAGGTGTGCACTGTCTATCTTGTACACATTGCACGGTGTGTCCATGTCCTCCGCTCTTTCCCAGCACCTGTGATCCATGTTTATCTCAACGCTGCATCGTACCATCTTCCCGGAACCAACCATGGTGCGCCATAAATGACTCGCTCTCTTATAACTTGGATGCCATTATACCGTCGATCAAATTAAAATATTAATATGTGACCATGTAAGGATGACAATCTTCACCGTCCACATCTTGTCAATTTTTTAGAGGGAGGATGCCTCAACCCAACTTGTGAACGCCTTTGGCGTAATAATGTTGATTCACCTACTTTTTTATGTAGCTCATACAAGTTACCCAAAACCTATCTATTTATCCAATTGTACCTAGTGGATAGTGATAGATCACAAAATGTAACTTCATCCATATTAAGATATAAGTTTCCTTTTAAATGTCGTACATATATTTATTTAATTGTGCATCATGTACATAGTACATTCAAGAAATATATAGTTGTTTATTTTTGACTCAGATTGTTATCTAAAGTTACATATGTGTTTACATATACATTATATTACCACAAAGGCATGAAGGGCCATCATAGCACTAGAATCGTTTTGAAACCCCGTGTGTGACTCTTCACCTTCTTACCTCTTTTTTCACTTTATAAGTAATATATGTGCCCTGTTATAATCAGAGTATATATTTAAACCGTCCCATACTTTTAATTTATTGATAACTAGGGTTCAAGCTAAGGTTTTTGGTTCTGCCAATTTAATCTTTAGCCACTTCATACAACTGTGAAATGTTAGTTGGGTTACGCAACACAACATGCAACGGATTAAGCATTAAATAACATATAACTCTAGATCAAGGTTCTCATTAAGCTTTTCAATCAAAAACTCATTTCCTATTTTTTCACTTTTAACGCATTAAATTTGATGTTTAAATATGGGCAACACAAGGAAGGGATTCCATTAACATTTGAGAGTAGACAACTCAAAGGAAAGAATTTGGTAAGCCCTACATATGAGAAATAGATGTCAATGATTGTTCATGCAATCAAACATTGTTGTCAATATCTCATAGGAAGGCATTTTAAAACTAAAACATATCATGAGTGTCAAGTATTTTCTAGAGCAACGATTGTCTTCAGAAGAGAAACACGAATGGGTTACAAAGATTATCTAGTGAGTTCCCTGAGTTAGATGAAGAAGGGAATATTTTGGAGCTTAGTGTAGTCATCGAGAAAATATTGAAGCAATTACGAAACAGACTCATTACTGAACTTCTCATCAAATGGAAGAATCTTCCAGTTGAAGATGCAACATGGGAAGATAATCAATTCAATTCATGTTATAACATCTTGAGTTGCTAAGCATTGAGGGAAACACTATTCTGAAGGGGAAATGCATTTTATATATGTAACATTATATCTTCGTACGAATATTAAGGTTATGGAATGGAGTGCTTAAAATTTACATTCATTTATTAGTTCTTAATAATTAGGTAGGCCAACCTAATTAGGATGAAAAGGTACAATCCTTTGTATTTATGTATATAAATATGGATGAGCAAGGTTCTCCCAAATCATCACAAACCATATTTTTGATTTCATTTACTTATTCTGATTTCTAAAGGTTTCCCATTTGAAATGGATTATAATTGAGTGTTTTTTTTGTTTTCATCAAGAAATATCTAATAGGTGTTGGATGAATAGGAAATTTCCTACATCATCTTAGGATAGGTCATGATCTTGGTGGCATTAGAGTATTCTTTCGTCAATGTGATGGAGGCCAATAAATTTATCTTAGCTTAGGTGTAAAGAGAGAGTCCACTTATGTACTTTAGAACCCTATGTTGCTCTGTGTCCTTTCACACAAGAATGCAAGGTTATCATGGAGCTCATTTGTGTAGTCTTGAACTAACTACTCCTTGCATTGATAAAATTGCATGAACTTCATGTACTCATTTCACAAAGGGTGTTGACAAACTTATCCCAAGTTTTGACATGACCATAGTCTTGTTTGTGTTGGGTTTTCTAAGCTTCCTACAAGTGTGATTCCTAGAACTGTGAGATGCATGTAAAAGTTTGCAATTACTGCTTGTGTATTTAAGGAAGGATTTCAAACAAATGGTAATGTGTGGTAATTGAAGATTTGCACTCACAATTTGATTAAATTACAAATTTTTACGATGTTAAAATTATTTACCTGTAAACTGATATGTAGAAGCTGTTGAGTACTACCCCTTCCATAGAACCATTAGATAAAGACATTCGATTTAGTATTTAGAATTGTAAAATCGAACAAAAACTAATAGTATAATTAAATTGCTAAGAGAAGCCTTCAGTTTCTTAACAAAAACTCTTAACTCTTATTCAGAGTAATTGTGTTGATTTACATTTAAAAATCAATTGATCCGAGTGTCTTATCATTCATACAGGCGGGCCATACTCTCTTCTTCTTCTTTTTTTCTTTTTTTTGGGTGTAAAACAAACTGCAGCTCATAGAATAATTAGATAGAGGGTCTAAGGATTTTGTAGGAAGATTTTAACCAATCCATATATAACAAAAACCTAAAAACAAACTAGTTTCAACTTATGAGAAGGCATTTGATCATAAAAAAATGTATGAGACAAAAAACTTTGGGAGTGTTCACTAAAAATCTGAACTCTTCAACTACCCTTCAACAGATTTTAAAATGGGCGAAGTCCTCTTTTCAATGTTAATCCAAAAAGAAATTATATATATATATATATATATATATATATATATATATATATATACATACTTACTGAAATGGGTCAAACTTCGTTTTAATGTTAACAAGAGAAAGAACTGAACATTAAACGAAAATTTAAAAATACACTCATCAAGAAAATAATGGATTGAGCAGGCATATGACATTCTCTGAGTTTCTAAGTTTATTTTATTAGTCATTTAAACATCCTGGTTTACAAAACGAGTAATACAGCACTTCTGAATATAATTGAATATTTCTAATGCAATCCGACTTGCGCAGGCTATTCAAAGTTTGTATAATACAATATTCTTATCACATATTTGAAGATTACATGGCTAACCTCTGCTGTACATTAACAGACAGATTTGAAGCTTACATTGATAACCTCTGCTGTACTACTGTTATTTGCAGAGACAAGTAGACTTAACAATAGGGCTGTCTGCCTTCCATCAGGTCAGTTATACACGATTACAGAAAATAACTTATAAATTAGACATCACATAGATAATAACCACAAGTAATAGATCATATATCATGCCTACCAGCGAGGGTCAGGTCCCTCCGGAGGACCACCCCCTGGAGGTCCTCCTGGACCTGGTGGTGGAGGGTCGTATGGAGGCCCTGGAGGTGGAGGTCCTGGAGGACCCGGGGGTCCTGGAGGTCCTGGAGGTCCTCTTAGATGTGGAGGCGGAGGCCCTGGATGTGGAGGCCCTGGCAGTGGAGGACCTGGTGGTGGAGGTCCTGGCAGTGGAGGACATGCAGGGCCTGGAGGTCCTGTTGGATGTGGTGGCGGAGGATCAAATGGAGGCCCTGGAGGTGGAGGCCCTGGTGGTGGAGGCCCTGGCAGTGGAGGTCCTGGTGGTGGAGGTCCTGGCGGTGGAGGACATGCAGGGCCTGGAGGTCCTGTTGGATGTGGTGGCGGAGGATCAAATGGAGGCCCTGGAGGTGGAGGATGATGAGGTCCTCTTGGATGCATTGTCACCAACTTACAACACTCCTTTTTTTCTTTTCTTCTTTAATTTGTTATCAAACAGAGAATCATATTGATATGCACAATAACATGGGTGGTATTTATAAAGAACAGCATTGGGTGTCTTTGCCTTTACTCCGTTGGATTTGACCAGCAGATGGATAAAAAGTGGAAGGGTAGATTAGCAGATGAAAATCACTTTGCAAGATTACCAAAACAGGTGTTTTTTCTGATCACAGACAACCCATTTTGGCAGTTGCCCACATCTCGATTGTTCTTTTGAAATCGTGTAGGTCATGAAAATGACAAAAGTTTCGCCCACGGTTATTATTAGGTTGCACACGCCTTTGGGTACGTGAGATGTCTCTACGTGTTTCTAGAACATACACTCCTAAATTGTAATCGTGAATTAAATAAACACCGTTTTATAGGCTATAGATAAGTGAATAGATTACCTTTTTCCACTTTATAAGTAATAACGTTGTTTCACCAACCTCTTTATGTAGATCATAAAAGTTACCCAAAACTTGTCTATTTATCCAATTGTACCTAGTGGATAATGATAACAAAGTGTAACATCATCAATATTAAGGTACAAGTTTCCTTTAAAGCTTATAATGGATGTAACACGCAGTACAAAGTTTATAATGTTTTTTTTTAATATTGAAACAAAGCTTATAAAATGAGACAGCCAAAAAGAGGTTCCAATAGAAGGTTATAGAGATCACAACAAAGCTTATAATGTTATTTCAAGTCATATGTAAGTTATATAAGTTACGTAAGTGATATGGCTCGAGAGAAGATTTAGTAGACAACATCTTAAATGTAGATTTAGATGTGGTATATATGTATGTGGAATATACTTAGAAACTATGTAGAAAAAGATAATAAAACTACAATAATACATGTATTTATTATCCTGCCGAAGGCATGGATATTGTTTTCACTTTACCAATTAAACATTTGCATTGTTTTCAATCGTATTGTGACATGTGTATTTAAATGAGGTTGGACTATAGTTTCAGGTTTTGATTTTTTTTATTCTGGCAACATTTTATTGGTCGTTGGCTTTATGTGCACTGTTGAGTGAAAAAACGTAGCAGTTATGAAACATTAATGCATTGACTGTGATGTACAGATTAGGTCGCTTTTGACAGTTTTGAGTGGCTCGAGGGAAACGCATGTTTGTTTCTTACACACTGTGTAATTTCTCATTTTCATCTGCCCACCAGGAGGTGAAGGACTCTAAAGAGCAAGGTAAGTTTTCATGGCAAGGCAATTTAAGCTCTGTGTTTTCATGTTTATGCCTAATGTTTATCTATGTTAGTCTCGAGTGTTTATTGTATTGATTGTTACTTTGAAAGCTCGACGTCAAGGAATCGGTCCATGATACAAAACTTGCTTGGTGACAATAACTACTCCAAGTCACAGATAAACAATAGTTCCTGAAAATTTCCAGTTCCTTGCCAATCTATTCGCTAGAGCTATAATAATGAAAATCTGTGTCTCCTGTCACTTATGAGAAGTTCCCCAAAACTAAAATTTGACTGGGGATTTCATACTTAAGTTGTTCCAATGCTTACAAGAGCAAGTTTTCTATTTGTCTATTACACTCAATCCGTACATTTCCGTATTCTTGGATTATCAATAAAAATCAGAGTTCATCATTAACTTTAGCATTAAATAAAGTCGCAGGCGTAACAACCCTCAGTCCCGCCATGGTTGTTCCATATGTCTTGTAAAGTAGATCTACAATACTATGTGACTTTGTTCCTGTCAAAACACAAGTCTCTTAACCGCAGAATCTGTCATACCCACAATTCAGACTTAATCATCTTCATTGAAAAGCAACCAAAAATATAGATTCAATGAAATCAGCACAACTTCTGAAGACGAATAATAAATTATGGAACGTATATCATAAAATGTACTTACCAATGAATTTTTTAGCCCTGACATTAGCTCCAATATTCTTGGTGCATGCTGCAGCGAATCGTGAACTTAATGGGTATAATGTATCATCAACATCTGTAAAGAAATTTCGAACGTAATCAGAAACATGTCTAGAAAGATGGCTACAAAATACACTTCAAAGTGGGTATTGGTTTTCCAAAATAAAGATTGTAGTTTTCTTATACCCACCGAAGAGAAGACAGTCATAACGAGGCCTCTTGCCTACCACGCATCTCTCGTCCAGCTCCATTGTTAAAATACAGAACATCAATAAATCCACCAAAAGCAATGTGATTATAACCCAAAATAAAAAAATTAGTTCGCAGATCGAGGACTAGTTGTAATGGAAAACATATGCAGTGCCTTAAATAGATCTGCAGCGGGAAATACCTGGACAATTTCAAAGGCCAAAACGCATATGCTTTAACCGTGTTTTTGCTTATTAATTCAAACTTCAATTTAAAATTGTTCATGCGATAATATTTTTTGGGTGGTTTATTATGCTGCCGAAGGCATGGAAATTGTCTTCACTTTACCGATTACACATTTGCATTGTTTTCGATCATATTGTGGCATGTGTATTTAAATGAGGTTGGACTATAGTTTTAGGTTTTTATTTTTTTATTCTGGGAACATTTTATTGGTCGTTGGCTTTATGTGCACTGTTGAGTGAAAAAACGTAGCAGTTATGAAACATTAATGCATTGACTGTGATGTACAGATTAGGTCACTTTTGACAGTTTTGAGTGGCTCGAGGGAAACGCGTGTTTGTTTCTTACACGCTGTGTAATTTCTCATTTTCATCTACCTGCCACGAGGTGAAGGACTCTGAAGAGCAAGGTAAGTTTTCATGGCAAGGCAATTTAAGCTCTATGGCCAAGTGCATTTTTCTCTATACACAAAATCAAAATTGACAACAGCCAATAACTGGTAAGCCCCACATGAGGGAAAAATATATACTTGGGTATCTCTGAGATCATCTACTAATGATCTATAGTCAGGGATCTTGTTAGATTGGAACAAACGTCTACACACAAATATATGGGAAAAAACACAAACGTTGGTGTTCTTTCGCAGAAAATTTTATTCCAGTTCCTTGCCAATATTCAGAGCGTAAATGAAAACCAGTGTTAGGTTCAGAACTGATTGACTGAGATATAATAGACAAAGAGTAGTATTAATGTTTGTCATTTTATCTTGGATCAAACAAAAAAGAGTTCTCATACTTTAGCAAAATAAAGTCGCGGGCGCAACAGCTCATAGCAATTGTGTATGTAAATAAAGTAGATATATATACATGGTTTTTCCATCAAAACACAGCTCCAGAATAGCATATGACATCGATAATATCTTTTGCAACCAATAGATTCAATGAAAGCCCTCTGAACAAAATGGAAATACATAAAACTTCATTTTTGCCTGATGTTTATCTTTTACTTCGAGTAGTTATTGTATTGATTAACACTGTGAAAGTTCAATGCAAGGAAACAGTCAAAGAGACAAATCTTGCTCGGAGACAATAACTACTCCAAGTGAAATATAAACAGCATGAAAAAACAAAATGGTGGCCATCGTCTACTGCAAGAATGGTGTTGCACATGTTGCAGTGTGCGTAACGGAGGTGCTCAGAAGTAGAATAGACAAAATCGATACTATAACTGCATACTGAAGATGCCTTATCCATGGTCTATTTTCAAAAAAGTCATTAATGGAAAGCATGGTTGGACAAAAAATAAACTGCCCAGATTTATAATTAAATACAAGTAGGATACTAGTGTAACGAAGCATCTTTAGTCAGCACCAGAGACATATGCCAAGAGATGTACCTTCTAGCATATTTATGCAATTTTTGAACCATGTCTGAATGAATACATTTGTCACAGTCACAAAGACTTTTACAAGTATCTAAAATGTTGTAACAGTTTTATATTCATTTGTTCAATAGATCTTAGGCTTATAGTGAATGCCCTATAAATAAATATAAACTGAAGCGAATCAACAACAACAAACAATGAAAAACTGTGTGCATCAAGTTGACGATGTCATTTTCATTGCCACAATTCCAAGACAAGGTCAAACTGCATTTGCTCAAGCAACTTGAAACACATTTAAGGAAATGCAATTGGCAGGTTTAAAGGCGGAAAAATAACATTTCTTGAATGTCATGTATAAGAATTCCCTGCTTCTTATGTATACCGTGTGTGGAAGCATAGTGAAGGTACGTTGTGTAGTTGATAAAATGTAAGCATATCGAGTGCGAACTGAAAATGATTTGCTGTTTAAAGTGATTCTTTAACAAAATGAGTTCTGAAAACATATCATATTTCAGCTACATTATGTCAATCTTAAGCTTGTAAAGAAACATTTCTTCACCTTAGATACTTTGCTTTCTCTATCAAAAACTTGTGCACAGCATATGCATACAATATTGTTAAAAAATGCTTTAAGCAGCAAATTATTTGCACTTGACACTAGATATATTTACATTTTATCGAATAGATTACGCACGTTGACTATGCTTCGACATATGGCACACATATGAGCAACGCAAAACTCTATTTGCTTAAATGTGTTCCTAGTTGCTTTGGCAAACATGCTTTCACCTTGCCTTTGAACCATTGTGATGCACATGAAATTGTAAAGATCATTAAACCTGCAATCATTTGCATTTGAGGAGCCTATATTCTGTGTCTTTCACAAAAAAAATGTTTCTTTCACTCTTTCTATGCATCGAACCCTCTGATAATTTATTTAATTAAGAACCACATCTTAGACTGCGTATTCATTCAGACATCGTTCACAAATGTTGCATAGAGAAGCTTCGCCGCAGTAGTGCCCTGCTTGAATTTGATTGTAAACCTGGTCACTTTTTTTTGTCTTACCATGCTTTCCATTTATGGCTTCTATGAAACTAGACCATGAAAAAGACATCTTCAGTTTGCAGTTTTAATATTGATTTTGCACATCATGGCTACCACTTTGTTTTTTCTGCTCTTTATCTTTTATTTTTCAGTAGTTCTTGTATTGATTAACACTGTCAGAGCTGCTTTTGCTGCTGTTCTGCTTTTGTCTCTGAACAAGATTTGTCTTTTTCGCTCTTTCTTTGCATTCAACTTTGACATTGTTGATCAATAGAATAACTACTCGACATAAAACAGAACAAACAAAATCAAGGCTGGATCTGGATACTGAAGAGCTAAGCCAACAAGTATTGATACAAATCATGGTTCTCTTGTATCGTATAGATGTAATGCACAAGATGCTTGTAAATGTTGTGTTGTTTGGCTTTTAACCTGCTAATTGTATCTGCTTAAATGTGTAACAGTTTTATATTCATTCGTTCAATCAGTCTTAAGCTTATAGTGAATGCATTATAAATAAATATATACTAGAGTGAATGAAGAACAACAAGCAATGAAAAACTCTGCGCAACAAGTTATCAATGTCAGCAAGCATAGTAAAGGTACGTGACCTGTTTCATAAAAAGTGAATATATTGATCGCGAATTGAAAATGATTTGCTGCTTAAAGTGATTCTTTAACAAAATGAGTTCTAAAAACATATCAGATTTGAGCTACTTTCTATCAATCTTAAGCTTATGAAGAAACATTTCTTCAGCTCAGATACTTCGCTTTATGTATTGAGAAACTTGTGCTCATGAGATACAAACGATAGTGTTAAAGAATCACTTTAAGTGGCAAGTTCTTTGCAGTTGACATTGGATATATTGACATTTTATCAAATAGTTCATGCACCTTCACTGTGCTTGCACATTTGGCACACATATGAACCACAGAATTCTTGATTTGCTTAAATCTGTTTCGAGTTGCTTCAACAAGCCCGCTTTCAGCTTGCCTTTGAACCATGGTCATTTAGACATGTTTCACAAATGCTGCCTAGACAAGATTCGCTCCACTTGTGCCCTCCTTGAATTTGATTGTAAACCTGGTCACTTTATTTTTTTCTTACAATGACTTCCATTAGTGACTTCTACGAAAGTAGATCATGAAGAAGGCATCTTCAGTATCTAGTTTCAGTGTCACTTTTGTACATCATGGCTACCGCTTTGTTTTTCCTGTTCTTTACCTTTCATTTCGAGTAGTTATTGTATTGATTAACACTGTCAAAGTTGTTTTTGCTGATGTACCACTTTTTTCTCTGACCAAGATTTGTGTATTTCACCTTTTCTCTGCATCGAACTTTGGCACTGTTCATCAATAGAATAACTACTCGACATAGAACAGAACAAACAAAATCAAAACTGGATCTGGATATTGAACAGCTAAGCCAACAAGTATTGATAAAATTCATGGTTGTCGTCTACCATATAGATGCAATCCATAAGATGCTCATAAATGTTGTGCTATTTGCCTTTAAACTTGCCAATTGCATCTCCTTAAATGTGTTTCACAAATTTCATAAGTATGTTTGAAGGTGCATCTCTTCGTATGTGTCAGTCTTGCCATGGTTTTAATTAATGGCTTCTTTTAGACTAGACCATGAAAAAGACATCTTCACTATCCACTTCCAGTATTGATTTTGTTTATTTTCATGCAGAGCACTTGTGCTATGTACACTGCAATGTTTGCAGCACCGTTCTCGCAGTAGACAATGGCTGTCACTTTGTTTTACCTACTCTTTATCTTTTATTTTGACTATTTATTGTATTCATTAACACTATAAGAGTTCCACACAAAGAAAAAGTCAAAGAGACAAAACTTGGTCAGAGACAGTAACTACTCGGAGTAAAAGATAAAGAGCAGGAAAAAACAAAGTGGTGGCCACCATCTATTGCAAGAATGGTACTGCACACATTGCAGTGTGCATAGCGTAGGTGCTTTGACGCAGAATAGACAAAATCAATACTAAAACTGGATACTGGAAATGCCTTCCCCATGCTCTAGTTTCAAAAAAGTCATTCATGGAAAGCATGGTTAGACAAAAAAAATAAACTGACCAGGTTTATAATTAAATACAAATAGCATGATGCTATGACAAAGCCTCTTTAGTCAGCAGCAAAGACATTTGCCAAAAGATGTAGCTTCAAACATATTTATGAAATATTTGAACCATGTCTGAATGAATATGTTGTCTGAGATGTCCTTTTCAATTAAATAAAGTATTGGCAATTACCATCGATTTTTGCTTCATGGTGCTCTCCTCAACACTGTGCTTAATCGGTTTTCCATACATGCAGGATTTGTAACCTGTTGCTTGATATATGCACTGGACATATGGTATCTTCGAAAATGGCATTGTAAAGACCATTGAACCTGCAAAGATTTCCATTTCAGCAAGCTATATTTTGTCTCTTTCACACAAAATGTGTTTCTTTTGCTCTGTCTATGCATAAAACCCTGTGATAAATTATTTAATTAAGAAGCCGATCTTATACAGCATATTCATTCACACATGGTTCACAAACACTGCCTAGACAAGCTTCACTACACTAGTACGCTACTCATATTTGATTGTACAACTGGTCAGTTTATTTTTGTCTTGCTATGCTTTCCATTGATGACTTCTTTCAAACTAGACCATGGAAAATCCATCTTTGGTATATAGTTTTAGTATTGATTTTGTACATCATGGCTACCACTTTGTTTTTTCTACTCTTTATCTTTTATTTTGAGTAGTTCTTGTATTGATTAACAATGTCAGAATTTCTTTGCCTGCTATTCTACTTTTGTCTCTGAGCAAGATTTGTCTGTTTCACTCTTTCTCTGTGTGGAAATTTCGCAATGTTAATGAATACAATAACTACTCAAAATAAAAGACAAAGAGCAGGTAAAACAAAGTAACAGCCATTGTCTGCAGCAAGAACGATGCTGCAAACATTGCAGTGTACATAGCACAGATGCTCTGAATCAGAATAAACAAAATCAAAACTGAAACTGAATACTAAAGATGTCTTCTCCATGCTCTGGTTTCAAATAAGTCACTAATCAAAAGCATGGTAATCCTGACACATACCAAGAGATACGCCTTCAAACATATTTATGGAATTTTCAAAACACATTTAAGGAGATGCAATTACCACGTTTGAAGCCAAACAACGCAACATTGATGAGCATCTTCTACATTGGATCTATATGATAGAAGGCAATCATGAATTTTTGCAACTTCTATTACTTAACATTTGCATTCTATTCATTTGGACACCACTACAATATTGTTTTTTGCTCTTTATGCACTCTACATTTGATAAAATTCAATTTTCTTCTACCTCGTTGCAAGATACAAGTTACTTAAATCAAGATTATTACAGTTTCTTATTTCACTTTCTCTCCTCACCAAAATACAATCTACGCATGCTGATTTGAAACCTTCTAAGAGTCAAAAAGTCTCTTATAAATATCTAAAATAAGACTGGCCTGACAAATGAACAGTTGCTTAAACATTCTTATTGCATTGCATAATCGATTAATTTGCATCGCGAATGTTTCTGCCTGACTCCAATCACTTGTCAAAATGCCTTTGAAACATTTTAATGTTTGTGCAACTTTCTTAGCTTGTGCTAAAGCCATTGTTGCATTTAGCCTTGACTGGATGAGTAGACAGATATGTTTCGTGCTCTGAGATCAGTTTTCCAAAAATGGGCATCTGAAAAAAAAACATTTCTGCTTAACTAATTTCATGCTATGCTCCAAAGCACATGCCTTACAACATTTTTGAATGAAAGCTTCTGGGTCCTTTTCTTTCAACATTCGAATATGCTGTTATAACTATTGTAATTTCTTCTTCCTATTTTCAACGCTCTGCTAAGTTTATTGAAATACATGTTTTCTCTGCATTGCTTGTGTATTTGCATGGAGCACAATATAGATTTTGTTGATTCTACATGGCTCCTGCTATAAATGGCTTCTTTTTCTTGTGTATTTCATTGCACAACTTGCTTCATTGTATGTACAAATATTCTTTTCGTCTGTACTTTGGCTTGCAACATTCACTAAATGCATAACATGTGTTGTGTGCGTTTCAGATTCGTGACAAAAGCAAAATCACAGAACCAAATATATTTCATTGCTACTTGTTTGAATTTCTCCTGCTCCATTGCAAAAGGTATAAACTTTACTCTTCTTTTCTATATTTTGCTCAATAAAAAAAAATTAAATAGAAAAAGAACAAACCGAATGCAAAAGAACATCCATGCCTACCACGATTGTTGACGTTGAGCAATATACATTGTCAAACAACATCGTACAAATCATAGACAATGTCTTGCATAGCTTCAACCTTTTCCGAGACTATGCTTTCAAGTACGGAGTCGGTGACTGCTTGTTTGATTCCTTTGCAGTACTGCTCCATTTTCGATACACATCGCTTGAACTTAGAAGCGGTGCCATTGAACACTTCCAGACTTTGCTCTCTGTCTCCGATCCTGTAGCATTGGCTTCTCTACAGTTAGAACTAGATCCTGAAAGCCTTTTTCTTATGCATGGTGTTCATAGCTGGGAAACATATTTACATCGCATGAAACTATCTGTAGTGTACTCGCCCGAAGCTACTGAACAAGGCCTATGGGGCGACATCTTTTGCATAAAATGGCTTTCTAAATGGCTGAACTTGCCAATATGTGTTTGGTCTGTAACAAGAGGCAAAAATTATCTCCAATTCATCCCAAATAGTCAGATACTACCATATTTTATTCTTTTCCATGATTCCAACCCTCTTAGTGGCCATTATGAACCCTTATTTTGGAAAAAAAAATGTGCCTTGCCCTGAACCAACAAACAATGCTCATCTAATGTCCCGTCAAAATTCTGTAGAAATTATTTGGAGGAGTTTATCCAATCAACTACAGCAACTATGCCTTGTTAGGCTAGAGACAAATGACAATATCAATGTTGATAGCCTTTTCAGTTGTTTTTACCGCATTCGCAACAATGAATTTGACCCTCGCTGCCTGCGCAGGTATGCTGCTCAGGATTTTTGTAGATCTATTCTTCGACAAGATCATACAACTCTTCACTTCCTCCATACCTGGCTTCATCAGAACCCCATAACAAACATACCGCACATTGGCACATGGCAAGGCCTTGTGATAAACATAGCCACTTTCCATGACCACAACAATATACACACAGACGACTTCATTATCCATTGGTTATGCCTACTTTTTAAAATAAATATTCAATTGTGGGACTCGCATGCTTTCCAAGTTTTTAACATTTATTCTGGCAATGCACGAATTGGAAAAGCATACAATCTCATCTGATTTTCGCTTCCCGAACCACATTTCCATTACGAACTATTGGCTACAAACTCTCGCTATGTTCCAATACTCGGTGCCATTTATACATCGGAATATACGACTATCGACATGCATACATAAACTCAAAGCATAACTTCACAAACAAATGCGCAAACCACTACACACAACCAGAACGAGGAACCATCGAAATTTTTGCTTCGCTTGATAAAAAGAGATATACGCAAACAGACACATAACAAAGCTGTAACAGATCCCAATGTTATACATTCCCTGCTACTCAAAGGAAATTCATGTGCCAATTTCTTCAATGCCAAAACAGCTCTTATGTCCACATCGCTTAAGACTGCAACAGATGACATTGTCTCCACTGAAACAGTCAATCGAAAAGCAAAAGACTCTTTGCAACTGCAAATGCCAACCGCCATAAAACAATGCAACTCGGCAATGCCAAAATTGTCCCTGCGAAAGCTAAAAACAATTATGCATAAACATACACAACAAACAAGCAACTCTGCACAATTCATTGCCCATTTTCATGCCCAAACAAATGACACACCAATCTATACATGCGGTATTTGTAACCAACTCCACTTCAAGCACAATCTGACATATTTTACGAATTCAACTAAAAAAACATATGCTCAACTGACATCAACAAAAACAATGCCAAAATCCAATACAATTTGTCGACCATGTTCAACAAGCTTGTTAAATGCCAAGTTGCCAAGATTGACATGCCCTCAGTGAATTGAACTGATTCCAATGCTTCCAGCTGTGGCAATGCTTTCTGAACTTGAAGAGAGACTCGTGTCTCTACGACTTGCATTTGGTCAGATACGATGCCAAATCCATAAACGTCCCCAATACATGTTAAAGGGAGCAATAATAAATGTTCCAACAAATATTGACATAATCCAACAAGCATTGCCAAGATACCCAGAAGAAACAAAAACAATTGCTGTGGTGCTTAAATGACACCTTGAATACACAAAATCATATCATTCAGGTAATGTGTGCCCCATAATCACTATGGCAGCTCTTAAACAATTATGTGCAACAACATTATATCTTATGCATAAAATCAAACTAAACCATGACTGGGATCAAACACTCTCTACAACACTCAACTTTGAAACAATTAACAATGAAGAACATGAACATATCTCCTCCGAAAGTAGCTCATCTAATGATGACATCGATAATGACAATGCACATGACACACTAATTCATGGTTTCAGTGACTCCTCAACTATCCACTACCTTAAAGACAAGATCATAAATGTCGCTCCTACAGAAGGCTTTACACCATTGGGTATTTTTCAAGACAAATTCTCAGAAGAGATGAATTTCCCAACTTTTTTTTTTGGGAAACCTCGAAATGAAACAACAACAAAAACAATCGCATGTCAAAAAATAGCGCAATGGGAGTTAATGCACTCAGATCATAGATTTTCTTATCACATAACAAATATATTTTTCAAAGCAATAAAAATACTAATTGACCAAGTCAGTCGTTCAATATGCCTTAGAATCAGAAAGGGCCAATTAAAAGGTTGAACACTATTTGCCAAAGACGTTAAATACAAACCGAAACTAGAAAACATCTTAAGATCTGACATCGGATACATCGATTTCAAAAAAATACGCATTTCCCCAGACTATATGCAACAAACAAGAAAAAACCTTTTTGCAATGATTCGAAACTCGGCCCGCCTACTTTCTTTGCAACATTCTCAAGTGCAGAGCATTATTGGCAGCCACTAACTGAGGCCCTCAATAATTTATACACCTAATATCAGAACAATGTCCCTTTACAAAAGCCAACACGTTCAGATTGCAACATCTCTAACTTTCTTGTTAAAAACGATCCCGTTACATGCACTCGTTACTATAAACATACACTCTATGCATTAAGACAATTACTTTGCAAAGACAAATCCTTCTTTGGCCATATAGAATATTTCTTTTGGGTCACGGAATTCCAAAATAGGGGAAATGCTCATAGCCATTGGCTGATCTGGAAAAAAAAAGCACCGGTCTTTGGAAACAATGCCAATGACATTATAGGGTCGTACGTTGACCAATACATTACATGTGACACTAGTCCGTTCCCTCAACACATCGCTCAATTGCAATGCCATCACCACACACAAAGCTGCAGAAAAAAACAATCCAAGTGCAGATACAATTTGCCCCAACCTCCAATGGCTTGTACAAAAATACTTGAACCTGTAGAACAACCAATAGAATCTACTATTGCAATTGCACATTCGATTTTCTTTGTTCTCGAGAGCAAACGATACGATACTTGCATAACACGTGAAATGTTCCTCCATGAACTAGGTCTTGACAAAATAACATACATACAAGTAATACAATCAACACTCAAACAACCAACATTGCTGCTCAAAAGAAAACCAGCTCAAGCATGGAATAATATCTTCTCTAAGAAAATGCCCATGGTTTGGAAAACAAATACCGATGCTCAATATGTGCTGAATGCTTATGCAACGGCAGCATATTGCTGCTCCTACATGACCAAGATTGATCAAAAAATGATAAAAGCATTCGCCAGAATTCGTGTTGATCACCAAAAGATGCACCTTGATGCTATTCAAATGATACAAAGCCTAGGCAATGCAATGCTAAATACCCACCAAATGTCTGCACAACAAGCAGTCCACATAGTTCTTTCCATCCCTTTAAACAATACATCACAAAAATGTGTTTTCATAAACACTTCAAATCCCGAAGAGCGCACATTCATTCTAAAACCTCCAAGTGTACTTCAGCAAGAACCAGATGAATCAACAAACATCATGTTCCACTCTATCATAGACCACTACATAGCATGACCGCATTCTTTGCATTCCATTTGCTTAGCTGACTTTGTTTCCATTCACAATGGCAGCAAAAATAAAAAACCTCGAAACAAGCCACTGATCATCAAATCTGTCAACTATAGCAAATATCTTGACATAGACAACTATTGTCGTGAAAAGCTTTTGCTTTACATCCCTTTTACAGAAAATGAACACAGCCTAAAAAAAATTTGCAACTTGGAAAGATGCATATGCATTTCACAAACACACTATCCATTCCAATGAATCCAAATACCGTTACACTACTAACAACAAATGGGGTGACATGGACACAGCAATTCACGATGTGCAATTGTCTCTCGAATCCTCTGAGAAAATGACAAACATAACTACACATAAACAGCCCCCCTTTGAAAACTATGACATACAACATGATTTACCTTTCCACAATCGACATCAACATTCAGACATTGCAAAGAAACAATTTAAAATAGAAAAACACCCTAGCATCCAAGACAACATAACATATTTCAAACAAATGCAACTTCTCAATAAGAAACAACAAGCTATTTTGAAAGACATCTGCTTTAAGAAAAATAAAGACCCATCAATTCCTATCTACCTTTTTCTCACAGGAGGTGCTGGAACAGGTAAAAAAATTGTTGCAAAATTGATATTTGAAACATTGGCTCGTATTTACGATAGCTCCATGCATAGCGACCCCTTGAAAATCAAAGGCTTGATCTTGGCATTCATGGGAAAAGTTGCTTACAGTGCCAGTGGAATAACACTCCATTCTGCTTTCCTCTTGCCTTTCAATCGATCTGAACTACGCCCACTAAGAAATGAACGATTGGATTACTTGGCAAAGCACTACCAACAATTACAACTTGCTCTGATAGACGAAATATCCTTGGTCGGAGGTCAACTTCTATACTTCACAGACCAGCGACTACGTCAAATAAAACACATGTCCACAACTTGGTTTGGAGGGATTGACATGATCTTCTGCGGAGACTTCTACCAAGCACAACCAGTCAATGACTGTCTTGTGTTTAAAAACCCCAAAATTTCCAGAGAATTGATTGCCTATGACTTCTGGAATACACATGTCAAAATATATGAATTGACTGAAACAATGCGTCAAAAAGATGTTGCCTTTGTCTCCGTCCTGAACAGAATTCGCATTGGACAAAATTTAGACTCTGACCTTGCATACCTCAACCATACTTGTATTCGGCCAATCCCAGTTGATCCAACACTTCCATTCCTTTTCTAAAAAAACATAGATGTTCTCCAACACGATAAAAAAATGCTTGCACTTGCTCCAGGCTGCAAAGTTGTCATTGACTCTATCGATGAACAAGATACAACACTAGAACAAATGGAAAGCTACTCTAAAACTGTGGAATTGCCACAACATATAGAACTGAAATTCAACATGCTAATTGAACTTTTCGCAGGGAACTACGACATCCAAGACGGATTGGTCAATGGTTCTGACGGAGTTTTCAAAACATATACAGCAACAAATGGCTTTGATGCAGTATGGATAAAATTCAATGATCCTTGTATTGGAAAACAACAAAGATCAAAACATCCGCAATTGACAACAATGGCAGCAGAACTAGATTGGACTCCTATTATTCGAGTTGCTAGACCCTTGCATAGAACATCATTGAAGACACCAGTCACAATAAGAAAGCAATTCCCTGTGCAACTTTTTTCAGCACGCACAATCCACAAAGCACAAGGCCTCACACTTGAACGGCTTGCTTTCAGTCCCCTTGGCATGTCATCCCATGGATTGGCATATACTGCTCTATCATTAGTCAGAACCATTTCCAGCCTTTACTTGTTGTCCCCGCTTACGGAAAAAAAAATTAGCGTCAAACAAACAATCAACACAGAAATGGAATGACTCCGAAATGACTGCTGATATTTCTTCGTCTATTATGATTGCTTCGCTAAATACTCGAAGTCTTCATGCTCACAGAGAGGCCATTCTACATGACCATGAATTAATGCAATCTCACATTCTCTGTTTACAAGAAACTCACATTGCTTCCCCCATTGCAATTGACTACCTAGATGGATACCAATGCTTATCTGCACACCATGTCCATCGTCTAGCAATTTTTATTGCAAACAATATACCTTTTATAGAAAAACATTGTTTTCATGATGCACATGTAGAGTCACTACTGGCAAAGATATTACTGCAACAGCAATGCATATCTATTGTCAATGTCTACGTTGCGCCAAATGCAAATCTGGAAAACATTTTCATTGTTCTTGACAATGTGTTCCGATCCCTTGATTTAAGCATTCCCGCCTACATTTTTGGATACTTCAACATTGACATGTAAAACAAAAATAGAAAAACAGCAATGCTTTTAGCATTTATGCAAAAAAACAATTTTAGTTTCCATATACATCATTCAAGTGTCTTCACTAAAAACATGATCGACCATATATGGTCAAACACAATCCTTGAAACCTATAATACATTCGAAAGATTTTCTTATTGGACTGACCACCCAGAAATTTTTGCTCTCTTCAAAAACACCAACAACAGCACTGCACAATTGTAAGTGCATACACACTGTTCTATTGAATCAGGAAAACAAATATCTAGCTTCTTCATTCTTTTCTTTCCTTTTCATTTGTGCTCTACAACAACCATTTACATATTTGAATGCTTTGCAAATAGTTACAACAACAAAGACATGGAGCACGCCTCCAAGAACAAGGACATTGACAACAATGATATTTTGCAAGAATCCTCTAAACGGTAATCTTTTTCTAATGTTTTCTTTACTTTCTTCTCATTATTCATTTATTATGACACTTATTCTTTCAATAAAAGCATTCTAACACCATTGAAAATGCAGTCCAAAACCAGCAACACAGCAGACATCCTCCATACTTGACATTTGTGCAGGCAAATTTGCAACTATATTTAAAGGTGATATCCTCGTTGTCTATGGACCAGCACATGCAACCAACACCTCCCCCTCAAAATCCGAAATCCTCCATGCTGATTTAGTTGACAAAAATGGTCAAATGATAATCACTTTGAACATGAGCAACACCTTCGTGCACAAATTTGCATCCACTGTGGTCGCTGGCTGCGGCCTGCGTGTTATTGGTTTCACCGTCAAAGAAAAAACAAAGTACGAATGAGGAGATGCAAATTGTTCTTTTTCCGCGAATGTAACAACCACCATGGAAAACATACCCATAGTTTGCAAAACACGAAAACTTACACCTGACATGACAATAGAAGAGCTTCTTCATTCAAATGCAACATTCTCTGTTGGGTCATTTTCCGCAATTGTAACAGGAATCCACCACATCAACGACCTTTTCACCCTCTACGTTAAAGACTCTGACATTGAAAATGGAAAAGCAACAGTATTGACACACTCCCTTCTTTCATTTTTATATACATTGCACTGCATTATTCACTTCAATTTTAACTACGCACCATGCTTTGTCATTGCAGGTACATTTGGGAAACTTTCATGTTCCATTGTGTCATACAATAAGAGATGCCATTGCAGCAGGAAACATACCACTATTGCTCTTCAAAAACTTTATCAGACAAGGAATACAAGGTTCGCGTATTGTACGTGCAGGCCATTCATCCTTCATTGACCCATTAAATGATGAATCTACAAAAAAAAATTTACAGTCTCTCATAAACACAAACACAAAGGCAAGTACACTGCAATTTCTCTTTTTTAAATTATCTTCCATTGACAAATTAAAATCTATCAATTATGTCAACTTCATCTTCCTTGTACAGATTGCAAGTATACTTCACACAAAGAACATATACCTTCCTCCTTTCCAAGCATTCTGTGTAGAATGTGACCATCTCACAGAACCTGATCCAGATGACCTAAAACAAATTTCACTCTGTGCAACTTGCAATACATCAAAACCATACAAATATAAGCACTTTCTCCATTGCTCCTTACAAAAAATAGATGACTCGTTGCACTGCACATTGCGAGAGACATTACTGCAAAAAGCCTTCCCTCTCCTTTGTCAAACACAGTAAGAAGAATATCAACAAGACATCTCAAAGATTGTATTTTTTCTCCGTCAATTCCAAATCAAAGGTACATTCACCTTGACAGTTGACAACTCAATATCCACAATCAAAGAAACATAGCTTCCTCTTTTCTTTGGTAAGCATCTGCATTTTCCACTTCTATTAATTACACATCAGTTTAATTCTTTGTTTCTAGTCTAACATCTTCTATTAATTACACATCAGTTTAATTCTTTGTTTCTAGTCTAACATACTCGTTTTATTTTTTCAGATTTCTGGAACATTTTTGCAAGCCACTCACGTACACGAACAAATTTCATAACAGGCTCCCCATATAGCCGGAAACAATCAACTATTACTATCTATGCTTTTGACAATACCAACAAACAGTTGCCTAGCCTACTTGTTACATATTATAGGCTTTGCTTTTGTTTTAGCATTTTTTTAATTACATTACTATCAGACAATTAATACAACTCTTTTTGTCTATTTTCATTACTCTTTACTATCTTGCCATTTGCTTACATATCCAACTATTACTTCACTGTAGCATACCACCTTTTTCACAAGATTTGAATACAAGGATCTAATATCTCTGACTTTCTTGTTTTTATATCAAGACATTAATTCTTGTCACCTATTTTTTACCATGTCACCTACAGTTGTTTGTTATATCTTACAAATTTGTTCTATGTCTAATATGAACTATTCACTGCCTCGCTTTGAAACAGATTATGTAACCAGCTACACCAACTATGCCTTGTCATGCTACGAAAACATGAATACTCTGAAATAAAAAACCGAACAAAAATGCAAACACTTTCCATGCCAGCTGTTACACAAAACTCACAAACAGACAAAAAATAGACCTCCTATCCTGCAACACCAACTGTGTAAACTCGTGCATAGTCTATCTATTTAGAACATAGTCTTTAAAAAATGATTTTTACAGCACATAACAACTATTATTCTCCTGAGTTTTGTTTATTAACAGCCATGGTCAAAGCTCTGTTCTGAACTTCCTGTTTTGCTAGAGGCTGCCAAGATGCTCACAAATCTCATGCGGCTTGCCTTTAAACCTGCCAATTGCATTTCCTTAAATATGTTTCACAAACTTCATATATATGTTTCAAGGCGCACCTCTTGGTACGTGTCAATTATAGTATGCTTTCGATTAATAGCTTCTTTCAACCTAGACCATGGTGAAGGCATGTTCCGTATTCAGTTCTACTATTGATTTTGTTTATTCTTTTTCAGAGCACCTGCACTATGTACACTGCAATCTTTGTAACACTATTCTCGCACTACACAGTGCCTACCACTTTCTTTTGACTCCTCTTTATCTTTTATTTTTACTAGTTATTGTATTAATTAACAGTGTGAAATTTCCACATAGATAAACAGTCTAAGAAACAAATCTTGCTCAAAGACTCCAACTAAAACATAAAGAACAGCAAAAAAACAAAGTGTTGGCTACCGTCTCCTGCAATAATGATGCTGCACAAATTGCAGTGTGCATACCACTACTGCTCAGAAACAAAATAGACAAAATCAATACTAAAACTGCACACTGCAAATGCCTTCTCCATGCTCTACTTTCAAAAAATTCATTCAGCAAAAGCATGGTAAGACAAGAAAAAAAAGCCACCAGCTTTATAATTAAATACAAGTATCGCATTAGTGCAGCCACTACTGTTTGGCCTTGCAATACCTTAAGTTTGAAGCAGCTGGCCTGTTTGAAAGAAGTCATCAACAGAAAGCACAGTAAGACAAACAAACTGACCGGTTGTACAATCAAATACAAGTAGCATACTAGTGTGATAAAGCTTGTCTAGGCAGCGTTTGTGAACCATGTGTGAATGAATACGTTGTTTAACATGTCCAGTGCATATACCAAGCAACAGGTTACAAATCCTACATCTATGGAAAACCCAACAAGCACAGTGTTGAGGAGAGCACCACAAAGCAAAAATCGATGGTAATTGTTGATACTTTATTTCATTGAAAAGGACATCTCAGACAACGTATTCATTCAGACATGGTTCAAATATTTCATAAATATGTTTGAAGCTACATCTTTTGGCACATGTCTTTGGTGGTGACTAAAGAGACTTTGTCATAGTAGCGTCCTATTTGTATTTAATTATAAACCTAGTCAGTTTATTTTTTGTCTAACCATGCTTTCCATGAATGACTTTTTGGAAACTAGAGCATGGAGAAGGCATTTCCAGTATCCAGTTTTAGTATTGATTTTGTCTATTCTACGTCTAAGCACCTGTGCTATGCACACTGCAATGTGTGCAGCACCATTCTTGCAATAGATGTTGGACACCACTTTGTTTTTTCCTACTCTTTATCTTTTACTCCGAGTACTTATTGTCTTTGACCAAGTTTTGTCTCTTTGACTGTTTCTTTGTGTGGAACTTTCACAATGTTAATGCATACAATAACTAATCCAAATACAAGATAAAGAGTAGGTAAAACAAAGCAACAGCCATTGTCTGTTGCGAGAACGGTGCTGCGAAAATTACTTATAAAGAATCGCTTTAAGCGGCGAGTTCTTTGCAATTGACATTGGATATATTGACAAGTTCTTTGCGGTTCACATTGGATACATTGCCAACTTCTTTGCAGTTGGCAAGTTTAAAGGCAATTGTGCAGCGCAAAGCAAATGCCAAATTTTGAAGGAAAACAGTAAATCAGCACTCATTCACATCGATGTCCTTCTCTTGTCGCTGCTAACACAGATTTTAGAAAATTGCTACAGCTATTCTGATATGTTTTTAGCGTTTTCAAGACTTATTTTTGCAAATTAATTATTTTAACTTTTAAAACAGATACGGCTACAGATGCCCCACATACCGTATCCAGCTGTATCGGATACATCCCACTTACATGTTCAAGTGTGACTGTGGAAAAATACGGTATTTGGGCACTATCCGAACCACACCATCCCCGCACTCAACACACAGATTAACACACCTGCTACCATATACTCTAACCCTGAATAACAATACACAAATTACTGTATTTGGATATAATTACATTTTAATTATTTCAATAGATTCTTAGATAATAATCTCTTCATCTAATACACATGAATCCTAAACTCGCAACCCCAAAATCATCCTCCTCCGTCTGTCATTTTAAACAAAACATATCTACGCCTCCAAATACAGTCACAGAGTTAAGCAAACACAATCCGCATAAATTAATTGCAAACACTGCCAAACCATTACATGCATCTGATTAAGATACATAGCCTATCATGTATTTCCATTAAAACTGCAACCACCATATTACTTTACAAACATTCCCATCTCCTACAATGCCAAGTAAAATTTTACATGCTCACAATTAAATGCAAATAGTAAATGCTAAAAAATATCAATGCCTTACAAACACAACAAAAAAATTTACTAATCTCTTTTACCTTACGATAACACTTGCAACGACATCTAAAAACGACTCAAAAAAATTGAATTTCAAGCTTTCTCTGAAAAATGGGTATTCCAAAATTCTGATATTGCTTATTTCTGTATCAACTAACAATGTTATTCATCTAAGCTACTAGATTATGTTACTTACACCTTACTCTTTTTTGACGGCACATCCATCTCTAAACCAGAACACCGTATTCTCCGTCTACCTACACCGCCCATGACAAATTATATGTAACAGGAACCAAACTACAAATACAAAACTTCTTCAATTTACCCAGCCATTGATACGAAATTAAGTCTAACCTCGTTTTCAACTAAATGCTCTCTGCAAACTGAATCTAAGTCGCAAAAAACACAATACAACTGCACAACGAAATAATTTCAATGTCTTCTTGACTCTAAATTGAGACAATGGTAAAGCACGAAGACAGATAAAAACTCATCTCTACGATTATACTCTTTCCATCCCCTGCAAACACAAATCCACAATTCCGCCATTGCCACGCCATAATACCAAAAAACAAGTTTTCCAAAGCACAGCCAAAAACACGGTACAGAATAACACATATTTAGCCTCTTCCAACACCTGTCATCACCATTCCGCCTTCTGCAAATGACAATAAATCCCATTACAATACAAGCATGTGACTATTACTCCCACCTTAATATCTACCTAATCCATCGCAGCCTTCTGAAATATCACCCAAAATCCATAATGCAATTAAAACAATAATGATCTTCTTTTTACGTAACTTTCAAACAAATATAACTACGACCTATACATAGTCAAATCCACATCTAATTCATTTTTGCCAAATTTAATATACAATCCCTTTATATGTTAATTGTTTTCAAAATATGATGCTACTTTCAAAAATAATATGTATCACAAATACCATATTTAGACTTAATAGATCTCTATTCAAAACCCTTGAATCATTTAAAATTGTGTAAACAAAGCTATCTCTTTATTTTTTTTACAAATCCTAAAACCAATCCCGCACAACATATTACTTCTAAGTACGCACCTTATAACAACTAAAACCAAAATTTATCAACAACATCTTTTATTAATCCTTGTACTCTACAACGACCCTCATTTTCAAACATGTTTCTGCAACATCGATGTAGTACCCTAAATTTGAATCCAACATACTTTCCACTTGTCCTTTCCAACTTATCCTTGCAACAAATAACAGTCGCATTATCGCATAATGCTTCGCCAATAGTGTTTCCCATCTTCGACAAATGACCAACGCTTTCATTGTACAACGAGTACTAGCAACCATGCAATCACACAATGCTTCGCCAAAGACATCTCCAATCTTCAACAAAAGAGAAACAGCCTCGTGCCAGAACACACCATGCCCAATTGCACTACATTACAAGGACCCTCATTTTCAAACATGTTTCTGCAACATCGATGTAGTTCCCTAAATTTCAAATGACATTCATTGCACAACGAGAAATAACAACCATGCATTCACACAATACTACAACAAATACAATAGCAACAACAACAAAACAAAGCCTTCGGCAAGATTTTCCATATCATGGCCTTGTTTAATTGTGCATCATGTACCGGATTGCTATCTAAAGTTAAATTTTTCTTTACATATACATTACAATATCACAAAGGCATGAAGAGCCATTATGGAAGTTGAATCGTTTTGAAACCCCATGTGTGACTCTTCACCTTCTTACCATTACGTGGCTTCTAAAAGATGCAAGTATTCAAAGAGACACTTTGGGATAAAAATATTCTTGGGTTGTTTGGACTTACATTCAACGACATCACTAACACTACATGTAGCAAGTTTTCCCACACCTCATGATATTGTGCAACATGAATTGTCCTTTGTGGTTTAGCATGGTGTGTTAGACCCTTCTGAAGCCAATGGCATGTTTGGTAGAGTTTTGCACACACTCGGGTGGTGACATGGTCACTCTGCATAAATTTCATTGTGTCACTATTGGATTTTGTGTGGAATTTGTTGGAGATGGATGTATGTAATGTGTTATTACTGAAGTGTGTATGGCATCTATTGGAGATGGACATATATTCTTAGGGTTGTCATGAATGTGTGGGTGAAGTTTAGGGTAACATAGTCTATTGAAGTGGAATTACATGAACTACAAGCTATGAAGAAAAGTTTGGAAGTAACACGAGAATAGCTATCAGTGGATCCTCTTGGATCAATCACCCCTCTCTGTAAAGCAATAATCTTGATTGCATTAAGTCTATGAAGTAGGTGTGGCACCTTGGCTTCTAGTTGATACTATGTGAACTATTTGGAATTTTTTTTGTTACTTGGTTATGACGACTTTACACATTGACATAGAACAACTCTGCACATACATGGTTTCCCAAATCTAATCTTTTTTTATTTGTAGATGTGTGTCGGTCGGAGGTGAAGTTTTGAATGTTGAATATGCATAGTACTTATGGTGTAATACTTGTGGGAGTTGGCATTATATGTGTTGAGCATGGAATCACTTCAACAATTTGGCATCTCTTACTATCCACTAATATAACGGCACTATAAAGATTAGTGTTATATACATTTTGGTACATGTGCATGTAGATGCCCAAGGAATACATCACAACTATCAACTAGCACTACATCAAAAACTAACTCTACTTTGAAACGATATGTAGAGTATGAGAAGCGGTATTGGAGAGTGATCTATATATTATTGAAGTTATAGGAACTAAGTCAACCCAATTTGTAAGGTTGCAGATGAAACATGGTTGGAAACTTTTGTCACTTGAGAATTTGATGAGGCTAAACAAAAAACAACAAAGAATATGATAGGTAAAATGAAATTCCCAAATAAAACCTCTGTACTTTTCCTTCTTTCATGAGGTCCTTTCATTCATCTTGGAAAAGACTTCTAATTAAACATGGCTTCAAATCCAAACTTGACTAGACTTACTCTTTTTAGTAACACTTACTATTTTTATAAATAGTTATTTTTAGCAAGTTTCTAATTCTAGCTTTCTTAATCCTAAAACCTTGCATACATTATCCACATTCCTAACTTAATTTATTACTTGAATTTCAACTCAAGTTGACTCACGGTTACAAAGATATGGTAATTTGAAAGTTAACAAAAAAAATTATAAAAAAACTTCAAACCCAATTTTTGGGCCCTAGATGACTGATTTTCACCAATGAAAATTGTTATAAATGTATAATGTTACCTGCCACAACATAGATATTTTTAATACTTTTCCATCTAAAAAACAAAGTTGTTGTAGTTCCTGAATTAAAAGTTATGACCTTCGCAAGTGTAACATCTCACTTGTTTGAGTCCCGAAATTGATGACTGTATAGACGACCAATAGATCGTCGACTGGTTAAAATGAAGTGTTAAGGGATAATTCTGCATTGCTAAAAATAACTCAAGTTTTTTTTAAATGAAGTTAAGTTAGTAGTCGGGAATCTTAGATCACATCGGTATTTTTGTCTCATAAATGTTTTATCGGATATCGGATAATGAATGTTTGGGTTGTTGACCACTTATAAGATCACTACATGATCATCATTATGTTGGAATATCAATTTTTGTTACTTTTAACCTCTGGAGTAAAATTTGATTTTGGAAAGTATATGGAAGGCAATAATTATATTGTGTGTTTATTATCTTGATTGGACTCCTCACATTGGGTCATTTGTTAGGTCACTCGGCATTAGTTGTGGCATGTTATGAGTTTATAACTTTTCTATACAAAGTATTGATTTATTAGAATACTTGACACATGCACATGGGTAAATAGATTAAGTTTTAATTAAATGCATGGAGGTTAAATGGATTTCATTAACTTAGAATATTAATCCACTTGAAAATGAGTGGGTGGCATTTATTAATACCTTGTTGGGCTTACGTGGAATGTTAGTTGTCTAGCATTGGTGACTTATGAAAATAAATTTAAAAATGTAATTTGAAGCATGATTGATTAATGTAGTGTGAAGTTGGCATGGTTACATGGCATGAGGAAATAGCATTGAGGGGGTTTTGTGTTTTAATGCAACATTAATAGATGGTCGGCTCCTCGTGAATAGTTAGCTTCCCCAAGAATCCAACCCTAAACTTGGTCGCATTCTCTCCACTTGGTCATTTGGTTTGAGTTGTTCTTTGGGGGTTTCAAAGGAAGTGGAATTTTTCTCCACTTTTCATTTGGTTTGTTTTGGTTTGAGCTGTTCTTTGGGGGTTTCGAAGGAGTTGGAATTTTTCTCCTTTATGCACGTTTTTCGGTCATGAATACTAATCTGGAAAAGGATATGGAGGAACTCTATTTTAAAAAGGAATGTTTAGATGAATGCATTGTTGTGTTCAATTTTTGGAGAAGATTGCAAGATAAATGAAGCTTAGATGATAAAAAAACATGGAATTTATAAGCGTGAGCTTCTCCCTGATACTCTAAATCATAATTTTTATATTCTAGTAATAAAAATTTGGGGTGTTTTATCTGTTTGGTTTTTATGGAAAAATTTTTGTATATGATATTGATTCATGTACTGGGTTGAATGTCAAATTTTTGAATAGATTTATGACTTTTAAGAGCTTAATTTTTTATGATTTCTGGGTTCGTGTATTCTTATGAATGGAATGAGTTTTATGAGTTTAAGTGTTTATGATTTCTAGGTTCGCATATTCTTATGAATGGAATGATTTTTATGATTTGAAGTGTTTATGATTTCTGGGTTCGCGTATTCTTGTGAATGGAATGAGTTTTGAGTTCCCATGTTGGGACTAGCATTTTTAATGACTGAAACAATGCATTTTCTAGTAGTAGTTTTGAAATATCCATAATGGGTCTACATACTGTAGTTTTGTTATGGCAGTGTGTACACATTTTCTCTCATCGAATATAAATAAATGTGTTGAGAACTGTAGATTGTGTAACACTCATAGAAGTGCCTGAAAATGTAGTATCACATGCATTACCTGGTTTACTGATTCCCTTATGGATGAAGTCATATTCAGTCACTTCACTTGGATCCTTGTTGGTTAACCTGTTGCTTCTGATGATTGAGTTGAGCAACTATCAGCACCTTCAATTGACATAATCTTGCAATTAACGTCCATTGATTTAAGGTCGGGAGCATGACGTTGTTATTTTTTAATGCCCTCTTATGAGCGTTTGTCTCCCAATATTTGGGTATGCATAAATAAGAATGTGTGTAGGTGTTGTGTTATTTTTTCCTCTTTTTGGATGTGAACATTTTGAAAGATAATATGAAGGTTTCATTCATACGCTCTTATAGTTAGTGTAGTCACAAAATCATGTAGATGATTCTTATTTTGACTAAAGAAAAAATTAACCCTCATCCTTTGTGTTTATTTTATTTCGTAATTTGTGACCTGTTGATGCCCAGACAGAAATCCTAGCCTTAGTGGGGCAACCAGATTTAAATATAGGTTTAATCAACCCTTTTTGGGCCTCATTCTACTAATGTTATGGTATTATATGAGATGATAAGAGGGATGTTCATCTAGAGTTACACTGGTCTATTGCATGCATCCACATCTCCTCATCAAGGCACGAGCTAGGACATCTACATCACACTTCATACAGGGAGGGATTTATTCTATTTCATTCCATTCTATTACATTGTCCTCCTTTTACATGCACAAGAGTACCTTGTACACATACACACCAAAACTTCTAATCAATGCAATGCTTGGTTAGACATTTTTGGCAACATATCCATTTAGCATCTATATTTTTTTGACTTTTTGTTGGTCTATAGGTCATGTAATATTTGGAGCTTCAGCAAACTATTTGTACAGTCGGAGTTTTAGACACCTTTTGGCCCTACGAGTACTTTGACATTTTTCCCACACTAGGTTTTGGGCGCATCACCCTCTAATGACATCTAGATTACCACCTCTTCATTCACTTTACACATATCCGATATCATCAGTTATCAGTTATTTTCATTAGGGTTTCTACTTTTGCTACATCTTATGGATTACATATTGTTTTTGCATTTGATAGATAAGATTCACTATCGTTTTTTGTTTCCATGCTCCCCTCATGTTGTATCCCTCTTGCGTTGTGGCTCAATCCGCTTATCCCACCCACCAACTCATGGGCATAGTTACTAATGCTGCATTTATGCAAGTGGTATTTAGATCCCCGCTTTGTAGGGTTGACCCATCCATTTGGTTACTACTCATCGTACTCGTCCTAATCCACCTACGGTTCCACCCACGTCTATTTCATTACTTAATTATATCCTCCTACTACTTTTAAGGGCTTGCTCACATTAAGATCCCATGCCTTTTGTACTAGATTATCACAACACACTAGAATATCTCTATTCTGATAGTAGAAGCTTTTACACATTCATATTCTCCTACCACATGCCATTATCGTGCCTTTTCCAAACCCATGCTCATTATTGTCATTATTGGCATGCTCATGGTGTGCATTCCCAGGCATTAGCGATAGTTTCATTTCTAAAAATCACCTTTACTAATAGGAACTATCTCTTTACATATCCGGGTTGGACCTAAAATATGTAATCCAGTTTAAATGTCTACACATCTACTACACCTGCAAGTTCTTACATGATGGCTATAAACACGTCCCTCTATAGACCCTCCCCCCATACTGCCTTCACACTCTATATATCCTTATTACATTGGTTTATGATGCTCAACTCACACAACCACCTATAGTATCATCTCTAGGTTTCCACGATCCCATGATAATGATGATCTTCTTGATATGCCATACCACATGATGTTCATAGACTCATTCTGATGATGAAGTTGATGTTTAGAACTTACTATCACATACCCTTTGGGGGATTCTTATTTTGACATTGTCAGAAGACCCATAGTTTTCCCCCCTATCTAATGTTCTTAACATAGTCATAGTGTCGATGTCATTATCCTCTTTTACATTCTTATACAGTGTGGATTTATTATTCACTCCTTCACATTTCCCATGCCTTTTGGCATATTCATACATACATTCTAGTGCCCACAGATCACCTTTACCAATAATATGTAATGAATGTCTACACATGCCAAAATGGGTCCCTCACACTCTTGTGCTTCCCCGGTAGGTTTCACATGATTGACGATCTTCTTTGAGTTCATAGGCATATTTTCTATCACATACTCAAGGGTGATTACTCCCCCCACCTTGCCTTAACATAGTCACAATCATTATCTTTTACATTCTTATACATGTGTTTCCTTACATTACCCCACAGTGTCACTACCCATGACACATCTTGTGCATTACACATTACACTACACTTCATCACACATTACATTACACTTATATTATGTGTTATAAATTTTATAACATTTGGTCATTTGCATCTCTTCACCTCATACACCATGATAGTTGCATATACCTACATACCATACATATTACGACGTGTATTTTCACACATATTCTAATAGTCTTCATCATATAGGATTCTAGCATTACATTCCTATTTTATCTACATACATTACATTTCATTTTTTACATTAGACTTTACACATATTACATTTGCATTTTACTCATATCATATCTACACATTTTACACATTACATCCTTACCTATACCACTCATCATATGGTCATATTTTATCCTTACATATACTACATTGTCTTCTACACTCTGCACTCACTACCCGATGATGAAATTTAGTTATTTGGTCCACACTTGACTGCCGAGGGTTAACAAATCAAATGGACCCTACACTCACCACACATTTACTATTCTACCTTTCATCATGTGACATTACTAGATTAGTGACATACACTTTAGGCTAAATTGTTACCTATTCTATCATCTTATAGTGGTATACACCATAGGCTACATCACCACTCCATACTATTCATCTTGTAGTGACATACGCTTTAGGCTAAATCGTCACCTATTCTATCATCTTGTAGTGGTATACATCTTAGGTTACATCACCACTCCATACTATTCATCTTGTAGTGACATATGCTTTAAGATAAATCGTCACCTATTCTATCATTTTCTAAAGGTCTACACCTTAGGTTACATCACCATACCCTCCTTACACCTTATAGTGGTATATGCTTAGTGCTAAATCATCACTCATCCATTCACCTTATAGTGGTATACGCTTAGTGCTAAATCATCACTCATCTATTCATCTTAAAGTGATATACGCTTAGGGATAAATCATCACTCCACATTTTATCTCATCGTGGTATACACTTAGGCTATAAGGTCCATGCAAATCTATTCTACATGTCACATATCATCACTAATACACATATACACATTTCCTCACAGTGTGCTATAAACGATACACACTACTCGACCATTTCCCAGTGACGCACTCTCGTTTATAGTTCATTTTTGACTACTGAGGGGGGAAAAAATGAACATCACTGCATTCACTTCCATTCACTCGAGGGGCATGTGGATCCTATCATTCCATCGTGCATTCCATTCCATCCATCCAAAACATACTACATATTATGGTTGGTTATAATCTCTTGCTTTCTTTTTCTTGTCTCGTGGTCACTTTATTGCACATGTTAGTTATGATTACTTCTATGTAAATTATTTATATCATACACACATGTGCGTTCACACCTTATTCTAGTTGTGATCACAGATACATGTCTCTTACACACGGCATGGTTGATCACCTCCTACCCTTCCTACATTAGCTCATTGGGGGAATCCACACATTTTTATCTTCTGGGTGATATTGTTTCATTTTGTACTTAGTAAATTTATATTATTTTCTTTTACACGCTTTTGACATACTATGCTATCATTTCTAACATGCTAACGAGTGCTTCAAGTACATCATTTGTTATTCAAGGATATTGGTTTCCATACTTGTGTGTTACATTTTATACTCTTATTTGTCTACTATTGTTTGCATGGGCCTTGACCTATGTTTGGTGTACACACTGTGTTCTTTTGTTTTTGGTCATGATGGCCTTGCGGGTCTTGCAAAATTGTGAGTGATGTCCCCTATGTTAGTAACCTGCTTTGACGTGGCGTACTTATCTTCTTGGCATGATTACATTACATTTTCTTGGTAACTTTTACACTTTTTGCATATTTTATACGTTTTTTTCTACATGTATGTGTGTTTTTTACTTGCCTTTTTCTAGTCCTTTTTATTTATGCATGTCTTAGTTTCTACTAAGAAATTTTTACTATACATGCGGTTGGCCCTATTTTGGGGCCACATGTCTCCTATCAGTGACATCATCACATACATCCCCAAATAAGGGGGGCATTATTTGGGAGTTTTACATACTAACACATTATATTCTACACCGTTTCGGTTCAAGTATATACATATCGAGTGGGTTCAGACTAATCTAAGAACCCCATACACAACATTTAGTTTATAGGACATGGTGTCCTTAGAATTTATGGGAAGTAGTTACAGGCTTGGGAGGTTACAGTGGGTATGCCTCCCCACACTACTTCGACTAGTGGCATTAAATTTCACCCAAATACCTAGGATAGTACAGAAATATCTTCGCACACATTTCAGCAGGAAGTGGTTAGATCTTGGAGGACACATGATCATTTCCTCCCTACACTTCTTTATCCAGAGTGGCATGAGATCACCTAATAAACTCACGTAGTACAAGATATCCTTCTATACTATTTCTCGACATAGATCAAGTGCACATGTTCTATTTACAATTTACATTTACATTTACGTATTACATTTACATTTGCGTACACATTTATCATTTACATAGCATTTTTGCATCTTATATACATATATATTTGACTACTTTATCGTTTTCTCCTTATAGGTCTGATTGTATGAGAAAAAAGTAGTCAAATGGGGGGAAACAACAACAACAACACTATGCAGCAATCACATTATATCACACACATCACACTTTTATACAGGTACATTACACTATGCGACAACTACACACAAGCATTTCACCATACGTTCACTCTCATCTCTTTTTATTTGCACATTTTTCATCTATAGTTTCTATGCTCCTCAATATTTTTATCATTCCACACTTTTTTATAGTCCTTTGGCATGCTTCTACAAAACTATTCAGGGTTATCAACTTTTCATTTATATCTACTTTATGATTACCGAGATTTCCAGTCACCAACAAAAAGTGGGGGGAAAATGTAGTCAAAAAATCATGCACTTTTATAAATTTTATTTATCTCAGTCTTATACTACTATTTAGAAGGTTCTTGAGTGAAGAAAGTACTAATTAACCCCCATCCTTTGGCCATTTTGTTTATTTTATTTCATAATTTGTGACCTATTGCACCCATATGCCCAGTCCATTTCGCAAACATCCCCCATAATTTTAGCTTGGTTGGCTGGTCGCCCAAACTTAGGATTTAGTACTAGGGGTCTTACCTATGGGTGCCCCGGTACCCATGCCCTGGTCCCACCTGTGGGTGCCCTGGTCCCACCTGGGGGCCCCGATCCTTTAGCACTTTCCCACCACTTTTTGGGCCTCTTCTAGTAATTTTTCATATTTAATTTCTTCTGTCATCAACCTTTTTGAGGTTAATTATGAAATTAGAGCAAGATAACCCTATAAATATAAAGTTATGAGACCATAATGAGGGACCTAGCATCATACACTACTATTACTCCATCTATAGTTATACTCATCTATTGCATTGGCATCCACATAGCTCCATCATCAAGGAACAATACTAGGATAGTCTACATCATATTTCCATAGGGGGAGGGATTATATTTTACTCCATGCACACATTCTACTACATTTTCTAAATTTAGTTATTTCTCACTACTTCACAAAGTTTGACTGGACACAAGAGCACCTAGGGCACCACATACACACACACATCAAAACTAAATCCAAGATCCAAAATGTAGTGTAACGCATTAGTTAGTAAGCCCAATTTTGTGGTGGATTTGAGGTCAATTCTGACCCATTCATTCTGCATCTTTCTTTTTTTAGGGTTTTGATACTTCTTGTTGGTCTTTCGCAGGTTATTTCCTCCTCTTGGAATATTTGGAGCATTTTGCACAGTACATAAATATTAATGCAACATGCAGTCAGAGTTTTAGATCACCTTCTAACCCTGTGAGAAATAGTTCTAGACATTTTTCCTAGACTTGGGCATCCATTTTCCTTACCCGAGCACCTATGGGTGCCCCAATCCTCTTCCAGGCGCCCCAGTCTAGGCATGATATCCATATTTTTCATTTTCAAAACTCTTGCACAGTCATTCCTGCTTTCTTATTTTCTGTACATCACTGCAACATAGTCTGACAGTCATCGGTTATTATCTGAGTTCTTTCCTTTCCCTTCTTGCATATTTGGGTTTCTACTTTTTCTAGTTCTATTATTTGGAATATTTACATTTTTTTTGTCGCATTTACTTATTATGTTTTATGTCCTTCTAGATTAGATTAACTATCCTATACTACATTAGTTTATTCTATTTTAGTTAATCAGTTAGATAAGTGTCATATCTTGTATTGTGCTTGATTATAAAATTTGAACTTTGTTAAATGTTTAAGTTGTTAACAATTGTTGGAATAGTGTCGTAACAGGAAAATAATATTGGTTTGTTAGATATATATGTTTTTATGAAATGAATTCTTAGCTGATGGAATTGTAGAATAAATATGATTAGTCTTCATAAGTTTATTACTTAATGAATTTTTATGGTCTGTTGTGAATTACAAAATCAAGTTAATTATTTGTTGATTAAATACGAATTGATATGAATTACAAGTAAAGTTAAATATTTACTGATTTATTACGATCTGATACAATCTGATGATGATATACTTTTTGATTTAATTTGGTTAATGATTTAACAAAAATGGAATTTTTGTAAAACCCTAGATATTTCAGAATCACGTCTGATAAATGAAACAATAAAGTATAGATTGGACACAAGCAACAAGCTATATAAAAATAAAACCCTATGTGCAAGAGAGAGGATAAAAGACTTAACTTGTTTCACAATAAATCATGAAGTGTGTTGTACTAAAGAATTGGAAAACATGAGGAGCAGACCATCGTGACCACACCCTTAAAATTATGTGACTACCAAACAAGCCTAGACCATGGCGTTTGAGCTGGGTCAAGGGTGTCTGGGCACTGGAGACTGCTTCTAAGCACCCGTGACTGTGAAAAAACTCATATCTAATTCTTTTGTGTCACAAGATGGTCGCTAACCTTCATTTTTGATCGTATGTGTGTCACTAGATGATCACCAAATTATCCCGTAACTTTCAAAGAGAGATATATCCTGCAAAACCCCAAAACACATAAAATCCTTAAAAAAAAATAAAAATGGGGATTTATACTAACCCTGGTGGTCACCAGACAGAGTGAACTCATGATTGAGCATTGCACTACATCTCAGAATCCATGTAGTTCTATGTGCATGTGTGTAGAATTGTTCCCTAAGAAGCTTTTGTGTAAGATGCACCAAATAGCGAGTAATAGCTAGATGTAGCAATGTTAGTAGATGTGTGGATGGAAAAATTAGCTTCCCCTCCTATGAAGTGTATGCAGAAAAATACAATCCCTTGTCCCTTGAATGATAACTAGATGGATGCTTTGATGCTCTTAGAATCCCTTTATATGCAACCTTAAGTGGTGGTAGTAGATGTTTAGAGCTTGGTCCCTTATTATGATTGCATAGCTTTGTATTTATATGATTCCCTTGTTTTTATTTTTTAATTGACAACCAAAAGGTTGGCCCATAAGAAAATAAGATTCCCAAAAGATAAAAGAGGCCCAAAAGAGATGAATACAATACAAAGAGGTCGGGGTGCCTAGAGGGGACGAGGGCACCTGGGTGCTAGCATCCTGGTTGGGTGTTGGTGTCCAGTGTCAAGAAAGATAAAGCAATGCAGATCATACTAGGATGCGGGGTGTGCAAGACCAAAGAGGAAACAAGAAAAGACATACAAGAGGCCAAAGATAGATGTCAATTACTAGTTTTCTCGCTTAGGAATCATATGAATAGTAGTATGTGATTAAGACCTAGAAATGTACCCAAGTTTGTGATTTTGTGTCTACATTTTCACCCAATTTATGTTGTTAGGTGAATACTAGATAACCTAAACTAGATAAGATATGTGTACCTGATAACCATGTAGATCGATGGCGAAAGCGTTCCAAAGAGACAAGAAAAAACATGGAGTGATAAAGATGAAACGTGGAAGCTAAGGAAAGTGACCCTAGGGGTGAAGCATATATATCGTAACTTGTTTTACTTGTTTTTGTAGTCACTTGCGCTTGCTGATGTGGGGTTTCTTCTTGTTATGTATTAAGGGTGGGCCTAAAAAAGAAGAGGGAAAGAGTAGCCAAATATGTGTATATAAAAACTTTGTAAAAAGCATGTAAAAGTATGTAAAAATTCCAAAATAGTAGTAAAAGGAACATGTGTACCTGATTTGTGATGAGTGAAAAGGTTGGAAAGTGTTATGAAATGTTGTGGAAGAGTGATCTTTTTGGGTGATCCATGCCAAGAGTGATTTTTGTGGGTGATCTCACGCAAAGAAAGAGTTTTTTGGGTGATCTCACGCCATGACAAAAAAATGTTGGGGAGAAATGTTTAGTTTTATTCTCCATCCCTGACTGCTTCAAAAAATTTATACACTACTATAGATGGTGTGATCTATGTTGTTTCAGTTTGATCCATTTCGATCCAAGTAGAAAAAGGTGATAGAATGCATTTTGATTGCTAGAGGATTGTTCCTGTACTGAGAAAACTGCTTCGAGTAATGCTAAAAATTGTGTTGATTTGAGAAAACAATTGTAACTGCGCCTGGTCATAAGCACCCAAGAAATGTCAGGAGTGCCTAGGATCTAGTGTCTATATTTGGGCACTAGCATCTGTGTTGTGCTAAGGACCCAAGTCAAAATCTGGGTCATTTCTGTAATTGTAGACTATGTTGTTAATGTATTGTGTAGTCCTGAACTATAACTTTGTCTTGTTGTGTGGGGTGACTGATTCACCCAATGTATACCCCCATCGTTTGGGGTACATGCGACGGTGTTGGGAGGATGTATCCCAAAGGATAGGAATGGATGTTGATATGATACTATAACCCTACAAGGGGGGATATACTTGGTAGAAACCAAGGAAATTCAAATAAAGTGGTTAGAAACATGTGTTAGTGCAATCAAGAAAAATGTGTGTATAGAAGACAAAGTGTAATCTAGCAAGCAAGAAGACAATGTAGACCACAAAAAATGGGTTTCAAACATGTTACATCTCTCACAATTTCACAAGACAATCAGGGTTGAAGTGGCCAAAATCATACAAGCAATGAACAAGCAAGACATAGGGCATAGCCTGTAAACAATGGCGTACAATGGAAAATAATGGAAAATAGTATCATGCAAAGTATCATACAACCATGGTGGAAAATAGTTCCTGCAAGGAAAATGTTGCACATGAAGCACCCATTATCATGTTAGAGAGATAAAAATTATGTCAATACATGTATATGTCGATAAAGTAGTGTGCTAGTAAGAATAGGAAGTAGTATAAAATGAAACAATAGCATCTATAGTGTGTACGAAAGTATATGCCCATAGGAGACTTAATGGGACTGGTAAGAGGTACAGTGCTTAACATTCATGTTATGTAAAGATCTTTATAAATTCTACATCCACAACTAGAAAACCAAGTGAACGTGCATGTGTATATAGAAAAGATAATGACATACATATTATCTGTCTAGTATGTGAAAAAAGTGTACATGTAACAAGTATAAACAAGCAAGAGTAAGTGCAACCAAGATATGCAGTATGCTATGAGTGAGTGAGATGGAGTGATATGCAATGTGAGTGTGATAGGAGTAGTGTGCCCCCCAAGTTGATGTGTACGAATGTGTATAAGATGAGGGTCATTTATAAATTCCCTCTCAGCAGTCAAGAATGAACCATAGAAAAAGAGTGTGTCATCGAGAAATGGTTTGAATGTGTGCACTAGATAGATAGATCAATGAATCATAGAGTGTAAAGAGTTTGAATGTGGTGAGGTTTATTTCAGATTTATACCCTCAACAATCAAGCATGACCCATGGAACTAGAGTGTGTCATAGGGTGGTATGATGTGTGAAAATCAAATGTTAGAGTGATGTAGCATGAAGTGCATAGCGTGAAATGTGTGGTGTGTGAGGTTCATGAATGTAGTATTCCCTCAACAATAAAGTGTGAACCTTAGCACGAGATTGATTCATAGGGTAATGAAGATACAAGATGTGTGTATCAGTGTGTGTACGATGAATGAGAAATACTAGATGTGAAGTATGAAGTGAAATAGTAGAAATGTAAGACACTTGATAATGTTAAAAGGGGGAGAGTAAGCATGATGCCCCCAAGTGTAAGATGCAAAGAAGAATCAAGTAACATCATCTAAAATATCATCATTTCCATGGTCAAAGTCAAATGGAGATGTGTCAAAGACTTGGTGAGCTACAATATGAGTTTTATCGCATAAAGATCCATTGAGGTGCAGATCATACATGCCTATTGTGTATTTGTCATCAATGAAAGGAGGTATTGGACAACCATGCGTATACCAGTGGGTAAGATTTTTTGAATAGCCGAGAAATGAATCATTTCAAATAAAAACACAGCCGAAAGGCATGGGGAATGAAACATCAATATGATTAGGATCCAAACTTCCACCAATGTAGTCAAGCCAAGACTGCCAAAGTGTAAGTGGAGATGTGTGAGAATTGCGTTCAATAAATATTGATAGATGGAAGACACTAAGACCATAAGCATATGTAATAAAAACATATCCATGATATAGATGAGGATAATTTGATGGAGGGGGGAGATAATTTAATGTGAATCTTAGCCAAGTTAGGCTATCACATGTGTAAACAGTGTCAAATAAAGTGGGATCGAGTGGAATGTGTGGCCAATACGAATTATTCATGAACATAGTGCATGTGAAAGGATGAAGCACAGGTGTGGGTTGCTCATGAGAAGATGAATAAGGTGAAATGACTTCCAATGTATGGATAGACTCCCGATAAAGTACCATAACATTAGTAGTAGGATGGGGTGAAGTGGATGGGACGGTATCTAACGTACAAATGGATCCCTGGAGATAAATCATGTCGGTGTTAGGGGTAGGAGGTTCCTCGACTTGATAATAATTAGTAATATATGTAGGAGTATTATGGGTATGACCGACATTGTGATAGAGAAATGGAGTAAGGAGAGTAGTGAGTGGGTCTAGAGTGCAAGACTTGAATGGGTCACAGTCAACAAGAACAGTATATGTATAACCATCATGTAGGAACTTAATGCATCAATGAACTTTATAAGGTATTGCCTATATAGCGTGAAGCCATGGTCTACCAAGTAATAAATTATATTGGAGCTTGTCATCAATAACACAGAATACCATGGAGATAGTTTTTAGACCAACTGTGATAGGTAAGGTGATATGGACCATGCACAATCATGCAAAATAATCATGACTACGAATAGAAATGGATGTTGGATTGATATTGGATGAGGAAAGGCCAAGCTACTGAAGAAATGTAATATTCCACAAATTGAGTTCACATTCATTATCAATTAGTACCTGCCTAATGCATATGTTAAAGATGCAAGCATAGATATAAAGAGGAGGAACATTTTCGTAGACAGAAAGAGCAGTGGTTACATCAGATGGGAAAGTAAGGTGTTGATTAAACTCATCAACGAATAACTGATATATCTGATCTAGAGAAGTATTAGCAAAAGGAGAGCTGATTTTATTTGTGCATTTAGGATGAGCTTATAAAAATTCATAGATAGAAATGACCATGATGGAAGAAACTTAAGATATTGAATCAAGAAGAAGAAAGAAAGATCCAAGAGTATTTGGAAGACAGGTTCACCAAATGATTTAACAAAATGGAAATTTTGTAAAACTCTGGATATTTTAGATTCACATGTGATAAATAAAATAATAAAGTACATATCTGGCAAAAGTAACAAACTAGATAAAAATGAAACCATAGGTGCAAGAGAGAGGATAAAAGACTTAGTTTATTTTGTAATAAATCCTAAAGTGTGTTGTAGTGGAGAAGTGGAAAACATGTGAAGACCATTGCAACCGCACCCAAAAAAATTTGTGACTGTCGAACAATCCTAGACCAGGGTGCCTGGTCTGGGTTAGGAGCGTCTGGGTACTAGAGACTGCTTCTGGGCACCCTTGACTATGACGAAAGAACTTAGATATTGATTTTTGTTGTGTCACAAGATGGTTGGTAACCTCCTTGTTGATCACTTGTGTGTCGTTGGATGATCGTCGAATTCACCTATAACCTGTAAAGAGAGATATGCTGCAAAACCCCAAAACACATCAAATCCTAAAAATAAAAATATGCAAATGGGGAGTCGGACTAACTCTGACGGTCACCCGACAGAGTGAACTTACAATTGATCGTTGCACTACATCTCAGAATCCATGTATTTTTGTGTGTGTGTAGAATTGTGCCCTAGGAATCTCTTATGCAAGACACACCGAATAGCGAGAAATAGCTAGATGTAATAATGTAAGTAGATGTGTGGATGGAAAAATTAACTTCCCCTCCTATGAAGTGTATGAAGAAAAATTTAGTCCCTTGTCCCTTGAATGATAGCTAGATGGATGCTTTGAAACAAGAAAATATAGACAAGAGGCCAAAGATAGATGTCAATTACTATTTTTCTCGCTTAGGAATCATATGAATAGTAGTATGTGATTAGAACCTACAATTGTACCCAAGTGTGTGGTTTTGTGTCTACATTTAGTTTGAATAAGTAAGTTGACTTGATTTGGTATGGGGTCAAACCTTAATTGTTATTCTCATTATATAATGGTTATGATATAGAATATGAGTGAGTTGACTTATGTCATTTCTCTCGAATTGATCTATGTATATTTCTCTCTTCTAACAGATATATAGGTAAATAGGAGAAACAATGAAGTGAATGCTTTGGACTGGTTTAATATTGTTTTATTTGATTATGACATTATCATCATATGTAAAAAGGAAAACTGCAAGAGGTTCCTTATTCTATGTTAAATGATTTCGTGAAGTAAAATTAGCTGTTTAAGATGGGTATATGACTCTAATATATAATCCTGATACAAATTTTGTTGTTTGTATAATGAAGAAAGTTGGTTTCACAACCTTGATAAATTTTGTGTTGATTAATAACCTCTTTTTTTTTATTAAATATAGTTGGTTTATTTAATCAGACATGGTATATAAGGGTAGATATTATTTACGTCCTTATTTTTTATGGTTGTATCTTTGTATAGTCTGTTGCTGATCTAATTAATTAAGTGCACCGAAGGCCTTTAGATGTTTTATTAAAACATTACTTAAATTAATCCATCACTTAAACTAGTCTTATGATTAATTAAGTAAGAACATCGGAAATTATGTTTTTGGATACGATGTTTATCATGGGAATAATGGTATTGATCATTAATTAAATATTGAGTAAAATGTATGTGGCCGCGAATGATAATATAATCTATACTTCAAAATATTAAGGCATGATGATAGTAAATGTGATTAATGAACATCTAGCTGAAAATTTAGAAATGGGCATGGTTAACTTAAATTGATTAGTCATAACCATTATTCTTCATGAGATAATAAGTCAACCATTGCAAGAAAATGGTATTATTTACTTTATTAAATATACCAATGGATAATGAACAAAAGAAACCTTTGACAAGGGAAACCTATAACAAAAATAAGATGACTTCACTAAAGGGAAACTAATAGTTAGTCCATAATTCAAATAAGTTATTAAGGCCCACTAAGAGCATAATGAATGACTTAAAGGAGTCTTACGAAAATACCTTTCGGCTATAAATTAGATAAATAATGGAATAACTTAAGTTTCGTAGGAATTTCTGCACGATGAAATTTGATTGTGGATAGAAAATTTTGATTACGACATGGATTTGATATAATCTCATGTCATCGCACAAATATCTAGGCATAGCGCTAACTAGGGGTAGTTATAGAAAAGTGAAATAGGGCATAATGGAGGTAACTCATTACGTGGTCTCTCCTCATTCCATAAAGACCCTGAGTGGGTTGTGGTTCTCTTCATTTACGAAAATAGTCTTTTAAAGAACACACCCCTTCATTCTTAACATATTCACCTTATTAAACAAAAATATCCAGATAACTGTGTCGAGATATTTGTTTGGTGGTAGAATACTATGTCCCTAAGGCTTATGTGTGGTCTTAGGATAATTTGTTTATGCACTACTGGAAACTTTGGCTAAAGTAATGCAAGTAGTTTTTTACATTGTTTGTTCACCATATCCTTACTTTATATATGTCAAATACCAAAGTACAAAGTTAAGTAATTAACTTTTGTGGTATACATTTAAGTATGGAAACATAGTTCTCTCAACCTAGAAATAGGTAAACCAAAACATACTAAATATTGTATGATTTCTTTCATATAGTGGATTGAAGGGAGATATGGGTGCACACTTCTCAGTTGTAAAAGGTTTATATACAAAATATTTATCAGATGGATCAAACTTAACATAATAACTAGCTGTTTAAAATGGTTAACTTTGTTATGTACTCCATTGATTGTCTTGTGGAAATCAAATTAAAAAAATTTACTTTAGTTTTGGGAAAATAAAATGAGGTGTTACATTTTGGTATTAAAGTGGAAAGGTTCCAAATCTTGGACTTAATGGGTTCATTAGTGTTGATAATAATTTTATTCATGTTTCAACATAATATAGTGGTTAGAAGAAGAGTGAACAATGATGTTACAACTAGCTCAGCAAATCCTGATGGTCCAGCTAATGATAAACTAGATGATATCCTTTTGGTTCTCCAAGACACTTGTAACCAGATTGTTTCCTTGGAGTAGCAGGTTAAGGGTGAAAATAAAGAACATGAGGAAGAACATTCTGAGCAACAAGAAAATGAAAATGAGTGATAAAATAAGAAAGCTCGCATGGTTGTTGAACTGATTGGGAATATAAAAATATTCAACCCACCAAAATGTGATGGAACTTCCTTAAGGGATGATCCTAAATATTGGTTGAGTGAAGTATTTTGAAATTAGAGATTTCTTTGAGGAAACTAAGGTTGTTTGGGGTGTTTTACATCTCTCTCATGAAGCTTCCTCTTGGTGGGACAATTTTAATATGGAAATAGTTATTAACATATCAACTATAATTTGGGAATGATTAAAATGGTACTTTTGTCAATGTTGGTTGCCCTAGCTGTATTTTGACCAAAAAATGACTAAGGTTCATAGTTTAGTTCAAGGGAAACTATTAGTAACTAAGTATTGGGAATGTTTCACTAGAGTTCTGAAATATGTTCCCCAATACCAAACATATGAGAAGTTCTGGATCCGTAAGTTCATTTTAGGTTTGAATCCTAGCATAGGGTGTGAGGTGGATGTTCATGGACCATCCACTATGGAGGCAATTTTTGAAAAAGCCATAAATCAGGAACAAAAATTGTGTGGTTTTATCGCTTATAGAGAAGAAAAATGCAAAACTTTAAGTAATATCTCCTCACCTCCCTTCCCTACAAAGACATGGTGGAAGATATTTGGTTAAAAAGGGAATGCCTGAAAAGAAAAGTATTACAAATAATTCTACTGCAAACAACAAAAAAGAGGGGAAGAACAATTCGGGTTTTTAGACCAGATTTGAACGGAAGGGACCTATTGGGGGTTGTTTTAAATTCTGAGGTGATCATTATGCTAGTCATTGTCCCCAAAATAATCAAGGGAATAATCAACAATGGAAAAACAACATTGGGTCTAAAGGACTTGTATACACCTATTTTTTTACGCTTTCTATTTTCATACATGTTACTAATAATTTCTCTTTTCAGGTTAGAGATCACTAATGCATCTATTTCTAGGAACGAGTGCCTTAAGGGGCCCATTCCATAATAGGGGTATGGTTATTCATGCAACCATTGGGTTAGGGATGATATATGGAGAGAGAGTAGCTTTTTGTCCCCTCCATGTTCTTCTTTTCTCTTACCTTATTATTTTCATCCATTCTGTAGACACCCATAATTACGCCTGAGTAATTTAAATACTTAAATTGCACTAATTATCTCTCTTCTTGCAAATTGACGACATACTATCAAAAGCGCTCACCTTCTCTCCAATTGTCGTTAATTAATTACAATACACTAATTAGTTAAGTCGTCTATCCAACAAACACCCTAGTTAACGACCTTCCGTTAATTAATCACCCCTTCTATCTAGACTAATTAATTATTATCAATTGATTAGATTTCCCTTTCATTTAACCAATAAATCAATATTTAATTGATTTAATCCCCTTCTAATAGCTTAAATCCTACTAATATTCCTCTAATTAGCTTTTATAAGCTTACATCCATCTATTAATTAATCACCTTCGATTAATTAAAACATCCCCCAACTCCCATGACTTGCTAAGTATAAATTAAACCCTTCTAAAGTAAGGTTACCTTTTAAAAAGCAACCTTATCCATTCTTAATCATGTTTTTACCTTTTATCCCACATGTAAAGGGATGAAGTGTTTCCTTTATCCATTGGGCTATATAAGGAGCCCTCCTTCTACCTTTATACCTACACCTAAACTTCTTGAGAAGATAAAAGCTAAGCATATAGCAAAATAAACTAAAATCTTGCCTTTTTTTTCTTGAGAATTCATCATCTTGAAGAGTTAAGCCTCTTTCCTAAGTGCTTAGGTCATATGGGAGGTGTCAAAAGGGTCTTGTAGCCCAACTTTGACAAGCCCTCATTCCTAGGTTCTTGGAATACCAAAAGACAACCATTGTTGATTGCCATGGAGCCTACATAGGTTCTTTCATTTATTTGTTGTTAGAGAATAGAGGATTTAGACATTTAACATTGTTAGTTTTCAAAGTTTTAAATATGATAAATGTTAGGGTCTAACCTTGCTTAATTCTTATCTTGATGGTGCTTAGTATTTTGTTTAATTTTGATAATTAAGGCTACTAGGTGTTAGTATTTATTTGCATTAGCATTAGTTTAAACAAATCATGCACACATTTGGCATGCACACATTTAGGTGTTAGTCTTTATTTGCATTAGCATTAGTTTAATTTTCATTGTTTTGGCTAACTTTTGATATGCACATGTAGTAATTAATGTCCATTTTCTTGGAATTTTTGCTAATTTTATATGTGTAAGTTCTTGTTCATAGCCATCATTTTAATGGGTTGTCACCATTTTTGAACTAACTTGCTAAAATTTGAAGCATTGTGATCTTTCTTGTGTTTTTATCGTATTTTGGTTATATGGGTGGTGCAGGCATGCTATCAAGAGCATAGGTACACTTATTGTGGCGCAAGTACCTCTTGGGTGGCGGCAGGCGCACTATCAAAGCTTGAAACTCTGTCTATTGACCTTGGCGCAAACCGCACTAACCCCCCCCCCCCCCCCCCCCTAGCGCACATACCCTAACCAGAGCACAGGCACACTAACTACGGCACAGATGCACTTTCGTATTATACCTTCACTACAATGCAAAACCTGTTAGATTGGCGCATGCATCCTAACCCTGGCACACATGCTATTTTGGTGGTGTAGACACATTTCTGGTAGCTCAGGTGTTCTGTCAGAATCCGAGACTATTTTACAAAGCGGTGGCACACACACTTTTCCAGTGGTGGCACACATGCTTTTCTAGTAGCGCAAGCACTCTGTATAAATCTAAACCTGTTTTTATCAAAGGTAGCGCATACGTCATTCTAGTGGCGCACATGCCTCTCAGGTGGTGCAGGTACACAATAGGCTAGAGACACACAAAGTAGCACATATGTCGTTTTGGTGGTGCACACACCTCTCAGGTGGCGTAGGTACACAATAAGCCAGAAACACATAGAGTGGCGCACACGCCCTAACCCGCGCGCAGACACCAAAACATGGGTGCATGTGTCTTTTTGTTTTCTTGAGGTTAATATGTTGAGTGCTAACTTTCTTGCAGGTTTTATCTAATTAAATACTCGTCTTTGCATGGTGTTTTTACATGTTTTTACTTGATTAGATAAGCTTTTCATGTTTACTTAGAGGAATAATATCGTGTATGCTCTTCCCTCGCATCCCTTGGGGTGATCTTGGGAATCAAAAATGATTCTTAGGTCCTTTTTATGCTTTGAGGTTGTTAGGAATATTTGAAATTGGAATTGGTTAACTTGGTGTGTTTGAATTAAAGTGTTTTTCCATTTGATATCTTGGATTTTGGAAACATCACGTATGCTCTTCTCTTGCGTCCCTGGATGATCTTGAGAATCATAAATGATGTTTACTCTTTGGTGGAAAACTACTAAACTCATCATACAGGACCAAAACACCACGCTTTTCAAAGAAAAGAGGAATCAAAACAAAGTCAAAAACTACTAATACAGTTGTTATACAGGTTGCTAAAAGGTGTTCAAGCAAACCACACCTAATTAAGCAAGATAAAAAGAACAACATATTCAAAAAAAATGTATTGTAGGTTTCAGAAAAGGGTACGCCCCTCTCCGCTCAACTAGAACATAAACCCTTTGGCATAACACCTTAAGCTATAACAATGGGGGTGGTTTCAGGAACCCCAGAGTAGTCCATACAAGAGGGAACCTTGTGGATGAAATGGGAAGTGCTATGCACTACCTACTTGACTAGTGATTCCTTTGTGAGATAGTGTTACTAGTTGTCTGTATGGCAACCCCAGTGATAGTACACGTAGATGCACTAGTTACCTACTGTTCTTGAAGGGGGTAAAGTAAAGCCGAGATATTCTCAAACTAGTCAGTGTGAATGTTTTGGGTAAATCGCGCTCGCTTAAGATAACTTTGTAGCACCTAGGATGAGAGAACCATCTAGGAAGATATTCTTTGGCTAGGAGCCCACTTTGACCATTCTAAAATAGTGTTGAGTTGTGAGCCATATTTTCATTACGAAACATGTGACGCGTTACTTTCACTTAGTTTTTACTTGCCTTAAGGTGTGATGAAACTCTTCTAAAGTGAAGCCAGCATTTTTCATCCCAATTTTGATCTACTTCCTTCACATCCTTTTGACACTTTGTTGATCAGAAGAAATTTGATTACCTTTGTATTTCCAATCGATTGTTTTTGCCACTTTTTTGTCCATTTACGCCCATCCATTTTTGGGGTTGGGTAAGTTAAATGTCTAAAGTGTGCGGAGGCGTATTCATGTCATTGGTGGCCATTGTGATCTTGATACCCATGTCAAGATCGTCATTGTAGTTAGGTGTGATTCATTGTCTTGAACTTCCTTAGAAAGGTTACCTTGTTTATATCGTATCACTACAATCCTGGTACTTACGTCTTGTTTCTTGCAAACTTGACCTAAATACCTCTATTGTAAGGTTACGCTACACACATCTTAAAATTCCTAGTTATACTCTAAGCCTTTAGTTCGAACTCTATTATTACCTTGATTTTGAAGAGTGCTACATGTTACCACTTGTGCATGTTATATCAATTTCATCTTGATATCAATACCTTACTTTCACGCAAACTTTGGTTAACATATCTTGGCGATATTGTTGTGTCACTCACAAATTGTAACTGGCATTTTTTTGGGATATAGGTCTTAATTGATTTGAGTTCGCTTCTAGTATACCTTGTTAGGAGGTCATATTAACTTCTTGTATTTACTTACGTCTTGTTCATTATTTTGAACCTAGCATAAGTGAGAACATCTCATTAATTATCTTGTGATACCAAACTACTTTGTTGGAACACAGTCTAGGAAGTACTTCATTCATTTGATAGGCTTAGGTACTAAAAATTTGTGTCACTGTTGATTTATCACTCTATCACATTGGCATTCTCACATTATTATTCATTCTTATTCTTGGCATTCATCTTGCATTTCACTTAGGGTTGAATACAAACTTGTTAAACACATTTAACTTACCTTAGTGAAACTGTTACAAATCATGGCTCCCAAAACACGATTAGGACTCAAGAAACAAACATACAAGGAACAAAAATCACAAACTTGGGAATCCTCAAATAGACAAGGGTCAAACCATTTCATTAGACATGATCTAGGGCCTCTATTTTCTGCAGAAAAAGAGACAGAAGATATGGTCGATCATAGTGGTAATGAATTGGAATTGCCACACGTAGAGTTTGAATTTGACCCTACTTTATTGGATGAATTTTTTTTCAGAAATAAGGATAGAGTGCTAGCACGGGTCGTAGAATTAGGGGCCAAAATTCCCACTGAAAATGAAACAATCCCACCTGCAAATAACGCTAATGAGGAAGAATGACCCCTTATCAACATGGAGGATATTTTGAGGCATGGACATGCTTCTACCTCTAACGCAGGAAATGATAAATTGGTGGGGCATAGAATACCCTTTATCAAAGTTCCACATAAAAATGTGTCAGGACATGAGAATGTCAAAGAACCTCCACAATACGAGGAAGAGGAAGAACCTCCACAATACGAGGAAGAGGAAGAACCTCTAGAAGAAGAAACTACCATTCAACAACATATTAGTAACCTAAGCCAACAATAAGCTTTGCTAACCTCTCATGTACAAAAGGGAGCAAAAAAAATGTTCAAACATCAAGGCCTAAGGTTAAAATCAATGAACTCTATAGAGAAAACCAAAGAGAAGACGATACAGACTATCATCGGATATATATCCCAGCTTCTCCCACTAATGAACAATTGCTCACACAAGAATTACAATCCATGAAGGAAACACTTGCAAGCCTTCAAAAGAGAAATATAGGGAGCATTAGAAAGTATCAATATGAATAATTATGTCCCTATCCTTGTGACAAGGCTATGACCCTTCAACCCTTTCCTACGAAATTTGACATGCCAAAATTTGACAAATATAAAGGGAAAGGAGATCCATGGGATCATGTCAAATATTTCTATATGGCATGTCAAGAGGTTTCCTATAGTGATAATTATCTCATATGACTCTTTCCCAAGATTCTAGGAGGTCAAGCTCTGGAGTGGTTTACACGTTTACCTAGGGGATCAATTTTCACTTGTCTAGAATTGGCAGAAAGGTTTGTGAGTCACTTCTCATACAATATAGAGAGTGATGTCACCATGGCAGATTTATGTGGTGCCAAACAATGCCCTAATGAGACTTTCACCAGCTTTCTCCAACGGTGGAGAGGGGTAGCTAGTCGTTTCCCTTGCGCTTTTCTTGAAAAACAACTAGTAAGTATTTTTGTCCCGAACCTTAACCCGGACATAGCCTTCCACCTCCAAATGCATTGTGTTCACACTTTTGAGGAGGTCATTGAAAAAGGGGTTCAAATAGAGAAAGATCTCATTGCTAAAGGAACTCTCAAGTCCCAATCTAGGGATAATCAAAATGTTAAACCCACAGAGAAACCAAAGATCTTTAACAAAAACAAGAATGTGGTAGGGGACAGGATCACTGATTCAAAGCATGTACAAGTGGTTCAGACTGGTCAACCTTTTAAAATGACCAAAGGACCCATTCAACCACCACCCAAGTGAAGAATGTTCACCCCCATCAATGAACCTTTGTCGGTTATATTAAAATAGTTGGTTGCGGCCCACATGGTGACATATCCTACGACACAACTGTTTGACGAAAATGCTCCAAAACTATCATGGTACAAGGAGCGAATATTGTGAAATACATCATGTCAAAGGACATAAGACAGACAAATGTCTGCGAATTCACCATTATATCCAAGACCTCATCGACAATGGGGAGATAGAGGTGGAAAACCCTGAGAAAATCCAAACACCCAACGAAAATATGGGGATATATAAAGAGCCATTCACCAAACATGATAAGTCAGAAAAGGAAAAGCCGGATCGGGGAGAGTCATCCCAAGGTTATAAAGCAATGAATTACTTATACACCAAGAAATACAACAATCATTATGATTCACTTATTGGATGTATTCGCTCTCCTACTAACCATGTTAATGCCATCCAAATAAGAGGAAAGGATTGCGCCACGGTAATAAGGCATGCCTGCCTCGTGATTCCCGAACCTTCTCCATAAACCCCAAAAATTGGTAAATACAACCTCTTAGAGAAACTTGAGAAGACGTCTGCTAAGATTTTGATCTTAGATCTTCTTAAGATATCCAATGTACACAAAGAGATTCTATACCAAACTCTTCAGGGGTCAAGTGTGCCGTTAGAGGTAGATCCTACACATCTTCAAGCCGCAGTAGCAAACATCATACCAAATGAACACATTGTCTTCAATCATAGAGAAATCCCTACGTACAACACATAATCTTCCTTTGTACATTGAGGTAGTTGTTACCCGTAGGAAGATAAAAAGAGTGCTTGTGGACAACGGATCAGGGTTGAACATATGCACGCTAAAGTTGGTTAAGTAGTTAGGACATATTGAAGCAGATCTTGAGTCAAATATCATCACAATCACCACTTATGACAATGCGGAAAGGGAGTCACCGGGCACAATCATGTTGCCCATGGAGGTGGGTCCCACTTTCCATCAAACAAAGTTTCATGTCCTGGACTTGGAACTTCCATATAATATGCTTCTAGGCCAACCATGGATTCATGTCATGCAAGCCGTGTCATCGACATTCCATCAGTGCATTAAATTGAAGCATGAGGGACACACCATTACAATACAAGGAGATTCAAAAGCCCTTTGTTCACTACATATCTCTCAATAGTTTTGCACGTAAGGGCACATATGCATGTCCCTCCGCCAATATAGTTGTCCCTCTCCAATCTAAAGCCATGGACTCATGGATATATTCAAACTCTCTCAGTTCTTACGCCCATGGTGCGTCTACATCAACCTATCCTTTTGATTCATGGGAGATGAAAATCCTTGAATATGGCTTTGGAGAATATAATGTACAACAAGCCCTCTTGGTTTCAGACCTCTCATTGTCACCCAAGACTAGAGGTCGACCCAACTATCACTTCAGAAGACCTAGAAACGAACACACTTTTGGGTCATTCTTACTTGGAGGCTTGTTGGTTGAAGAAAAATTGTTGGATCCACGTACAACTTGAGTCCCAGAGGATACTTAGCCAACCTATTACCAAACCCATGAATACGAGAGATCTAGTACAATGATGTACTCCATGGGCTACAAGGGCCTAGGATGTGGAAGAAACGAACAAGGACAAAGAGAACCAGTGCCTCTTCCGCATTTTAAAACAGAAAGATTCGGCATTGGAATTCACCCTTATGGAATGCACCCCAATGATCAAGATGCTACTTGTTCTAAATGTGAGGATAGTTCTGATTATCTCGACAGTGATACGGATTCCCATTGTAGCCAATATGAGGATCTTGCCGCCATGAACCTATTCATAAACAACGTTTTCCTAACCATAACCCCTACGGAACCCACCCTTGACCTTGTTTACCCTTCCCTTGTTGAATGGGACTAACAATGTCACATGTCACTAGATTTATTTGAGAATGATGAGGTTATCACAGAGTTCATGGGCATAAGCGATACAATTCCCATTGGAGACCACAAAGAGGGTTTCTCTATTTACTTGGATACCTGTGCCTACTTCGGTGAGGAGGTTGAGCTTCGTGGTTAGCAAAACTTAAGAAAAAGTGAGGGCAAAAGTTTCAAGACAAAGATTCGGCAAAAAGCAAAGTCCAAGTCGCACAGTGAAAACTTCTTTGAGGCATTGGCCGACAAACAAGTAAAAAAATCAAAGGACAATGAAAGTGACCATGCCAAGGATGAAAATCTCGTGGAGACATCCTTGGATGAAGATCTCAACCTTCCTCTTGATCCTACACGTATGGAGGACTTATCAAAATTACTTGTAGAGGAGACTATTGATGTGAATATTGGTACAGAAGAGGACCCAAAGATAGTAAAATTGAGAGCTTAACTCTCAGCTAGAGAACATAAAATGTTCACCATGCTGCTACGAGAGTTTATAGATGTGTTCGCATGGTCCTAAAAAGACATGCTAGGTTTAGATCCAACTTTGGTTGTGCACAACTTGGTTGTGCATGCAGATGCTAAGCCTATTAAACAAAAGCTTAGAAAGATGCACCCAAGGGTAGCCCTACTGGTTAAAGAGTAACTAGAAAGATTGTTTATGGTAGGATTCATTCGGCCTATTGATTACTCTAAATGGATATCCAACATCATCCCTGTCCAGAAAAATCCTGTTGGTATCAAAATTTGCACGGATTTTAGAGACATTAATAAAGCTTTCCCTAAGGATGATTTTCCATGTTTCCAAACATTGATATGATTGCGGATTCCATAGTCAGGATATGAAATGTTATCTCTCATGGATGGATTTTCTGGGTATAACCAAATCAAGTTGTAGATGAAGATCAGCATAAAATGGCTTTCACGACTCCTTGGGGTACCTTCTGTTACCAAGTAATGTCGTTTGGCCTTAAAAATGCAAGAGCTACTTATCAGCAGGCCATGACAGTAATTTTTCATGATATGATTCATGATATCATGGAGGACTATGTAGATGACATCCTCAGAAAATATAAGACAAGAGAGAATCACCCTGTCATTTTGTGGCGTATCTTTGAGCACCTACGAGAGTATAAGGTCAGGCTAAATCCAAAGAAATGTGTATTCGGCATGTTATCAGGAAAACTGTTGGGCTTCATAGTATCAATAAGGTGAATTGAAGTAAATCCTGCTAAAGTGTCTGCCAAAACTAAAATGCCTCCCCCTAAGAACATTAAGCAATTACACAGCTTGCAGGGAAAAATACAAGCTATTCGCCACTTCATCTCCCAGCTTGCTGATAAGTGTCATTCTTTCACCCACATGCTTAAGAAGGATGTCACCTTCATTTGGGGACCAGAGCAACACTAAGCCTTTGCCTTGCTTAAGAAATACTTGGCTAATCCACCTGTCCTCATGCCTCCAACTCTTGGTGAACCACTCTTGCTCTATATCTCTACTATGTAATTTTATATTGGTGTGCTTCTCGCCTAATATGACCATGCTCACAAATAAAAAGTGGTGTATTATCTCAGTCACACTCTCATCGCCTATGAGCTCAACTACCCACAAATTGAAAAAGCTTGTCTGGCTGTAGTTTTTACTTTTCAAAAACTTCGCCATTATCTATTGAATACTAAAACCAAGCTTATATCTAAAGTTGACCCACTCAATTACTTGTTGTCGAAACCCGCCCTCATAGGTAGAATGGCTGATTGGATCATTCTACTAAGTGAATTTGATATAGAATTTGTACATCAGAAGTCGGTTAAGGGGCAAGTACTCGTAGATCAATTAGCAGAAGCACCTTTGCAAGGCATTGAACCTTTGAATCTAGATCTGCCAGATGCCTCATTGCTATACATTAAAGAATCTGTCGTGTGGCAGATACATTTTGACGGGTCCTTTACTTTTCATGGTTCAGGTGTAGGGGTGGTCCTCATTACTCCTTATGGCAACCCTATACCATAGGATTTTCACCTGGTTTTTCCTTGCACAAACAATATCGTAGAATATGAAGCACTTATCGTAGGGATGAAGCTTGCTATCAAATGGGACATCTACCATGTCAAGGTCAGTGGGTGATTCTCAATTAATTATTAAGCAGCTTAATGATGAATACAAGGTCAAATATGAAAATCTTATACCTTACAAAAAGTTGGTAGAAACTCTGAAAGAGTACTTTGTGCGCATTACATTTGAAAAAATTCCAAGAGCACAAAATATATCTACAGATGCTATGGTGACAGTGGGTTTTATGCTTTGTATTCCGCCAGGGAATAATGACATGCCATTCTTTGTGGAAAATTTACACCAGCCTGCGTACGACATGCCAGAATCTTGTCTAGCTTATGATGTTGTTGGTCCCAATTCCTCGTGGTATGAACCCATCTTTACCTATCTCAAGGAAAAAATGTTTCCTCCCAACATTTCCCGTTCTGAGAAACAAATCCTGATTCACCAAATAGCCCGTTACACCCTTTTAGTAGGTACACTTTATCATCATGGCTACGATGGGAATTTTTTGCGTTGTCTCAATATGACGGAGTCGATCCAAGTGATCAAAGAAGTACATGAAGGGGTATGTGGAGCACATACTAATGGAATGGTTTTGGCCAAGAAATTATTAAGAGTAAGCTACTATTGGCCTACCATGGAAACTGATTGTTGCAATTATGTCAGGAAGTGTGTACTTTGCTAGAAGTATGGAAATTTCATCCATGATCCATCACAACCATTGCAACCTATCACTACCCCATGGCCGTTTTCTAAATGAGGACTGGATTTGATAGGGAAACTAACCCCCACTTCTTCTGATGGCCATACTCACAACAACACAGCTACTAAATACTTTATAAAGTGGGTGGAGGTCGTTCCCTTAACCTATGTAACAGGAGCTTAGATTTCTAAATTTATCATGAATTATATCATTTACCGGTATGGCATCCCCGCAACCATTGTTATGGATGATGGGAAGTCATTTAAGAACAAAACGGTGAAAGGTATTTGTCAATGGTTCCAAATACGGTTAAAATGGTCTACACCATATTACCCCCAAGGTAATGGACGAGCCGAAGCCACAAACAAGACTTTGGTATGGATAATGGAGAAAATGGTTAGTAAAACAGGTCGTAATTGGCACTTGCAAATCCTCCCAGCTCTTTGGGATTACAAAACCTCCATTCGCACTCCTATGGGTGTGACACCATATTCTCTAATATTTGGGATGGAATCTATCATCCCACTAGAAATTGAACTTCCTTCCCTAAGAATCTCTCTTCGGGATTATTTGGATAAATATGAGGATTACTAGGTAGCAAGACTGGTTGAATTAGAGCTCCTAGATGAGAAGCACATCCGCACCCTTAATCACCTCAAAGTGTATTAGAACAGAGTCTCCAAAAAATACAACAAGAGAATCATACCTTGTCAATTCGAGGTTGGTGATTTGGTCATGAAGGAGAATCAGTTTAATATGAGGGCAGAACGAGAAAAGAAAGGAAAGTTCGAACCACATTAGTTAGGACCCTATGTTATAGTTACCAAGTATGGCACAGGGGCATACAAACTCACTCATCCTAATGGCGACGAGCTTCATGAACCCATGAATTCCATGCACCTTAAGTGGTTCTATGTTTAAACATGGAACAAAATCAAGAAAGCAAAAAAATCAAAAAAACATAGTAAAATGATCAAAAACACACACAAAAATGAAAAAGGAGAAAAATAAAAAGAGAAAAAAGGTCGTCCACAAGTGAAAACCACGTAATTGTGGCACTTTTGATAAGTTCTCAGGTGAAAACCAGTTTCCAGCGCCTTGAGAGGATTCGTTGTTCACAAGCATCTTACAATCTGGAGGGTACTTTTTCTCGGCCTAGCCCTAGTTCTGCCTTCGATATTTCCTGTGAGCCCAATCTTGTCAAGCCTTGATCCAGTTTTGTCTTCTTTTATTCATCTGTAAGGGGCATGGTTTTTCATTATTCCCCATCTTACGCTGGGGCAATTCAATGACTTCACCTTCTTGTTCATAAACGTGTGGCTTCTGCCCTATCTAACGTTGGGGCATCCACACTTTCTTGGTTACTTGTGCATAGCTCTGGAAAACCGTTAGAAAAACAACATCAAAAACTAAAGAAAATTGTTTCAAAAACCCTAAACAATAGAAAATTGTTTCAGATAAACAACATAAAAATAAACAGAAGATTATCGCATAAAAACAAATCTTACAAAAAAAAACATTTGCTTAAGTTTCCTTGCATTGTCTTGTTCTTGCTTTGCTTAGGTTGCTTGTATAGTTGTTTTTGGTGTTGGTACATTTGTTTTGTTTGTTGCTTGGGTGTACTTTGTTAGGATTCATCTTTTCTTGCTTAGGCTAGGTTAGATTTACTCTTGCTTATGCGTAAGGAGGTATGTTTTTGCATGCTAAATGAGTCATGATACATTGTTTTGATTGATTCATTGTGTTCTTGTGTTAGCATTTGATAATGTTTGTTTGTTGCATGTGCATTGTTTTTTTATCACATCATCACATTAGCATCATTATCATCACATCTAACATCATCTATACATCATATATCAAGAAAAAGCTAAGTATACATCATACATGAATGCTAAGCTAATCATCACATATTGTATCATCAAATGGGGGCAAGAGGAATCGTAAATATCAAAATCTATCCCCCCCGCATCCTTATCGTCATGTCATCCCATCCACTAAGTATGGCACATCACCTTAACAAACACATTTGATATATTTTACTAGATCAATCATCTAGAAATCAAAAACATGTGTGATACATCAATAAGATCATGATACATGTGCATGTCAAATCAAATCAGAACACATCGTAACTACATCCATCTATCCATGAGAAATAATAAACAAATCTCCATCTCATAAACACATATGTCATGTCAAAAATGTCCATATAATACATGTGTGGTATATCTGTATCAAAAATGGATATACATAACTGAAATACATAAAAAAAAATGGATATATATCACGGAAGTACATCAAAAATGCCTTCATCTGAGGTGTACAATAAGGATGATACATCTATCAAAGAATAAAATCCTTCATCAGAGGCATGTGTCAAAACTATTGTACACATACGAAATGATATACATGGAGCACAATCTGCTCATAGCCTTCATCAAGAGGCATATATGAAAATACAAAACATCAGGGTTGACTCGAGCCCTCTGATGGAGTGGCCAGTCTGTCTCATGGTGGTGGCATGTCATAAGCATTTGTGGCTCTCCCAGGTCATGGCTGCTCCACTAAGGCTTGAGACTTCTCAGATCTAGTGCCCCTACTCGACTGCTAGTTGTAGGAAGGCGCTCGCCGCTCGGCCAGAACTGCCTTAAAATATAAGGACCTATAGTAGGAGGCCCTACCCTCTATTGTAGTCAAATATCTGTGTCTGGGAAGTCACTGCGGTGCCACCTGTGCGTCAAAAGGATGTTATGTCCACTGAAGCTCGGGAAAGCTCGGCCTGGCCCACTACGTGCTCTGCCCTGAGCCTATCTTGCTCTAATATCATAGGATGCATCTGGGCCTGTGTCCGCTGGTATAAACTTGTCACCTGGGCCATCTGTGTAGCCATCCATCAGATCTTCTAGAAATGCACAGCACTATCACCTATCGGGCCTACCTGGGCCCGAGCCTAGTCTCGCTCACCTGTCAATACTACAATCTGATCTCGGGCCTGGTCTCTCTCTGTGGTAACCAGGTCTCACTCTGCCAAGGCTAACTGTAACTGCTGCTACAAGGTGGCTATCTGTGCCACTAGATCATGTCCTTGTGGTGCTCTAGATGACTGGCCTTGCTCTAGTACTCTAGCTCTGGGAACCTATACTGGTGCCTATCGTGTACCATGTGGCCTCGGTCCCTATACCTGGATGGTACCCTGCTCATCATGTGGCATCTAATCGAATGGGTCCTCTGGGTCATGACCTGCTGCACCCTCTCTCCACTTAGCACCATGCCAAATCCCTCTAGGAGGTCGGGCGCCTACATCCCAGGCCTCCTCCAGGATAGTAAGACGTCAGGGTAAGACGGTGGTGTACCAAGTCCAGTAATCATCTATGGTGCCTGGATCCCTGATATTTTGTGCTGGGTCCCATGCCTATGGGACCACTTAAAAGAAACTCGCCCTGGCTCGGGCCACAGGTATGCGGGGACCCATGGTATGCCACTCTGGGTCTCTTTGGGCATACTATATGTCAGGCTGTGGGACCCCCTGTACTATACCCAGTTGTCGCTGGCACATGTCAACTATGTACAACTCTATGATGTAGTTGCAACTTCCAAGGATAAAGTGCTCTACTGAGCACACACTAAGCTTTGCAACATCCTCTGGCCACTGAATATGTCTATAAGGTGTCCATATGGTTTCTATCTCTGGCAACTACATCAAACTCTCGTTGGTATCTATATAGATTTCCTAGGTGGCCTTCATTCATCACCACCTACTAGTACCCACGCCATGTAGGATGGATCCTCTGGATCTTGCACGTACAAAGTGCCCACAGGGCACTCGATAGCAATGTGGTCCCATGACCAAATCTGTAGCAATGAGGCTTGTCCCACGGTCTTCTGACCGTGGTAGGTGATCAAATATAAATCCCAGTACAAGTGCGCCAATATGCACTGCCCCCAAGAATAGCGCTCACCACTAAAAATACCATGTACCAATGGTAGTAGTCCTCTCAGGAAAGATGTCCCCATCTTATCAGTGAGAAAAACCCCACTGATAAGTGACATGATATATAAGGGTACCCAATGCAGTGTCGGATCGGAGATACACTCATGTAAATCAACTGTCATACCGTCATGTGGTATCTCATCTCTGTAAAAAAGGTCATTGCAAGCTACTCTAATCTGCCCCATATCTGAGATGTACTCAATCAAAGTACCCATGATCAGCACGCGGAGAATCTTCCATACATCCTCTAGGGTCACAGTCATCTCCCCAGTAGGTAGTCTAAAACATTGACTCTCACTATGCCATCACTCGGCTAGTGTAGTCAGTAATTCGTGGTCTAAAATGATGGATGGCATCCGAGACACAGGGCCTAGCCCCACCACCTCGAGAAGAATGGCCATGGCATGACGGTCTCGCCGACCCATACTCCCCTCTAGCTTAGCAATCTGGGAGTGACGCTCCCGTGTCTGTAGCACTGGTATTCATCTCTGTAACATGTCAATCCACTCGTCAATCACTAACATTTCTTCTAAAAATCTATCTATCATTTTAGGGTTAACCCAAAAATCCTAAATTTTCTTCTAATTGTCATCTTTTTGGCATTTTTCTTGTTTATCCTCCATCGGCCTAGGGCACCTGTGTGCCCTTTTGGGCATGTGCGCCTCCCTTTTGGCGTGTGCGCGTGTGCATGCGCGTATTTGTCTTAGGGCGCTTGTGCCATCATTTGTGCGCCTGTGTGCCCCTTTGGGCATGTGCACTACTCTTTCGGTGCTTGCGCCATCACGTGCATCCCCCCAGTGTGTGCACTTCCCCTTTGGTGTGTGCACTCCCCTTTTGGTGTGTGCGTGTGCGCGCACATGTGTAGTGTGTGCGCGTACGTGCGGGTGTGTGTTCTTTGTGCCTACGCGTGAGCGCATATACCCTCGTGCATGCGCCCCCAAGGAGATGCATACGCCCCCATTGCAACACCTGCGCCTACACGCATTAGCACAAATGCGACCTCCTAACCCTAATTACTAATTTTAGGGCATTAATGACGAAATTTGACAAGCAAGGTTTGAATACTCACAAAGGCTCCATCGTCAGTGTGTTGCTTATACCCTCATACTGCGTCTGATCGTCTCAATCGGTCCCGTGTGATCACCATCGTCCTCGTCGCTATCAGAGCCTCACAGTAAAAATCTCAATAGTGGTCGGTAAAAGTAAATGGGTCGTAGTGATTTACCCCCCGGGTGGGGTATATCAACCTGTTTTTCACCGCTGTGATGGCCTAAAGGCTTGTTTCGACAATTGTTTTCTCCTTTGTTCACCGTTGAATACTTATTTTAATTAAATAATTATTTTTCTATTATTTTTCACCATGTTGGGGCATTTTTTGCCATCCAATACCCCTTTCTTCTCCCTAGAACAATTTTTATTGCTCCTAGGCAATTTTCCTTCTTATTCACACTCAAGTAAATAATTATTTTATTAATTTTTCCACTGAACAAGGACATTATTTATCGCTTATTTATTTTTTCTTCCACCCAAGGCATTTTTTTTGTGCCTAGGCCCTTCATTCTATTTCTTCTATTTTCATCTACTATCCATCACATTTCAAAAAAACAAAAAAACAAAAATCTATATATATCCTGTCAAAAATCCAAAAACAAAGCAAATTTTTTTCACAAACTCCAAAAAAAAAAGTAAAAAACCTGTAAAAATAGGTAACATGCTTATTATGGCTGAAACTTGGGTCTTGTGCATGGTATTATCTCTGTATCCTACTGGTTTGTTTCGCATCTTCCCCAATTAATACGACTCGTGGATCGCCAAATTCACAACCATTCACAGATCTAGCTACTTGCTTTGTCTGTACTCTAGGGCATGTCTTGTTTCCTGGTGTTGTTTTATTGTGCATGACACTTTCTACTTGGACCTTGTGTCCATCATCACTTCCCCTTGCATGTATCCTTGCTCGGGGCATCACTTTTAACCCTTGTCATCAATCATGAACATGTGGATCTCTTCATCTTGATAACAAAACATTTGTACAACTGTCTTGACCATTGTTGGGTTGTATATGTGTGTTTCTACTTGTTTTCCCTGTTAAATGAGCTTGTTTCCTTCTCATATTGCATTGCATTTTGTATGTTTCATAGGGTTTGTGTTTTCAGCAATGGACAATTGTTCGTAGTATGGCTTTTCATGTCATTCTACTTTTTGTCGTATGCTTATATTTTTCATAAGGATCAATGATGTAACTCTTTTGGCAATATGATGACACTAAATTGTTCTAATACGAATGCTAGAGGCTAGGCTCTTCTCTCCCCTTCTCTCTATTCTTTTGCATCACTTTCCTCTCACCCTTAATCTTCAATCTCCCCAGGGCATTCTGCCCCTACCCATTCTTCTATCTATTTCTCATATTTTTCGATCGTCAATCATCTTCCTTCATCACCTCATCGACACTCAAGGGGGAATCTCCCACTTCTACTAATTTTTCTTCTATCCCTTCAAAATTTCATCTGTCTACTATCTTTGAAGTGACGTCACTTACGCCACCGCAAAGAGGGGCAAATGTAGACACCCATAATTACGCCTGAGCAATTTAAATACTTAAATTGCACTAATTATCTCTCTTCTTGCAAATTGACGACATACTATGAAAAGCGCTCACCTTCTCTCCAATTGTCGTTAATTAATTACAATACACTAATTAATTAAGTCGTCTATCTAATAAACACCCTAGCTAACGACCTTTTGTTAATTAATCACCCCTTATATCTAGACTAATTAATTATTATCAATTGATTAGCTTTTCCTTTCATTTAACCAATAAATCAATATTTAATTGATTTAATCCCCTTCTAATAGCTTAAATCCTACTAATATTCCTCTAATTAGCTTCTATAAGCTTACATCCGCCTATTAATTAATCACCTTTGATTAATTAAAACACCCCCAACTCACATGACTTGCTCAATATAAATTAAACCCTTCTAAAGTAAGGTTACCTTTTAAAAAGCAACCTTATCCATTCTTAATCATGTTTTTACCTTTTATCCCACATGTAAAGGGATGAAGTGTTTCCTTTATCCATTGGGCTATATAAGGAGCCCTCCTTCTACCTTTATACCTACACCTAAACTTCTTGAGAAGATAAAAGCTAAGCATATAGCAAAATAGACTAAAAGCTTGCCTTTGTTTTCTTGAGAGTTCATCATCTTGAAGAGTTAAACATTTTTCCTAAGTGCTTAATTCATATGGGAGGTGTCAATAGGGTCTTGTAGCCCAACTTTGACAAGCCCTTATTCCTAGGTTCTTGGAATACCAAAAGACAACCATTGTTGATTGTAATGGAGCCTACATAGGTTCTTTCATTTATTTGTTGTTAGAGAGTAGAGGATTTAGACATTTAACATTGTTAGTTTTCAAATTTTTAAATATGATAAATGTTAGGGTCTAACCTTGCTTGATTCTTATCTTGATGGTGTTTAGTATTTTGTTTAATTTTGCTAATTTAGGCTGTTAGGTGTTAGTCTTTATTTGCATTAGCATTAGTTTAAACAAATCATGCACACACATTCTTCTGAAACCTCACTTGTTCATGACCACATTTATTTTGTCTTGCATTATATTTGTTTCTTATGACACATTACACATGCCTTTTTGCATTTCCCTCCCTAAACGATGTCATCTCCTGTGGACAATTGTGTCAGCGTTATTTCAAATCCCTGGCTAATGCCTTCCCCCCCAGGTGATGGCATCAGTATAAATACCTAAAATACACCCTTACCACTTATCAATCACCATAAAATTCAAAGGAAGTTGCCATTATATTTTATCTCTTGCACTAACTTGCATCTGCTCACTCATCTCTTGGATTTCTCGCATCTTGACTCTTGTTTTGGAGTTTATTCTTGTTTGGATGGGTTTTCTTACACTTTTGGGTCACCTATAGTGAGCAAGGAATGGATTGTTTCCCCTTCTCCACCCAAAATATACTCTCTCTTGGTGTATGGTCCTTTGGAAGATAGATGCATCAACGACATCCCCCAAACAGGTAAGTGCTTTAACCTAGCTTGTCATTTTGTATAGAGTAGTCTCCTATCTTTTTTATTTATTGTATGTTAGCTTAGTATTTTATGCACATGTTAGGTTAGCATTTGTATATCAGTTCTTTACTTCGTGTTACATGTTTTACTTTGGTTAGCATATAATTTACATGTTTATCATATCTTTTATTACCCCCATAGTGTCAATATCCCAATAGGGTTTCTTCATCTTCTTCAACTTATGGCCTTAGAAACCTAAGGTTGACCTAGTATAAGGGTTAGTCCCTTTGGATATGTGATCTTACTGGTCCTTGTACCCCCTTTAATTCTATATGTTGTGTGTTGGTCTTGGTGCGTTTCTTACTCATTGCCTTGATACCATATTTCAACGGATGATAAGAGTGCACAGTGTCTAGACACTTTTTTACCCATCATGCATCCTTGGTGAACCGAACGTGAATCTTATTTTGTACCTTCTAATTGAGCACAGGTTCTTAAAAGCACCCATTTTTATTTGTCTTGTTTCAACCCTTGAAATTCATAAAATTCCTAAAAACTAATTTTCTCATACGTCATCGGCCCCTATGTCAATTCTGTACAGGGATGATCTTGCATGTTCTATCCAAACTCTTTCTTAGACACCATCATCCCCTGTGTCAGTTCTGTGCAGGGCTGATTGTGTTTGTTTTAGTATATTTCCTTTCCCAACACCATTGGCCCCTATGTAAAAAATAAAATTTTCATGGTCGATTGTACCTAAACTTAATTTTTCTAGAACTTTGCTCTCAACTTCCAGACTACACCAATGTCTCCTCTTAGGATCTTCTTGAATCATTTGAATCCCCTTAAACTTCTCCTTTGGTTATTCATTTATGCCTAAATTCCCTCTTCACACTTCAAAGTGTTATAGTTCTCTTCCCATAAGTGATAATCGTCTTAGCTATCCTAATCTTACCCATGAAGCTTTGTTGCCCTTACCTTGTCCTCATGATCACTTAAAACAAGGTTTCTCAGCTGAGTGTAGTGTGGTTGGACTGAACATATAGTTCCTAGATATATCATCAAAAATATCAATGATAATGAATATCTTACACCTAATCGGGATGGAAGTATCTGAAATATATCCATAGAGATGACCATGCCACACGTCAATTACAAAGGGATTTGTCATGATCAAACTCCTCCCTACAAGACTAGTCAAAATGAATCCCCTAAAACCCCTACCCATGAACATGATGAAGTTGATGAACACTAAGAAGTACCTATAGAAAAATTCCAACCTACTTCTGTGGATCCTAATATATTGATAGTTAATCTCCTAGATCATATGGCCCCACAGCTAGTATGATTCAAATGCAAAACCAGATGTTACAAATAACATCTCAAAATGTGGCACCCAATGTATCTTCTTTCTCACCTCCTCCATTGGGTGAAAACATCCATGTCACAGCTAAAATCATCATTGAGGACTAATGTAAACACATGAACAGGAGAAAAAGTTATTTGCTAAAGTGCACAAGACAATTTTTGAGCATGAAACATACAATTGAATCATTCGAAGGATTTCATGATGGGAACCATGGTTCTGGTGAATTCTCGATCTTCTCACCATCCTTCATTCAAGATGAATGATAGGAAGTACTTGTATTTGGAAATAAGACATTGTCCATCCATTCAATTCTTTATTCCATCTCACAAATAGGAATTGTTTCTATTTAGAGGATTGTTATGTTTCCATTGAGGATTCTCATAAATCTTTGATGCTATAAAATCTAAGAAAGATCATGGTATTATTGTCCTTAACAATTTTGGGGCATGTGTGATGTGAGTGAATGCTTCTTAATGATTTTAGGATAAGTTTTTTATCATGAAGGAGACAAGAGATCATGTTTGTGACAAAGAGTTGATTTGCCCAGGTGTTACGCCCTTAACCCTAGTTCATATATCGGGATATGGATAGTTAACTTGTTGCTAACATAATCTCTTGTCATGTCATATCATATTTTTTATGTAAATATTGGGTCAGCCTTAGGGCTCTGGGTAATAAGTTAGGGTATATATAGGAGTTACAAAGTATGATGGTATCATCATATTAAGCACTTTAGTCTTATTGTATGGTTTGGAGGTTTCCCCCTCGAAGTGGCTAAGTCATTCTACTTGCATATTGAGATCATTTCTCTATATTTTTATGTTATTTGGTGTACTATTGTTGCTGATATTCATATCTATCTAAGTAATTTCATTACAAGTTGTATCAGAGTTGTGATCTGGGCCAAAATTACTGCAAAAACTCTATTTTTTTTGTTTTAGATATATCTTGTGCATGGGTGTGAGTTTATCAACAAAAACTTTACCAAGGTTAAGACACATTCCAAGTAAATCTCTCTAAAAATTTAAGAAAAAAATCATCTATTTTGCAAAATTTATCTTGACTTTAGGGTTTTTCATAAATTCACTCTACATGTTGCAAATTGTGGGATTTTTCCAAGTTCTTTACATCTTACGAAATATAATAAAAAAATTAGTTTGAGTATGTTCTTTGAGTTTTTGGATGAAATATTCCCTAAATATCAAACCCTAAATTTCAACATTAATCCCTAAATTTAACTATTCTGGGGCATCATGGTGGGGCCTTCTATAAGAAGCAAAAAGAATTTGATTACTCTAGGTAAAATCCCAAACGAGGATGAGGTAATAGTTGAGGATTTGGAGTCAAAAGGGGTAACTAAGGTATCCTCATTGCTAGGTTTTACCTTAGTGGTTCATAAGGTGAGCCAACTCGAGTATGATATGTGAATCCTACAGTCTGAGATGGCCAGTAAAGGAGATGTAGAAAATATCAATCAAAAATTGGTTGATATCATGCAATAGCTTAGTACAAATCTAAAGTTTCATTACTATCTTCTAAATCTTCCACAATTCAATCATGCTCATAGCAATCAAGGCATATATTCATGTCAAAGTAATGGAAAAACTAACCATGGTGAATCTTCGAGCCACCCCAATCCAACTCCAAATACTTTGCAGTCCTGGAACATGATGTCAAAAGTGGAAATGTGTAAGTCTAGTGGAAAGGATCCACTTAATTGAATTAACCAAATGGATAATTTTTTGATCTACATCAAATCCTATCTAGACAAAAGGTGACCATGGCATCCTTATATATTGAACCTGAAATTTTTTTTTAATATTGATGGTTATGTTCTCAAAGGAAGAAAAATGATCTCAATGTCACATGGATAGTTTTTACCAAAGAGATAAAATTGCATTAAAGTTCTATTGTGTCAGAGAAATACTTTATCTGATTAGAAAAGTTACGGAAAACAATATCAATCAAGGATTATGTTCATCAATTTCATAACATATCCTTGCGTGTGGAGAATTTCATGGAAGGGAATTTGAATTACCTATTTCTTGGGGATCTTAAGTACCACATTGAGCATGAGGTGTGTATGTTTAATCCACTTGAGGTTTATGGTTCTATTATCATGGCACATAGGTCAAAGGAACACATTCAAAAATAGTAGCAGTCTTACATAGTGGCCATTTGATCCAACTTGAAAATCATGAGATTAGGCTCAGGTGGTGGATTAGGGCCACTAGAGGAAGAATTTTTAGTATTACTAGTTTATAAAGGAGTTTCTGGGGCTTGATTAGGGATTTCTCCATTCGTAGGAGACTTGTTGTGACCAATAGGTTATGAATGAGGTTTTATGATTGTATCTTCTATGGGACCTATGCCTTGAGAATTGTGATTAGTTCTCCCTCTTTTTTAGGTGTGAAGTATTCATTATTGTTCAAATTTTTAATGATTTTTCTAGGATCAATTTTTTGAATTTATACCATATTGAAATCCATTGCTTTTGTATATAAAGACGGGATCGGCCATGTTGGAGCACAAGGGAAAATGGTGTCGAAAGATACAAATGGAATTTTCTATGTGGAGGGATATGTAAATTGATGAGAAACAAGAATATTATTTTTGGGGTTCTTCAGTTGTGATGGAGTAGCAAGAAATAGTTTCTAGGTCTCCAATTCTAAAAATGATATAGCTCTTGGATGATATTGGCTCCATAGTCGAGGCCATTGTAAATATGTTCTATGGTATTTTGCCCCAAATGTTAATGGGATTTATCATGTAGAGACAAGCATGGGCCAATGGTATTAGAAAATTCTAGGGTGGATAGAAAATAAAATAACTAGAAGATATCATCCATGCAAGAGGACATGGCCAATGTCTTAAGATAAGAAAATAACATACAAAGTCGGGATCGACCGTGAAAGGGGATTTGCATAAGGGTTGATGGAGTAGTAAATGAAGACAAAATAAGATATTTAATGCAAAAAATTGAACAATAAAAGACCCAAATGCAATTGATTATAGATTCATAGAATAGAAAACCAAAATTTTGATAATTAGAGGTGAAAATTAATCCCAAAATTAGTAATGAAGGGAGGCCAAAAAGTGATGTTTTAATAAAAAATGACCATCGTCAAATTATTAAAATGACCATTTATAAAAATAAATATTGAATTTAAAGAAACAAAAAGAGGTCTTTTATCACATTAATGTGTGGAATAAGAACCTTTAAGGAATGTTTCAAAAAGTGAACATATTTCAAATTATGCTCTTATTACTAAAAATGGAAATTTTTGAATTTCTAAAAATTGGGCTAATATCTATGCCAAAAAAAAAATATTTTCCTTAAAATTATAAATAAAAGGAAAAAGAAAACCCTTTGATTGGTTTTAAAATAGAGACGTTAATTGTAAGATATGAAATGAAGGATGATTTGGCCAAAAAGAAGCCTTAGAAAGAGACCCAAAGGGGAAAACTGACCTTGAGACTGTAGGGGAAATTATGAAAATCATATTTTAGGTCGGCAATAGATGGAAATCTGAATAAAAACTTGAAATATTGCTAGATCTGAAATTCTAGGGAAGTTAGGGCTTGGCCAAAGTGATAGATTTGATTCAAGAGTGTCTAATGTGAATATAAGCGATAAAATGTGAAAATGACTCAATCGATAGAGTGAGTAAGATTCACATCGAGTTCACCAGAGTGTAGTGAAACCGATGTAAAGGTAGATGAGAAATAAAATGTTGAATTGATTTTGAATATTAGCTATGAAAACAAGGGAATCTAGAATAGGATCTATTGTGTAGAAAGCTTACATAGGGGCCGATGGTGTTTGCAGAATAAGGAAAAATAAAAGGGAGTGAACCTAACCTATTTTGAGGCAGAGTAAGATTCACGTCGAGTTCACTGGAGTGTATGATAGGTAAAAGATAGGTTCCCATTTGGGTTCTCAAATGTGGGGATCCAATCTAAGACTGACCACATTGTGCAGATACAAAGATGCTTAAGGAGTGCTAAATTTGTAAATCTAGAGGATAGTAACCCTAGCCATAGGATAGCTATAGGTTTCCAAGGCCTCCAATCAAGATAAAAATAGGTATCATACTAAATTCTAAAATAGAAGAGAGATAACCAATGGGCGTAATAACAATAAGACAAAGCAATAGATCAAATAAAACCTACATCTACTCTAGTATATAGCAATGAATAACCAACACACAATAAGCACATGAAAAATAAGAGAATAAATATTGTTAGAGGTACTTACATGTAGAGTGTGTTTGACCGTTGATGCATAATCCTCACCAAATGCAAAAACACATATAGATAATCATCATAGGTGGAGAAGGGAAAATCTAAACAAGAAGATCTCCAATCCCAATGTAGACACAAAATCACACACTTTGGGTAATTATCTAGTCATGATTACATACTACTATTCATATGATTCCTAAGTAAGAAAATTACTAACTAACCCATGTCTTTGGCCATCTTTTCTTTCTTTATACTACCACTTTTGGTCTTGCTTTATCTGACCTCTGACCCTTCAATTTCTCTGAGTCTGGACATCAGTGCCAAGCCATGACATCAGCACCAGGCACCCCCATCCCCTCTGGGTGCCCTTGACCTCTTTGTACTTTACTCACATTTTTGGTTCCTTTCTATCCATTTGAGCATCTTAACTTTTTGTTATTCATCTTTTTCGAGGTTAATTACAAAATTCAAGCAAGGGAATCATACAAATATAAAGTTATTTGATCATAATAAAGGATCAATCACTAAGCATTAGCTATCACCACCTAAGGCTACAACCAAAGGTTATTCAAGAGAATCAAAACATCCATTCAAGGGCAAGGGACTGCATTATTTTTCATACACTTCATAGGAGGGGAATCTAGTCTATTTCATGCACACATCTATTACATTTATTTACATCTATCTACTTTTCTTGTTATCAAGTGTGACACGCATAAGAACCACCTAGGGCATGATTCCGCACACACACACACATAGAACTACATTGGGTTTGAGATGCAGTGTAGTACTCAGTCGTAAGATCACCATTGTGACAACTAAGGACATTCTAACCCCTTATTTTGCATCTTTCATTTTTAGGATTTGATGTTGTTTCAGGGGTTTTGCAGGTCATTATTTCACTAAAAGTTTCCAAGGAGCTCAGAAGTCATTGTGTGATCTCATAGCGACTAAAAGAGAAGGCCGGAAAATAACTTGTGACCTAAAAGGATGATTTTTTGACCTTTTTTGCAGTCACAAGTGCCTATTTCTAGTCTATGATGCCCATAGGCGCCCCTGCCCCTTTCTGGGTGCCCCTATCCAGCTTGTTCCTCCATATCTACATTTTCTTAGGTCTCTATGAAAATCTCCTACATTCTTGTTCACTTGGTCATCCCTTCAGCATAGTCCAATTTCCACTATGAATCAGCTAAGGCTCTTTTTACCCTTTTTACAACTAGGGTTTCACATTTTATTGCTTAATTTTCTTGGGTTAATTTATGTACATGATTCTTGCATTTATTTATTGCTATAATAGAAATCATATTAGGCATATTATCCACATTTCACTTAATCATTTTGGTGAACCCGACCGTTCAATCCCTTTCTTCTAAGTATGTCTTCACCGTATCAAGTCATAGATCAATCGTCTTATCCTTCTTTCTTTCCCACTAGGGTTTCTAGGATGATTAATACTGCTTCTGATTTCATACAAGTTCATACTCAGGATCCTCCTCACTTTGTTATGCATGTGGATGATCCTTCTATTAATGTAGTAACTACTCACCGCACTCATCCTCTTGTGGCTCCACATGTTTCCATCCTGTCACCTATCACTTCTACAACTCCCCCTACTACTTCTAAGGGCTACAATATCATTGAGGAACTAAACAATTTGGCCCTACCAAAATATCTCTTTATGACTTATTGCACAATGCACCTAATTTTTGTCATACATTAGAAGCCTCCCTTCATTCTATTCACATTGAAAGTGACAATTCTTTGGTGGCATTCACACACCTCATTCATTTTCTTAAAAAATGTCTACATGTTCTATCATTTACTAATGAGGGCATATCATCATTTTCTCTTGAAAATCCATGTGCACCTTTTCTTATCGTTGTTATTATTGGCACCACTTATATTAAGCGCTTACTCATTGACAATGGCTCGGCAGTTAATTTATGTGCTCATTCTCTTCTAAAACAACTTAGCATTACAGATAATCTAATTTCTAATAATTATACTCTTATTCGTGGCTACGATTCAACTACTTGCACATGCTTAGGAACCATCATATTACATATCAAAGTTGGGCCTAAGACTATACCTACAGAATTCTACATTATTGACACTTCATTTCAATTCAATATTTTACTCAGAAGACCTTGGATTCATGCAATGCAAGCAATTCCATCCATTATCCATCAATGCCTCAAATTCCTACATGATGGATATGATCATATTATTACTGCAGACAATTATCCATTCAAATTATGTCACATAGAACCTATTACTAATTTGTTTGTTCCTCCATTACACCCTATTCCATATAATAGTATTGATACATATGACATTGGTCAGCCTAGTGCTTCACAATCTTCTTCCCCCCCCTCCAAGCACTCCAACTATTTCTACTCATCCTATTGTCATTATTTCACCCACGTTGTTTTATCCTCTAAACACTACTACTATGCCCATTAAGGCTCCTCTCGCTCCTACATCTAATGCACCTCCTAACAATATCCTTAACACATCTATATAGCATGAAAATTCCTACACTGATGATTCTGACGGTTCTGATGATGAATTTGATACTATTGAACTTAATGATGAAAAATTATGAAATCTTAATTTCACTCCTATCAATATAGATGACTCATATTTCAATGATACTTTCATGACCAATGGCCCGGGTGAATACAAATTCAAAAACCATCCTTTTACTAATTCTATGGTACTTTATCAGGGGTCATTCCACACTTTGGACATCATTTTACCTTCACATGCGCAATCTGCATCCGTATCACCTCCTTTCACATGCACACTCTTCATTAATAATTCTTATTGGAACCATATCTCATTGGATCGTACTTTATCTAATACTATTTGCACATATGACGGCTTGAATAGGATTGGCTTGACACTCAATTTTATTATATCACCGCCTCACTCACCTCATCTTTATCATGGCTATTTTCACATTACGGCCGCCTATCATCTTCTTATGTTTTATTTAGCAGCCTTCGATGCACATTCCCCTCGTGCTTCTTCACTAACACTTGGTAAATATTGGATTGATTATATTTTGGGAACTTTAGACTCAGTCACACTTCTATCACTTTTCCTATGTCGTTCGTTTGTGTTTTTATTGGTAATTATTCATCTCCTGGATATTATCAAAATCTCACTCATTGGTATGCACACAAGTGTCCACCAACACCTTTCACAAATGAAGAGTGGCAATGACCGTGTACACCTTACATTGTAATGGCTCTTTATATGATCCACCTCATATTATTTCCTATCAAGTCTCCAACATAGCTCCAGTTGGCTTCGATCAAGACAATGATGATCTTATAGATAGTGGCACTTGATCATCCTCTTCATCACACACTTGGGGGGCATCACACCTATTTCTCCCCCAGCATCGACACATGTCTTATATTCACATCATTTCACATATAGACTTTCACATACACCATATACATCTTGATACACACTCGTATCATCATTTCCTAATGACACACTCTTGTGCTTCGGTTCACACTTGATTGTTGAGGGCATCCTCTACACATTAACCTCACACACTACACATATTCACCTCTATACAATCAACACATTTGCGACATATTCTTCCTACTATACACATTCAACACAACATGAAACACACTCAAATTTCTACCACATACTATAACGCCACACTTTTATGACATACCTCTTTTACATCATATGATATATCTCTCTTGCGCACAATCCACACAATATATTACACATTTGACATCTTCACAATACATAACACAATAGGCAATGTCATAATCTATCTCCTACACAAGCAATACATTCATAATACCTTTATCTCTTGTATGCAATCAACACAACACATTAAATACTTGACGCTTTCATGACACATATATCTCCTACACATTCAACATAACACACTATACACATCACACATGCAACATGTCTAAAATCAATCATTTTCACAAATAATCAATATGACATGCTACAAAATCAACATATCTCTCGAACACAAACAACATGACACACTACCCTATGATGCACTCTAGTTCCACTATCCATACTCAAGTGATGAGGGTCTACATCTCAAATGGACCTCATTACACTCATGTGTTCAACCAGTCACTCATCTACTCACGCACTTACACTCTACTCTTTACACTTTTAGGATCGCATATTTCTAGTATACACATTTCATACCAATTCCCAATTATGCACTCTCGTTTACGGTTCATTCTTGATTGATGAGGGGGAATGTATAAATGAACCTCATTCTCATACATACACATCCACTCAGGAGGCATGTTACTCCTATCATTCACTCGGCATTCCATTCCATCTCATCCACATCATGTTACATATCGTGGTCGCATTTAGTCTTACTTACATCTACTTATTACATGCACATTTTATTGCACGTGTTAGATAGATATCTTGCATGTCATTTTCTATATCATACACACATGCACGTTCACTTCCTTTCTAGTTGTGATCACAGATTCTATAGATCTATACATGTAACATGGATGTTTGGCACAGTACCTATTACTAGTCCCACAACAGCTCCTGGGGGCATCCACTTTTGTACACTCTAGGTGTTATTGTTTCATTTTTCATAGCACATTATTATCGTATTATACATGCCTTGACATACTTTTTATCTTTCTAACATGCTAATGGATTTTTCGTGTGCAGCATTTGTCTTGCAGGTCTATTTTCTGCCATGGTTATTTGTTACATTGTTTTCTCATTGCTTACCTTTGTTTGTCACTATTTTCAGGATTTTCCCTTTTTCTTATGTGCACACTTGTATGATTTTGTCCTGTTCAAGCTTGTTTCTCTTGTAACATCATGAGTGGTGTCCTATGATTGAAACCCTCTTTTCCCAGTCTACATTGTCTTCTTGTGTGTCGGCTTAGATATTGTCTATTTGTTTACTAGCTTACATTTTATATTCATGTTTTCTTGTACTGAAATTTGTCTCGTAGCCGCTTGTTTTGTGTGCATTGGTTTCCACCAAGCACATTCCCTCCCCCTGCAGAGCACAGTTTTAGCACAGCGGTCGGTCCTCCTTTAGGACACATTCTCCTCAGGGACATCACACACACCCCAAATAAGGGAGCATCATTTGGGTGAAACATTCACCCCATACAGTATTTCACAATCACAGTTCACTGTAACACAGTACCGATACAGCACAGTCATCAACATTGGACAGGGCTCAAATCCTGACTTGATTCCTTAACACAACACACACACACCAGCACCTAGACCAAGAAAGTAGCTCCTAGGTGCCCCTGACCCTTTTCTAGGTGCCTGTGACTAGGGGGTAGTTACACAGAATTATTTAGTCCAGCACAGTCTATAGCACTCCACACAATGGATGTTATAGGGCAGACAGTCCTTAGCACCCATCATACATACAACATTCAGCATTGGATCAAAATTATTCGAACCGGACTGGATTTTTACACACCATCTGCAGTGGTGTTTTACATTACGGGAATCAGTTAAAGGACGGAGGATAACACCATACTTTCTTTCCTACGCTTATTCCATATCATTGGCGTGAGATCACCTGAAAACTCGTAGCCGACACAACTGGCATGAGATCGCCCAAAAAACTCGGTCATCAACAACATCTACATGATCTTTTCTACACTCTTTCGCCATCATGGATTAAGTGCACATGTTCATTTTCCACTTTTTCATTTTACATACGTATTTACATGTTGTTTACACATATACATGTGTATTTGACTACTGGTTCATTTTTCTCTTTTACGGGTTTGTCTGTATGGGAAGCAGTATTCAACATCATTCAATGTCATCCTACATCAAAAACATCACACACATCAACATTGAAATCAACAAGAGGCATATCGGAAACATCTACAACATTTTTTTTTGCCCTAAGGTCAGCATCTCAACACTTTTCACACTTTCTCATCTTTAGTCTCCATGTTCCACATTTTTATCACTCCAGGATTTTCCTTGTCTCTCAGCATGCTTCTCGCCATCAATCTACATGGTTATCAGGTATGCATCTCTATATAATTTATGTTATCGAGATTTCCCTCAACAACATAAAATGGGGGAAAATGTTGACAAAAAATCACGCATTTTGGGTAATTATCTAGTCCTGATTACATACTACTATTCATATGATTCCTAAGTAAGAAAATTACTAATCAACCCATGTCTTTAGCCATATTTTCTTTCTTTCTATTACCACTTTTGGTCTTGCGCACCTTATTGCTCAGTATGACCTATGACCCTTCAGTTTCTCTGAGTCTGAACACCAGCTCCTAGCCAAGACGCCAACGCCAGGTGCCCCCATCCCCTCTAGGTGCCTCTGGCCTCTTTCTACTTTACTCACATCTTTTGGGTTCTTTATAGCCATTTGAGCATCTTATATTTTTGGTATTCGACCTTTTCGGGGTTAATTACGAAATTCAAGCAAGGGAATCATATAAATATAAAGTTATGTGATCGTAATAAAGGATTGAGCACTAAGCATTAGCTATCACCACCTGAGGTTGAATCCAAAGGCTATTTAAAAGCATCAAAGTATCCATTCTAGAATCCATTCAAAGGCAAGGGACTGCATTATTCTGCATACACTTTATATGAGGGGATTCTATTTTATTCCATGTACAAATCTATTACATTTCTTTACATCTATCTACTTTGTTCATTATCAAGTGTGACACACATAAGAGACACCCAGGGCATGATTCCACACACACACACATAGAACTACATTGGTTCTGAGATGTAGTGCAGTGCACAGTTGTAAGATCACCATTGTGACAGCTGAGGATAGTCTGACCCCTCATTTTGCATCTTTATTTTTTAGGATTTGATATCTCTTTGAGGGTTTTCACAAGTTTTCAGCGAGCTCAAAAATCATTGTGTGACCTCATAGCGACTAAAGGTGAAGTACCAAAAACAACTTATGACCTAAAAAGGATGATTTTTTGACCTTTTTTGCAGACACGGGTGCCTATTTCTAGTTTTTGGCACCCGCAAGTGCCATTGTCCCTTTTTGGGCACCCCTGAACAACTTGTTCCTCTATATCTACATTTTTTTGGGTCTCTGTGTGACACTCCTACCTTCATATTCACTTGGTCAGTACTTCGACAAAGTCCAGTTTTCACTTCAAATCAGCTAAGGCTCTTCTTACCCTCTTTACAACTAGGGTTTCACATTTTACTGCTTAGTTGGTTTAGTTTAATTTATGTACTTAATTATTGCATTTATTTACTACTACAATAACAATCAAATTAGGCATATTATCCAAATTTCACTTAATCACCTAATGCACTATAGTGACCCAAATGTAAAAGAGGTAAGCTCCAAGACTCCAAAGTCAACCAATAAGTGTGAAATAATGTGAGTAAGAAAAAATAAGAAAGTGATAGCAAAGTAGTTGTTGTAGTGTAAGTGGTGAAAATAAATAGTATAGATATCTTAAATACATTTATCTAAAATATGTCAAAAGATATCAATCTTTGATATCAATCCTGAGGCACCTATCAAGCTATGCTAGTGTAGTAGATGTATACCTAAAATATAAAAATAACAAAACAATAATATAATATGTAAATTATAATAAATTTAATTATATAAAATACATCAATAGATATCAATTTCAAGGTTCTTAGATTATATTTTTCACATACCATTTTAATCAATAACTTCGTTAAATTATCTATCCATTTCTTGTTGATTTGTGACTAATATAATCAATTTGTCTCCGCAATTGTGTTGGTCTCGAAAAAATCTATTCAATAAAAAAAGGTCCCAAACATTACTATATGGCCAAAATATTACCAAATTTTTTATTGAATTCTCCAAGAAAAAAGAAAAAATAGTTAAGTGACAGTCCAATGGAAGTAAAATGTCTAGATGAATTGTCACGTGATGGTCAAATGGATGTCAAATTTAATTTCAAGAATAAAAGTGAACAACTCACTCCATTACAACCCTAGTTTCCATTGTAGGAATGCAACTCAATATAACAAGAAAGTAGAGGGGTATATATACTCGATGTCATTTCCCATGGGTGATGGCGTCAACTATGAAAAAGCCAAAACAGGTGGCATCGCCCATGGGTGATGGCGTTAACCTTGGGGGAAACTGTAAGGTCGTAGAATGAAAAACATGAGTAATGGAGGCCATAAGATAAATGAAGATGAATGAAGAATTTCCAAGGTGGCTGAAAGCGAGGATAATATCATGCAACAAGAGGAAACAATTGAACATAATGGGACATGTAGATATAGTGGGTGCAATGTGTGAACAAAGGGAAGAAACAAAACATGTATAAGGTGACTAAGGCTAATAAAAACATCTCTAGAATGTTGTGGTCTATCCCACATGACCAAGTTTGATCATTCCCCAATCTTGGCATACCCCTTAAGGCACCCGCTCAAGAGGATAATGTATTAGCAGCCCCTCCACAAAATAAATTCTTAGCAAGCATCAAAAATACGGAGTATACAAATTCCATTAAAGGGATTGAACTAATAAGCATTTTCTATGAAAGTAAGAAAATTGTTTTGACCATGAAAATCTATATTGGAGTGCTTATTGATTTTATTCTTGCCACGCCATTTACCTAATAATTTTGAGTCTTTTTTATAAATGAGGTTTTTTCTTCAATGTAGATAATGTGTTTCACTTTCCCGTCATATTATACTTGACATCAATTGTTTCCACGTTCCAATAGGTTAATAGGTTTTTCACATCATGTTTACTTAATCTACTTTCATTTATATTGAATAAACATTCATAACCACTATGGTGCTTGAGAACTATCTATGATCCTTGGACTTGATTGAACACAATTTTGCATAAAGCTCATGAAATTCATTGATGTAATCTTGGACTAGATACTCATTTCTTTCATGTAGTATTTTCCACCAAATGTAATGATTTTTATAAACATACTCATGGTAGTAAAAATCCTTATTGGATTATAGGAAGGTATCCCAGTTTGGCTCAAATTTTCCTCCTCTCTAGTCTTATTTGTTGGGAATTCGGGACTGTAGAATAGTGTTATGATTTAATAACAAACAAAATCATGCGCACAGCATCTAAGTAATTCCCCAAAATCTACAGTACTGGAAGTATAAACTAGAATAATCCAAATCAGACAAAGTACACACACATAACACAACATGTACTATGGTTCACCCAATGTGTGCTATGTCCACCAAATATAGAGATCTCATATATATAATATAACAAGGGTACAAACCAAATATTCAAGAGTATCTCCTCTCCTCCAGATCTCTAAATGAGTCTCCATGAGTGCACTACAACTGTGCCTCCAAACCACCACCAGCAGATCTCACATAACCAGAACTACTACATCTCTGAACTACTACCAATTTCTTTGTGGATATGTAACAAGACCTCTCACATGGGTCTACCATATGTGCAACTATAACTATGCACCAAGAAGTAATTTTGTCTCTCCATCAGTACATCAACCTATGTAAATATGAAGACAACCTCCTCTATAATATCTAGATCTACATGGATCAACAATACAACATGATCTCATGGATCTATGAATACAAGATCTCACAACAACCTGTGGATATAACAATATAAGACTAGATCTACATGGATCAACAACACGTCATGATCTCATGGATCTACAATACAAGATCTCACCAACATGTGGATCTACAAGAAAAATATATATGTGCTTTGCATACTATGCAAACCATTACAATGAGATAATAACTATACAAAGGAAATACAGTAGAAGATGTTACCCTCTTCTCGACATTGAGATGTACCTACCATAGTTGTACCTTGTATTTCCTTCTATCCAGCTTCTCTCCATCGAAGCTCTATCTTCATGTAACATGTTCTTTATTTCTCTTCTTCTTCTTCATTCTCTCAATCTACGAGAATCAAGGATCCAACTCAATCCTTGTCCAATTAACCTTCTAACCCTAGCTTTCATGCTTATATAAGCTTAGAAAAACTTATGACACCTTAGCTATGCATTTACAACCTTTAGATCAACTTTATAACAAAGTTAGATCTAATTCCCATGAGTTAAATATAAACTTTCACACACAGGTAACCATTTTCAGTTACCCTGACCGGTGTCGGTTACTTCTTGACCGATGTCAGTCACTGTGAAACCCATTCACTTTGTAAAGCATGCTCTAGTGAAGCTATTTAGCTCCACAACCTAACAATCTCCCACTTGGAGATAAATTTTTGAACCTTTGTAGTTGTACATGTACCTATACATCATTGTCCTCTATATACCATGAAGATCATCTACTCTTTACATCAACAATTCTATCAAAATGAAATCAAGAAGATTAAATCGTCTTCTAAAACCAAGAAGATAAAAAACTTGCGACTTACCATATACCTGCACGAAGCTACAAATGATTCATGATACACGAATTATCCATACATCAAGCTCCCACTGAATCATAATTCCAAACCTCTCATGTAACTAAGCCACCATGACTAACACACCTGTAAAAGCTCCCACTCAAACTGAAATATTGAGCTTCAACTGCAACCATAGCCACCAATCATGTTCTCCAACCATCTATCCATGTCTCTATGCAACCACCAATACAACTTGACCAAAGACAAGTCAAAACTAGAATATGCGTAAGTAAAACAAGATCCTAAGTCAAGACAACCCAAATGAGTTCTACATACAACCCGTGGTTAATTACTCCACAACACCTGCACAACTCAAAGAATCTAAATATTGCATTCTGCAAATCCAACCCTACATAAACAACTAGCATGTCCAAGACAACCATCCATAGATAACATATCTATCAAGGAGTAACATAGTAACAAGAGGAAATACAAACATCCCCTACTCATTCTCAAGGCATCTAAATCATACTCATACACATCCGTGTGCAAAACAAATATTTTCATCACCATAGACTCATAAAACAGAATCTATCCACATGTATAAACTCACCATATACATCCATTCATATCATCAGACTCTCCAAAATCTCCAAGTCTCTCATAGACTAACTCCAAAGCCACATATGAATCTTGTGTTTTATCAATGTCAACAACAAAAAATGTGCTCACCATGCTACTAATAACTAGTGAAAATACTAGCAAAAAATGTCATCAACAATACTGCACAAATCATCCAAGATGAAAGCAAACAAGGGCACCATCTGAAAATGTTAAATAAGCATTGTTGTTAAACTTGTAACCGAACTGACCACGGTTTCCTAACTGACCCCAGTCACTACTTGACTGACCACGGTTACCAAATGACCAACCACGGTTACCCCTAACTGACACCGGTCTCTGTAACAATCAAATTTTCTCCTTTTTCACCCTTCAAAATATGAAAAAATCACTCTATCATCTAAACCCCAGCTGAATAAACCATCAAGTGTAATCCCATAGGGATATCCAGGCACCACAAAATAAACCAGAAGTGACATCACAAAGTAATAAACTCAAAATACCTACAAAGTCGTGACTACCCTCTAAAACAACTTGTGCCTCATGTTACTCTAAATAGTAACATCCTCCTCTCACTCTGCACGTGCATATGTGTCCAACCTACAATTCCAACAACCATGGCTTGATCCCACTTAACCTGAACTCCTGCACTACTTCTAATCACCAAGCTCAAAAGCTATATATGTTAGTGAGAAATAAAATAGATGAAAGAAAATATAAATTGATTCCCTTCTTATCAACGAATACTTCTACATCACAAAAGTTTGGACTTCTTGTGAAGTAGGTAAATCAACTTATTTTCATCATGTGTACTCAACATCTTTTTTTACATGCAACTGTGTCTAAACATGACTTTTCATTGAGGATCCCATCCTTAGACTAGATATCCTTGTCCTCAAGATTCCAATATATCCCGGAAATAAAATTCAAGCTCACCAAATATCCATGGTGCAAATTTTACTTGTGCACACAATCCAAACATAATACCAGTTGCTTCAAATGAAAGCAATAAAAGCATGAACCACATAGAGATACTTAAATTTGACCCAAGTCTCACTGCACTCACTGAGCCAACTCTATCCTCTTTCTTATCCAAATATTAAAGTGATCTACTCCATTTCTTCCATGTACACTCTGTGCAATAAACTCGATCCTCCAAAACAGGACACCAAACCATCCATGCCCTCTCCTGCTGCAAAAAAACCTAATATAGATTCACTGCCACAAAGATCGACCTCGGTTTCCTGACTGGTACCGGTTCCTCTGTGACTAAAACTAGTTCCTTGACCAACGTCAGTGCTACTGGAACAAACACAACACCACAAAATTTTCGTAGTACACCAAACCAAGTGCCTACTCTGACTAAAGTAGATAATTGTGTTGAGTCAGTCATTTCACGAAGCACCCAAATATTGTACAAAAACTTAACAGCAATAATCCATGCAATAAAATTTCATCAAGATGAAATACATCACCTTACCAGCACTAAGATACTCAACTGCATCTTCAACTAAAGAACATGCTTCTCTTGTGGAAGCCCCATCTTTTTTTTATGTTATTGCCTCTCTAACAAAGCTCATGCATGTGACTGCACCAAGGATGTATAACTACTCCTTTATCTCATACTTAGATCTACAATCCCAAACCATTCATGTGTAACCAAAAACATACAAGCACTACAATACCAAGATAAAAACATACCTCTATAACCAAAATTTGCAATCTGACCAACATGCTTGTGCCTCCAAGAATCAGGGACACCTCAGCAAACAAGACGCATTTCACGCATCTTCTTAATTCTTCATATCTGTGATTTTTTGTTTAAAACTAGGCTTCCCAGTAATTGACCATGGTCACCCTGTAGCTGGCCATGGTTACCCTATAACCGACCATGGTCACCCTGCCGATGTCGGTTGCCACCTAACCGACTTTGGTCACTGTATTCTCCAGCAACCTCACATTTCTAGATTCCACTTGAGATTTAAATCTCTTCCTTGCGATTGACACATCAGGAAAAACAAACCCTACTCTCATACACCTGTCAGTAAACCACTAACAATATACTAAAGCAAAACCTTACACTAGAATAACCAAGCTCTGATACCATTTTTTGGGAATTCGGGACTACATAATAGTGTTCTGATTTAATAACAAACAAAATCATGCACACAGGATCTAAAAAATTTCCCAAAATCTACAGTAGTGGAAGTATAAACAAGAATAATCTAAATCAAACAAATTACACACACATAACATAGCATGTACCGTGGTTCACCCAATGTGGGCTACGTCCACCAAAGATAGAGATCTCTTATATATAATATATCAAGAGTACAAACCAACTCTTCAAGAGTATCTCCTCTCCTCTAGATCTCTAAACGGATCTCCATGAGTGCACTACAATCATGCCTCCAAACCACCACCAGTAGATCTCACATAACCAAAACTGTTGCATCTCTGAATTTCTACCAATTTCTCTATGGATTTACAATAAGACCTCTCATATGGGTCTACCATATGTGCAACTATACATGTGCACTAGTCAAGAAGTAAGTTTGTCTCTCCATCACTACATCAACCTATGCAAACATGAAGACAACCTCCTCTACAATATCTAGATCTACATGGATCAACAATACAACATGATCTCGTGGATCTATAAATACAAGATCTCACAATAACCTGTGGATCTAACAATATAAGACTAGATCTACATGGGTCAACAATACATCATGTTCTCATGGATCTACAATACAAGATATCACCAACATGTGGATCTACAAGAAGAAACTTTATGTGCTTTGCATACTATGTAATCCATTACAATGAGACAATAACTATACAAAGGAAATACAGTAGAAGATGTTACCCTCTTCTCACCATTGAGATGTACCTGTCATAGTTGTACTTGTTATTTCCTTTTGTCTAGCTTCTCTCCATGGAAGCTCTATCTTCATGTAACTTGTTCTTTCTTTCTCTTCTTCTTCTTCGTTCTCTTAATCTAGGAGAAACAAGGATCTAACTCAATCCTTATCCAATTAACCTTCTAACCCTAGCTTTCATGCTTATATAAGCTTAGAAAAACTTAGGGCACCTTAGCTATGCATTTACAACATTTAGATCAACTTTATAACAAAGTTAGATCTAATTCCCATGAGTTAAATATAAATGTTCATGCACATGTAACCGGTGTCGGTTACCCTTACTGGTGTCGGTTACTACCTGACCGATGTCGGTTACTTCATGACCGATGTTTGTCATTGTGAAACCTTGTTACTTTGTAATGCATGCTCCAGTGAAGCTATTTAGCTCCACAACCTAACATTATTTTCACAAAGTATGTGCTTACCACCACATCATGATAGGAAAATATAATTTTAGAAGTGTAATTTTTTATCTTATCTTCATAAAAAAATACAATTTAACTAATATAACAAGTTATTTACTGCATTTTTATTTATTTTTTGTTCAAACAAATGATTATCTAGATTTACTTGAAACCTAGGGTAACTATTGACCCAAAATATTTACATGATACTGAAGTCGATGAAACCACCCATTTTTGGACTTATATGAATTTATTGACTAGGAATATCATTTGTTCTATGGGTGTTTTTTTGATTTCATCCTTCATCATTTCATGTAACTCATTTTGAATTAGATTGTCTTTCACCAGTTGAGATTTTTCAAAGCAATGTTTAATGGAACAACTATTAATCTCTGAGACTGTTGCATTTCATTTGCCTTGAAAAGAGCCTTCAAAGCCATATCTATGGCTAAGGAAGACTCTTTCCAATGAAAAAGGGACCTTTCCACCTCCCTACGTGTATTCACTCACCCACATTCTTTATGATTATTGGCCCTGCAAAGATCACTTAAGGTGAGTTCAATTCACCTCAAGTGGGTGAATAGCTCTTCTTGGATTTTGGGATATTCTCTTTTATGACATTCCCTTTGTGTCTTGGGTTTGGGGGAGAGAAGTTTGATTTAATAAAATTGTAATTAAATTTTATTTTTAGAGTAACTACTATAATAAATGATGTAAAAATTCTAATATACATTAAGATGCAAGCAACAAAGCATGTGCAATATGAAACCGAGAGAAAGAAGGAGAGATGGGTGGCTTAGCTGATTTCTAAGCAAATAGGAAGTGATTTAGGAAAATGAAATACTAAAGAAAAGTATAAATAGCATCGTCATTGTAAACTAGAGGTTTTAATATATGGAATTGCATCGAACAGGATCACCTGGGAGAGGACAAGAGCACCAGGCGTAAGTGTCTGGATCTGGGCATTGGTGTCTAGATAGATGTTGTGGATCTGGTTCTTTCAGGGTCAGATGATGTTCATTTTCCTTTCATGTTTGTCACTCTGGATTTGTTTTATGATCTGCAACCATACATGTAACCTATAAAAAAGAATCTTGCCTGCACATACCCGCAAACCACATCGAACCTAAAAAGTAAAATGCATAATGGGGAATTGGACTAACCCCAGTGGTCACCCGAAGAGTGAAATTATGATTGAGTGATGCACTACATCTCAGACTCCATGTAGTTATTGTGTGGTGTGTAGAAATGATTCCCTAGAATTCCCTTGTGTAAGTTTCATAGTGATATCGTGTTAGATCTAGAATGTAGAAAATGTATAGAATGTGTGGGATGGAATATAATAAACTTCCCCTCATATGTTGTGTATACAGAAGTGATGTAACCCTTGTCACTTTTATGAGTGGTAGATGGATGTCTTTGATTCTTTTTTTCCTTTGAATGCAAGCTTAGGTGATAGTATGTAATGTTTAGTTCTTAGTCCATAATTTTGAAAACATAACAGTGTACTGATACGATTCCATTGTTTGAATTTTGTAATTAAGAGATGAAAGGCCAACTCAAAGTAGTAAAAAGTAATTAAGAATTGAAAGAGGTCAAAAAGGATAAGAAAAGGGTAAAGAGGGACAAGAATTGCCAAGAGGAAAAAAGTGTTTGGCACTAGTGTCCTAATTAGGTGCTAGTGTCCGAGGCCATAGAAAGATAAAACATTCAAATGCCAACAAGAGTACAAGACGTATAGAGCCAATAAAATTGTAGATTCCAAAGAAAAAGGCTAAAAGGATTTTTCAATTACTAGTTTTCTTGCTTAGGAATCATGTAAATGCTAACATACTTTTAGGACCTAGAAATGTACCCAAGTGCATAGATTTTGTGTCTACATTTTTCCCCCACTTCATTTTGTTGAGTGAATACTCAATAGCATAAATTAGATAGAAGATGTGTGCCTTATGATCTTGTAGAGAGTGTGGAGAATAGCATGCCAAGTGGACAAGTGAACTGTGAAGTGATCGTAAATTGAAACATGGAGACTTGGAAAAGGAATTGAACCCTAGGGGTGAAGCGTATGCATAGCTTGTACCTGTTGTTGTGCTTGTATTTATTGACGTAGGTTTATTATTGTTGCGTATTAAGGACAGACCTACAAAAGAAGAGAGAGAGAGAGTATTCAAAGTCCTGTCTATGAAAAATATGAGTAAAGTATGTATAAGTATGTAAAAGTGTGAAAAGGTATAAATAAAGGAAAGTGTGCACCTGATGTATAAGAGTGTAAAGGATAGAAAGATGTCTTGAAATGATATGAAGGGCAGTTTTTTGGGTGATCTCACACCAAGTACGATTTTTTTGGGTGGTCTCACATCGAACGTGAATTTTTTGGGTGATCTCATGTCAAGTGTGAGTTTTTTGGGTGATTTCACGCCACATGAGAAGAGTGTTGGGGAGAGAGGTCTATTTTTTCTCTCCTTCCATGACTACTTCATGAATGAGCACAACTGCAGATGGTACATCCCAATTAGTTCCATGTTGTTTTGTATGTTCCGTATTGTAACATATTATAACTGATTATAGGAGATAGCATTTATTTTTTATTTGGAGACAAGTTCCTGCTACTGGAGAATTGGGTTGTAAACTGCTGAAGATTGTGTTGAACTAAGAAAATTGCCTATTTCTGCCCCCAGGACATTAGTGCTCAGGGGAGGACACAAGTGTCAGGCACTATCATCTGGATCTAGGTGCTAATGTTTGTACTATGTGTGAAGTCTAAGTCTTATTCTGGAATGTTTCATGATTATATAGTTTTTTTGTTTCTGTACTTTGTTGATCTGAATTGTAGTTGTGAGCTACTATAGAGGTGATTTGTCCACCCAATGTACGCCCCCCTCATTTGGGGTGCATGCAACAACTATAGGAGAATGTGGCCCAAAGGAGAGGACTTGGTGTTGATATGCATATCTAAGTGTGGATACCTGCAGCGGGTAGGGGGTGTGTATGGTAGAAACCAAGGCACGTGAAGACAAGAGAGGCTAATAACATGTGTTAGTAGTAAAAGTAGCTAACATGCAAAAGAAGACAATGTAACAATCAAGTGTGTAAACAAGATGGACCACGAAAAGTAGGTTTTAAACATGGGACGTCGCTCATAATTTCACGATACAATCAAGGCCGAAGTGGTCAAAATCATACAATGATCACACAAGACATAAGGCATAGCCCACAAATAATAGCAAACAATATCAAGTAAAATGTATCATATCCATGGTTGTATATAGTCATGTAAGGAAAATGCTACACATCAATCACTCGTTAGCATGTTAGAAAGATAAATGGTATGTCAAAGCATGTATATATCAGCAAAAAAGCAAATTGACTGTAATGAGAAGTAATAAATGATGAAATGATAGAACTTGTCATGTATGAAGTATTATAGTAACAAGAGTAGATACTCCCAGGATCCTCAGTGGGATTGGCAAGGGATTCATTGTTGAGCACCATGCATCGTGTAAGGATTTGTATTAGATTTGCATTCACTTCTAGAGACCAAGTGAACGTGCATGTGTATAGAGAAAAATAAATTGACATATTAAGAATTCGTCTAGCATAGTAAGCAAAGTTCAAAATGTAAGTAGTATAAGATAGCAATAATAAATGTAACCAAGATATCTAAATGTTGTGATGGTGGGATGGCATGGTATGCAAGATGTGAGAAGAAAAGGATTCACGTTTCCCCCCAGTGGATGTGCATAAAATGAGGTTCATTTATAAATTCCCCCTCAGTAGTCAAGAATGAACCATAGAACAAGAGTTCGTCATCAAGAAATGGGCGTGCCGCGTGCGAGTAGATGTTAGAAAATATATATCATGAAGCACATAGCATGAATTTTGTAGTGTGAGGTTCAATGATATAGTGTGCCCTCAACAGTCAAATGTGAACCATAGCACGAGAGTGTGTCATAGGGTAATGAGACAAAAAAGTGCTAAGTGTAGTAGTGTTTAAGATGCATGACATTGAGCGGATTATTGAGTGGTTTTCCAATAAAAGTGATGAGATGATAGATACCATGCCCTATAGCTTGGTGGAACATGTGGGGATGGAAAGAGGTTTGATGATTCCCTTTCCATCTTTTCCTAACCCGATGCTAGTGAAGCCATAACAAAGCATATATTTATACTTAGGACAATATTTAGTAAAAGTGGTTGAAAAAGTGTCAAGAAGAGGGGTAGCAGGTGAGTGATCGATGATGTTGTAGAAGGAAAATGGGGAGATATTGGTTAAGGCTTCATAGACTACACCTTGATATAAAAATTTAAGTCGTGTATGAAGGATTGAGGCAACCGCATGCATATCATGGATCCAAAGCCGTGTAAGAAGAATTCTATAATTAAGATTATTGGGCATTACATGACATGAGATAGGTAAAGTGCATGGTCTAACAGTAACAGGGACGGTGATTGTGCCTAAGACCCATTTGGGGATATTATCAAAGCCATGGATAGAGACAAATGAGGGAAGCAATGAAGCTTCAAAAATTCCAATTTGTTGAAGGAATGCTAAATCACAAATATTAAGGTCACACCCATTATCAACTAAAGATCGCTTAACCCCCACGTTATTGATGCAAACATGAATATAAAAAGGGGGATCATTATCTAAAATATATTGAGAAGGAATTTTTGCAGATGTAAAGGTAATAATTTCTTCTTTAAAAGATAATGTTGTAAATTTGATACACATATTCAAGAGAATTATGTGAATGAATATAAGTTTTGGATAGAAAAGATTAGATTTTAGTTTGACATACAGGGTTGGCCTAAAAAATGTGGGGATGGAGACACTCATGGTGACGGGAACCTAGGGTGTCGAAGCTGGTAACAAAGAAGGAACAAATAGTGTTCGAAGGAGGAAACGGGTTCACCAAATGATTTAATAAAAATTGAATTAAATATTATTTTCAGAGTAACTACTATGATAAAGGATGCACAAATACGAATATACAATAAGATGAAATCAAAAAAGCATGTGTAATATGAAACCCTAAGCAAGAAGGAGAGATAGGGGGACTTAGCTGATTTCAAAGTGAACAAGAAATGATCTGGGTAGATGAAATACTGAAGCTGATTGTAAACAATGTCATCACTATAAACTATAGGTTCTGAGATCTGGAACTGCGTCGAATAGGATTGCCTGGGAGAGGACATAAGAACCTAGTGCTAGTGTCTAGATCTGGGTGTTGGTGTCCAAATAGATGCTGCAAATCTGGTTCTTTCATGGTTGGATGATGTTCACTGTCCTTTCTTGTCTTTTTCTCTAGATTCGATGTCTGATCTACAACTGTACCTCTAACCTGCTAGAAAGAGACTCACCTATACATACCCATAAACCACATCAAACCTAAAAATAAAAATACATAATGGGGAGTCAGACTAACCTTGGTAGTCACCCAAAGAGTGAAATTATGACCGAGTGTTGCACTACATCTCAGACTCCATGTAGTCCTTGTGTGTGTGTGTAGAAATGATGCCCTAGGATGCCCTTGTGTAAGATGCACTGTGATAGCGGGTTAGATCTAAAATGTAGCAAATGTATAGAATGTGTGGGATGGAATAGAATAAACTTCCCCTCCTATGTTGTGTATGCATAACTTGTGATGTAACCCTTGTCCCTTGTATGAGTGCTAGATGAATGTCTTTGATGCTCTTGTGCCTTTAAATGCAAGCTTAGGTGATAATATGTAATACTTAGTGTTTGGTCCCTTATTTTGAAAACATAATTGTGTATTTATATGATTCCCTTGTTTGAATTTTGTAATTGAAAACTGAAAGGCTGGCCCAAAATAGTAAAAAGTAATTAAGAAGCAAAAGGGGTCAAAAAGGATAAGAAAATGGTAAAGAGGGACAGGAGCACCCATGAGGATAGGAGTGTTTGGCGCTAGTGTCCTGACTAGGCACTAGTGTCTGAGGCCATAGAAATATAAAACAGTCAAATGCCGGCAAGAGTACTTGATGTATGACGCCAATAAAAGTGCACAAGTCAAAACAAAAGGCTAAAAGGAGTTATCAATTACTATTTTTCTTGCTTAGGAATTATGTAAATGCTAGCATGTTTTTTAGGACCTAGAAATGTACCCAAGTGCATAGATTTTGTGTTTACAAGTTGACATGGCACCTAGTTGGAGGATGACTAGATGTCATATGAATATCTCTCCAATGGTTCCTATTTTGGTGATTATTTATATTTATCCTCCAAATTTGGGGGAATTGGGGTTCCACTTGCTTTGATTCTTGTTTGGATTTTTGAAATTTGGGAGAACTTGTGAATTATTGGAGCCTTTTTGGATTTCCCTTGGATTAGCTTGGAGAGCTTGGAAGCTTGGATTTGTTGGCTTGACTTTTGCAAGGTAGGTTTCTTATCATGAAAATTTTGATTTGCTTATGGTTACATATGCTTGATTTGTTTTAAAAGTTGTTATTGGTGTTACTTTTTTAATCCATCCCTCTGTAATTAGGAAGGGGGTTTTGGATAGGTGAGTGATTTGAGGAGCCCCCATACACGGGTATTTTCTCCCTCCATATGGGTTGAGTGGGAGAACCTCCTTCCTATGGTGGAAGGTGTGTTTCCCTTTCTTGTTAAGGAAACCTTGCATGTTTGAAAAGTATTACAAGGAGGATCTTGGGATATATAAGATTCATTGAGGTATTAAGAGTTTGGAGGCATGGATACTTATTCTTTATTACAAAAAAAATTGAAATTCCTATGGCTATGTATGTGTAATTTTATTTTGATGTCAATAAAATAATTAATTCTTGTGACTACTTCTAGATCAATAAAATAAATTAAATAAATACATCTTTCTATGACATGTTTTTTTTTAATTATTGGTAAATAGTTTTTTGAAAGGGATTATACCCTTTTACAACAGTGCTCAAAAGCAAAATTTAACCCCAGAAAGCCCAACAAAAGAAAACAGCCAAGAACTAGCAAAAACAAAGCAGCTGCTTCAAAAACAGCTAAAAAACAATAACTTAACAGCAACACAGCTGCCTAGCAACTGTGCAGTTGGCCATTTGCCCAGATGTAACAATAATAGCACTAACAACGACCAGAATCAAACCTTGTCCGGAGTGGTGGGGGGTTTAAATTTTTCATTTCCCTTCTTCTTCCAATCTACCACTGTCCATTCAAGATTTCCTGCATCCAATGCAAATGAAGCATCTACAATGGACTTGATGTGTATGTGACCCATAGGTTTCTATGACATGTTTAATTGGCATTTTCATGATAAATTTTAGAAGTTCCTCGTGATAACCAAAATTTCAACCATGTAAATGTAATGATCAATTATAGACATAATGTTATATCTAGTCACATGCTAATAAAATAAATTTTGACATAAATACACTTTTCATTAATGTTTAGAAAGATGCTCATACCATGTTTCTCGATGGATTGCAAGGCATTTTCAACAAACACTTTTTATGCATATCCTGCAATTATTGCATTGTAGGATACCACATCTCAACGAGGCATTTTTCATAATAGTTCGCATGCATTGTGTATGATTCCACTTTTTTCATAAATGTCTACTAGGGAACTTGCAACTACATATAATAGAAATAGAATTTCCATTATGCTTCGATGTATGTCCATTTCCTGTTATTAAGCGTTGATTTTGATAGGGGCTCACTTTAGTGCAATACACAAATTCACTTTTTTAGCAATTTGTTGAACAATTCACATGCCTTATGTATGCTTCCAAATTTTGCATGCATATCTACTAAGGGCATTCAGAAACCCTAAATGAAATGGACCTTAAATAAAACATGGACAAATCCGTAATCTAAAGCACATATGTTGTCGTAATGTGACAAAACATAAAAGGTTTTTTTTTCCATGTTGCAGAATTTTGTTAGAGTAGGTATTTACCTTAGATCATGTTCACTTAGATACTTTATTTACATTTATTGTATTTATCCTCACCCACTTATGTGTGTGAATATTTCTTTTTATTTATTTAGATATTAGGGGGATATTATTTAGTTGTTAGGTTAGTTTTTTCCTTGATTTATGGTATTGACTAGTTCTTTCATTAATCTATGGGATTGACGAGATCATTGATGTCTAGTTCTTTCCTAAATCTATAGTCTTGACTAGTTATTTCTTTGATTTATGGTTTGATTTATAACCTTGAGTGGTTCTTAGATTATTATTCATTGCCTATATAAGCAAGGCCCATTTTCATTGTATTTCATTGAGTTTCATAATAATATATAATATTGTTGATCATTTGTTTGCAAAGATTTTATTAAAGCTATTCTGACGAATTATTTTTACCTTATTGATTGTGGTGTTTGATTAGCATCTGATTTCTTGGCTTTGTACGATTTAATTATCGTTCCTTTTAAATTTTTGCATATTTCGATTATTGCTATTATTTGAATTTTTTTTGGTAAAAATTCACATAAAAGAGAGAATAAACCTTATATGATGAGAAATATTTTAGTGTTAAAATTTGATGGCCACCTATACTACTTATAAATGATGATTTTAGCCTCTAAAAAGTATTTTCAGTGCTGATTAGCCTCGTGTCCTTGCCCTGATGCAAAGCCTGAACATAGGAGTTTGAATGATTTTCTCATGATGTCCCGCCTGTCATTTTTCCAGCATCCACTAATGTCTAGTAACTAGCTCTTCGTTACGTTCAATGTCAGTCGGACGTGAACTATTTGGTAAAATGCCTCGGTTAGATGTGCTTCTGCTCAGAAAGTAAAAGCAAAGCAAACTACCTACTGGACACAAAGTAGGACTGTACATGTGAAAAGTGAAATCATAATGTGTGGACATGTTTGCTTGATGCATGACGTAGAACACATAAGAAAATAGCGCTATGACTATTTACAGCAACTCTCCTTTCTGAACTAGATCCTTAAAATGCAGAAATTCATGTTCTTCTGTCAAACGTGTATGCGGAAGTAGGCAGGTGGTGTGAGGTTGAAATGGTAAGAAGATTGATGAAAGATAGAGGAATTAAGAAGGTCCCTGCTGCGATAAGAAATCTTAGTAGACTGGAAACATTTTTCCATCATTTCAAACAAAGACTTGGTTCTTGCCAAGATTATTGGTGATGTATTCGCGGGTAAAGCCCTGTTTTATGATTCCATGGAGGTGTCGTGACATTGAACTGTTTTCAGGAAACCTGCACTTACCTGGAATGAAAAAATGGAAGGGAGGGTGGAGGAATGTAAATGAAGTGCTTCCAATCAATCAAATGCGTGGAGATGATGGGTAGAGTATCTCGTCATAGTTCTTTACTCCAGCATTTGATATTTGATAGGGTCCGTTTGTTTGCATTACTTTTACTTAGTATATGTGAAGATAAACATCCAGTTCAGCTACTGAGCTTGAGCAGAGTATTGGAGGAAAAACATCTTTTTTATCTGTAAAAAGGGTGTGGCATAATCTTGTCTTTGCATTTCTCTGTTATCCTTGTTGCCTTTTGTTACATTCAGAGACCATAATAACGATATGTGCACTTAAATCCCCTGTGCAGGGTGTTGAGGAATTGAGAAATTTCCCTGTATGTGCAAGCAAGATTGATGCGGATTATTTTGTGGTTTCAGCACAGGGCATTTTCGTCGAAGCAAATGCACCTGCATGTTCCGATTACGATTTCACTGTTGCAGAAATTGGGAATCCCTCTGACTGAGCAGAAATGAGCGAGTAAAGTTGTTGTGGATGCGGTGGGTTTGTGTGTCTGCTGGGCGGCAATGCGTACTGAGCAGAATGGTGATGGTATGAGGAGAAAATTACTCCCACCAACTGTAGGTAATGGAGGAATGAATCAAAAATCTAAATAAAAATGTGAATATGACACCAATTCTTAGTACTCCACACACTAAAGTGATCTATACACTATTTACGACCTGATTAAAAAAATCATTCAATTATTTAAACAGCTATTTTTTAAGGTAAAAACATTTATTTAAAGGACTAATCTACAAGAAAATATATGTAAACATAATTTGTGGTACAGAGTACTACAGATAATTATTCTATTAATTGACGCGATTTTTTTTAAAATGCTGCTAGAAATGAGGTAGGGAGTCGGGGACTCCAAACGTGAAGCAAAATGAAGGAGAAATCTTTTTTAACGATAAACTACATGGAAGATCACCAAGCTTTTCTCCTTTTCTACGCTGGTGTTAAGTGGAATTAAGAACATCTAAAATTGTAGTTGCCTGCGATTCGTCACCAAGTTTGAAGGGGCAAAGATGTTGGATGGACAGACAAGAAAAAAATTATCTTCCTCGGCTGAACTTCTTGCTAGTGCGACAATAACTTCACGGCACTAAAACATTAATACAAAAAACATATACAACCCTTTCAATGCGGTCAAGAATTTTAATAATATAAAAAAAAATTAAATTGTTTCATCATCGCACCCTTTTGATCTAATATTTGGGAAAATGGTTCGATCCTCCACTAAAAGTTCCGTAAAGTGGGAAAAAACATAATATTAAATGAACACCCATATCCTTGGGAAAAAAATACATCCATCTGATAAACAGGTTAAGCATATAACATTTTCCATGAGTTTATTTATATATTACTTATGTTAAATTTAATGTTCGACAAAACAAAAGACGCTACTTTTGAATAGAATTCAAATAATTCCAAAATATCCAATCTAAATTGGAAAGAAGGCTTCCATCAAAAGCTTCTGCGCCGTAATCTTAACACAAACTTTCACAAAAAAAAGCCAAAGAACTATATATATAGATAGATTTATATTTGCACAGTACAATACTATACTTCAACATCACATGTTGCACAATGATCATCTTCAGTTCTCGCAGTACTCATTTTATTTATATGCAGAGACAATTAAGAAGTTGAAACTCTGTGAGGTCCCTGTATATGCTATTAACAACAAACAACTTATAGCTTATAAGACGAGTTAAAGATCTGTAACCCAAGAGCGAGAGCTAATGAGGACCATGTCCAGCATGAGGACCATGTCCTCCATGAGGACCCCCTGGAGGAGGTGGCCCTGCAGGTTTGGGATCAGGCCCTGGGTGTGGAGGAGGATCATGTGGAGGCCCCGGGTGTGGAGGTCCTCCTGGACCTGGCGGGGGAGGATCATGTGGAGGCCCTGGGTGTGGAGGTCCTCCTGGACCTGGCGGGGGAGGATCATGTGGAGGTCCTCCATGAGGATGCATTCTAACTAACTTGAACGCTGCTCTTCTTCTTTCAGCCTCTCTTCTTCAACCTATCTGCAAGAAAATTGCACACTAATGAGCGTACATGTCCTTGGAGGGTATTTATAAATAGCAGCATTGGATGCCTCTGCCTTTTCCTTTGCTGCCTGCATTTGACTCGTAAGTGGATGGATAAGAATTGGAAGGGTAGGTCTGTGGGCTAAAACCACTTTCCTCTGTTTTGATGATTTATGTCGTCAGAGGCAACCAAATATATTTGATCAATGACTCGTAAACTTTAGTTGGTCTACTTATGAATGTCATCTAATAGTCATGGAATTGACAGAGCTCCTCCTCGAAAGCACCTGTCTTTTAAATGTTAAATCTATCCAGCCAACTGTCACAAGATTAAAGAGGTCTACTAAAGGAAACAGTGTTTGAAAGAGAGTGAAAGATAATGTCACGAGGTGTTTGTACCTTTCTAAAACTTTAGATCATTTTGTGCTATTATCAACTCGTTGATATATCATATTATTTCTTCTTTCTTTAAAAAAAATAGTTTGCAAAAAGCTACAATAGAAGGTGTCTAATTGAGTTACACAATTTATAATTAGTAAATATATGGCTAAAGAATGGATACATTGGTAGGGAGGAGTAAAGGTGAAAAACAATAGGAGGAAGCCACATGATAAAGAAGGAGATAGAAGGTGGAGAATTAGAGGGGAAGGGAAAATGTTGGAGGAAAAATAAGTGATCCTCTTATGTCTCCAAAAACTAAATATTGACCATGCGTCATATGTACAAATACTATGAATGCAAAATGGGGTGCGAGGCACAATTTCTTGAGGCTACATACATTGGAAATAGTTTTGAAATAAAATTGTTTTTGTTCAATACTCTCAATGCGTAAGTCAATTTTTTCATTGGTAGCATTGTTATCCCGTGTGTTTGAGCACACAACCTGGCATTGTTCATATTACTTTCTCATACTCTCAGTGGAAATCGAGGTTGTACTCACCTTTCTCTTAGTAGAGAATTTTTTATGGGAACGTAAAATGCCACAAACAGAGTGTTCATCCTATGAAACAGAAGAAAAAGGGAATTTAGAAGAAAGATTTACACGAGTATTTGGTTTCACATTTCTTTAATTGAGCACGATTATGTCATTTTGTTGAAGAAAGAAGTGAAAAAAATTCGGGCATTTGACAATAGAAGGTAACAAGTTTGCTAGTAAAATGCTTAAGAATTTGTTCCTTGGCTATATTTTATAGGGAGCCTAACACATGCAACATGAGGCATAAAAAACACAAGTGGATTCAAAGGGGGTACAACCATTTAAGACGAACGAGAATGTCATCCCAATTGAAAGGCCCCAACAACTCAAATTTCTCCTTTGTCGTCAATGATCATCTTCTTTCTTTTGGTAAGTCACATATGGACCGCTTGTCATTTTTGTGAACCACATGAAGAGAAATGGGGTGCAAACTGCGTAAGGACATAAAGAAAAGATGTTTGCATTGAGATTAACAACCCATATAGTATATACCATCATTTTTCCTTCCAACCGCAAACGAAAAAAATGGATTCATTATTATGATGGCTATTCATGATACCAAATGTTATTCAAACATGGGACTCGAAATCATTTGGAGTGGTTTTTGACAAGGGCCCTAAATTTGTATGGAGTTGGCTTTCTAGTGTAGATGTGAAGGGGGTATAACCATTTAAGACGAAGGAGAATGTCATCCCAATTGAAAGGCCCCATCAGCTCACACGCCTCCTCTTTCGTCAATGATCCTCTTCTTTCTTCTAGTAATTCATATATGGATTGCTTGTCATTTTTGTGAACCACATGAAGAGAGAAGGGGTGCAAACTACGTGAAGGACAAGAAAAAGATTTTGGCGTTGAGATTAACATCCCATATCCTATATACCATCATTCTTCCTTCCAACTACAAATGAAAAAAATGGATTCATTATTATGGTGGTTATTCATAATACCAAATGTTATTCAAACATGGGACTAGAAATCATTTGGAGTGATATTTGACAAGGGCCCTAAATTTGTATGGAGTTGGATTTTTAGTGTGGACCTTAAATACTAACGAAAACGTAAAACAAATGATAGCTTTAAACATATATCTTAGGTGCAAAGGTGGGATCACGAGAGGAGGGGACCATGTGGATGCATTCAATGAAAGTAAAATATTCAAGAGAGTAAATGAATATGGTGTGTTCTAAAAAACATATCGACCTTGAGATGAATGGTCCATATCATGTACATCGCCTTTCTTCCTTCCAACAATAAGTAATAAAAATAGCATGACTATTACTATGGCTTTTAATGAGACTTCTTGTTATTTTCCAACCTATTTGGTTGCTCGAAAACACAAGCACTCTTCGGGACCATCTTTGGCCTCACATAATTTAACCAGATATGGTGAAGAAATAAATGAAAACTTATTAGGATATTCATCATCTAAAGGTGACGGGATCATTAGCAGAAGGCTTGAGAATCTACACCTTCAATTACATTTCTAATAAAAAAATTGTGCCTTTGATTATATTTCTAATGGAGCCTCACGTGCAGGGCATGATGCACACACAACACACAGACATGAAGAGGGTCTAATTGCCACAACAAGGAAAGATATGGTCAGCCCAGTTGAAAGTTCCTAACAACTAAAACCCCTCCACCACCATCTCTCGAAAACTACGTAACTGAAAAATAATTAATTAAAACTACGCTTTCCTTGATAAAATATATAACCTAACCAAATTCCCCTCTACTTCAATAAAACAAAAAAGCACAACCATATTATATTTTAGAATTCTCTATCTTCCTCACCATATTTTACAAATTTCAAGAGGTGAAAAGGAAACGATAACCAAAATTTCATTTATGCCATAATGAAAAAGAAAGGATAACCAAAAATTCATTTATGCCATATTTTACAATTTAATAATTGTATAGGGTGAATAAAATAGTTTGACCAATTTCAACATATTTTATTAAAATGGGTTTAACATTTGAGTCACCTCTACCCATCAAATGAAAAATTCGTGACATTTTTGACTTTCATCATTTATCTTCTTTTAAATTTACACTCTAAATAAAATCTTATAGATTTCAAAAAAATTCCACAAGAATAAAATTTCTAACACTACTAGGAAAAGGATTGTTAGCATGTAAAAAAAATTGACACATGTTGACCATGGTGGTCATGCCCGCTAAAACACAAAACAAATTCCATCAATGAATTTGGTGTCTTGGAGTCTTGGGTGCACATGTGGGCCCATGATAGGAGGGGCCTAGTTGGATGCATTCACATACTCTTCTCCACCACTGCTTGCATGTTTGAATCCTACCCTGAATCCACACCAGATTGCTCCCACAATAATGTTGAAAAATAACCAGTTGAAAAAACTTCAAAGTTTTCAAGTCTCTATAGGATTAGTTTATCTATTTTGAGAGAAACCATCCCTGTCTCTAACACTGCATTGTTTTTTCTTTTACGGATTTAATATTTCAAAGAAAGTACACCTCAACAAGGGGTCATGAGATTGCACTGTCAATAACATGTAACCTTGACCTCATGTCATTCATCCATATGTGTAACTATGGGTAGAAATAAATTAGGTGAAGACAAAGGGTGGATAGAGCCTGAAGCCTCTTACAATCATGGAGAGGCATGCGGTGGATGCATTTGCAATCTCCTTCACCATCACCTGCAGATTAGGAAGCTTGCATATGTTTGATTGTCTCAAGATTCTTCCCTTGCCTAGCACACCATCCATCTCGTCTTGCACCTTCCTTTGGACTTCATGTTAGTTCTTTGAAATATCATTTGCCACCTTCCACTAAAATCTAAAATAGCCACGAACATGAATGGGAAGGTAGTGGAAATGATGCAATAGTTTTCAGAGGACTTGTTGTGTGGCACAGAGGCTAACGCATTTAAATGATGCAGTAGTTTGGGCACTCACCTTCCTAGTGCAAACCTTGGTCTGTGGGGAACTCGTGCAAACCTTAGGCCATGGTGGCATGGATTAGTTGCCCATAAAGGTTGCCCTATTAGCACCCACAACTACGGTGACAAATAACCGCACTCTAAGCCAGTACCACAATAATGAGCCTCATTAGCGGAATTGATTCATCATCATGGTTCCTTAAGATATCATTTTTGACACGTGTCATTAATAGTAAAAAAAATCATGGACATGAATGAAATCTTGACCAAGAACAAATAAAATAGAAACATAACAACCGGCTCATAAGCGAACTTCAAAGATGAAAACCAACGATGAAAAGATTTTAGCGATTAGGGAGGTGGTGGACAAAAACCAACAGTGAGGCTAAAACCATAGGCAGTTTGTTGTTAGAAATTAGGCTTTTCGGGTGACACGCAAACAATGTGTATTGTGACGTACGTCGATGACACAAGCCTTCTCCAACGTTAATCTTATGAAAATGTCAGTAATAAGTAACCTTCATCCCATTTAGAGAACACCTATCAACGACAAAAAAAAATTTAATCAATAAATAAAATCTTAAATAAATATATTGAAATTGATATCTCACAATATTTTTAAATATATATAATTAAAATATTTATATTAATTACTAACTTATATAAAATTAAAAATAACCTATATAAAAGTAAAAACTTCCCTCATGGCTCTTGTGCCTTATGAACAATTTACCAGTTTATCAAAACTACACAACATCCCTCTTCGGTGATGACAAATGATTGTTCATAGCAGACTCTTCAATGAGTGGTGCAATCAGAAGCTGACAGACACATGGCTCTATCTAGCATTGCTAGCATGCCACACTGACTAAACATCTGAGTGTTCGACACTTATCCACTTAACTCTCTTTCGCTTTCATGAATTTAATTCCATATTTTACACAAACAGTTAACGGCATTGTTGATCTACATTTCCAGCTTCCTATCCAGGTGAGTGCACGAGTAATCAAGAAACACGAGACCACATCAATTATATATAAGGGCTTATTACCTTGGAGATGGAGATGGATGATACAGGCGCAAAGAAAGCAGATGCATGATATCAAGAAGCTAGATCTGCAAAACTAAACCAGATAAGATTAGAACACAATATGTAGGGGTTTCCCAAACGATGTTGGTTCCAAGAGGATTTCAACTCCCTTTGAGGATGTCAACCCCTATGTCAAACAAGATAATAATAGATCGTGAACAATAGTAAAAATGACAAGCAACTGAAATAACAAAAGTACTTAGTTTATGCTCTACTATGGAGATGAACCAGGCATCAAGATGGTGTGATGATGAATTAAGATAAAGATTTCTCCTTCAAACAGGTAGAACTCGGTTAAGCTCTTCCTTCTCTTCTGTAGGCCTAGATCTTTCCAGGTCTTTGATCTTTTTTCTTCTTTTCGGTCCTTTTTGAAATATGGGGGAAAACCTCATATTTATAGCTTAGATATGAGACTAAACTGCAGGTTAGATGATACCTAGGGTGTAGTAAAGTAAACTGAGTTAGGGATATGATGTGATCAACGTGGGTCCCATAGTTTGACTTATTAGGCAAAGTGGGGGACATGATTTGAATGGGAGGTGAGATAAAGATTTCATTTTAAAAAGAAGATGTCAGAGATATGCATTATGAATTAAATAATTTGTGAGAGATGGGGGATGATGCCAAAAATTGAATTATCAAATGGGTCCATATGGAGCCCATTGATAATCAATCAAATAATGTGAGCAAATAGATAGGATTTTATTTAATTTAAGAGAAAGAGATGTGAGAATGGAATTAGCGTGCATGTAAGATTACTAAGGGGCATTATACCGAAAATAGGTGTCTACATTTGCCCCTTTTTGTTGAGTGGTTTGTGATAGTAAGCCACGAGACAAAAACAAAAAGGGTTAGATGAAAGATGTGTCCGAGGGTGGATGAAGACATGACCAAAGGCAAGATGCCCCAGGAAAAAAAGGATAGCAATAACAATAAAAAAGGTATGGCGATGACTCCAATATCACATCGGTAGAGGATAATTGCGGTCTCAACGGAGACAAACAACAATGTTCTACAGACCAGTGAGTGGGTGAAGACCACTGCAGTATGGATGTAAACCATGATGACCAATGGGTCATAGGAAAACATCAAAATATGTGCAACTGAATGCGAAAGATATGCACAATCCTTTGTTTGCGAGGAATCGTGCAAAAAAAATCATGCGTCCACAAAAGGGACATGGATGAAGATAATAATACCCTAACACAAGGCACGAGAAGGACACAAGGTGAGTTATATGCGTTGACAAGTACAAATATGGAAAGGTGCCCCAACATAAGACATCGATAGAATAATCATAAATGTGGACAATATGAGTAGATAGGATAGAAAGGTGAGATAAAATGCCCTAAAAGGGTAATAAATATGATGGTAATCATGTTTTATAGGAATGATGCATAAGTGTTAGCAAATTAGAAGGTGAAGAAGACAAAAAAGTCTCATTTCTTCGGTAAGTGTGATAGAGATACTTTTGCGACAAAACAAAAGCAGAGAAAATATTAAAGGAAGAGAACAAGATTAGATAGGTGATGGCTGTTATGGTATCTTCCACGAAAAAAATGTCAAAAGAAGATGGGAAGAGATTCTTATAAATGGATATGATGATGTCCCTGCGAGAGGAATGACGAAGATAAAAGATATGACAAGGTTCTTAAAAAGAGAAGAGGTCAATGTGGCAAAGAGAAGAATAAGAACGGTGATGAAAGGGATAGATGGTGATACATAAACAGAGAAACATTGGCATTCACTGTGATTGCCAAATGTAAGGGATGTTGAGAAAGAGAAAAGGGAAAAGACAGGAGGATTGGTTGATTATGAGAAGACCAAGAAATATTGAATATGAAGGTGACAAGGATATGGAATAGAGGAAAGGAGACGGAGGAGGAGAAAATAAAGAGTGAAAGGGGAGGAAGAGGATAACAAAGAAGGATTATAGAGAAAGGGGGAAATGAAGAAGGACAAACAAAGAGAAGACGAGAAAAGAACAGAGCAGAGGATGAAATCATGAAAAATGGAGAGAGTTGTTTAAAATGAAAGATGCGATGAAGATTGGATCAGAGGAAAATAGAGAGGTAACAGAAAATGAAAGAGATGATAGAGCAAAGAAAATTGAAGGAAACAGATCATAGTGAGGAAATCCAAGGCAAAGAATATGGAACTGACCACATGGACATGCATGTGGATGATGGGATGATAAAGGAAATGGGATAACGCTGAAGAGTCAGGTTTTCAACGGGGAAGTAAGGAGGAAGTGCAAGGTAAAACGGGAAGAAGGACAATGTAGAGGAAGTGAAATAAGACGAAGATCAGAAAGGAGGAAAAGACAACGAAGAAAATTATGTTGAAGGAAGTGAACCAAAAATGAAGATATTTGGTAAAGAGTGGGAAGCATAAGGAATGTAAAGAGAAACTTGAGGGAAGGAATGACATCGATTGGAAAATAAATGGAGATGCACGAGATGAGGATATGCTAATGATGAGAAACTAGAGAGAAGGTGTATGATGAAGACAATGAAGAAATCGGCAAGGAAGAGTGGCAGATAGAGAGGTGGTGAGGAAAAAGAAAGTATGGGATAGGAGAGGCAATGCCAGTGAATGGATGTTAGGAGAAATCGATCGAAAATGATCAGTAGGAAAAGATGAGACAAAAGATAAGACAAGGGAGAAAGTAAACAAAGAACGGGAGGGGGAACGCCAATGAATGGATGTTAGGCAAAATCCTTCGATAATGATCAGAGGACACAGAGGATAGAAGGAATGAAGATAGAATGGAGGAGGTCAAATAAAAGGATTCAGGCTGTGCAAAATAGGGATGAATGATTTTTAGGAGAATTCCACTGATAATTCTTAGCACGGAAACAGAAGAGGAAGATGAAAGAACGTTAAGGGAAGATCAATGACAATGACGGGTAAGTATGGGGGTAGATATGTGGGAGAACTCTAGAAGATGGAGTGAAAAGAGTAAAGAAAGGAGGGATAACAATGTGTAGGAAGATGAAGGCGAGGAGAGGATGCAGTGGATGAGAATGAATGAGAGAAAAATGAAGAAACAAGACATGAAATGAATGGAGAAGCAACGGTAAAGTAAGATTACCCAGCGACGGATGATGGAGATGAAAAAGAGACTAGTAGGAAGTGGTGTTTACGAGAATGAAAGAGGAGGTGAGAGGATGTGATGATGGGGAATGCCGAGAAAATGTAGATGGAGAGAATGTGGGGTAGTGGGGGAGTGCAGGATGACAAATCATGCTTAAGAGGGACTCTTAAGTAAGATCGCCATGCCGCAGGAGGATTTAAGTAAGATCACCAAACCGACAGTGACAATATGGAAGGAGAAAGACAACATTGTATTGGATGTAGGTGTCGAAGGGTTGGTTGGAATGGTGATTGTCATCTGTTGAAAGAGGAAATGGTGGAGAAGCTTCTACAGCGAGAGGATCCAAGGAAGAAGATATACCTTAACTAAGGTTCTTCGGCTATATGGATGGTTAAGCAAGATAAGCAAGATTGTTAAACTGAAAGCAGAAGAGTAAAAGAGAAACTCAAGAGGAAAGACGAGTAAGATATCTGGCGTCGTGCAAGGGGACATAAAGGTGAGAAGGATGATATGGAGACAAATGGTGATGAGTGGACATGGAGAGTGAGGAGTAATGGATCAATGACAGTGTTGAACATGTTGAGAGATAAGGAGTTAAGGATAACGAACTTGCCTTGAGAAGGATCCTCAAGTAGGATTCGCAAACTACAATGACGATCAAGTAGAATTCGCAAACCAAAAAGTGTATTTGCAAACGCATTCATGGAGATGATGGATATATATAGAATTCATAGTGTGCAATTTGATATGATTTTTATAAAAGATGATTTGGATGAGATGAATGGAACATAGTTGTAGCAAGGGTGTACAGGGAAACTGTGTTTCGAACTGGATTGGAGATAAACAAGAAAGGTTACCACTGAAGGCATTGCACTTGTAGCCAATAACAGGTGTTAATACATAACCAACGATAGTTAGTTATACCAAAAGATCATGAGGGAAATATGGATGAAGGATGCTCGTAATCCTAATATTGACATGACAAAGGGATAAAAGATGTGACTTGTATGTGGGAAGAGGGATCTCCAAAAGTGGTGTTCCTTAAGTCTATGCCCCAACTCTGGGAAAGGGAAAGAACAATAGTAGAAAGTTGATCAATGTGGGAATATTTTGGTAAAATGTTAATAAAAGAAGGTTGATCAATGCGGAAAACCTTCCAGATGTCATAATAATAGAGTATCCATCCTTCGAGGGTATGGTCTACTTTATACATAATATGGATAGTCGTCCTTCAAGGGATCGATCTATTTCTTTTTATTTTGCTTATATTTTGATTTGTATACTTTGTTTTTTTTTCATGAACAGTTTTCCTTCAAGGGATCAATCTATTTTTCATAACTTTGATTTTGCCTTTTACATACTTGAGTTTGAGCTTCACATAGGGGAGATCTAGGAATAGCTAAGTAAACCACTTAAGAGGGGATAAGTAATGTACAAGAGACACCCTCGACCCTTTGCATGGTTGTAGTAGGAGAATGAGAAGATAACAGATGTAATGGTTATGGGATCACATCAAAGTAGTGAAGGCGGACCACATAATTCAAATCATTATAATGACAAATGGAAGGGGCTAAGGATGGAGGAATGATCTAAGGATATAACTAAGTGCTCAATGGTAGATATGTTGACAAGAGATTGATCGCAAGTGCAATGCATTAAGAGGTCACGTCTCTTGTTTACCACCACGAGAGGGAAGACAGTGTAGTTGCAATAATATGAGATGATAACTAAGTAGGAAACAAAAACTAACATATGACCATAATGATGGATTTAGATGAAAATAAATGATGATTCCCGAAGAGAGACATAAATATAGAAAGACAATCATGGCCTCAAAGTAGAGCTTGATGAAATAAACGGTGTCCCAAAAGAGACACACATATAGCCAAAATGGTGGACTTTGAAATAGATGGTGCCCCAAAAGAGACACAAATATAGCCACAAAGGTGGACTCAGAGAAAAAGGTCCCTCAATGGAGAGAAAAACATGGCCTCAAAGGATGGCTTTAATGAAAAAGATGATACTCCCAAAAGGAGCATAAACATAAAAGAACAAGTATGGCCTCAAAGGAGGCCTTATGAAATAAACAATGTCCTGAAGGAGACACAAATATAGCCACAATGGTGGACTTCGAAATAGATGGTTCCCCAAAAGAGACACAAATATAGCCATAAAGGTGGACTTAGAGAAAAATGGGTCCCTCAATGGAGAGATAAATATGTCCTCAAAGGAGGGCTTCAATGAAAAAGATGATACTCCCAAAAGGAGCACAAACATAAAAGAACAAATATGGCCTCAAAGGAGGACTTAGAATGAGATGGGGATCTGGATATAATTAATTTATATTGGATGGATGTGAAGAAAGGTAGATAAAACAATGTCAAAGAGTGAAGTCCCCTAGTAACAAGGGGGTTGTACATATGAGATGCTCAAGGGCGAGGGAAGATTGTTCTCCCAACGAGTTAAATGTGAAGGAGGTAAAGGATGTCGAAAGAGCTTAGATGAGATTGTTTTAGATTTGGATGGGGTAAACGATCGAAGACCACAAGTGTGCTTAGTAAGATAAGTGGCATTGACGTACAATGGAGGGACTTCCTTGGGAGGAATGACATGCGCTAGATGGATATTAAGGGATGATGTGGATGGAGGGATCATGGGAGATCCGACAGATGGGATATGGATTGGATTCAAGGTAGATGTAGAAGGAACTTTCCCCTAAATGAGGAAATCATCTTTCTCAATAAGGTTGTGGAGGATTGACTGAAAGGCCTTACAATGTTTGATGTTGTGACCTGGGGTACGATGATAGGCACAATTGCAATTAGGATTGAACCATGATGGCTTAGGACCATAGGGATTAAAGGCTTTAATATGAGGAAGTTTGATGGTAGATGTTCGAGTTAAATGTCGAAAGATGTCTGCATATGACCCCATTGAAGTGTCATGGGGAAGGTAACTCTTGTGGGTTTTGATAGGATGTCTCAGCTTGTAGTTAGAAGAAAACGTGGATGTAGATTGGATGTGTGAATTTCATGTTTTGGACGACAAATCAAATTTGGTTAAAGGATGGTATTGTTTGGATGTGGATTGATTATTGCAAGATGTCGTAGATGGAAAAACTAATCCTGACATGGATGTTGTGGCATTACATTGTTGAGAAGAGGGAAAACCTGAATATATACGTAGATGCGCAAGGGACTGTCGGGGATGTTTGCCCCAAGCCTTAGACTTCGATCGAGAAGATTTACCTTTAGCAATGATGACAATAATTTCAACCGGAGGATTTGATAGTGGTGGTGTGGTTATCAATGGAGAAACTGTTCTAAAACAAGATGAAGATGTTGATGAAGATATAGGTGTTTATATGATGCGATTAATGATATATATGTGAGACATGGATTGTGTCATTTTGGGTATGGAAAGAGATGATTTTTTAGAGAGAGAAGATAAAGCATCTTTATTTGATTTAGGTGGATGTGTTGGTACAGTAGGTGATCCAAAGGGTATCTTTGATAGGGTTGCAGATCGAGAGGATTTGGTTGATGTGATAGGAGGATTGGGTAAAGAGTATTGGGGTAGACTAGGTGATGTGGCCACTGGAAAGGTTGTCAAGGTAGAGATAAGTGTACTTGTTGATATGATAGGTATAGGGGTCACTGGGATAGATAAAGATGTAGGCACTTTTGGAATATGTGAAGATGTGAGTGATGTGATAACCGATGGAGTAGACCTTATAGGTATGGGTAATGTGGCAAATGTAGGAGCATTTTCAAACGTAGAAGTAGAAAAGACTGATTGTTTCATAAATATTTTGAGGGGTAAGAATGATATGTTTTCTAAAGGGGTTGATGTCGAAGGTAGGGTTGTAAGGGTGCATGTTGTAGAACTAAGTTTAGTTAGGTTGGTTGTGAGTAATGTAGGTGTAGTAGCAGGTGCATTTGAGGCAGATATGGGTGATAAAATAGATGGGAGAGATGTAGGGATATGTGTGGATACGAGTGGGGCTGAAATAAATGCTAAGGATGAATCTAATGTGGTAGATTGGGGTGTATTTGAAGTGGCGGAAATGGATGATATAGTTGAATTTGATGTAGATGTGATAAGGACAGGAGAAGGTGTAGGTTCATGATAGGTAGTGAAAGTTGATGTAGGTGTGACGGGTTCTAAATAAGGGATGGGAATAATGTCCACTTTGGGAACATGCAGAGTTGGTGATAAGATGGGATCTTGATTGACAGTTTCAACCATACAAGTGTTTGATAGTTGAGATGTAAAGGGGGTGACATGATTCATTGATGGTTGATTAGTTTGCACAGTGGAGGTATCAATTTGGATATCGCCTTGATTTACAAGTTGTTGGACACGATCTTTGAAGGAACGACATCTCTCAATGTCATGACCTTTGACTTGATGATATTTACAAAAGTGGGCCTCGTGATACCAAATAGGCTTGGCTTGCGAGTTGTCCACGGGTCGTATGGGAGGCAGTTGGATAGAGTTTACGCTCATCAACTTATCAAATACATAATTTTATGATTCTCCTAAAGGAGTGTAGTTGGTTGTTGATTGAGGAGATCATTGTTGAGACCATGTGTTTGGTGTAGATGGGGATGAGGGTTCAATGACCACAATGTTGGCCGCAGCCTTGAACTTGCCATTATGTGTGAATGGTTTAGTGGATTCAATTTTTGATTTAGTTGAACTTAGTTTAAGATGACCCTACTCAATGGCACGGGTTTCGAGCTTGCGAGCCATTGTGAAAGCTTCATCAAAGGTTCTGAATGATTGGATTTATAAAGTAGATGATATATGTTTGGCACATGAACGCGAGAATAAGTCGATGAGTTTGGTTTGCGGGATAGTGAAGGATAGTTGGTTTATAACAGCATGCCATCATGCGACGAAGTCGGCGATGGACTCATTTTCATACTGTCGAATGGTATATAGATCAGCGATAGTGGTCTTGCATGTGATATTGATAGAAAAGTGTTCTAAGAACAACTGTGCAAGTTGAGTGAAAGAGAATATGGAATGTCGTGGGATACTGTGGTAACAATCCAACGCGGGACCAGACAAAGACATGGGGAAAGTGCGAAGAAGTAAATCATGATCATGCGCAATAAGACAACATGTGTGTTTAAATGTGAGGAGATGTTGTTGGGGATCTTCTTTATTATTGAACTTATTAAATGTAGGAAGTTTCTAATGAGGGGGATAGGGTTTGATTGGGACCGATGGATGAATGGGTTCATTACAGATGTGTTCATAGGATAAGGTGTTCTTGGGTGGTACGGTAAGGGTTTCTAAATTGGCTAACCGATTCATTAAGGCGTGAATTGAATCACTGGAGGTGTTGTAAGGTTGAGATTGGATCGGCTGTTTGGTTTGAAAAACAGTTTGATAAGGCAAATGATGTGTTTGTGGGTGTGTGGGTGTTTGGTGAAGTGTCTGATAAGGTGGTTGATAAGTTTGTGGATAGGGTGCTTGCGGAATGGTTTAATAAGACAGTTGATTAATTTGTGGATATGTAGATGTTGGAGGAGTTATTTGGCAAAGACTAACATGTGTCACAGGCTGGGATTGTTGCATAGGCTGGTGTTGAGCAATAGGAGCATGACGATGAGTGGGGATATTTGTGTTAAGAATTGGAGGCAGTTGGACATGCCTATTAATAGAATTGTCAAAATGGGATGTGGGTGGAATGCGATCCACCAATTTTGGAGATTGGGAGGATTGGGAGGATTGATAGGTAGGATTTGTTGGAGTAAGAAGTCATACATGGGGTTAGGAGGAGGTTTGAGTGTACCTAGAGGAGCAGGAGATGGTGGTGCGATTGATTTAGGAAAACTGTCTTGACGAGGGATATGAGGGTTGGTGTCAAGACGGGGAGAATTTTGTATGACATGGTTCTCATGAGGTGAGACCATGGAGACTGGAGATTAAGTGACTGACGACGTGGTTTTGAGTTTAGAATCTTGTTTAATGAGATCACCAAAAGAAGTAAGATCATTGGATAGAGCAGATTGTTGTTTTGTCTCGATTTGGGAGAGAGTGACAATAGGTGTGAAATAGAGAAACATTTGTTTATGTATGTTGTTGACAAACAAATCAAGCAGAATATTTTTTAACATCATGATTAATTTAGAGGATGTGAATAGAAAAGAAAAGTAGGTAATGAAGGTGCCTAAAGGAGTCTAAGGTTGGTTTCAGGAAGTTATGGATTGGGAGATGTCTAAGGACGGTGTCCTGTTGGGTGTTTAGGTCCCAATCAGTTAACCAGGTGAGAGGAATGTTTTGATGTGTTAATTATATTTGTGCAGTCTCAGGAAGTGTGTGATAAATGGAATGCAGAGGGTTAAATTTTTTACTTAAGCTATGTGATCAGGTAGAGCAGAAGGTTCGTTTTAAACCAAAATGAAATGTGACATTCGATGTATACAGACACTCAGGAAAGGGAAAGTTCGATGCAGAAAAGAGAAAATAAAGAAAAATGAGAAATGCCTGGAGAAACGCTTATCATGTTATTTGATTGCACTTGATGATGGTGTTTTTAGAAGCACCAGTTAGTGACGTGAAACACCCGGGTACCCTAAAATGGCACCGTTTAGAGTTGCAGATGAGGCCAGTAAAAATGAATATTTTCTTTTTTTGTTGTTTTGGAAAGCAAGTGATATCTGATGGCGTTGTTGGATAGTCATGAATTTGTTAATTTTACCTAAAAAATAAGATAAATATAATTAGTTGATATGGTCAAGAAAGAAGATATAGATGTTGTCAAAAAGATTAGTTTGTCAAAAACAATGCAAGGTAATAAAAATGAAGTTTAATTAATTAAAAAAAAAAGTTGTAGACCGAGATTCATATACAATAAAAGGAAATAAGCTACGAAAGCTATTAAAGCATTAAATGCTATAAACTATACACTATAAAGCTATAGTTTATTAATAGACTATAAACTAAAGACTAGTATTCTTATTAAAATAAATGATTAAAGAAACTATGAATTAAATAAACATATAAAACAAACGGCGAAATAAATGATTAAAATGCTAAGATATACTATAAACTATCTGTATTAATAATAATAATAATAATAATCTATGCAAGGAACTATGAAATGGATATAACGAAAAGAATTTGGAGTAAATTAGTCTATTCAAAATCGACTCAAGATGAGGAACGCATCTAGTGCTTCAAGTGGAACAGCGCAGGCGTTTTATAGATTGTTGATGGTGTCTATGCTATAGTTGGATTATTTTCAGTTTGTCATGCAAAAAATAAAAAATGGCTCAACTTTACTCACCCACATGTGTGGGACCAATAAATTGACTTCCCACCATTGCAAGCATCAAGACGTCATTTCGATGTGGGGAAGAGTGTTTCCAAAAGGGAGCTCGATTTATAAAGGTGATGGATCGTTTTGATGGAAAAGCAAACCAAATCAAATCTGTGTTTGTAGGAACAGTAAAGTCAAAAGTTGAATCTAGGATGGGTAGGTGGAAACTGGTTAGTTATGTTACACATGGGCATGGCTCTTCACATGTACAATGACATCATGAGAATCACAAAAAATTTTAACTAGGAATATAAAATTGGCTATAAAGCTTTTTGTAAATGTGTTCAAAATATTTGAGACCACTTGTGATACAGAGAGTGTATAATCACGACTCATAAAGCACTGCATGCACTGTTTAAAAAAAGCAGAAATGTGTTCTAAAGAATTATAAGCCAATCACTGTAAAGGGAAAGGGACTGTACAGTCACTACCTACAAAGCTATATGAAATTGATACTGAAGCTAGAAAATATTGGAAGCATCATGCATTGAGATCCTATGGATCTGCGGGGAAACTTTGTGCAATCTGAGCGAGCTTTGAAGGAGTTGTGGTAACATGGAGTTGCTTAATAAAACGCCAAACCAAATGTTGATCCATGGGGCCTGTAGATGGTCAAGTGGGAGAGGCAGATGACAGAGCCAAATGGGATGAGGACTGCGTGGAATTGGGAACAAGTGGAATGGGGGTCGCTTAGAAAGTAGTTGTGAGGATCTATGGGAAATGCGAGCCGAGGGCTCGGGTAGTTGGTCGAGAGGTGTAGCAGGGATCGGAAATGAGAGAGAGTAAATCAGGGAGGAGGTAGCTGAGCTAGCCGAGTGAGGTGAGTTGGGGAAAAAGTGGGAGGTTGGGTTGAGTCGAAGTCGAGGGGAGTGGTAGGGAGGAATGGCGGTTGAGAGGACGCAGTCGAGGCAAAGGAGATTGGAGGAAGGAAAGGAGAGGTGTGGAAGAAGAAGGCGATAGGGAAGCTCGTGGGGATAAGGAAGGGATATGTGGACGGTGAGATGGAATGCAGGGCAAGTGAGGATGAAGCTCGGGGATGAGGAAGTGGGTTGAATGTTCTGTGTGAGAAGGAAGGGAGATGGATGTGGAGGAAGGAAAGGAGAGAGCTCGGTGAGGAGAGAAAGAGAATGGCTCGGTGGAGAGGGATGAAGCGATTTGGGAAAGAGATGTGAGAGATGGGATAGGTGGAGGATTTGTGTGGGTTGAGAATTGCAGGGGAGTTGTATGCTTGGTTATGGTGATGGGTAGTTTAGGATAGTTAGGATTAAAATATATATATATATATTTCTTTTTATTAATAATTTTAATTGCAATTTATTTCATTTTTTTAAATTGTTATTTTTAAATAAATCAATATTGTCTATTATGTTTTAAAATAAATAACTATAGATCGTTATGTTAAACGAGTAAATATAGATTAATATACTTGGAAATGCGAGATCTATACATAATTAGAAATTAAGATCTAAATGAATATATAGACGTATTTTATTAGGTCAAAGAAAAGGTCGTTAAAAAAAAGTATCTATTATACATCTAAGATTGCAAATAAAAGTAAGACAATAAGATTAATTTCCGGACTCATTTCCTATGTGAGTAGATTTTCAACAAAAAACAAGAAGAGCGCGTACCTCCAGGGGATTTCGATGAGTGACCGTACTAACCTGAAATTGAAAAATACTAAGATATTGCAAACAAGCAAGTTGGAAAAGATGAATAAATAACAAACAAAACGACCAGATCTAGGATATGGTCCCACCGGATGTGCCAAATGTTGATCTGCATTTCCAGCTTCCTGTCCAGGTGAGTGTACGAGTAATCAAGAAACACGAGACCACAACAAGTATACAATGGCTTAGTACCTTAGAGATGAAGATGGATGATATGAGCGTAAATAAAGCAAATGCATGATATCAAAGCTAGATCTGTAAAACTAAACCAAATAAGATTAGAACACAATATACGGGGGTTACCCAGACAGTGCCGGTTCCAAGAGGATTTTAACTCCCTTAGAGGATGTCAACCCCCGTGTCAGACAAGATAATAATAGATCGTGAACAGTAGTAAAAATGACAAGCAACTGAAATAACAAGAGTACTTAGCTTATGCTCTACTATGGAGATGAACCAGGCATCAAGATGGTATGATGACGAATTAAGACAAAGATTTCTCCTTCAAACAGGCAAAACTTGGTTAAGCTCTTCCTTCTCTTTTGTAGGCCTAGATCTCTCTAGGTCTTCGATCCTTTCTCTTCTTTTCGGTCCTTTTTGAAATATGGGGGAAAACCTCATATTTATAGCTTAGATATGAGACTAAACTGCAGGTTAGATGATACCGGGGGTGTAGTAAAGTAACCTGAGTTAGGGATATGATGTGATCAACGTGGGTCCCATAGTTTGACTTATTAGGCAAAGTGGGGGACATGATTTGAATGGGGGGTGAGATAAAGATTTCATTTTAAAAAGAAGATGTCAGAGATATGCATTATGAATTAAATAATTTGTGAGAGATGGGGGATGATGCCAAAAATTGAATTATCAAATGGGTCCATATGGAGCCCATTGATAATCAATCAAATAATGTGAGTGAATAGACAAGATTTTATTTAATTTAAGAGAAAGAGATGCAAGAATGGAATTAGCGTGCATGTAAGATTACTGAGGGGCGTTATACCGAAAATAGGTGTCTACAGGCATTTTAGAAAATTTGTCATTAATAGCAAAAAATAGACCCTATTACTAGCAATTGCACCAACAGGTGCAATGGTCATGCCGATAGTCGCATGGAATTGATTGTGAGGCACAATTGAACATGTAGTGCTTTGGTTTGCAGGCACGAGTGTATTTTTAGTATGTGAACGATTTAATTTAAGGGTATGTGTGCTTTTGAACATCATAGCATTCTATTACAATTGTTCGTAGTATTCCAACTTCAAAAAATTCCTATGTGACTATTGTATAGGATTCAACATTTTTTTATTGGATAAAGAAAGCAATGAAAGTAAATTGTCTCAACAAATAAATGCAATAATTTAAAAATTCAAAGTGAAAATCAAGAATCAAGGAAGGATATTTGAAGGTTGTAGCACAACTTTGACTTTTAAAAGGTAAATACGTAAACATGGAGTATGAAAGCAACAAATATAGTATGCAAGTGGTTCATAAAACCTAGGTATATTTATAAATATAATCTTAAGACAATGAGTATAAGTAGGAATAAAGTGCATCTGGTTTTTCTTCCAGGTTGGGCTCACTTGGCCTTGGTCACTATTTTAGGTGGCCGAGGCCCACGTTACTCCAAAGGTTGATCAGTGGAGTTTGTCGCTCGTCTTGTGTTAGATCTTGGCTCTTTGGGTATTCGCTGGTCTCCCTAGAATATAAAAAGAACTGCATTTTTTGTTTATCGAAATGAAAACAAAGCATTTTTATTAAGGCTTTGAGTATGTGGACAAAATTCAAATTAATGTAGTCAAATTCTCCTATTTATAGCTTCAAGATAATTGTTCATAGGCTTGGAAAGGCTTCATCAAGCAAGAATGTAATAGCACAAGAGAGGATAGAAAAGAGGTAGATCTAAATCATGTTCAACTCCACTTGAGAAGCCTACGGTATGAGAAGGGCAGCAATTAATTCTTTAAAAGACAACAAATGTGAAAAAGTAATGGTACAAAGGGAATAGAAAAGAAATGGAAGGAGTACATGTAGAATACGGGGAGGATGTATCAGTGGGAGGGTCAAGTCTACAAAATTCAAAAGAAAACCTAGTCAATTAGAAGTATTACATTAACTATTGATTTAGAAGTCGATCAAAATATTCAGAACATGAATAAAAGGATATCCCAAAGGCCCATATTGATCAATAGGCACATAACATGAGTGGTAGAGCCTAATGTATTACAAAATACAAATTTTGAGTGAATTGTTCACATCCAATGAATTGCATTTAACAAGTTCGGATCCCGAACATATAATCAGCACAATTAAACTAATAGCCTCATTCCAAAAGTAGTCTCAATATTAAGTCCAATTTCATGACCATTTTTTTGTTGCAATGTTCCAACTGGATTCAAATCAAGTTTGAACTCTACCAGATATTCTTGGTGTAGGATATTATTTTCCTTGTATTTATTTACTTGGAAATTCCTCACCATTGTTGACTCATATTGCTTAGGTGTCCTTATTGTCATAAGAGTTACTATGTCATGTCATAGAGAGTCATAATTTGTCATAAGAGCTACATTCCTATTTCATGAATGTAAATCTCATTCCTATTTCAGGAATATTCCCATGGAAGAGTTACACAGCACTCCTATTTGTACACTACTCTTGAGTTATTCATTAGAGTGTGTTGCATTGGAGCCATTCTCATCTTTTACAATTATCTCATGTGATTTTCATATTTGCAGTTTTGTGTGTGTTTAGTCTTATCTTTGTGCAATTCATGTCTTGCATCTCTCATTAGTGCATTTTATGATCCAATTGATCCTTGTCACATTTTCCGATATAGTATCAAAGTGGCACTTATATTGAGCTTGTCTAGTGATTACTCTACAAGTTTATTTACTTGAGATTAGTGTTTGCAAAGGTTTGGTATTGGATGTGTTTGTTTTGCTAGTTTTTTGTCTAGTTTGTGGTGTATACAACATATTTACAGGCTTCTGAGGTGTTTCAGACCCGTTTAAGGCATAAAGAGACCTAGAAATTACATTTTGAACCTGTAATGGAGCTTTCATAGCCCTCCCAACGTGGTTTCAAACCTCATGTAACATTTTTTAGCTTTTATGTGATGTTTAGTTGGCCCATACTGGGTGTGCAGGCCCTTAGGAGGTTTAAATGCCCCTAAGATCCACACTCATGCTCAAAAACACTCTTTTATGCCCTAATACGTTGTTGATTTGTGGTATTGGGCATCCAAATTTGGGTTTATTTCAGCGGAGATGTCCTCTCCAATCTATTTCTCTCCATCTCTTCCTAAAATGCCTCCCCAATTAGAAGCAAATCAAATTGCATTTGTCTTTTTATTTGATCTAGACTGCACAATCTGGAATTTCATACATCTTTGACGTCTTGATTCAGCGTCTTTGCACAACATTACCACTTTTTCAGCCTCCTTGCAACTTGCTCAGGTCTGCATTCAGCGTCCTAAGACCTTTGTTGCTCTTGTGGAGTAAAACGACCTCCTTTGCATTGATTTCTAGTCATTAAGCGGCACCGTAACAGCTCAGCACAAGGAAATCAACAAAAATTTGGGCTTTAAAACCCTAAAAATAGCCTCCTCATGCCTACAATATCCTCTCACAACCCTACAATCACTTTCTTTGGTGGTCTCCAAGCTTTTGGACGGATCTGCAACATTATTTTGGAGCTAGGTGGTGTCATAACAACAAAGAGACAAAATTTCTAGGGTTTCATAACTTAGGATAGCCAACACATTCTCCTGGTAGACCCCACTCAAGGTGGATATTGATTTCAATTTCCAATTTGATTTTTATCTATTTCAAAATTTGGTATTTCATGTCTTCTGTGAAGTCAAGTTGATTTGGAGATATCACATTAAAGTTGGTTAGCTAAACTTGTATCTTCACCTATCAAAGACAAAGGGTGAGGCCCAAGTTGACATGTCAATTCCCTCTCACAAATAAAACCATTGAAATCTACATTATGTGTTGATTCCAATGAGTGGTTGGAAGGATAGGTCCATCCTCATTTAGTGCATTTTATTAATGCTTGAGTGCAATTTTATTTTAAAAAGGCTTTTTTATAGGAAATCATTATTGTAATAACTTTTGATCAATAGCTTGAAATTGAGCATCGTCTTTTGCAAAAGTTCATATTTTTACATTTCCCACGCATTGGTCTTATTTTCATTGTAAAACAAACTAATTTATAAAGTGTGGAATTGAGGGGCGAGGGTGGCGGTGGGGGGTGAGGGACATGGAGCTGTCTAATATAGTTTTTCGAGGGGTGTTGTAATCACATGCAGATGCATTTTCAGCTGAGTCGGACGTCTCACATCCTTCAGTGTGTTCTCGCACTTATCTCTTTTTGCATTCTACAGACACATTTTCGACTGATTCTGACGTCCATATGTGCAAGCACTTATCACCTATGACTCCTTCGTATTGATTGCTCTCATTTGCGGATGCATGATGGAAGAAGTGCTTGTAGACACCATTTTTTGGTATCATTCATCCCCTTCATCTCATGTTTGCCCTCCTTTATTAGGATTACCCATTCAAATCTATTTTTCCCCTCAATTTGAATAACTCTCATTTCCCACCAAAAATATATATTCAATTAATCAATCTTAATTGATTAATTAATCCTATTTTAAATATCTAAACCTCGTTATATGTTAATATCCAAATATTCCAAATTAAGTCATATCATCCCACCTAATAATTAAATACTCCAAAAATCATTCAAATCATGAACCCCACTCATGATTTAAATAATGTAGAATAATCCTTATCAAATCCATTATTTCACCTAATCACTCACATCATGTCCCGCCCCCCCCACGCACCCAATTAGGGTTACTTTGTCAAGCCCAGGTTACCTGATAACCCGTTAAACTAACCCCACCTTGAGGCTATAAATACAAACCTTCCCCCCCTCTTTCCAACAAGTGAAGAGTGATAGAAAACCTCTAACATTATAGCCCTTCTCTTATCATAATATCATCACAGTGCTCTTGTGATGCCACTTGTATCACCATAATACCATCTCCATGCACTTGTGGTTCTCTTAGTTTGGTTTGCTCTACATTTACTTGGATCAGATCAATAGCTCCTCTATACATCAACATTTTCAAGTTTTGTTATTTATCAGTTTTTGCATGTTATCCATTTATCTTTCATTTATATCATTTTATCTTATTAAACGGGGGTTGACATCCACATAAGGAAGCTCGTGCTTCTTGGAACTGGCTTCGTCGCGCAGCCCCCGTATATACCATCTAATATGTTTTCCTCTCAATTGCCTCTATTTTGCAGGTCTATCCAGCTCGCAGCGAGGACATTCACTTTGCACCCATCCATTTACATCCATCAACTATACGGGTACCTTAAACCCTGCATCTTTGAGGTTGTTTGATTTTCTTTGTTATCTAGCTCACTAATCTAGACACGGATGAAAAAAACTCGATCAGCAATGCTTCATATACTTATGCTTCGTAGGACCAATATTGCATCACATCCTCTGTCACTTCTGCTTGGTAGGGCTAATCATGCACCATGGCGTTCGAGCATCAAACGTTTTCTCATTCACGATGACCTTTATCCATTTTTATATGGACAAGTACCTACCCCCAATGACCCAGATCAACTTGAAGACTTGTTTGACACTTGTGACATGGTTCTTGGCCGCTTGATGTACATTTTCATGCCTCTCCACCATCATGTGGCGCACATAGAGTGTCCTCGCACTGTTTGGAGCATTCTTCAGACCTTATTTGGAGACCCTTCAGAGATTGCATTTGCTACTCCTAATAGTGTTGTTTCCACACCCACTTCATGTGATGATATTTCTACTAATACAAATTTTCTTGTTCACATTCTTGATGATGAGGATTGTTCTTCTGATTCTAATGACGCAAGTATTGATGAAGATACATCTCCCTCTCTTGATCACCTTTCTGAGAATGTTGAATCTCCTTTTTCCTCTCCCATAATCAAAGATCCGTCATAAATTAGCTAGACATGTTCACAACTCCATGGTGTTCCACCTTCTTTCATTGCATTTTCCTCTGATCCACAATCATTGTGTGAGGTATCTTCTACTCCTACTTATTGTTTTGATGATGCATACTTGTCAGACATTGCTCTTCTTTTTATTGAGCAACCTTTTTGGACAAGTTTCTGTCAGAAATCATGTCTTGTCAGAAACCCTACTTGTGATGTAGTACAGGGAGATGTTCTTCCATTTGTAAAGCCTTCACACATTTGTACTTCGAAGGATTCCATCATCTCCATTGTTGGGAGTGCCCCTTCAGGGATATCATTCACTTCTACTATTTTAGAGATCATCATTGATCCACCTATGCTAGTGGATCCTCTTTCTACCATTGTGAGGATTATTGGGTATTCAATTCATATGGACATTCTTTCATTGAATGATCCATACCCATTCTTGGACAGATCTACTTTAGTTGCATTACCATCAATTCATGTGCATACTCTTGCTAGACCTACGCCACATTTCAATCGTGGACCAGCTTCAGAGTTCTTTATACTACTACCTTCGACTTCTTTCATGGAGTGGGCAGACTTTCATTACACCTTTTATATTCTTCATAAGGGCATTAACTTTGTTCGATGCGGATGGACCTTCTTCAATCTTCAGACAAAAGAACACATCATTGACACTCTTGTGGGGGGCCTTACCTCTCATCTTCTTTCTCTCTCTACTTTATGGGAGCTTCTCTATGTACTTCTAGGGGGTTTTTCTCTAAGGGAGACATTCTATGTACTTATATTTTCTCTGTTTTGGGGGGTGCTTTCACCATTGTGTTTTCTCATTTTATCCACTTTATGAGAGATTTGCATTGTTCGTGGGTGCCTCATTTTTTTTTGTTGCAAGGACTCGATGTCTACCCACCTAAGCTACACTTCAAGGGGAGGTGTTGGTGTAGAATAGTACTCTCCTCGTATTTATTTACTTGGAAATTCCTCACCTTTGTTGACTCATCTTGCTTAGGTGTTCTTATTGTCATAGGAGTTACTATGACATGTCTTGCATGTCATACAAAATCATAGTTTGTCAGAGTCCTGGTTACATTCCTATTTTGAGAATATAACTCCCTTTCCTATTCTGGGAATATTCCCATGGAGTTACATAGCACTCTTATTTGTACACTGCTTTTGAATTATTCATTAGAGTGTGTCTAGTTGCAACTATTCTCATCTTTTGCAATTGTCTCGTGTGATTTTCATACTCGTAGTTTTGTGTGTGTTTAGTCTTGCCTTCGTGCAATTCACCTCTCACATCTCTCATTGATGCATTATATGATCCAATTGATCCTTGGCACATTCTCTGATAGATATCAAAAAGGGATGAGATTTGCCCTATAAGCGATTTGATGGTATGTCTGGTTCGGGGCTATAACATGTCATTTGTAAAATAAAATGCTCAACCAAATTACCTCAGTCTCTAATTTTTTGTTTATTTTTGGGGCAAAAACAAACACAGATAAAATGCACTAACATCAAGTAAAACTTGAATTGATAGCAAGGCAAAAGCATAAAATTCAGATTTAGTTGATCTTCATCTATTTATTTCTAAAGTGTTTAGATGAAATAGGTATTCATGCATTGGTGAATGCACTTGATTGTGGTACTAATATGGGCACATGGTTTGGGTGCGCTGAATTTTCTGACCCAGTTGCAGCTTGGATACAACCATACCAAAAATTAAAGTTAAAAACTAAAGCGAAATAAGCAAAACTTACCACATAATATGCAGAGTAAACAAATTAAGGTAAAAAACCTCAAACCATACTGATAAGTCAAGGCCAAATGCCATGAACTTATAACAAGTACTTAATGCAAATGTTACAATGTATACACAAAAAACAAAACTAGAAAAGCATATTCACCATATAAATAACCATATTACTCAACATATGGAGTTTTTCCCTAAGCAATTGAAAAAACTAAGGGAAGAGTGGAAAAAAACTAAGGGTAAGAGAGACAAAATAAAAATAAAGCCAACTTCATGGCCATTGTTTTTCTGTGCAATGCTCCCCGCCTGATTCAGATCAGCGTTTGAATTCTGCAAGATATCAACGAGGAAGGCTATTTTCCCTCCAAGTGATTTGATGGTATGTGTGGCTTCAATCCATACCTGAGGATATCTTGAACAGAGATAGGCTGCAACCTGTAAGTTACATGGCTTTGTAGCTATGGGCATTGACATTTAGGTACTCTAGTCTTTCCAAACCGACCTAAGGAAATTCCAATGCAATAATATATATGCCCTGTTTTCAAACAACACTGTTATCAGCTATCAGTGGATTATAGATAGCATAAACATGGTCATTCGAAGTTACCAATTGCATTGTTTTTGTCGTCTTCACTCGCCAGTTTGGTACTTCTTTATGTTTATATTTCATGTTTTAATAAAAACACATACATTAAATAGAGAAATGATACACTCAGAATTACAAACCTTTGCATTCATACATACAATTAGTGACATGCATCTGCAATGCGACATTATCAATAATTTTCAGAGCACACATGGGCATATGATGCAGATAGAAATAAGAGGCCATGCAAACGAAGCTGAAAGACACAATTTACACAACAAAAACGAATCCATGATGTCACAGTCAAAGAGTCTCAAGCACACATCAGGAGGCCTGGTCTGATAGGGTTTGACCCTTCACAGGAAAAAAAACATTGAGATTCAGAACAAATGTTTTAACTAAAAATGATAGTCTGTATGTATTTATGGGCTAGCAGGAAATAGGGATCATATACATGAGTCTTAACTTGTAATAAGAATCCCTCCTTTAACTAAGGACTGGATATATTTTCATCCCAGTCACTGATTTTGGGGTCTCACACCTAAATCCTTAATAGGGCCTCAAAAATGTTAACTTAGGAATGTATTTGATGTAGCTATTTCGTCCAATAATCATCACTGAAAGAACACACTATTTGGGTGCTGAATATTTTAATGAAACATCCCCCTTTTTCGCTGGCATTTTGGTTATTCGCTGCTATTACAATTATTTATCAGAGTACACAAGCTTATCGGTGGGTCTAGAAATAAGAATTGATGCATATGGCTGGATGAGAGGATATAATGCCTAGTTAGTAACATACAGGGGCCAACACACTATAGCTAGAGCATGGCCTACACACCAATGAATGTCACGCAGCATCAGATCAGTGGTCACAGGTGGAATTTTTCTCTAAAGCTGGCAGCCACGGAGATTTAATAAAAATTCTGAATCAACATTTTAAAACCCAAAAGCTGTAGCGCAAGGAATATACCAAATACCTGCTCTGCTCTGCAATCTTGTTTCACATCTCTTTGCAACAAAACAATAGTTTTTCGAGATCCGCGTCCCATATAAATCCCATACAGTAGGGAGATGCATAAACACACTAAAATTGATGAAAGGGCAAGAACGACGAGGGTATTAACAACAACATGGACTCGATGCCCTCCACAACTTAACTCATTATGATCGAAGCAAACCATTTTTTGGCCAGACGCATGCGTACCAAATCTCCAAGCACAGGTCCAAAGACTTCAGATATAAGCACTCTACAATGAACAACACCCAATTACAACTGGCCCATTTTAAATGCAAACAGAGTGTAATAAACAGAGGGAAGAACAAGAAGTAAACAAGCATGGTATAGCTAGCCAACTCCAAACAATGCATCCATGGGACAGTAAAGGTAGATTGAATGGTCATATGTTGCATGGCATAAATCTCAACGGTCCATCTACACCCCACAAGTGAGTACATCCCGCTATGAAAAGCCTATTGGCATAATTAGGTTTTGGTCATGAACAAGATTACCATTATGACCCTATATAAGTCTTTCAGATTTTTGACATTAAATATGAGCTTTAAATTGCCAAAAATTGTTTGATCTGTGTAATAAATTGGCACTGTCAATTTTCCTCGTTCTTAATGTGTGTTCTCCCATTCGAATGGGCTAAGAAAAGGAGAAATTACGTAATGACACGTGGACGGTGTGTATTGTGTCGTATGTCAATGACGCAAGCCTTCTCTATCGTCGATCTTCTGACGATGTCAACAACAAGCACTTTTCATCATTTTTGGAGAAATGCTTATCGGCATAATAAGTACCATTGATCAAAACACCAAAAGTGTAAAATTACATACAAGTAGTAGCAGCATGTGGAGCTGGTGTTGGACCATCCTTGGAAGGCCTACCCCAAGAAGGAGGTTAACCCAAAGATGGATCAAGTGCCACCCACCCATTTCCTTCAAGAGTGTCAAACAAAAGCTAAAGAAACAATTACTCTCCACCCGGACAATGGAGACGCGGCCATTAAACTATTGTCCTACACCAGAGAAGACCACCAAGACAGGCCAGCAAATGATTTCCAATGCGATGACAAACTCCAACCCCTTTGTTGAGAAATGGAGAAGCAACTACGGTATCGGCTACTTGATCATTTGGACGTTAGAGGCAAATAATCTCTTGAAGGTTGATTTAGAGGCACATGGCTCATTTTGTTGGGAGCACTCCCTCGTGACTCCCCCGCCCGTAGAGTAATTCTTGCAAGTGTTGAAATTCAATCGCCGCCTTCTTGACTTGGGCTTGGATCTACATAATCAATGAGGATATCACAAGAACATTTTCAGTTACATGAAAATGAAGATCAATTTTATCTTTACCAAAAATATTTGAATTTCTAGATTTCCATAACTAAAAAAAAAATTGATCTAAAGAAATTCCAAAGAAAAGCATTGTGTGTAGGCCAACTAGCATAATCTCTACAAAAAATCATACACCAATTGAAGGGCCCTAGATGGATGGGCTGAAAAAGGCCATGACTCCCAACTACAAGATGGTTGAGCTCTACGATAAAACCAAGACAAATGCTTAAAGGTTTTAGGGCAAAAGCACACCAGACACTTAGCATTAAGGATGCCAATATGTTTAAGCCTTTCCTCATGAGGCAAGGCCCAGTCAACAAAACAGCGAAGGAAGTGAGCTAATTTGGGTTCTATCTTAACATTCCAAATTATGTTTAAATCCGGTAAGCCAAGTGTGTGGGGAAGAATTTAAATTCCATACCCTGTTGAGTTCGTCCAATACCAAGAAGAACGGACTCATAATCTCATACAACCAAGAAGAATAGTTTTTACAAATTATATTACATTTCATTGTCAATCCTTCCACCAAGAGCTAATCTCATTTTAGTTAATTAAATGAATTAAATGTCTTTTGCATCTTAAATTTAGACACTCGTCCTACTACCTCCTGTGTAGATGTAAATGAATTTGTGAAAACAGCTTTTACAAAAATATAATCTCATTAAACAAAAACCTTTCAAGGGAGATAAACAATACTGGTTACCCTACTTCTACACAGATATAATGACATGAAACGCAAACTTTCAAAAGATATTAACATTACGAGTTACCTTGCACCCGGCGGTCAGAATTGCAGTTTGCAATGCCCTTCAAAAGGGTGTCTCTAGCCAGGAAAAGAAGTTTAAACTTTTAAGGGTAGATTTTAAATTTGCCTAGTATGGTAAATTGTAAAACTCAATCTCAAAGTGGTGATGGTTCAAAAGTCCTTCAAATGAATTTGAGGCTATCCTACAAATTTGATCACTTCTCGCAGCCATTGAAAATGCTTCATGCAATTTGTAGACCTCTAACACGTCCTCGAGCAGTCATTAAAATCCTAGTCTTAAATCTGCAAGTGTTAAAGGTGATTTAAATGAACAGGGATATACTTGTCACCCTCAACAAAATCGAATATTGTAATACACAAGGTTATAAGAAAACTTTTATTATGTATCTTTGATATACACATTCAACAGTCCTTGCATCACACGTCATTGGGCTCTACATGAACTAAGCATCTTAGTATACCGCAACCATTAAGAAATTAGGAGGGATGTTAAAGACCAAGTGTGGACCATAAAGCAAGCTCACAATCAATCTCCTCAAGTTTATGAAGATACTCAAACTGACCTTCAAGAATAGTTGCTCTTAAATCCATGAAATACAAAACTAATTCACATTTTGGTGAGACAGAGTGCTTCTGATTCGGCATCCTCAAAAGGCCTCTACAAGAAGTTAAAAATCTGCAATCTTCTCTTTATGGAGGAAGAGTTATTGCTTCTAAATCACACTTCTTCCTTACTCCTTAGTGACCATCAAAAAAACCCTACTGTGTGTACTTCCACGCAATAATAACCTTGATAGTGAGACAATAGCTCTCTCTGAAAAAAGAATCATGTATAGCTATAAATACCACAATCTGATTCAAAATCAAGTGATAAACAGGTATATAAAATCGTTTGAACAAATATTACACAATGAGCTCAAATCATACAACGAAAAATTGTGGTCATAATTTTAACAAAGACTATTACAAAGAATATACCCGTTTATTGAGGCTTCTTGCTTTGGCTAAGTGGATCTGTGTGTTCGGCAATATATAGGAAGGGGAGAGGACTTAAAAATGCTGTTTATGTAATAGGGAATACAAATAATATATGGAAATGGTTGAGGGAGAGTCCACATTTTCAACTTGGATCAAGGCTATGTTTAAATTGAAACAAGAAGACCCCTCCATAAACCATTATCTCCTCTATTACCCCACAACTTGCTTAAATTTGATTAGCTTCTTGGGAGTTACTTGAAAATTTGAAAGCAGTAGCCGTATATGACAAATCGTGTGCCACTATATCTTCTCATACACCTTGATGGGTTACTAGCCTGAAAATTATTAGCTTATTGTATAGATTCAGAAGAATGGCATCAAATTATTGTTTAAATATAAAAGAAAAAATTCTGTCATTGAAACTAACTCTCAAGAAAACCTTACCAGCATATCCTTTGCAACTAAAGGTGAAATTGCTGGTAATTAATGGCACAATGGTGTGTAAATGGATGAAGCTTGTGCCTTGTCAAATACACAAGCAAGAACAAGTTTGCTGCTCATTTTTTAATTGCAATTTTGTAGATTGGTATGGATAGACCAAAAAACAAATTGTAAATTCAATCTAGCTTTGAAAGGCATAGTTACCATGTTCTTACAAACTTAGTGAAAATTTGGTTCAAACCGTATTCTTTGGTTTGACCAAACTTACCGAACAAGTTCGGTTGAACATTAATTTTTCTTTTTTAAAATTAAAAAAATAAAGCATTTAAATTAAAAGAACTTCAAGACGACAAAAATGAAACAAGAAACACTAATACCTAAGCATGTAAAGGAAACACTCGGTAGATAATATATTTATTTATTATTATGTGTAATTGGTTTTTCTTTTCAAATATTCTCATATGTGTATAGTATTTATTTTGTGTGTGTGTGTGTGTGTGTATTTTCTAAATGAAACTGAACCAAACCTTTTGAAAAATTCTGAACTTTTTCCCCCTTTCGAACTATCTGAACCTTTCCCACATGATAACTATGTTGAAAGGTTTGTCAAATAGCTTTCTGCAGAGATAACGATTTAATAGTGCCATTGGGGCAGAGGATTTACCTCCAATGTAAATTGTTTATGTATGTATAGTAGTACCAAACTAGTACAGAATCCTCAACTAGTGGGATATGCCGCTGTGTTCTGAAACAAGCTTATAATTTTAAGAACATTTATATTGTCAATAACCATGTGCAAGGAACCCACAAAGCACAGAGCAGGATGTGAAAAGGAGGATGCCAACACATCAACTAGCTCACCTATATGGTGCCAATGAATTTTGTCATATATTGGTATTAGTGATGATGGTCTGGATCTTGTTATCGGCCACATTATGGAAGTGCATGAATTGTGAATTTGTGAGTATCTAGAGTTAGAATGAGAATCAAGATCTTGTTCTCCGACAAGTGATGGAAGTGCATGAACTTGTACTTGAGTTGTATGAATAATATGAATGAGAATCAAGATCTTGTTATCCGCCATGTGATTGAAGAGTATGAACTTGTACTTGAGTTGTATGAATAACGTAAAATTTTGCTTCCATCTCTCAATGGCATTTTTAAAAATTTATGTTAATGTTTTGGTCACATAAAGAGTTCAACTAAGTTGACATTCCATAATATAAATGGAAATTTTCTCCCACTGTTTCCTTAAAAAGTAAATTGGAAGATGTTTGCAATGGCTTATATACTGCGGTACCAGTTGTGAATCATAAATAAGTTGGTAATGTCTTAGTTATATTGTTGAATGGTGTCTATGAGAAGATTCACGACAGCCTAGAAATTTTCTTCGTTGATTGGGAACTTGTTCGATATGATAAATTTGATGTTGGATTGATTGGAGTTTGATGCAGCTGGATAGAAGCCCACAATTAATAATGAGATTAAAAGAACAGTAACGGATAGTGATCTGTATGGACCCTTTGTAGTGGTGTCTGAAATGCCATGGAAGTCAGTTCCTGAGGTTCAAAATGATGCAATTTAAGATCATAGATTTAGATGTCAACATAGTCTGGACTGGCAAAGCTAGGTGAAGGTTTGGTGTTGAAGATACCAGGTTCACTTGGGATTTGTGAAAGATGTATCTTCAAGAATAACATCAATTTCCTTTCCCAGGAGATGGAGTCAATAGAGTTGTTAAATGTTAGGAATTAGTTCAGTCGGCCATCTATGAAGTAATGCAAACTTTGCCACAAGATGGGACAAGGTTTTAGTTAAACCTCTATTGAGTTTTCTAGAATGAAATCTGTTTTATTTTAAGGTGAATAAAACAAATACGATGAATGTTTTAAATTTTTGCAGGCCTTAACCAAAAAAGCAATTGGCATTAAATTGGCCAATGCTGCAACTATGTTGGCATGCATACCTTGAATGCCCTCAATGAAGTAATGCAAGTAGTTCAGTCGGCCATCTATGAAGTAATGCAAACTTTGCCACAAGATGGGACAAGGTATTAGTTAAACCTCTATTGAGTTTTCTAGAATGAAATCTGTTTTATTTTAAGGTGAATAAAACAAATACGATGAATGTTTTAAATTTTTGCAGGCCTTAACCAAAAAAGAAATTGGCATTAAATTGGCCAAAGCTGCAACTATGTTGGCATGCATACCTTGAATGCCCTCAAGGCATTTTATTAGTTAATAGGCATCAAACATGAAATCACAGTGCCTTACACTCTGCAACAAAATTGACGAGGGAAAGGGAAGAATAGGACATTGACGGCAAGTGCAAGGTGCCTGTTGAAGAACATTGGATTGACTGATTCATTTTGAAAGGCCAGTCACAATAGTTGAGTGTGTTCGGGATTGGTTTCCCACATCCTTGTTGCATACAGAGACTCCTTACAAAGCATTAAGTCATACCAAAAAAGAGACTAGCAAAGAAAACAAACAAAAAGCTGATCTAATTTTTATAAACAGAGATTTTCATGAATACATGCCAACTAGAAAAGGTAGACGGTAGTTTGTAATATGTTAATTTTGCTGCTATTTATTTTTGAACTGGCATTTTGTATGTTTCAGTGACTAAGTAGTCAATACGTTTCAGATACAAGTACAGATACGAAGAATCTGATGTGGATACAGCAAAAAAAAAAATCACCCCCAGTACAAATATATATAAATATATAAATTTTAACCTGATAAATAAGAATTAACCACATAATATGGATATACAAAACAAAATAACTATAAAACACTCGTGATATCTATATAATGCATACTAAATGCAAAGTGAACTGTCACAAATGTCATAAAAAATATTAAATTTTATTATTAAATAAAAATGCAGCAGGGTCTGGATTTTCACGTGATCATTAAAACACAGGATGCATGTATATCAAGAGCTACTGATTTTGAACTTTGACGGAGCCTCTAAAGGTAATCCGGGTATATCAGTAGCGGGGTGTTTAATTAGAGATCAGAGTGGCAGTTTAGTGATGGTGGGATCTTTTCCTTTGGTTCCAGGATCGTGTAATGAGGCGGAGGCTCAAGCGCTTCTTGAAGGCCTGAAAATGGTGGTCAACCTGGGCTGTGAAGCGCTGGAAATTGAGGGAGACTCCCTGGTTATTATTAATGATGTTCGTAAAGGAAAATCTATGTCCTAGAAGCTGGATAATTTCCTTTCCAACATTCTTTATTGGCTAAGCAAAATCCCTAAGTGGAATATTAATCACGTGTTTAGGGAGGCTAATGGGGTAGCGGATTAGTTGGCCAACCAAGCTATTATTAGAAGGGAAGGGCCGATTCATCTGAGGTGGCTCACACGTGGGAAGATCTCCCTCGAATCATTTCTCGAGAAGCGAGTAAGGAGGCCATTAATTAGCAGTGATGCGGGAGGTCTTTTCATTCTTCTTCGTTGGAGTGGTATTGTGGTGGAGCTTCCAGGGTTTGAGAATGGTGAATCCGCCACTTCCGTTCCTCTTTCTGTAGGGAGCCAAGGGGGAGATGGCCTTTGTGGGTGACGTCTCCAAGGCCCGTAGACGTATATCTTCAGGGCTGAGGCAGAAACAGTTTGCAAAGCTATTCGAGGGTGCTGGGTGAAGAGCATTTGGGGGATTCGCAGAGGGCCCGTGTTAATTCTGAAGTGACCTCATGGCTTGTTTCCAGACTCTTGTTGGTTCGTCAAAATGTGGAGGAGGTGAGGGTTATTGCGTTGTTTTTTATCAAGTCGCAGCATAGGGTGAATCTAGTGAAAGCTCTGGAGGAGTACGGCAGGGGTTGTCCATTGCCAGCAGCGGTGCGTGAGGGTTTGGCCCTTGCGGAGGCAAAGCTGGTAATTGCGGAATTGTCAGCCCGTAATTCAGTGCTGATGCGTTTTGCATCTGATGTTCATTCAGCGTGTGTGGAAGGGCTTGGCGAAGGGCATCGTTTTGAGAAGCTGGATTTACCAGGCCTGTCGGCTCTGGTGGTTCAAAACTCTGCGGGTGTGGTGAGTCTTCATCGGCAGCTGGGTTCAACCTTTGCCTTCCTGCTGCGGTCGGCTAGAGCGGGTGTTTCCTTGGGTGGGCAGAAGGCGCTGGTGGGAAGATGCTCCACCGAATTGGCGTAGTTTCTGGTTCGGCTCAGGCTCTTTTTGCATTTTGGTTTGTAGTTTTGTCCTGGTTCGCAGCCTCGGTAGTGCGTGTTGCACATTTTGCTGTTTTTGGGGGTTATGTTTTGTATTGGGTTTGTAATTGAATATCTTCTATGTTTGTTATTGGGTGGGATCCCGTCAATCCCCGAGTTCTAAGCTCCCACTAAAAACATTTAAAAATCTAAAAAAATAAAAAGAGCTACTGATTTTATTTTTCTGGTTTTATTGTAGCACAAAACTGAAAATCAGATTTGTGGTGGGATTTAGCTTTACTGCCACAATCATTCCTTGTCAAGATTTGAATCTGCCTGTAAGTGATCAGATAAGAGTATTTGGGTTGATTGTTCTTCTTCCCTCCTGGTCAGATTTGTTCCCAAGATCAGACCATGCTGTTTTTAGGGTTTCTTAGTGTTTTTAAAAATAAACTGGGCCATTTTATGTTTTAATGTTGAAAAGAATATAGCAAAAATGAAAAAAACTTGTTTTTGGCCCTGGATGCGGCTGGATACATCTACAGACGTATCCAGACCATCCTGGCCATATCCAGGGCTGTATCTGTATCCAGCCCTGTATACTGCCGTTTCAGTATCTGAATGTTTCAATTGATGTGCATAAACTAATACTCAATCGTTTGGTCCCCTTTCTTAGCAAAAATAATCTTTTTAATATGTGGAGCCCAAATGCATTTTCCATTTCAAATGCTCCAAAAATTTATCATCCATAAGAGGGTTATTTAGAACCACAAATTGAAATTGAAATTTCATACGTACGAGCTAATTATCGTGAACAGGAACTGTTTATGAAATGAACCCTGCTCACAAAGGAATGTCAGTGATACATATGATGCGAAGGAGTATGTTTCGTGCTTGCAAGATCCCTCAAACATTCAATAGTTGCTGTCCACGTATTCATGATCTTTACATGGAAAATATATTCCAAATTCTCATCTGCATGCAACAAATGTTTCAGGGTAGTGAGAAAAATAAAACCAAGCTCAACAACAAACACAGAGGATATTTATCCCAAAACTACAGCAGAAGCTTTGATGCTTTAGCACAGATATATTTTATATGATTCATCACCCATTAGGTCAAATCAAATCTCTAACACTTGGTTTTCAATGAGGACTTATGTTGCACAGATACAACACATGCATTTGCCATACCTTGAGGACTACACAAAGGATGTGTTAATAATTCTTCTAAGTATGAATTTGTGAACAACTTAGTGCACAATCACATTGCACCGAACAAATCCATGAACCAATGAGGATTGTGCACACTCTACATGCAAGACAATGAATGAAGAAACACATGCTCATCCAGTACATGCACTATAAGTAATTGGTCTATATTGCAATCGGTTGTCTATGATGCTAACTTTGTGTCATTAACTGTTTGCAACAAATCAAACGAGGACACACCACATACACAGTACATGAATTTCCGACATCCAGAGCACCCACAAAGGTGGAAATTGAAATAAGTGCGCAAAAGTTACAAAGGTCTTGCTTTGCGCGAGATGAAAAGAAAGGAAGTCAATTGCAACAAAGAAACAAGTTTTGTGGCACAAAACAAAGCACGTGATCATCGCACAAAACTCTGAAGCTAGAGAATACTTTTGCACAAAAACTTGGTAGGCGGAGAAGAACAAAATCACTCGGTCTGCGAAAAGACAAAACACTGACCACCTGTAATCAAAATGAAAATTTTGATTTGATAAACAAATACGAGAGAAGCAATACTTTACAGAATTTTTTGAGATAAATAGAAATAAAGAAATGACATACACAAAGTAACACAATACACAAGATATATCCTAGGAAACCCTTTCAGAAAAAAACCAGTGCAATAACTTACCTCCTTGTTGCATTGACTTGTGCACCCAGTTTTACCATAAAATAATTTACTTCCCAGTTATCTTTATATCATATTGCATGTCTAGCTATATGTAAGCACATTATTAGGTAATTACCCCAACGGTATTACAAAACAATGGGTACCAAAACCATAGGCCAAGAATACAACCCATAACAATTCCCCATAAACATGAGTTATCTAACCACCCATATAATAACACAAGTTAAATAACCTATACAGGCCCGAAATCCTAGAAAGGGGACCCCAAAAAAATATTCTCGAGGGCCATCCCCCAAACTCCCCAACCAAGGCGACAGCCTAAACCCCACAAGCCGTGTCGAACTATACAATCTTGGAAAGTGTAACTCGTGAAAAAATATACAACACATTTCCAACACAAAAGAGTCGTAATTTCTGACATCCCTAAAAAGAAATCTAAGATTTTGCCCACTCACCGACTTTGGAAGCTGAATATGCCTCCTTGGACACACCATGTCAGATGGAAGGTGGCAAATTTAAGGAAAGTTGACTTATGCATCCAAGCTCCCCGTACATGTCACAGATCCGTCAATGCCACCAACTAAATCAGAGCAATCCAAGCTTATTTTAAGCCTTTAACAACATTTAATGAAAATCTTTCATACATGTCAAACACTTCCAAACCACCCACTTGGCATTCAATTGGATTTAAATATGTAACCACCTTCCATTTAATTTGGTTTGAGCAATAGGTTATCACCATTAATGCTTATAAGGCACTGTTTCCTTATAAATATCCAGTTGAAAGACATTATAAAGGTCATTGACTTTGGAATAGAGAAACTTATGAGAATTTTTATGCATTAGCCTTTTCTCGCTTATCTTTTCAAGTTTTGGCTAAGTCTTTACACCTGTGTATGTTTGTTTTAATTCAAAAAAAAATTTAAGGATCCCCTTTTCATTTATTGTTGGCAATTTTGATTTAGCAACTATGTGAGATAGAGTGTACTTTATGCACGTGAACAACAATGTTGTGTTCCCTCTATCTTAACAGCTGATTCCCTCAAACTCTAGCACATGCTTATGTTTTGATCAAGTACATAATTGTTTGAGCATAGGCATGGTTGTTGGATCTTGGCATTTGAATGAAATGGAGCTTATCCCGGCCTACAAAGTTATTTCTCTTCTCTCCCTACCCTATTCATATTTTGCACTTTTTTATACCCCCTATTAGAGTAGATGTAATGTCCCCTTTTCAAAATTAATTAATTTTGAATATTTGAAGCCTATTTTTATTACTTCTCGTAGGCTAAGGGGAAATTAAAAGAGGAAAATAAATTAATTTAAGTGGTCCAAGAATATTTGTATATTTTAATTGGAAAAGGACACTTAAATTATATTTTAATCCAAAAACCATTAATAATAAAAGGTTGACTTCTATTATTGGGCACCAAAGTTAGAATTAATAAATAAATAAAGGGGGCGCCAAAGTTAGGGAAGGCTACATGAAGTCCTAATTTTAGGATAAGAGGTGGATAAAGTATTTTTAAATGTGTTTAACCCTATTCATATGACAGGGCGCCAACATGGAGGAGGAATTTTATTATTTTTAATTGCCTAAAGATCATGCATGTAATTCTAAAAGGGGGCACCCACTTTGAAGAGTGTTCGGAAGTTATAAGGGCAGATTTGGGGTTCACTATAAAAACATCTTGGAAATTTATGAGTTATTTTCTTTGTCTACAAGTACCTTCTGCTTCTACAACACCAATAGAGGACAAAATCCCTCATTTGCATAGGGAGTTGAGGACGGAATCCCTCACTTCTCAGCTGGGAATTCCATTCAAGGGTTGCAGTGGTCATTTAGGGTGCAAGTGTTCCGCCAATTCAGCTCCATACCATTGCATTCAAACATTGGTATCTGCATTGTAGTTGGTTCATATTCAATACATAAATATTGTTTTTACAAATTATGGTTTGTTGTTTTTATATTTAAAAATCATACTATTGTTGTTATAGAAATCAGAATTCTTAATGCTATTGCCCTAGAGATTAACAAAAATATCCAAATTTGTTAGAAAGTATTTTTCAAGGATATTACAGTAGTATCAGAGCGAATTTCCTCCCAACTTGTGGAAGGGAATTAAAAAAACAAAAAACAAAAAAGAGAAAAAATTCGCGACTTTGAACTTCATGCAAGTCAATGACAGAGAAACCAGATAACAGCAAAGGGAAAAGAAGAAAGCTTCAGAACAGCCAGGAGTCATGGAAAACCAAGACCCATAAGAGACCCATTTCAATAGGCTTGTTCAGGGGCAGGACAGGTTAGCTGATATGATGGGTCAATTGATCCAAGTAATGCAAGGCACGAATGTGCAAAGAACTCTAAACGGTGAGGGAAGTTCTTCAGCGGAAACAATAACCAACACACTCGGATGACGAACACTAGATCTATTGCTAGGCCCTTCCAATCTGATTTCTTTCGCAGGGAGGAAGCAGTTGAGGTGAAAACTCAACCATCTATAGCAGATAATATTGTTGCTAGCTATGCGGAATACAAGGTACTTCCAAGTGAGATTAGAGAGGCTATATCGCTCAATAATTTCATCAATCTGAAGAAGAACAAAAGCGGACCAAGAGCTGATCCAAAACCACAAGCTGCTCAAATAGACTTACAACAAGCACTAGCAAAGTTGTCACTCCCTACTTTTGACGGTTCTAAAAAGAGTACCGCTCGTGCATGGATACAAAAGTTGGATACATTCATATCACTCATGCCAATGATGGAAGAGGAAGCCATCAAATTTGCAACCCTTCATCTAGAAGGTATAGCACATGAGTGGCAATACCGTGGGCTAATCACACAAGGACACAATCTCATTCGCTCATATGCGGATTTCAGTGACAGGTTGATAGAGAGATTTGACAGAGTGGATCCAAAAATTCATTTCCAAGAATTAGCTCAACTCAAACAACTACATTCAGTAAGTGACTATGTAGTTGAATTTCATAAACTTTTTGTGATGGTACCTAATGTGACAAAGAGGAGACTTTTTAACTGAATCTCTTAAGTGCTTAGTGAAAGCTTTCGGCCCTACTTCTCTACAATGAGCCATCAAAAAGGCTTTGGATTTGGATATAGCAGCCCCTAGAGTGAAATTTTTTCCTATAGGACAATAAAGAACTACAATTTTTGAGCAGCAAAAAACACCTTTGGGACAACTAAGGGCAATACCTTCCGAGCAGCCAAAAACATCTTCCATGGGGCAGCCAGGGGCAGCACCTGTAGAGCAGATACAAACAAAGGGGGAGGAGACTCGAAATGAACTCAGGCGGAAGAAACAATGCTTCACTTGCAGGGATCCATGGGGACTGAGTCATAGGTGTCTTCCAAAGGGACAGGGGCATTACATAGAAGTGATATCAGATGAAAATTCAGAAAAAGAATCAGAGGTTGTCAGAAGCACTCTTGCCAAACTTATAGGTATACTACAATATCAACCCTTTAGGGTTAGTTGAGTCCTTGGGCAAAACATTATTGGGCAACCCACAATTTTATAAATGAAGGATTGGTGAATAGGAGAGATTTGGAGACAAATGATGTAACAGGTTTCAGCGTCATTGTAGCCGATGGTTTTACCATAACTTGCAAGAAAAAGGTTGAACAACTTAGCTTCACATTGAATGACCATCAAATGAGTGCCGATTTTTATGTTGTTGGTCTGAAAGAGATTGACTTGGTGTTAGGAGTGCAATGATTGCATTTGTTGGGGGAATTCATCCAAAACTTTCATAATATGGAGTTGAAGTTCAAGTCAAATAGGAAAGAGTTGGTAATCCACAAGATCACTAACAGAGTTACAACAGCTTGCAGAATGGAGGGTATTACTGTTAGCACACTTTCCAAATCCTAGTTGATGCATGATCCCACTACGTTGGACTTCTTTATTGAGGTTATTGAAAGAGCTTCACCTAATGCATGGTTTCTTAATCATATCAAAGAGGTGCAACAGAAGCCAACAACTTCAAGGTTTGGGAATTGCAAATTCCCAAGGTGGATTTGGAATCCCGGTATTTGTAGGGCAGTTTGGACTGAGAGAATTGGAATGGCATTGCTTAAGGGCAAGCAATTCTGGGAAGGGCGGACTATACTGTCCCCTTTTCAGAATTAATAAATTCTGAATACCTAAAGCCTATTTTTATTATTTTCCGTAGGCTAAGGGGAAATTAAAAGAGGAAAATAAATTAATTTAAGTGGTCCAAAGATATTTTTATATTTTAATTGGAAAACAAAACTTAAATTGTATTTTAATTCAAAAAGCATTATTAGAATAAAAGAATAGTAGAAGGTTGACTTTTGTTATTAGCATAGTTACCATATTCGTACGAATATGGCCAAAATTCGGTTCGCACCGAACTTTTATCAAATAACAAATTTATTCGGTTTGGTTCGAATGTCAATTTTTTTTATTAATAAAATAAAAATACTTAAAACTATCAAAACCCTATTTCCATTGTTTGACTTCAAGCTATGCTGCACGGAAAATGGGAAAACGAAAATGCATTCTGACTATGCAAAGCCGTCGGGTAAGGAAATGAGTCATCACTATTGAGCAACATCCTACAAACATTGCGTTCAACTTCACGGGCCATTATCTGCTTTTTACAGGTTGTTCCAGGCATAATCTATACTTTTTGAGTTTTACAGCACCTTTATCTACATTTTACAGGTCCTTTAGGGCTTCAAGCTCCATAACTGATAAAATTCCTTCATCCCTATGGCTGCAAGTGAAACGGGCTGCAAGTGCAATATTAAAGACTTGTTTAGGGTTGAGTCAAAAAAGTTTAATCTTCATGTATTTATCGTGCATGTTTTTTTATTTTGTAATATTGTATTTACTATTAAAATAGTTCAATAGTATTTAGTCATATATTTTTTAGACTGAAAATAAAATACAAAGTTACAAATTTTATTATTTTTAGTCTTTACGACTATATAGTAGAGAGGCCTTAGTTACAAGTTTTTATCTTGTCTAATAGTTGGATTAAATTTATAAAGTATAATATGTATTACTAGTATAGTATTACTTTTATAAACATTATTTTGTAATATTTTTTTAAAAAGTATTATAATATTACTTTTATAAATAATAGTTGAACATTCTATTCAATTTTCTTATTTTTTTATGTGTTAACTTTATTAATACAAATAATTATTATTTTAATATATTTTTAATTTTTAAAAATTTTGTGAATGAAACCGAAATGAATATTTTGTAAAATTCCAAACTTCCGAACTTTTTTGCCCGTCCGAACAATCCGAACATTTCGAACATGGTAACTAAGATTATTAGGCACTTAGAATTTATAAATAAATAAAGAAGGGGGGGGCAAAGTTGAAAAGGGAGCTGCATGCTTTTGTAAATCCTAAGTTTAGGATAAGGGGTGGAAAAAGTATTATTTAATATGTTTGATCTTGTTCTTGGGATGGGTGCCAACATGGAGGTGGATAAAGGATTATTTAAAGTGTTTAATCCTATTTTTAGGATGGGGCACCCACTTTGGAGTGTTTGAGAGTTATAAAGGTGGACTTGGGGGGTTCATTGTATCACATCTTGAAAAGTCATCAGTTATTTTCTTTGTCTACAAGTGGCTTCAGCTTCTACGATAGCAATAGAGGACAAAATCCCTAATTTGCATACAAGTTTGGGGACAAAACCCCTCACATTTGAGCTTGGCAATTCCATTAAAGGGTTGCAGTGACAACTCAGGGTGCAAGTGTTCCGCCAATTCAGCTACATACCATTGTATTCAAACACTGGTATCTTTATTGTAGTTGGTTCATATTCAATACATCAAATACTGTTTTTACGAATTATGGTTTGTTGTTTTTATATTAAAAAAAAAATATTATTGCTGTTATTATAGAAATCAGATTTTTAATACTGCTGCCCTAGGGATTAACAAAAATATCCAGATTTGTTAAAAAGTATTTTTCGGGGATATTACAGATTGACTACTCTCTTGTTGGTCATGTCCTCCATCAGGAGAGAGGAGACCTGGACTTTTTAATTGTAAAATATATTAGGACAATATATCAGGACTCAGCACCTTGAGATTTTTTTTAGGATTGGCTGAAAAATAGGTATCTCAGAAGAAATGCCCACTGTCTTTGACTTTGCTGACCACCTGTTGGGAGCTTATTAGAAGTTTTCATCCTCCAAACTCAAATGTGTTTGGCCACTTGAATCTTACAGTTATCTAGGTTTTGATATATAATTTGGAATATCTGTCAGCAGGATCCTACTCTTTTTGATGTTATGATTGATTCTTCTTAGATTGTCAGAGTATGTAGATTGTGAGGAACTTAAAGTTATTTTCCTGTACTTGTTTATACCACTTGGAATAGGGGATGGAAGGTCCTGACTGGAGTATTCTCCTAGGAATCTTTTTTCTAATTTCATTCTGAATTGAGGAATGCTGATCCCCTTTGGTAGTCTGTCTCGTTTTTCTCATTTTCTTGTGTACCTGAGTGAAGTATAAATAGGTCAGCTGCTCAGAGGTCCTAGTATCCATATAAGTAAGAAGAACCGTGCAGAGAAAAAGATTCAGAGGAACCTTAATGCAGCACCATCACTAAAACAGATCCTGCTTCATTATAGTATCAGGTCTGAAATGTCCTTTTGTAATCAAAACCAGGTCTGGATATCTGATGACAATAGAGCTTTGGCATTAAAACATGGAATAGATTTGTGCAGTGAATGGTGTTGTAAATATTTTCTTACCCAGCTAGTTAATCGTATGCTGATTTAAAACAATTGTTAAAAGGGTGCTATTACATAATAATCAAACTGAAAGCCTCAAGAAGAAGAATTGTTCCCAATGCTGATAACTCATTTGAACATATCCTTTTAAGAATACAAACTACATTAAGAGAACTGACAAATGCAGGAGGATTCTTTCTATACTACCCCATATCTATTCAAGCAAATTCGTAACAGATGCATTTAAGATTAGAAGCATGGTTGTATCAACTTTACAAAATTAATGCAACTTGCAGCATTCCTGGCACTATAAACTGCACATAACAGGTTGTACAGATTAATGGGCAAAGATACACAGCCACTAAAAGCACCAAAGTACCTCAAAGCTGCAATCCCATCAAGACAAAACAGCTTATCCTCTCAAAGATTTTGTCTTCCCTTTCTTTGCCGAGATCTTGATACTATCAGTAACTGCTCCATCTTCAAAATGTTTGGTCCTTACTTTTGTTGCTGAGGCATTGACACTATCAGTAACTATTCCACCTTCACAATGTTTGGTGTTCCCTTTGGTTTCAGAGGCCTTGGCATTACCTGTCACTGCCCCATCTTCAGCATGTTTGGTCTTTCCTTTCTTAGCACTATCAGTAAATGCTCCATCTTCATAATGTTTGGTCTTCCCTTTTGTTGCAGAGGCCTTGAAATTACTGTTGACTGCCCCATCTTCAATATTTTTGGCCTTTCCTTTCTTGGCACTATCAGTAACTGCTCCATCTTCACGGTGCTTGGTCTTCCCTTTTGTTGCAGAGCCCTTAACATTATTGGAGACTACCCTGTCTTCCAAAATTTTGGCATTTCCTTTCTTGGGCAATGCCTTAACACTAACTGCCACTGGCACATCAGAATAAATAGACTTGCTCCTTTTCCTATGTTGTGAAACTGGAGTAGAATCACTGTACGGTGTTGACTCATTGATATCTCCATCACTCAAAGAAGATACCTTACCCTCCAGAGACAAATCCTTCCTCCTTTTGGCACCTGCTACTTTTTTCCCAGACCTGTTCTTTTTGGAAGATTTCAGAAGCCCTTCGTTGCTTTCATTGTCCCCTGAATATATTTTACTTGCTCTCGCCTCAAGGAAGACTGGCAAATCAATCTCCTCCCGGTTCTCATCAGGACCATCATTCTGCTCCTCATTACCCAAAAGACCCACATTTCGATCCTCGTCACCTAGGAAACCCTCATTCTGGTCCGTGTCACCCAAAAGACCATTGGACGAATCCTCCAACATATTGTCCATGTACCGCACATTATGGATCATTCCTTTCTTAAAGGTCTTCTTCCCTCCTTCCTTTTCAGAATCCCTATCATCTTCTCCCTTCTTCTCAGGCTCCACTGCCAAAACCTGCAATCCATCCCCACTTCCCACACCCTTGATCTTAAAAGGCCTCTCCGGGATGGCCTGATAAATAGGCAGCGCCACAGACTCCAGTGATTTCAAATGCAACGACCTGACATTCTTCCACTTCTTCGGCACCACCTCAACAGTCCCATTTATAACCGCACCAACATTCTCCACGATCTCATCTCGCTCCTGAGACACCCTCCCCACCTTCACCACACAACAAGTACCCCCACTAACATAAACAAGAGCACAGCTGCAAGACAGCTCAATCTGGCGCCTCCATTGCTTGTGGCTCAAATCGATAGGAATGGGATGCTTCTTCTTCTTATAAAAACTCTTTCCCAGATACTTAGGCAGCAATGGAATCACGGATCTGTCAGCCATGAACATATCAAAAGACCCACAGAGCTTCCTCTTAGCCTCAAATGGCTTGTAATCAGTCTTCAGCTTGGAAAATTTTAAGATTTTTGAAATGGGTAAACCCTCCTCCTTAACCTTAGCCTTAGCAAACTCAGAAGAAACTCTAGAAACCTTTTTTTCTCCGTCATTTATAATCAAACAGATCTCCACGCTTCCATCCAGGGGAAATATGGGATTGGGTATTGGAATCTTATAAGGGTTTGTTCTTTCTTTGCCTGGAATTTTTTTCAGGGTTATGACCATGTACAGAAACTCGTCGTGTTCTAGAAGCTGGGGTTTCTGATATTTGGGCTGAGATTTCACCCATTTCAAGAGAGCATCTACCGCTCTTTCGATTCTTTCTTCTTTCACATGAGATGGAGCTTTGGGCTTATTTGAGTTATTTTTGCTTACGCTCCTATCCATTGAACTAGATGCAGTGAAGAAAATGTGAGAAACTAAAACAAAATCAAACCAGTGCTTACTTGAGGAGTCCTCTGAATTTTGTCGGCCTTGAAATTCTTCGCATATCAACGGCGAGCGCACAAGGGAAAATACAATTGGGAATTTTCTAAACCCTAAACCCCAGGTAGGGTTTTAATTTGGTACGAGAAATTCATTGCTTCCGTATGAAGATCTTTTTGTCCTTTTTAAGGCAATCAAAGCCATTTGTTATTGGAAATTTGGAACGCCTCCATACGTACTTATCAATTAATTAACTAAGCAATTGCACATGAGTATGCTACCTAGTAATCTTAAGTTCATAGAGTTTTGTTTTGCTGTGAAATGTATGTGAAATTAAATTGTTTTAAGTTTGTGTGAAGGGAAGGAGTTAACACTCTAGTGTTCTTATCACGTCTTATAGCACAAAAATTTATTTCATTTGTATCAAGAAACCAATTACAAAATTCCAAGTGGCACTTTATATATCTATTGTATAGTTTTCCATAAATGTATATTTATTTATTCTTTTTAAAACATTTAATTCAATTTCCTGATTGGCTAAATTAATTTTATAGGCATTTTAGATTTTTTACATTAAAAAAACAAGATTTTCTGAATTTTTTGCCTTTGTATAGTTTGAACTTTAGAAAAGACAACAAATGTCATAAATATCACAGTAATTACACCAATGCTCTGACAATATCATGAATAAATCTTTTTTTTGACATTTATTTGTTAGTGGATGCTAGTTGTTTAAATGAACCATCTGTGCGACTGTAAGGCTGATGTGAATGACATTCGGGCTAATGACTCTGGGGTGTTGAATAGATCTGGCAGATTGAAGATTGGGCTAGTTTAAAACGCTTGTTTACATTTTTTCACTACCATGGATTGGACAGAGAAATTGAATCTCTACTCTCAATAGTTTTGAAGTGTGAAGGAAAATGTCCTTCTTGTAGTTAATATATGACAGTGAATTACTCTTGTTTGGACCTCGAATGTTTCTGCCTTTAGTTTGAGTCTCAATGCACGCCATCAATATTGCAGCTTCAGTGCCTACGAATGGCTCCTCCTATTGAAAGCTTAACCGTAAAAAAACCCTCTGGTGATGGTGTCTGGTTGTACGTCATTGTGTGCCTGGCAATTTCCTACGACAATTTTATTCTTTGTTTCTTCGGTGTCTGCTCTACATACAGTGGTCGATGTTTCCTGGCCCTCTGCCTTGGTTTGGAATTGACAATTTGTAGCCTCAACCCTGTGATTGTACTCCCCTGCTTCTTTCCATTTTTAAGTTAGATACAGCTTCCAGCATAGTTACGCAGTTTGGGACTTATCTGCTTCACTTTCTCCTTATTGGTTATGCTCTGTTTTGATACCATGTCATCTCTTTATGGTCATTGAAATTTGATCCTTCTCCCAACAGTGATTGCTAAGGAGAAACAGACACAATGAAAGGTGTAATCGGTGGAGTTTTTCATTGTTTGATGATGCTTGACCGGCTATTCTTCAGGAACGAACAACTTTTTGGAGCTGTGTTTCAAAGCTATATGAAATCACTAGAATTTACAGAGACAACTTTCCCAAGATGATTTTTCTTGATCTATTACTACAATATTGACTAATATCAAGAATGTTATTTGCAGGCTCCTCTTGCTCAATCTGTCACTACAATATTGAACTATTACTACAATATCTACCAATATCTGGGATGGTATTTGTTTACTTGGACATTATATGTTCTAAGAGTTTGAGATGGCCATAAAATGCAATACTCTGTAACAATAGTCTCCAATGGATAAAAATCCAAATAGCCCAACTTATCATCACAAAGTTGTAATATTATATGCTATTACATTTGAGACTGTGTTATCTACATCACTTAACGCCTATTATAGCATTCACTGAAAACGAGAACTCTCTACTTCTACCTCATCTGTACATCCTGCTAAACACTCTTGACGCAAGACAATCTATGTTGCCAGATTCTTTTTTCTCTGTGATTGGATATTCTCAAACATTGGCAAAAAGATGGATTTGATAATAATGGTATAGCTCTGATACCAAATAATAGAATAGAATAAGATTGCAATGACCAAAGAGGGACGGAAGCCTCACAAATATTATTGATCATGAAATCAAATTATATAACAATGCAAGAGCTGTAATATTTATAGATATTAGACAGTCTCATATGGATAGACATGACACCCTATCAGGCACCAACTACGAGATTATAAGACCTATCTCACATGCACATGTAATTACTACTAATACCAATATTGAATGTTATCCAACATAACAATATTGAATGCAAGTCACTAGATTAGAGTGCACATGTTGCACATTATTAAATAAAAGACAATGCAATAAAATGTAATAAATATGCCTATGCTAAATTATGCTAACATTCCCCCCCTTAATTTTGCATAGTTTCCAATGAAGTGGAGAGGAACTCTTTGAACAGTGTGAATTTGTCACGTGTAAGTGACTTAGTGAAAACATCTGCCTTCTGTTCAGCTGTAGGACAGAACTGGAGTTGTATGTTGTGCTTCAAGACATGCTCGCGTATGAAATGAACATGTACTTCAATATGCTTGGTTCTCTCATGAAATACTGGATTGCGAACAAGCTTTAGAACTCCTTCATTATCAACATATACTGGAGTAGGTTTCTGTTGTGGTAGACCAATTCCTTCCAGTATTCGGCGTAGCCATATTGCTTCACAAACAGCTTCACCTGCAGCTCTATATTCTGCTTCTGTAGAAGAGCGAGAAACAAAGTTCTGTTTCTTGCTTCCCCATGATATCGGTCCAGATCCCATAAAGAAGATGAAGCCTGATGTTGACTTCCTATCATCCATGTTTCCTGCATGATCTGAATCTGAATATCCTGTCAAGAAGAAATTGTTGTTCTTCTTGTACTCTAGACCAAGGTCAACTGTACCCTTTAGATATCTTAGTATTCTCTTTGCTGCTTTCCAGTGACATATTTTCGGTTCTTGCATGAAGCGTGATAAATAGCTGACTGCAAAGCTGATATCTGGTCTAGTATATGTCAGGTAAATGAGACTCCCGATCAACTGCCGATAGAGAGTTGCATTCACCAGATGGTGATGGATCGGAACGAGATAACTAAAGTCTCGCTTCCATAGGTGTAGCAATAGGAGTGCAGTCCATCATCCTGAATTTCTCGAGCATTGTCTTGGTGTATTTCAACTGTGACACAAAGATATGATTCTCTTTTTGCCATACTTCCAACCCAAGACAATAGTGCATGAGCCCGAGATCTGTCATGTCGAACGATCGATTAAAATCCTTCTTTGTTGCATCGATCATCTTCACAGAACTGCCTGTAATGACTAGATCGTCGACATAAACAAACACAATGACAATCTCCCCCCCTTGCTTTTTGAGGTAGAGATTGGGGTCATAAGGATTCCTTTCGAATCCATGACTTATGAGATGCTCATCAATTTTGATGTACCATGCCCGGGGTGCCTGTTTTAGGCCATATAGAGATTTTATGAGTCTGCATACCATCATCTCTTTTCCTGGTATTACATAACCCTCTGGCTGAGTCATATAGACTTCTTCTTGCAAATCTCCATTAAGAAAGGCACTTTTCACATCCATTTGGTGGACTTTCCAACCAAATTGTGCAGCTAGAGCAAAGATCATCCTGATTGTCTTGATCTTGGCTGTGGGAGCAAATGTCTCCTCATAATCAATGCCTTCTTGTTGTGCATAACCCTTTGCTACAAGCCTTGCTTTATACTTGTCAATAGTCCCATCTGTTTTGTACTTAGTCTTGAATATCCATCTGCATCCAATGGGTTTCTTCCCTGGTGGAAGGTCGACAAGTTGCCATGTGTTGTTCTTCATCACTGACTGATACTATGAATCCATGGCATCTTTCCAAGCTTTTGATTGTAGGGCTTCCTGAACTGTAGATGGCTCAATTGTTTCAACAACTCTGCTCATTGGGGCATAATTGACCTCTTCACGAGCTTGACTGCGAGTTTTAGGTCCAGGATTGGATGATGTGCTAGGTGCTTCATCCAAATTTGCATCTCTTATTAATTGAGTATACCATTTAGGTAACTTCTTAGCTGTTCCATTGGCTTGTGGTGGATCCAAGTTTTCACCATCATCCAATTCATCACTGTCATTTTCAGTGGGAACATCAAATTTTGTCTTCACAAGAGGTGTATTCTGCATGTTTGTTGAGTCGTTGAGTGGAGCATCTGCTTATTTCTTCTCAAAGAACTTGACATCCCTACTTGTGTATACTTTCTTTGCTTTCGGATCCCATAATCTGTACCCAAGTGCTTCTTCACTGTATCCAATGAATATTAGTTTCTTAACTTTCATATCCAACTTGTTCATGTTCTTCTTAGGTATGTGCACGCTAGCTTTACACCCAAATACTCTTAGGTGTGCAATTGATGGTTTCCAATTTGACCATGCTTCTTGAGGTGTCACTCCTTCAAGAGCTACTGTGGGCACTTTGTTCAACAAATAAACTACAGTTCTTGCAGCTTTTGCCCAAAATGTCTTTGTTAAACCTGAGTCGACAATCATACATCGCACCATTTCCATCATAGTATGATTCCTTCTCTCAACTATACCATTCTGCTGTGGTGTGTGAGTAGGAGGCATTTGTCAACGAATCCCAAGAGCTTCCAGGTAAGTCTTGAACTCATTGCTTGTGAATTCCCCCCCTCGATCTGAGCGGAGAGTTTTGATCTTGTGACCAACTTCATTCTCAACAAGTGCTTTGAACTTCTGAAATGTCTCAAAGGCTTGACTCTTGTTTCTTAGACAATATATCCACATCTTTCTTGAGTAGTTATCAACACAAAGCATGAAGTATTGACATCCAGAATGACTTGGTTGCATGGGCCCGCAAAGATTGGTGTGCACCAAATAAAGCTTTCCCTTAGCTCTATATGTGTTCTTTTGGAAGGGTACTCTGTGTTGCTTTCCAGCTAGGCAATTGTGACACTTGTCAGTGTTGTGCTTGAGTGTAGGCAATCCTTTCACAATGTTGCCCTTTTGAAGTGTTTGGAGATAGCCAAAACTGATGCGACCATATCTGCGATGCCATAGTTCTGCAGATTGTGTGTCTTTGGCCACTTGAGCTTGATCATCCTTGTGGAAAAAATCAACTTGGAACATGTGTCCCACATTGGAGGCTCTTGCTACAATCTTGGAACCTCTTGACTTATCTCTTATCAAGCACACTTTTTCTCCATTATTACTGTCAAAATCCAACTTCAAGTTATGATCAAGGAGTTGACAACTGATAGCAAATTTTTGGTCAACCCAGGTACATACAATACATCTATGATTTTGCATTTATGCTTTCCAAGAGGTAATGAAGTGTTTCCAATCCCCTTGACACTGTATGACGAGTCATCACCTAATGACACATGGTTCTTGTTAGGTGAGTCACGTAGTGTGTAGAACCAATCCTTGCATCTAGTCATGTGTCGAGTTGCACCCGAGTCAACATACCAGATATCTTGTGTGGACTTGGTTTCTTCATCAAATTGAGCAGAATACATGTGGTGTCCTTTATCTGAATCATCCTCGTGTTCGACAATGTACCCTTGTTGTTTGGGTTTTCTTTGCCAATTACCATTTTTCTGCCCTTGATTATTGTTGTTGTTGGACTTCCCTTAATTTGAATTGTTGTTACCCTGTTGGTTATTGGGTTTTGAATTGCTTGATGAACCCTTATTGTAGGAATTGTACCAACAATATTTGATGTCATGTCCCCCTCTATTGTAAATGGGACACTTCTTGGTGTTGTCTTGCTGACTTTGGTCCCTTTGTTGACTTTGATTTTGTTGGGACTTCTTATGATTGGACTGAAATTTCCCCTTTCCTTTATGATTGGAAGATAGTGCTTGCTCATCTTCATGATCTTTGTTGTTCATTGTCTCTTCTTGTTGGAGTAGATTGACCAACTTCTCAAAGGTGACTGTGTGTTCACTCATATTGATAGTTGTCACAAAGATTATGTAGGAAGGAGAATGTGCTCACAACACAATTGGTATGAGGTCTTCATCACTTATCTCTTTTCCCAATGCCAATAGAGATGCCCTCAAAGTAGCAACTCGTCTAAAAAAAACTTCAAACTTCTCATTGTGCTTGAACTTGAGAGTATGCAGTTGTGATAGTAGGTTGAGAATGGCATTCTTGTTCTTTGCCTCATAGACTGTGCTCAACTTATCCCATGCATCCTTGGCCGATGTGGCATCTCTAATGTGGGGTTGCACATCGTCTGTTACGCCAAACAAGATGATCAACTTGGCCTTTTGATTGGCCCTGTCAAATTGAACTTGTTGTCTTCCATCATCAAGTGATCTTGTTGTTGTTCCATCTACAACTGTCCATAGGTCTTCAAACTCAAGTAACATCTTGATCTTTGGTTTCCATGCAGCATAGTTGTCTCCTCTAAGTAGTTGTAAATCTAGCAAGAAGAACTTTGGTGCTTGTGCACCCATTTCTGCAATCTGAATTTCTAAAACTCTGAATTTCTGACAAAGGGTAAGGCTCTTATCACTCTAGTTTTATGGTCTCCCTCTCAATATACCGTTAGGCCGATATACCAAACCTTTCTATATACGCTCCCTTCCGATATACCCGTCGGTACGTGGAAGAAGATCACCCTTTCAATATACCCATCAGTACGGAAAGAGGTGTTAATGCACGTGAAAGAATTTAGTTATGTGGTACGTAAACAGTACAGAGAGGGGTTTGTGCAAGCACAAATGGATAGGAGGGCTCAAATGTGTGTGTATTGTGTCCTTATTACTCCCCGTCGATTTTATAGGGTCGATGCCCAGACGACGTTTAGGCAGTTGTGTTAGGCGTCAAGTGCAATAGTAGTCGTGATGGCATCACTCGTAAGTGCTTCCCAGAGGCACCGTATATACCTGAACACTTCTATGAGATCAAAGATCTCGTGCGATAGAACCAAACATAAAATAAAAAAATGCTTTTCTCTTTTTTTTTGCACTTTATGCACCAAGATTAGTACAAAATGCTCCAAAAGTGCATCAAAATGAAGTTTTTGTGTCCCCCCTCTTTAGAAAAAAGGGTCTAGAATCACAAAATACACAATTTAGGCCAAAAATATTTTTTTACCCCCCAATAGGTGTTTTTCCGCTAAATTTAGCGATGGCTATAAATGTGTTTGGTGAGCTTCTAAATTTAAAAATCTCCCAAAAGTTAGTAATTTCTCCAAATTTTCTAAAAAAAATAATTTAATAAAAAATATGGAGAGAGTGGAAATGGAACCGCTGCCTGTTTGTTCCCAAGATCCAAACAAACAATTTGAATATTGTTTTCACCTTTTCTCACAGACCGTGATCTGAGTTTTTCTAAAATTTTGACAGAAGCATCATACAATATTTTTCTTGAAACCCACAAAATTTCAAAAGAATTAGAATCTTGGTTTTTGAGATCTTACCAATTTACCAGCTAGATCTGATTTTTTTTCAGAAAAAATGATTCGACTTGTACAGACTTTTCGTCACATGTAAAGGTTGAATCTGAAAATGATGTAAACTGCAAAGTTGTGCACCTCCTTCTTATATTTTCAGCAAAAAAATGACACATCAATCCGACATTGTATGAAAAAGTTATGTCCTTTTTTCTAAGAGCTATCTGCTGAAATTTTGTTGACGGGATTGCTTCAACCTTTGCTCCTGAATTCTTCACACCTCCACTTTCAGATCTGATTTTTTTGTTTTTAGATCTGATCTTTTTTTTTCACTCTTTTTTTTGTATCTGCAATTTTTTTTCAAGATCTTTCTCCTTTTTTTTTAGATCTTTTTTTTTTCACAAATCTTTTTTTTTCTCGAGATCTTTTTTTTTAAAGATCTCCAGATCTAAAATATTCTACCAATATGTTGGATCAATTGGCTATGCCAATGACTAATAAAAAAAATTACCTTCCAAATAAGTGGATAGGTCAAATTTTAGTTGAGGGATGCTTGGAAGGAATGGAGGTTGCGGGATGCTTCAATGGCTCTCCTTTGATGCAGATCTTCTTCTCCAATGGATCCTCTCCAATAGTGTTCCTCTTCAACTTTGCTTAGATAGAACCTGCTCTGATACCAAATGATAGAATAGAATAAGATTGTAATGACCAAAGAGGGACGAAAGCCTCATAAATATTATTGATCATGAAATCAGATTACATAACAATGCAAGAGCTGTAATATTTATAGATATTAGACAACCTCATATGGATAGACATGACACCCTATCGGGCACCAACTACGAGATGATAAGACCCATCTCACATGCACATGTAATTACTACTAATAACAATATTGAATGTTATCCAACATAACAATATTGAATGCAAGTCACTAGACTAGAGTGCACATGTTGCACATTATTAAATAAAAGACAATGCAATAAAATGCAATAAATATGCCTATGCTAAATTATGCTAACAGGATTGTGCTAAACCAAACCTTTAATTTTCACTAGGACTGTGATTACTGACTCTTGCGGGTGTCTACGCAAATGTTTCTGTAATGAATATATCATTTCCTAATTCTACAATGTTATTGTAGCTAGGGTGATGAACATGTTTATGATTAGATTCCTCCTGCTTGTTGGGTTATACTTGAGCTAGCAACTATGCAATCATTAGTGCTAATGTCTTTTTCGCAGTGGTTCGTGGACTACTTATAAACATTCATGGATTTTTTAAATTTCTGTGATGAAAGTAAAAAATATATTTAAGTATTAGAGAAAAGAAAACCGATCAACATCTATGCAATACGTGTGGATAGATTGTTATGTGGGTCTTATATATTCTTAAAGTAGATGTTTACCAATCAAAACTATAATTTTGGGGTCATGAGTTTAGAATCATTGTGCAAAATTTCACCTCCTTCAAATAAAACCTTACCTATGTAATTTAGATTACTTCAATTTTCTATGTTGTAATTTCAGTTTTCTGCACTTCAACTCCAAACTTCAAGTTAGGTGCTTTTAGTTCCATACGCCACCATTGTGTTCACAAAAGATCTCCTTTTTGGTCAACTTACCAATCAGACTCTTAACATGGTTCACAGAGTTTATAATTACAAAACTAATTTTCAAAACAGGAGATGATATTTATACATTTTTGTTTTTGCCGAATTCTATTCGTTAAAAACAATTATACCATATGTGTTAATAAACAACAAGGCTTATTCCTTGACTACCAACATGAACAAATGAAAATTGCTCCCAAAACATTTGATTGAAGCTATATAATACGTTCATGGAAGTAGGCTTCTCGGTTTCGCTGAAAGCAAAAAGAAATGCTCTATGAGAGGAATCCATGTCTTCGTGGCTTTCCATAGCGGAAAAGCTTGAGGTGATTTCTGTTGATTTTTCATGTGCTCTAAAAACCATTTGAAGAGCAAAATGTAGTTGGGCAACTAACATTTTCTTTAGGCAATCAGAATCAGTTTAATATCATGTACATCTAATCCAGTTGAACGATAGGGATTTGCGTGCATTGCAACAAGTGCAAGCTATATCAAAAACATGGCCGATCATTGAATTCCTTAACACACTTCAAATCTTGGTCCAAAGTGGCATTTTTTTGTTATAACAGTCTCTGGTATATTGTGATTCTTGGGATGATTTGTCTTTCTTCTTGCATAATTTGTCCTCGACATGGCTCGTGTTGAGATGGAGTGGTCTTTCAAGATGGAGGGACGAAGGAGACAACTCACATGTCCACAACTGATTTTGTAAAACTGGTTATCTCCTAGCACAATTTTATTTCTTGTCATTTTCCAGCACCATTTACTGTATGCCACATCATTTGTCACATTTCCTAACTTATTTTAACTTACAGTAGCACAACTATCCAAACATATGTACCCATGATAGCCATTGACAAATCGCTCCATTCGATTGTAATAATTACTTTGTGCTATGTATTATTAAAAGCTAGGATATTGGAAAACATATGGATGTTTTCTTTTAGAAAAGACTATAGAGTGTAAACGGCTGAAAAAAAATGCATTGTTGGGATATGTATATATTTCAACATCTATATATCTTGTATCTGTGCTCTTCAATTTTTTTAATGAGTCTCAACACAGGTGATATTGATGTTTGCTTTCCTTTTTTGCAGGGGACAAGATACAAAAGTGACTCATTACAGAAGACATTGTTCGCATGCTTGGATTTGAGGCTCAGTAGCACTTGCAAGGTGACTCCCACCGATTTTATCTTGAAAACAAATGGTTTTGAATATATGCAAAATGTTTCCATTGGCTCTAGTTGTCTTTGAACCAACAATTTTTGTTTTCATGCGTCTCTGCAAGAGCAAAGGTGATGTGTGCATTATTTTTTGTAGGGGACAGCGTATTCATAAAAAGAATAGTGTAGCAAACATAAGTGTGTAAAACCCCTTCTATGTTGTCATAATCCAGGCTTTCAAATTTGGACCCAATAGACATACGTTGTAGGTACGACATGCTATATCTTTTTCCTTTGACAACATGTGCTTTCATTGCTTGAAATTCTCTTTCATGCTATGGGAGTTTTGTTCTCGTTGTTGCTAGTTTTTTTGTTATTGGGCTAAAAAAAACCAAAAATAAAACTATGGCTGCCAGCTACATTTCTTTCGAAGGCTATGTCCCCGCGAAAAAGAGACCAGTTCACATTGACGACATGTTGAAAAAACATAACCTTTTTAGAGACATTGCATTCAAGTATAACGTGGGTGATTACTTATTCGATACATTTGTTGTTTTGTTACACTTTCGTTATACCTCTATTGAACTCCGAACTGGAATCATAGACCACTTGTTACATTCCTTGCATAGAGGCGATGCTGATGCTTTTAAATCGCTCCATTTGGAACTAGATCATGACACATGTTACGCTATGCATCATATCCATGATGCGGAAACATATTTCTGCCGAATGAAACTTTCAATAATGCCCATTGCAAATGCAACCGAAATTGGTCTGTGGGGCGACAACTTCTGTATAAACTGGTTGATGAAATGGCTTAACATACCAATATGGGTCTCATTGAAAACAAAAGGTAATAACTATTTCCAATTCAATGCACAAACCCATCTGCTTCCATTATGTGTGTTGTTGCACGATGCAAATCCTAGTTGCGGCCATTATGAGCCATTGTACTGGAAAAAAAACCTGACTCCTTTGTTGCGGTTGAAAGAACATGATTTCATATTCTAGTGCTGCACTAAAGACTATTTGGAACAATCTTGACCGTACTCTAGAGAATGTAGGCCTGCACAGAATAAAGTCTACTACTTTAAACTGCAGTGAAAGCCTATTCGACTCTTTTTGCCAATTGTGCAATCACAAATTTGACATTCATTGTTCGAGGTGATATGTTGCACAGTATTTTTGCAATTCATATTTTTCCCAAAATTTGCATGCATTGTCTTGCTTGCACAATTACCTTTACATTACTATCATTGAAAACATACCACACATTGCAAATTTGCAAGGCTTTATTATAAACATCACCATTCCCTATAACTACAGAAGACATTAGCCAAAAAGCTAGCAAAATATAACACCTGCACAAATCATTCCAGGCCCCAACAATAGGATGTGCCATTCCATGGCCTTGTAAGAATTATAGGCACAAAGTTTGTATGGAAAGTTTTATTTTGAATCTGTGTAGTACAACCTAAATATTTGGTAAATGAAGAGGAAATTATTTTCAACTAGAATTACTTATGGCATTGAGGATGTCCCACATAGGGTTGTGGTATTTTTAAAGTCAAAAACATCAAAGGACATCAAATCAGTGGATATTGATTTTGGGTTGTAGACAAGCTCCACAAGTTGGCTAAGGGCTCTATTAACCATCCCTAGTTCTACCCATAAAGGGGATGTCAACATAACTTATTATCCTTTGCACAAGAGCACTGTAATCTCAAACTCAAACTAAAAGGGTATAAAAACTTGTTTTAGATCTGTAAAAAACATAAAAAACAAATTAAAAAACCCTAAAGACCCGATTTGTCTCAACTTAAGAAAGGTGTTTACTCCATATTGTGTGTTTGCGGTAAAACATACATCGGGGAAACTAGAAGGTCACAAAAAACAAGACTACATGAACATTATAAAGACTTAGAGTATACCCGGGTTGGAAAATTGACTTTGACAGAACACAAAGACATCAAAAAACATGCCATTTGCATCGACAATGCAAAATTAATAGCAATAGAATCACACTACGCAAATAGAAATTTGCGTGAAGCTGTCGAGATTGAAAAACATTTGAACAACCTAAATAATGATGACGAGTGGAAACTAAGTCAATCATGGAAACGCTTGCTGCATAGGTTGGCATTCCCTCCCCCTTTGGCAAGCATTCATTGAATTATTGTGTCTTTCCTTTCTTCTCGTTTCTCGATGCATGTCCTTTATTTTACCATACGTGTTCACGTTAATTGTGTGATTGACTTTTTCTTCCCCCCTTCTCATAATTTTTCGTTTATTTCACTTCCTTTTTTGTGGTTTGTCCACCTTCTCCTTATTGTCATTTTTTTACTTTATTTTATTTTATTTATTTTACTTTATCTTATTACCATCATTACCACTTTTTCTTTTTATTTTACTTTCACATATTTTCAAGAACAATATGTCTCTTGGAAAATTGATTATTTATAATAGTTCATTTTCCATCTCTGCTCTCAAGAAAAAACTTCACCCTGATGATGGTTCCAGTACTGGAACCAAAACATTGGTATTAATCCTTCCTACACAGTGTATCTAGAAAATTCCATTTCACCTCTGACCTACGAGATGAATCTTATGTTGGGGTTAGCACACCGGTTGTACAGACAATATATTAGATCGAAGTATACATGCAAATAAAAGTAGATATTCTACTAGAAGAAATATACAAAACAAGAGACATAAATCAACACCAAATTTAACGTGGTTCACCCAATGTGGGCTACATCCACCAAGAAACAAGCCAATCTATTATCCAAAGCTTTGATAAGATATACAATGAAGATTTACAATCTTCGATACCTCTCGAATGTTCTGTACTTTCTTCCTTCAAGCTTTTGCTCTACAACCAAGAATTCTCTCTCACCAACCTTTTTCAAGTTCTTTCTAATTCTTGTTTTTCATTATCTTCTAAACCCTAGCTTTTGTGCTTATATAGTCGTTTATAGACTTATGACACTTAGCCATGTAATTGCAATCAATAAATATATTTTAATGTTAAAAATAGATATAATTCCCGAGAGTTAATTATAACTTCATCACACAGGTAACCGACGGGTTCTGCCTAACCGTCACCGGTTCCTACTTGCCCTTGACCGATGCCGGTCTAAACTTAACCGATGTCAGTTACCATGTTTTCCAGCAAGTTCCAATTACACGTTAAAATGAAGTAATTGAGCTCCACAACTCAACAATCACCCACTTGCAGTTTAATTACTACACCATACTTGTACATCGTCATTCTTGGATCCTTCCTTGGCTTTGTTTCTTCCTCTTCAAGTCTCAAACTCGAATACCAACAAAAGTGGAGTGTAGCTCCAACATCTCCTTTGCTAATGGCTTCGTTAGCATATCTGCAGGGTTCTTTCTCGTATGAATCTTTTCCAGATTCAACTGTCCATCCTCCAATACCTGCCGTATGAAGTGATACCTCAACTGAATGTGTTTCGTTCTCGAATGAAATGTTGAGTTCTTTGCCAAATGAATTGCACTTTGACTGTCACTAAACAATTTACAATCACTTTGCTCCTTTCCTAACTCTTCCATGAACCTACTCATTCATATCATCTCCTTGCTAGCCTTTGTAGCTACAACATACTCTGCCTCTGTAGTAGACAAAGCCACAACCTTCTGCCATCTTGAAAACCAGCTAACTTTCATTCCACCTACTATGAAAATATATCCAGTAGTGCTCCTTTTGCCATCCGAATCAACATAGCCACGAAATGAAATATCAAACCTCCATAGCATAACTACATGCTAGATGTCCCTTTCAAATACTTGATTATCCATTGGAGTATTTTCCAATGCTCTTTACCTGGATTAGCCATATATCTACTCACAACTCCCACTGCATGTGCAATGTCTGTTCTGGTACAAACCATAGTGTACATGAGACTTCCAACTATTGAAGCATATGGTACTCGTGTCATGTATTTAACCTCCTCATGTGATGAAGGACACTGATCTTTACTCAATATGAAGTGTCTAGCCATAGGTGTGCTAACAGGTTTTACATTCTGCATGTTGAACCTTTCAACACCTTGTAGATATAATCCTCCTCAGACAGATACAATTTCTTGTTTTTCCTGTCTCTATGTATTTGCATGCCAAGGATTATTTTTGCAGCTCCTAAATCTTTCATAGCAAATGTGTAAGCTAGCTTTCTCTTAAGCTCACCAATGCCATGCATACTAGATCCTGCAATAAGCATATCATCCACATATAGTAACAAAATAATATAGCTCCCATTTTCAAGCTTCTTGAAATAAACACAATGGTCAAATTCACATCTCAAGTAACCATGCTCATCTATAAAACTATCAAACCTCATGTATCATTGCCTTGGAGCTTGCTTGAGCCCATATATGCTCTTTTTCAACCTGCACACTAGTTTCTCTTTACCCTTGACTTCATACCCAAGCGACTGCTACATATAAATTTCTTCATCCAAATCACCATGAAGGAAATTCATCTTCACATCTGGTTGCTCTAAATGTAAATCTTCTACTACAACTAAACTCAATACAGTACGAATAGAAGTCATCTTAACAACAGGAGAAAATATTTCACCAAAGTCAATACCTGTTTTCTGTGTAAATCCCTTTACTACAAGCCTTGCCTTGTACCTTTTCTGTCTACCCTCTTCTTCCTTAATCCTATAAACCCACTTGTTCTGCAATGTCCTCTTACCTGCTAGCAACTTAACCAAATCCCAAGTTTGGTTCTGTTCCAAGGAGTCCATCTCCTCATCCATGCCATGCTCCCACTGAACGTGAGTCTTATCCTGCATTACTTCTTCAAAGCTCTCTGGTTCACCACTATCAGTCAACAATAAATAAAATAGAGGTGTAAATATTTTTGGAAGTTTACTTACCCTTTGTGACCTTCTCACGGAAGTTTGGGGTATTGGAGGCTCGATCTGGGCCTCCTGGACATTAGTATCAACTTTTGACAGTGACCGACGCAGTCACCTCTAACCGACGTTGATTCTTTAACCGATACTGGTTATGATCCTCTGTAACCATTGGCAGTTCATCTGACCGATGTCAGTCAGTGACTAACTGTCCCCGGATTCTATGTATTTCTGTAGGTGTTTCTTTAAAACCAGAGAGTTCATTTTCATCAATAAACTTCTCAATTTTCTCATCCTTGGGTACCAAAATTTGATCCATGTACATTCTCTTTTCATTCCATTCAACATCATGACTCCTAATAATTTTAAAATTCTCTAAATCCCAAAAATGGAAACTGAAATCACCAGATCCATAACCAATGAAAGTGTACCTCTTGGATTTTACATCCAACTTTTTCCTATTTTCCTTATCAACATGCACAAAAGCTTCTGAACCAAAAACTTTAAGAAAAGAAAGATCTACCTCTTTTCCAGTCCAATCTTCCTCTAGTATTCCTCCATCTAGTGAACTTGAAGGGCCACGGTTAATCAAATAAACCGTTGTATCAACTGCTTCTGCCCAAAACTGCAAGGGTAATCCAGAATGTATCTTCATACTTCTAGCACGTTCCATGATTGTCATGTTCATTCTTTTTACAACACCATTCTTTTGTGGTGTTCTTGGAACCGTTCTTTCTCTACGTATCTCATTCACTGAACAATGATCATTGAAAGCCTTGCTACAATATTCACCACCATTGTCAGATCCAAGGCACTTTAAATTAGAATTTGATTCATTCCCATCAAGGGCTTTTCATCTTTTAAAAGTCTAAAAAACATCATATTTACGTTTAATACAATAAACCCATACCTTTCTTGTAGCATCATCAATGAAAGTAACATAATACTAGGATCTTCCATGAGAAGCTACTTGAGTTGGTCCCCACACATCTGAGTGTACAAGCTCCAATTTCTGCTCCTTCTTAGTTGCCCCAACTTTGAGAAATCTCACTCTCTTTTGATTTACAAATATATAATGCTCACATAAATTAAGATCTAAATCTTTCAAATTTGATAACTTACCCTTAGCCTTTAAGATCTACATTCCTTTTTTACTCATATGACCCAGCCGATTATGTCACATGCATGCATCTGAATTTGAAGTAGATAATGCAGAAAAGGTATCAGTAATACAGGTAGATAAATATAATGTTCCTACCTTCTTACCTCTTGCCACAACAAAAGCACCCTTGGTGACTTTCCAAGAGTCTCCTGTAAAAGTAACCATGCAACTAGATTCACCTAGTTGCCCTGCAGAAATAAGATTCCTCCTGAGGTTTGACACATGCCTCACATCTTTCAATACCCATGTATTTCCATTCTACAATTTTATACGAACTTCCCCTTTACCAGTAATACTGCAAGGTTCATCATCACCCAAATAAACATGCCCAAAATTGCCCTGAACATAATTTTTGAAATAACCCTTATTAGGGGTTGCACGGAAAGAAGCTCCTGAATCTAAAACCCATGATTCAATTATGCTATCCAAAGAAAGAATAAGAGCATCTTGTATTACCTCTGATGAAGCAAGATTCACCTCTTTACCTTTCTCTAGTTGTTTATTCTCTTTATCCTTTGACCAACAATCTTTCTTTACATGTCCTTTCTTTCCACATTTCCAACAAGTAATTCCCTTATGGATTTGGATATGCTTTCCCTTGACTTTGATTTCCCATGGCTCTTACTCTTGGACCTCTCCTTTTGTCTGCCCCTACTTTCTACATTCAAAGCATTTCCAGATGATGTTTCCTCTGTACTCTTCTTACGAATTTCTTCATTCAAGATTATACTAACCACATCATCAAACTTCAAAATATTATTAGTAGATATTGTATTACTAACAACCATTACCAAGTTGTCCCAACTATCAGGAAAAGAACATAAGAATAAAAGTTCTTTTACTTCAGCATCAAACGTTATAGCAACCGATTTTAACTGATTTACAATCGATCAAAAATCATTCAAATGACTAGAGGCAGATTCACCTTCATGCATCTTAGAACTAAATAGTTTCTTCATCAAATAAACTTTATTTGAAGCACTAGGGTTTTCATATAAATTAGCAAGAGATTTCATTAAGTCTATCGTAGAAGCCACTTCTGTAATATTGGAAGCCACGAATGCTACCAGGCTTAATCTTATAGATCCCAAAGTCTTTCTGTCAAGAATCTTCCATTCTTTATCAGTCATCTTTGAAGGTCTAGACTTCTCATCTAACGGTAAGTACAAATATCTTTGATACAGATAATCCTCAATCTGCATCTTCCATAATTGATAATTTCAGCTGTCAAATTTCTCTACCTTGTATTTATTATCTTCTGCCGTTGTTGTAGCTCCCACTCAATCAGAAAACCCTCTGTGAGTAAATCTATCAACACACAAAACCCTCAAACAAAGCTCTGATACCAGTTGTTGGGGTTAGCACATTGGTTGTATAGACAATATATCATATCTAAGCATACATGCAAATAAAAGTGGATATTCTACAAGAAGAAATATACAAAATAAGAGACATAAATCAACACCAGATTTAATGTGGTTCACCCAGTGTGGGCTACATCCACCAAGAAACAAGCCAAACTATTATCCAAAGCTTTGACAAGATATACAATGAAGAATTACAATCTTCAACACCTCTCATATGTTCAGTACTTTCTTCCTTCAAGCTTTTGCTCTATAACCAAGAATTCTCTCTCACCAACCTTTTTCAAGTTCTTTCTAATTCTTGTTTTTCATTATCTTCTAAACCATAGCTTTTGTGCTTATATAGTCATTTACAGACTTAGGGAACTTATCCATGCAATTACAATCAATAAATATATTTTAATGCTAAAATAGATATAATTCCTGAGAGTTAATTAAAACTTCGTCACACAGGTAACCGACGATGATTTTGCCTAACCGTTGCCGGTTCCTACTTGCCCTTGACCGATGCCGGTTTGAACTTAACCGATGTCAGTTATTGTGTTTTCCAGCAAGTTCCAATTGCATGCTAAAATGAAGTAATTGAGCTCCACAACTCAATGTCTTTAATCTTTAATTTTATTGAGGTTCAATAACATTCCAAGCTTGTTATGTTTGATTTTACTTATTGCACTTGTATCTTCCCCTAAGTGTTTACAAATGAAAAATTGTCTTTGTTTTCCTTTTATTCCACTGAGCTCCTCTCCTTTAATTGTTAAAAGACTATGTTTTGTAGCCTTGAAAAGGTGGATAGGTTCTAGATGTAGTGGGTGTCTAATATGAGCATCTATGGTTACAAAATAACACACTTATTTTCTCCCCTTGGCCTCTCCTCATTTATGGCTTCATAATACCCATCGGAAGATAGTCCATTTAATTTCTAATAAATATATGTGGCCATCTTTGTCGTAAAAAAATGGTTTTTTATTTGTGTGTGTATAATTGTGAAACAAGAAAGGATTATAAAGTGTTATCTGTATAAAAAAAAAGACTCTAAAGTATAAGCTATGTTAATGTGTTAGCATTATTTCTAACTATGTCAAAATGTTTCTTGATTTAATGTTAAAAAAAAAGATGGGCCACAACGAAAAAAGGTCAGGTGTGTGTTAGCACATAAGCTTATTTTGAGTCATTTGTGTGGTGTTGATCGCCAAACTTCAAGCAATCATCCTTTGTATATGTGTGTAACATTGTACAATCTTCTATAAATTCACTTGTAAGCTTGAAAATACATTTTTTTTTAACATCATGCTTTTATTCCATTGACATGTCAGTAATTAGGCCAACATTGCTATTAAAATATAGATAAGCACTAACTTCCTATAAGTTCAACATAATGATTGTGCGCAACATAGATGCGTGGAATTTATTTGATTATGTCTCATACTTTTGATTCATAAGTTACAATTCCCTGATATAACTCTGTATTTGAAATATTTCTACAAATGCTCCAAATGTGAGTAATAATTATGTAAGAGAATGTGAGAATGAGTATCAAGCGGGATGATGCGCACATCAACTGAGTTGCACTCGAACGACAACATGATGAAGTTCCATGAGGAAGCAAGCATTCAACCATAAAATGTGCATGTAAGAGAAAAGGGTCTACCCATACTCATAGATTAAAAAAGGGTACAAATAGGAGTGTTGTGTAACTCCCAATGCAAGACCATCATACCTCCACAAGGGAGAAGAGGAGTTACATTCCAAAAATGGAAAGTAACTCTTGTATGACGCACTAATGCACATTAACATGTATGACATGGAATCTGTCATACCCCCTGAGACACCTAAGACCTATGACCTCACCTAAGTGAGATGACTTGTCACGTGATGTGGAAAATGTCTTAAAATGACAAGGAAAGTACACACACCAACACCCCCCTTAATCATAACTTAGGATGAGGCGATAAGTCAGAAATGAGAAATGGGTTCTGACAGCTACACTTGGTGAGATACCCATGCACAACAAGGATCTCAAGTAATGGAGGAAAACCTAGTGGGAAAAACATCCACTTACAAGAGATGGAAGACTCCCCTAACAACCTAAGAAAGATGTGTCAAATGGGTCTCAACAACTAAAGGCCTGATAAGGTACCCATGTACAAACTACAATCTCTCTCTTGAAGAAGAAAAGAAGAGAGGAAGGAGATAAGAGAGATAGAAGAAGTGAATCCGTAGCCGGATTTGAAATCTGAAACTCTAGGAAATATGGTCCTCAGCTTGTAGACTAAAGAATATTCAACTGCATCGAACAATTTTCTTTCCCTTAGGAAGGACAAGAATGAAGTACTAGAATTCTGCCCACTCCGTGAAGGAAACAAAAGGCAACGGTACGAAGAACTCTGAATCTGGTCCACATAAATGTGACATAGGTCTAACAAATGAGTGCACAAGAACTAAGGTAATGCCACGAATGTAAAACTGTCAGAGTATTAAGGAGGAACATCCATCGAAAGGATGCCCAAGTGAAGCAAATGCAAGGTAATAACCCCCACAATAGTAGAAAGAGGATCCACAAACAAAGGTGGATCAGTGATGATCTCTGAAATAGTGGAAGTGATAAGAGTCCCAGAAGGGGAAATCCCAACAAATGAGATGAAGGAATCCTTTGAAACACCTATAAAAGGATGATAAATTCCTTGTACTGCATCACAAGTAGGCACTGTGAAGAGACAACTAAGGTCTGGCAGATACTTGTCCTAAGAGGGTGGCTCGACAAACAAAAGAGCAATGTTTGACATGGTATGAATCATCAACACATGAAGGAGGAGGAGTGGAAGATGCCTCACACACTATAAGTGGAAAGGAGGCAGATGTAATGATGGTACGAGGTTGGGAATGAGATTGTCTGATGTCTGATGGGAAGGGAGGAGAGTTAACATACTCTAAAAGGTGGCCTAGAGAAGGAGGAGAGAATTCCTCATCGATACTCTCGTCATCAGAACTAGAAGAAAAATCCTCATCATCAAAGATGAGAACAAGCAAGTTTTTGTTAGTAGAATTGTCATCACATGAGGAAGGAGATGAGACAATTGTATCAGTAGGAGAAGTAGTAGTGACAGTCTCTTAAAGGTCTCCAAATAAGGACTAAAGAATGCTCCAAACAGTGCGAGGACACTTTGTGTGCGCCACATGATGGTGGAGAGGCCTGGAAATGTATGTCAATAAATGACCAATGACCATGCCACAAGTGTCAAGCCAATCTTCAAGCTGATCAAGATCACTGGGGCAGGTATTCATCAATACAAGTAGATATATAGGTCATTGTGAGTGAGAAAACATTCCATGCTCGAATGCCACAATGCATAATTATCCCTACTGAGAAGAAGAGGTGAAGGGTGTAATGTAGAAACGGTCCTATGAAGCATAGGTATGGGAAAAACAATCTCCATGGTGCATCCGCAAAAAGAACAAAAAGAGCAGAATGTAAGAAAATAAGGGTGCAAGAAAACACACAAGGTTGGAAGGCGTCAGACTCAGTCAAGAATGTGTCTGCATGCAATACAACACCTAAGAACAATGATAATCCCCATGTTTGCAAAACTTTATAGGTAGTGCATTGATTACAATAAGGTGTGTTCGTGTGACGGGGGACAGTTGACCACTCACCTTGCAGTAGGCGTCGAATTATACAAGAGTGGATGCCACAATAAGCCTTAGTCGGAAGTAGAGGAACAACACATAAACAAACACAAAAGGGTGTAAGCAAAAAACAATGGAGACAAAACAAAGTTCAATGTGATAAAAAAGCATCTCATGTTGCATAAGGGGCTCTCTTTGCCACAAGGCTATGTGGTAGACGCGCTCACTAACCCACAAGCGAAAAAGAGCTACTATGATGTAAAAATGAGTCAATACGAGTAAAAGGGGTACCTAAAATGCCAAAAATGGCTCCAGAACGTGCACAAACCCACTTGAAAATGCTACAAAGGGCTCCAGATAGAACCTACAAGCCACAAAACACACGACACACTGCCACAAAATGGTCAATAGAAAAAAAATGTCTAGTAACCCTAGTTTCGGAATAATTTATACCCAATTTTATCTATTTTTCGAAAAGTGGAAAAAGTTAAAATTTTAAAAAGGGGCTATGCAATTAAAAAACTAGTTTACCGAATTAATTAATCGATCCTAATTAGGATTGACCAAAGTAGACCCTAATATTAACATTAAGATCCTAATTAATTAATTAGCCTTAATTACCTCCTAATAAAACATTGAGACCTTACCCTAATTAATATTAAATCCCACTTTAAATATTAATACCCTAGGCTTAAAAATATAGCCCTAATTAATTTAATGTTGAAAGGACACATGTTTAAGGGCAGGAAGGGTTAGTGTAAATAACATATAACCTAAATTTTTAAAAGGCTTAGGTGATAAAATAGTGTGTTTGATTTTTGAGCTGAGGAGATGAAAAACAGACATGTGGAGTGGAAGCAGTTGTGAAGTGAGATGGGAGCGAGGCAATCAACGTGTGGAACACGAGCGAGTGAGTGGGATGACTAACGAGGCAGGAGGTTGGCTCAAACACATGTCTCAGAGTGAGTCACGTGGGAAGATGGGAGCATGGCAGGTTGAAAACTAACTCAACGATTCAGCCAATGCAACGACAAGTGGCTCGAGGCAATCAAATCAATGGTAGAAGTGCATCGTTTGATGAAGGTTAGATCCAAGGCTCGATTTGAGAACACATGCAACATTGGGGTAAGTGAATGCCAACATCGGTAATGAACACAAAATACATGACAAGTAAGCGTGCAAGCTTATTGCAACGCTTGGTAGAGTCAGGTTTCGATGGACATGAGATGAAACATATGTCAACGGTAGCACATGGGCGACATCTAGGGTGAAGCATATTTCCCATAACACAGGGCTGAGATATTCATGGAAGACTCTGGTGGGTTGAGACATCTGCCGGAGTAGCTCGAAGCAAGGCATGTAGAGGTTCAACACAATGACATGTCACAACAACTATCCAAGGTTGCAGACAGGTCGAGCGCAATGGCGAGTTGTAGGCAATAAATGAGGAGCATGAGGAAACCAAGGTAGGGACGAGCCAAAGCTAATGCCAATGAGAATCAACACATAGGATGTACATGGGCTAGGAGTACGGGTACGGAGAGCTCAAACACAATGCACACATAAGGACACAAGGATGACTTGGTTGTTCAAATACACGACTCGCTAGTAATGCAAAAGCCTAAACTTACAGAGAATAAGCATGTAGCCAACTCACAAGGCACATCCCAAAACCAAACAAACCCAATGCAAACCAAGACACCTGATGCAAGGAGCCAACACAACATTGAAAAAAATAAGACAACTTGTGCAGGGGGTTGCCAACTCGCCGAGTTGGTCAAGGGGGAGCTCGTCGAACCAACAAAGAGCTCAAGTGAGCTGAGAGGATCACTAAGGGAGAAAAGAGTTGAGTGGAGGGGTGTAAGAATGCCATGCAGAGCATGAGGGAAGAAGGCAAGGGAACACAAATTTTTCAAAAAAATGTTTTTTTAATGAAAAACTAGAAAACACCATAAATACCTCTAAAAGACGATTTATGCCAAAGTTGGCTGCAGACAACCAGATTTAGCTGGAAAATCCCTAAAACTCCAAAACTCCATAAATTACCTGCACATGCACCGAAAACACACAAACCACCAAAAACTCTAAAAAACCTAATATTAGCCGAATCAATTCCAGTAACACACAAATGGAATAACGATTACGAATCTTGCACAAAAACTAGTAAGAACACAAAATTGAGCAGTAGTAGAGAAAACAAAAGAAAGAGTAACATGGATCCCAAAAATGTGCTCTGATACTTTGACAGAGAAAGAAAGAACAAGGATCATGCAGGATAACATGCACATCAACTGAGTTTCACTCGAATGACAATGTGATGAAGTTCCGTGTGGAAGAAAACGTTCAACCATGAAATGTGCATGCAAGATACAAGGGTCTACTCATACTCATCAATTTAGATAAAAAGGGGTACAAATAGGAGTGTTGTGTAACTCCTAATGCAAGACCATCACACATCCATAAGGGAGAAGATGAATTACATTCCAAAAATGGAAATCAATTTTTGTATGATGCACTAATACACACTGACGCATATGACAGAATCTGGCATACCCCCTAAGACATCTAAGACCTATGACCTCACCTAAGTGAGATGGCTCACCATGTGATGTGGACAATGCTGCAAGATGACAAGGCAAGTATACACACTAAAAAAATGTGACTTGTTTCATAGGTGTTTATGCATTCATGAAACCTTATTGACCCACATCCAATTATTGTTTAGGTTCGTGTTATACTTAAGCCCATGAAATATAAATTTGGGCTAGCGAGAAAATTTAAACATGCTAATTTTTAGGGTAGAAAAGGTCAAAGTTACTCTCTATCTCATCTTGAGGATTGCTCTAAGCTATATGATTCCTTGATGCTGTTGTAGATACAAAAAATTGAAAGAAACTGACCAAAAAAGGAGAAGCGTTATGTTCCCAAAAGGAACCTAAAATGACATTTCCTATTGACAAAAAAGAGGTCACTCGGAAACACACGATTCCCAGCCAATGTAGACACCAATATAAGACGCCTCTAACGTAAATAACACTTGCACCTTTACAATGTTACATCAATAATAAGCACTTTTAAAATGGATTAAAGAGATAAGTCTGGCATGGGTAGTAAGGCATGTAACATTTATAAAGTCGGAAAAGAAATTATAAGATGTGGTGAAGAGGCATATCTAACCTCGATAACAAGGGAGAAAACATATGTATCTCGCAACTAATCTCCATTATGTTAGTGAAAGGGTCACATATAGTATGACTTCACCCCTAGTGGCATAAGGATTGCAATATATTATCGTGGACTAGGCAACAAACTTATGTAGGATTGCTTTTTTGGATAAATGCAGATTTTAGAGTCATAAAAGTGATTTTGTAGACATGAAATCACACGCTTTGGTATATTTATAGGTCTTAAAAGCATAATTTCATTCATATGATTCCTAAGTGAGAAAACTAGTAATTGATTGTTGTCTTTGGCCTCTTTTCTATCTTTCTTTCTTTCTCTTCAGTCTTGCACACCTTACAACCTAAAATGAAATTTATTGCTTTATCTATCATGACTTTTGACACCAACACCCAGGCACCCTCATCCCCTCTAGGCGCCCCCAACCTCTTTCTATCGTATTCACACTTTTTGGGCTTCTTTTCTAGCCATTTGAGCATCTTATTATCTTATGGTAGTCGATCCTTTTCAGGGGTTAATTATGAAATTCATGCAAAGGAATCATATAAACATAAATTTCATGTACCTGGGTGAATAAGGAACCAAATGACTAAACATTGCATTATTACCACTGGCAAAGGGTTGTGATCCATCAAACATAACGAATGAGATCCTATAACATCCATGCAAAAGCACTTAATGTGCACTAAGGGACATGTTATCTAATTCCACTGACCCTAATGAAATTCGATAAGGTTAGATGAAATATTATTGTGATAATTGTATGGCATTAATGGGGATTCACTTATAGTGAATCGAACTCGTGACCAAACTCTAATGGTCCCTAGCTCGGTGAGCCGCATTGAAGGGTTGAGTTGTTTAAAATTTGGGTGAGTGATCCTCAACTCAGGAAAGTTATTCAGCTCACCATGGACCGAGCTCAGTTGACCTCAATTAGGGTGAGTTATCTCGGCAATTGATAGGGATCAAGCTATTTGATGGAATTCACTGAGCCCATCCATACATAGAAAAGGCTCGTGATCGAGCCATTTTGTAGACCCATCAAGGTACTTTTAGCAACACCCATACTCGTAAAGAGTTCCTTCGAGCTTGTTCGAATTGATCCACTTCTTCCCCAAGCTCGGGCTGGTCAGTAAGGTAATATGCACCGAGCTCACATGCCACAGAGTCGTTATCCTGAGTCAAGACATGATCCGAGGGCTAAACCAGGCTAGGATGTGTCGAGAAAGTTGATCGTTGAAGGACTAAGCTCAAACGATTCAAGAGAGCTGGTCACTGCAATCCAATTGAAGGATCGAGAAACTGCAATTTTATAATAGGTTAACCTATGAAGGGCCTGACTACTACATGGCATGACATGTGGAAGACCTCAAGTGAGAAAGAGCCACTGAGTTACTACCATCAAGGGGCATCAAACCATGGTGATCCAATGTAAAACTGAGTTTTTCTTCATATACGATCATAGCTTGAGGTCACTTATTCGATGCATAGGACTGTAGGCCCTATCCAAAGCCTCAAGTGAGCTAATTCATATGAAGATATGGAGCCCTTTTCAAGTGTAAAGTAATGGGGGACGACGAGCCTTGCCCAAATTTGTAGGAATACGTCAAAGCTGCAATAAAGGGGACTCGAGCTATTTATATTGTGCAATGGAGAACTCTTCTTATAGAGAGGCACCAAGTAATGGGGGTCGAGAACTCGAAATCAGTTTATGATCAAGCCCTAAAAGGGAATGAGCCAGTGAGTCATATTTAAAATGGTGAGCTCACTTGGATGGGCAATGTGGGGGTTGAGCTATTTGCAATGCCGAACATGGCAGATGGGATTGTAATCAAGGAGCTCGAAGGTGTATTCGCCGAGACTGCTCCCATGATTGCACCTAAGTCACACATATTGAAAAGGAGTTTAGGATACATTGCGGGTCAAGCTATGAGCCATCCAAGGCTTGAGGACTGAGCCAGTACAAGCCTAACCGAAGCAATGCGAAGAGTGTCATCCAAGCTACAAGACGAGCCAAGGCCAGAGCCTCAAAGGTGACAAGTTTCGTCACGGTTGATCAAAATGAAAAAGGAGTGAAGTCTTGTGGGAGTTCTCCACGGGGTGTTTTCAATTAGAGGGAGATAGATCCTAGCTGAAGCTAAAATTAGTCATAATCCTGGAGGCCCTAAAGTCGGCGGGACCGAGGCATCCATTTTCTTGGTTTCAGGACTGCCAGGATTACATTGACCAAATGCACGAGGTTGGAAATGATGAGGCTCTATCGTAATAGCGAGTGACAAGAAATGAGATCCAAGTAGCACAGACGAGCCCATTGCAAGGGTGAAGAGGGGAATGAGTTTGCATACATCCAGGTGTGAGCTCACAATGGTAATGTTGTCAAAAGGGACTAAAATGACAAGCATGGAGGCCCTAAGGTTGCGCGGGGCCTCCACATGGAGCAAGGAGATCATTATGGAGATGTTGCAGACAAGTCAAAGTGCTAGCCCACCAATTTGGAGCTACAAGATCAGTGAGTAGGTAGCATAGCAACTCGAAATGTAGACATATGCGGAGGCCAACAAATAGAAAAATCAAATGGAGACTCGATGGAAGCATATAACGAGCATCATATGGTGAGTTGACATAGGCAGTAGGCAATGTGGAAGACCTCAATGCATAAAAAAAACCCATTGTGCTTGTCGAAGGTATAACGAGTGCTTGGTAGATGAGATCCACATAGCGCCGAGTCAGAAGAGAAGTTGGAGCACCAAGTGAAAATATGCATTACTTGTTGCATAGAATGAGTTTGGCAGTAGTAGAAAGGAGAGCCCAACAAGGTATTTAAGACAAGGAGCTCAGATTGAGGTGGGTCGAGCTAGAAATATTAATCGCCGGTTATTAAACATAGAATCCACCCTCCACATATTAAATGCAAAAAATCAATCAAATCAGACTGGTGGCCCCCACCAATTTTAAATGCAAAAATCATGCCCAGATATTTTAAAAGATGTAGTAAAACATTGGAGAAGGATAAGAAATATTATGAACCATTGACTTTTCCAGTCCAAGGGATTTAATTATTCAGTCCCATGTGTAGATGCAAGGAATGACTCTTACAAACTTCAAATCAGCCGTACCTACACTCAGAGGACTCATAAGATTGATGCATTTCTTAATGAAATTGCACGCAAAATTAGTGTCATTGGAATTGTGTTTCTGAGACCAATGCACCAGAGAAATCAAAAAATCTAGAGTTTAATGGAGATTTGAGGGTTTATTTCTCAAAAAAATGATTCCAATTTAGTTTGAGTTATGGGTGGAAAATGGTTGGGTGTACAATTAATGAGTATGAGCCATTATTCTTCTCCATACTACAGGTTCATGGGGCAGTGTGAGGAGAGATTTTTCATATCTATTTCCATCATTTCACCTCATTTATTGCATCTTGTCAATTGGTTGGAAAAGTCAAATTTCAGGATTACACTCTTCTCTCTCTTTTCTCATTTTATATATTGTAATCTGGGGGCTCATTTCAAGGAGGAGTTAGTAATTTTTCTTTTCTAGCCCCCTTTCTCTTTCTCCTTTGCTAGGGTTTGAATATGGAGCTGTAAGCCTCCTTTCCAAGCTTTGTAATGGAATTTTTATTTCCTCTTTCCTTTTGTTTTTGTACTATGAATACTTTTTGGAGTAATATAATATGTACTATGATGCATTTTGTCCATCCTTTGCATGTTCTTATTGTCTCTACTTGCCTCACCTTTATTCACTATAGGTATATTGTGCATATTCCTTAATGTTCTACTTACAAGTTTTGGAAGCTGTGATTAATGGGTTTGAAGTGGTGTTCTTTGCCTGAATCTATCTTTGGTCTTGTGGTGCATCTTTTCCACCCCTCTCCATTGATCACCTTTCTTTATTTTAGGCAGTTTGGATTATTGATTAACAAACTCATTTTCTTGGTGTATCATTGCCACTCTCAGTGTAGGATTTGTTTTTCATGCACTATCTCTCTCCATGGTCCCTTAGAAGGTTAGATTATGATTAGATAGTTTCTTGCCTGCATTAGGAATAGACTTATGGATAGGTAGTTTAGGAGTAGGAGACCAACCTTCTCTAGAGGGTTATCTCAAGTCTACAAGTGCCAAAACTTGAGAGATGACCCAATGTTTTCGCAAAAGGTAGGGTTCCATAACCAAAAATCCTAGGGTGTTACTTTTTGGCACTAACAGTTTTGACACACCCGGTGGGACTTCATAGAAGTTTGAATTTTTATCCTTCACCAGTGTTCCATTTCAAGATAATCATTAGTTGGAGTGCAGTTCAATAATTTGCAGCAAAGTCCATTTCAACAGTTTGGTTTGTTCTTGTTGAAATTTCAACTTATGGCAAGACTTCACAAACATATCTGGTCGACTTTGTTTGGTCCGAATGACCCATTATCTAATTTTGTAGACCTTCTCTCTTTCCACTTTCATCAATTTCCATTCATCTTCTCTTTCCATATCTCTTCCATTTTCTTTCATTCTATGATGTTATGCAACCATGACTTCATTCCCGCAATGGAATTCACACTTTTAGTGAGTACAATCAATGTCCTGATGGGCTTCACAACTCCTCCAGATCAACACTATGACTAGATTCAGAACCATTATGCTTACTCATATGATCAATGCCAAAACCAGTTTTAGCTATGGAACCTATCAAGAACATGGGTATGCATATGATGATAACATAGGCAAATGGAGGATGCTGGTCTACTGGAGAAGATCCAAATAATGGAGGCTAGTTGTGGTTAAAACTCAAGGATACAATACAAATGAAGGCATTCAGGATTGGTTGTAGGGCACCTTGTGCATTGGAAGGTCCTTTTCCAAGACATTATAACCCGTAGGAGAAAGCTTTATTTCATGGTTGAAATGCTATGCCGCAACTTATACAATGGATCTAAGGAGTATATAAACATATGAGGAAAGTGAAAGACAAACCTTGTCAATGGGTAAGTCAAGCCACTAGCTCCTTGCTTCTTCTTTTTCCCCTTCCCTAAACTCTATCATTTCAACATTTTCATGATTTAAGCCCATTGTATGCTACCCCAAGTGTTGAGTTCCCTTCTCCATCTCCACTAATCTTCCATCACATCTTGATTATTCTGCCCTTTTCCCTTCCCAAGCACTCATCCCCTCTAAAAAAAGAATTTCCACTTCCTTCACCTTCACAACCAATGGTTATAAAACCTATTGTAACACAACCCAACCCTCCTCTTGCATTCCCAAATCCATGTTGGGAAGATAAAAATCAGACAACCAGCCAAGGGCATCATGAGGAAGAGCCTAACAAACAAAAAATGATAGAAGATTTGAAAAGATGGGCTCTAAGATTTAGGATTGGAAAGATGTCCTTGATGGTTAGGCCTACAAAGGAGGTCAAAGGTGAGGAGTAAGTGGTGGCTAAAGCTGATTTTGTGGTAGCAGTGGAACAAGAAGAATCAGAAGAAGATTGACAATCAATATGCTCTAAATGTAGTGTCTATAATGGCACTTTTTTTAAATATTTGTTGATTCGAGTCAAGCTACAAAATCAGTCCAAGAAGAGGAAGAACAACCAACTTTCAATCTAGTTAAAGAGGAGCACTGTAAGGAGACAAAATTACATTTGGAGGTACTTGATGAAGAGAACATCATTAATTTTTTTTTACTTTCATTTGGAGGTACTTGATGAAGAGAACATCATTAAAAAATTTTTACTTTCATTTGGAGAATTTGATTTGATTGATGAGTCTGTGACGCGGGAGAGCTTTCAAGAAGACCTTTCTGCCCGTAACAGTCCTCTAGAGCAACAGATTGAAGAATTTGATTTATCAAACTTCATGCTAGAGGAAGAAGTTATTCAAGAACACTGTGGTCTTCAGGAAACAATGGAGGAACTCCCGAGTGAGAAACAAGTTGCAGCTGATTGCCATAGTGAATATGTAACCTCATTAGAGGCTGCAATAAAAAATAATGAGTTGTAAGATGAGGAAGAATTCCATGTTTCCAAAGAAGAATGAAAACAACACGAAAATATCATCTCTCTCATACCATTCACCCAAAGGGGACATCAATTATCTGTAGATGTGAAAGAAGAAGAGAAACAATTCACAGACAGTTACCTTTTCTAGGAAGGCTTGCAAAAATACTTCCTTTTAAGAGTTGGAATTCAGAGCAATGGGAAAATCTAGCAAACCAAACAGTTCCCTGCCAGGTACTTGGCTTCATTAGAGCCAATTGAGGAGCTACAACTAGTCATGCTTTCCTCTAAGCATGAGGAAGAGCCTCAAAGTGTTAGGGATTAATGACAACACCTCTTGGAACCAAGTGAACAACAACCAGAAGAGGTCTATGTCTTGTTTCTTGCTGATACCTTAATGAATGGGGGAGTGAAGAATCAATTTGCAGCCAATCTTTCACCCCTAATCTCAACAGTGCTTAATGCCAAATCATCCACATGGCTGCCAATTGTAAGAAAGGGGGGTTACTTTTCTTCACCAGTTGCAGGTTTTGTTTGAAGTTTCCCACTTCTTTTGGTTAGTGTAGGGTAGGATTATGTTTGTTTTCAGTAGAAGAAGCACTTGTGCACAATCTCCATGTCTTAATTGAGGCATGTATGATTTGTTCTTTTGTATATAGCTTTTGTTTGTGTTGCCCCAACTGGTACAGTGCACCATGCCTTCCAGTTGTTGGAGTTAGAGATCCATAGTAGCATGTAATAGTTGCAAACTTCAAATCAAACAAATGCAGAGCAACTAAAATCCATCAAAGAGGAGATTTTAATATTTTTTCTCCAAGAACAACTGCAGCAAGCCTCTGTGCCCTTTTAAGCAATCTAAGGATCAACTGACAACCCCAAGTCAGAAACCAACTCTAGTCGAAACAACATTGGACATTCATAAGAAGAAAGAAAATTATAACTTAATAGAGTTTTATAATTTTCTAACTTGCATGTGTTCACCCTTCAACCTCAACGGATTACAGTTGCAGGAAAAGGTGAAGTTCAGGTTTGAAAATAATTGTCCACTCGAATAAAATTTTGAGGATTTTCTTATGAAAATTGGGAGGATGCAAAAATCAAGAGGCAATTCCAGAAGCAAGCAACGACATTTCAAATGTTCCAGGGTCAAGTTTTTTAGAGTTCAGATCAGTTTGTGATGATCATACAGACTCCATGCCCAATGGATGGCTCCAAGCAACTAGTCATACTCCATTACACAGGAAAATGGCCCCATGAGTCACCAAATTATTATCCAATTTCACTACCCGAGTGAAATTTAACAATTGGCAAGCTTGCATTATGACCACTGATAAAGGGGGTAATCGGTAAAAATAATGAATGCACCTCCAACACTATGCAGAAGATCTTAATGTACTTGAGGAGATCTAAAAGATAGACAAGATTCAGAGAAGGTTAGATGAATTCTTAAAAATTGTATCTTTAGTCCTTATAGTGAACCGAACTCATGACCAAGCTCTTTCCCTAGCTCGGTGAGCCACATTGAGGGCTGAGCTAGTTGAAATTTGGGTAAGTGATCCTCAACTTAGTTGAGCCATTCATTCACCAGGAACGAGCTAGTTGTCAAAGACAGTGAGTTGTCTTGGTTGTTAGGTTATGGAGCTTGTTTTCATGTGTGAAAGTGTTGAAGACTGTACACTAAGAGTACTGTACACTTTTCATGTATCCTCGCCAGAAAAATTGCACCCGAAATATCAGAAAACGTGCTTTTCTCATATGGGTGAGTTTTTTGACCCATAGGTTTATGGGACAGGTTTTGCCCATGGTTTTGATACCCATAGTTTTGTAAAAATGCTTAAGCAGTTGTCTATTTATATGGTCTTATGCATATGATAGATGTACAAGCAAATGTATTGCAGATGTGTTTTGAATTCGGGTGTGAATTTTGTAGAGTTTGTTGAGCATAGCTCCAAACGGATCTGGGTATTGTATTGAGAGAGTGGTGGCTTGTAATAAAATCTGAGCAAGTGATTCTTGGTGGACGTAGCCCAAATTGGGTGAACCACGTTAAATACTGTCTCTTTATGTTGTGTTATTTTATTCTGTAATTTTATTTGAGATTTGTAATAATTTCTGCATATTAGTTTCTACTGTTGTGATTCTGTGAGGGATTATTCCGCATATTTTATCCCTTATTTACTAACATTGGCAATCTGCAGGGATCAAGCTAATGATGGAATTCACCGAGCTATCCTTCACGAGGCAAGTTGGGCCATTTTGTAAACCAAACTGATACAACACCCATACCAAGCTACTTGAGCTTGCTAAAATCATCATTACTTCCCCAAGTGAGTTGCTTTGTAAAATAGTATACATCGAGCTCACACGCCATAGATCCATTATCCTGAGTCAGGCCATGTGTTGCTAAATCAGGCTAGGATGTGCCGAGCTAGTTATTGTTGAAGGACGAGCTCGAACGGCCCAAGTGAGGGGTGAGCCATGCAATTGAAGGACTGGGAGATGTAATTTTATAATAGGTCATGCTCTAAGGGAGACCCTAATGGGATGACATGCGAAATGATAAAAACTGAACTATAATAAACAAACACCGAATAATAAAAATATAGAAACTAAAACTCATTTGGGATATTTTATTCATTTCTTGGTGAGCTTCTTATACAAATACTTGATCCTATAAACTAGGAGTCAAGTCTTATCTTCCTCATATCTCTCAACCTTTATTTTCTCATGCTCATCCCCAATATATCTCACCTAGAATAGCTCTAGTAAGTTGTACTACAACTCACGTACAACTATAAAATACAACTCAATATGAGTTTGTATTTTATTATTCACACACTTAATAATGTTATCAATAATATTTCCTAACATTCACTCCCCTATTGTTAACATTATTAATTCCTAATATACACTCCCCTAATATGAACAAGGTAGAAAAATGTTTTCACATCTCAGCAGAATGCCAAACCTTGCAGCACGCATGTAGATCATGAACTTGATATAAATGAAGGGAGCAATGCTCAACCTTCTATGGTTTTACAATAGGTTTACCACCAACCTGAACATGAACAATTCTCCACTCTATTTTTCACCTCATGTGGCTTTCTGGATCTCCACGAACTGTTTCAAGATCCATGTCTGCATGTGTTTTTTTTACTTCCCCCACTATATTTTTCATCAGAAGGTTACATATAGGAATTTGTCACACATTACAATAACATGAATGTATCATATATTTTTATTATCTACCACACAGCTGAAAATACCTAGCCACCAAATCAATACCGCGGCCCCGTCGATGGTGCCGAATGAGAGGTCGCTGATCAACATCCTTCCTCCATTGCCTCCAGCCTTCATCTAATGTTGTTGCTAACTCAACAAAAAGTATAGTCGAGGACGATACGCATTCCCTGTCGCGATACAATGCGGGGTCGAGGGGCGGAGGCCCCGAAGCTAGGAGCAGTTTTCATTTGCATTTTCTCTTAAAAATTGAGTGTCAGAGTACACAGAAAATGCACTCATTTTTCCTTTTTATTGTAACAATTTTCCTGACTCTTACAATCAAAATGACTTTTACAATAACAATAGAACACGATAAGGACTAAACACACTAAGACAATATGATACTCATGTCATACAATCACTTAGAAGAAACTTTGTAATGGACAGGACTGAAGCATTATACTAATGCAATAATAATATATCTAAATAATACCATACCCTGTACCATTTTTCCAATGAAGACTATATAATATTTTAAGATTTTGATAGCTTTGCACTATGAAACTTAAAGAATCTAAGTACACTAAATCTAAAGTAAACTAAATCTAAACATGATTAGAATAATCCTCTACAAAATAATTAAACTTATGACCAAATACCAATGACTAAATAGTATTGACCTTTGGACCTTTGAATAATGCCTCTGAAGTCGAGCTTGAGATAGATTCACAGGTATGCATATCCGAGCTTGCCAGTGCCGTGAAGGAATCAATTTGGAGTTGGGGATCAAATACCAAATGAGCCATGTGTTGATGGAGTCCGTGCCAATGAACTGTGTAGTTCAGTCTAGAAAATAAGATATATAATTCTGTCAAGATCCACGAAGGATGATGTAATCACAATGATAATCTACGCATAACTCAGAAAGGACAAGGCAATGTTCTACAAGCTCTTAGAATCTCATTATGGATGCATGAATATTTTGGATTGGCGTGTTGGCTTGAATTTGTAGTGATTTGCTTACAGCTGTAGATTGCATGCATCGAAGATAGTGTTTAGAAAAGGAGCTATTGGAGCAGAGACATGAATATGTGGGTGAACTCTGATGCACAAGAAGGAACTGTCGTATATTTTGAAATAGATCTCCATGGTTATTATGTCGATTGGAGGATCTCATACAATGGTGGAACGATTAGCATCAAACCCATTGAACTCTGTACAATAAATCTGATATGTTCAGATATTTGAGTTGCTTGAGCTCATGTGCCAAGCGAAGAATGTGAAGGAAATTCCTCAATGTGACATTGTGATGAAATAAAAATCCACTTCAAAATGTTGATGCAAGGGCAAATATTATTTGCGCAGGTGAAAAAACAATGAGAAAAGACAAATAAACTTCCACAGAATTCTCAGCCAACCAACTATAGCACTACCAAACCAAATTATTTGACAAATTTGTGCCTCTCCATGTTGCCTTCATCACCAGTCATATGAAACACACTTAGCAGTTCACACATAAATCTAAACATAACACAGTGCAACAGTTAGAGAATTCTAATGAAGTTGCCCTTCAACTAAAACTCAAACCTCCATTCTGGAATAACCCGGCTTTGATACTAATGATAAAAACTAAACTATAATAAACAAACACCGGATAATAAAAATATAGAAACTAAAATTCATTCGGGATATTTTATTCATTTCCTGGTGAGCTTCTTATACAAATACTTGATCTTATAAACTAGGAATAAAGTATTATCTTCCTCATATCTCTTAACATTTATTTTCTCATACTCATCCCCAATATAGTTCTAGTAAGTTGTACTACAACTCACGCATAACTATAAAATACAACTCAATATGAGTTTGTATTTTATTATTCACACACTTAATAATGTTATCAATAATATTTCCTAACATGAAATACCTCGGGTGAGTTATCATCAAAAACACTGAGTTACTTCCACCAAATTACATCAAAATGGTGAGTCATTGCACGATGATTGAGATCATAGGTCAAGTCCGAGCTCACTTGTTCGAGGCACATGAGGTAGACCCAATCCAGTCTAAGTGACTTTACATATGAAATATGGAGCCATCTCGAGTGTGAAGTAATGGGGGATGACAAGCTTGAATAAAGCTTGATAATGTCAAAGTGCTAAAATATCGAACTCTGCGGGTATGGCAAACTCTTCTTTGAAGGAACCAAGTCATTATTCGAGGAATCAACGTCAGGCTATGATGAGCTCAAAAGAAATGAGGGAGTGAGTCGTATTTACAATGGTGAGCTCACTCAGATGTGCAACATGGGGGCTGAGCTATTTGCAATTCCAAACATGGTGGGGAGATTATATCGAGGAGCTCGAAAGTGCATTGGCCAAGCTTGAGCTATGATTAAAACCAAGCACACATATGGAGTAGAAATTGATCGAGCTATGGTCGAAGGCTTATGACCGAGCCAGTACAGGGAAGGAAGAAAGTTAGCGAGCACTTAGCGGCAAGAAAAGCCAAGGTTGAGTTCAAGGTGAAAAGTTTTTTTGTGAGCCCACAGGAAAAGGTGAAGTCATGCGGGGTTACCACGTGAGCCATCGGAGCAACATCAGAAGCCAAATAAATGTGGAGGCCCCAAAGCGGCACAGGGCCTCCATGTGGAACAGACCACCGCAGACACATTGCTAGTACGATGAAACGATGAGGCCTGTGCAATACGGGCAATGCAGAGGTCAAAGACACAAAGGGTCTCACGAGGATAAAACATTGAGTTCACCGCATCAGGGTTGGGCCTACAACATAAAGTTGGGGGCTGAGTTAGCAAGCATGGAAGCAATGAGTTGAGACAGGAGATTGTTGTGGCAATGTGGAGTGAATCCATATAGCGCCAAATGGAGTGTAGGTTGGTCGGTGCCCAACAAACAACTTGGCACATGGGGACATGGGAGGTCAACACAAAGCAAAATGAAAGGGTCACCAGTGCACATAAGCCACATAAGATTCTATATGTAGGCGGAAGGTAAGGGGCTTAATGCATATTAATAGCGATGCATTCAACAGTAATGGGCTTAGCAGATGAATGATTGTGGGTTCGCCATTTGACACCAAGTGCTCAAGCATAACTCAAGAATGAGTTCAACATATATATGGGAGAGCTCGACAGGCCATGCAAACAACCATCTCGGCTTAAGGCGGACCGAGCTCACACGTTTCCTTTAAACATCGAACCCACCCCCCACAAGCAATGTAAGTAATAAAAATAGAGTGGTGGGGCCCAACTTCTAAATGCAAAAATCATCTTGAAAGGATGCAAAAAATATTGGAGAAAAGAAGAAATATTTAACCATCACTTCCAATAGGAAAAATTAATTATTCAGTCTCGTGTATTGCAAACAAGATTGTGAGAAACTAAAATAGCTGCATTTACTCCAAGGCTCATAAATTTTGCGTCCCTTAACAAAAACACACAAAATTGGCCTTGTTGGAATTGGGGTTCCAAGAAATTTACACAAAAATTGAGAAATCTAGAGATTGATGAAGTTTTAGGGTGTATTTTTGAAAAAAATGAGCCAAGTTCAATTCGGTTGTTGGAAAGTGGTTGGGAATGCAATTAATGGGCATAAGAAATCATTCTTTCTCATGTATATGTCATGGGAAAACATGAGGGAGATTTTGTAAATCAAATACCATCATTTCACCTCATTTATCGCAACTTGAAAGTAGTTGGAAATCAAATTTTGGGATTGCAATATAGATCTAGGGTATGTCACTTCATATAAGTAACACACTTGTGGAAACATTTCCATAATGGGGGTTGACTCAATTATCATCTTGCCAATTATCTATGTGATTTATCCCTTACTAAAATAATACAAATAAAATAAATTCCTAAAGCCTCCTAGTGTTAAAATCCGAGCTTTGATAATTGAATGTTTAGTGACTCACTCCCACTGATAGCTGTAAAATTGGACCCTAATATACTAGTGAAACTTTGTTATGAAATAGTTTCACAACTCACTTGCAATGATCTATGGTCTCGACTATTCCTATCTCTAAGGACAAGGTCCATACCCTAGTTACAAAAGGGCCAACAAGTTTATTGAACCAATCCCGATTTGGGAGCTGTAAATAAAAAATTCCTGTAAAAAGTGGTCACATAATGTGAATATACCTCTGGTATCCATGGTGCATTCAATTAGACCATCATCTTCTTGTGACTCAGGTTAAATCTCAACATTTCAAACAGTTTAACCCAAGATTGGGCTCAACAATGCTCGTTAAAAATTCTAAGAAGAATCATTTCTCTTAATGTAGGTTTACTTTTCATGCATTTTTTGTAAATGGTATCTTGGAATAATAAAGTAAGTTTATATAATTTTGGGATGCATTAGGAGTCCACTTGTTAAATTTAACTTCCCTAGGATTAGGAATTAACCTTCTATGGAAAATTATCTCAAGCCCAGAAGTCCCAAAAATTGAGAGATGACCCAATGTATACCGTAATACAGTAGGGATCCATAACCAGAGACTATACTCTCTAGGGTGCTAAATTATTTAAGTTAGATGGTAGATGGAGAATTTATCTCCCATACCTAGATATTTTTCTATGTCCACCCTATATCTTAGGGCATCACCCCAAATCCCTAAAAAATATATTATCATCACTCATATATTAGGTTTTCATCCTAAGGCATCTTATATCATCAAAGGTTTCTCATCTAACACTTTTTCAAGGGACAAGGTTTTAGCATCTCTCATGGGAGTACGACTTCATAGGAAGGATAAGATATCCATTTTTGGATCCACACATTTAATGTATTATTGTTTCATCTAGCTGTTACCCGATATTTTGTTAGCTCCCCTGACATATGGTTTTCATAGGGCATGTTTGTATTTACACATTCACAATAACTATAATGAATTAATTAAGATGTAATTTTAGTGCTCGGTTTTAAGTTCACTCAGTCAAGTGACCATTTAGGAGTTATAAAAATATGAACCGCGACATCATGGGAAAGGGTGAATTGTTGGTAGTTGAAAAATAGTTTGAGATAAAATGTATACAGGTCATCATTTCATATGTAGGTTACAGGTGACACTACTTTGATCATAGTGCATACATGTAGGTGACATATACATATATATATACCGACGATCATATATGCTATACCATATATATATATATATAGGTATATCGACCACTTACTCCTTTTTAGGTGCTCATCCAACATACTCAAGTGCCTTTGCGCCCCTAACTTTGTTTATAGTGCCCTAGTCCAAAAAAATATCACATACTCCATATATATTTACTGTGTGTAGTGTGTGTGTGTGTGTGTGTCCTGTGTGTCATGTGTTTGTACAGTCTAAATAAGTATGGAAAATCATGCATATGCATATGTATTAAGGAAATAGATGTGTATAATACATCTAGCTCATCCACATAGGGTATGCATCCCTTATATAATTTATTGCTTGTGTCAAATATGTACTTTAGTGATGTGTGTGTCGTGTGTGCACAAACATGTGCACATATTAGGGTACATACATAATATCATACATATGTTATGTAATGTGGTGAACAACTCTCTATTTGAATACACTTAGAAAGTGGTTTTTCTTCTCTCAATGGCTCCTAAATATCCTGTAGGGATTTCATTGCATGTCTTACTTCAAATAGCATCCGCAGTGCAAGGTTATTCTCACACACACACAGCACACACACACTATGTATCTTCACACACACACACACACACTTGCACACAGTAAGTGCACATTTTTTATCATCTGTCTGACACACACACACAGCATGCATGTATATCTATGTGTATAAGCACAATTTATCTCAGAATCAGATTCAAGCTAGGCATTCTATATTTGAAGATGAAATTCAAGCTAAGGATAACATACAATCACTATGTATATGAAATTTTATAAGGATTCAACTTCTTCAAGGCCACTTCTTAATCCAATGCTAGTTATGCAACTATGTTTCCATTTTAATATCAATGTCTTGGAAATGTGCTCATATTAGTGTACCTCAAGTCTTACCACTCACCACACCTATCAAGTTTTATCACAATTCTAAGCAACATGATATTCTTCCTCAAATCCTCACTCATCAATTGATCAACTTGCTACCTACTCATTACTATCCTCCTTATTGGCTTGCCATACTATCTATTTCATCAACATATTGCAAACATCATCGACTTCTATTAAAATTTAGGAAAAAAAAAATTATACCTACTTTCATTGCACACTCACAATGAAACACCTTGACCATCGAGATTTTATCTCCCATACACTAAAGCCAACATTTTGAGAAAAATTTACAACTTTTTGAATTGAAAAATCCATAATTGCTCCTAAGATCTCCTCCTACAAAAGAGGGAACAACATGCCATCAATTTTAATCGAATTCCTATCTTTACCAGAAAATCAAATCCCTGCAAACTCCATTACAAGCTGTCAGAGCATATCCAAAATCAACTACAAGGCTTAGTTTCCTCCTAACCTAGAGGCATCATTATATTCTCATCACATGGTGATGACTCCATACTAATCAACCTCTTCTAATCCCATGGGAGATATAATGATTCCTCATCATAATAGCACAAGGGTACAACATCATCATTCACAAAATTGTTACACAACAAGCTCATTAAAGCATTTTCATGAGAAACTCAAAGTAAGGATTACCATTCTCCTATTTGTGCCATAGGGAGAGAGAAGTAATCTATCACATACCCCCACTTCAAGTATTTAAATCACTTATGTAATCATAGAAGAGGGTATCCATTCCTTCCATGAACCTTATTTCTCCTAAGATCCTCCTTTTAAGGATTTTCAAAATCTCACACAGTTTCGTTAACAAGGCATGGAGGTGCTTCCTTCCCCACTCATGGGATCAAGAGGTATGTCCCATTTCTAACTCATATGCTTTGGACTGAAATACTTCAATGTATGGGGGCATCATTATACAAATCCATACACTTTGTATCGTCAAAATACCCTATTACGCACTCTTGTGAGAAGGATGGACTACAAATTTGACAGTTGAGGGCAATAACTAAATTTTAATGAAAATCACAGCACTAAACATTTCATGCTCCACGCATAAACAAATCATACATCTTCCATGATAAGCAGCCTACCTTCTCACAAAGTCATAGTTAAAAAATGACTAAGCTTCAAAGTTCTCACAATCCATACTCGACTACTGAGGAAATAAATCTAAAATTCCAAGAACCACACATGTTCTCCCAAATTTTATGAAATCCAAACAAGAATCCAAGCTATAGTGGTATCTACAACATCCATCAAACCATTTCCCGAGGATACAATCTTTAACTAAACACCAAAATCGGGACCAATAGAGGAGTACTTCCATAAATGGAATCTCACTTGATACTCATCCAAATAGGTTTCGTGTCAACTACAATTCCCCAAACCCAAGACAAATTGCAGACCATTTCATCTCTCTCATAGGATATTGCAAACTCCAAGGTTGCATTTATTCAACCACTTGCTTATGAATTGACATGTACACTTTGCTTAGTGATCTTAGACAAAGATCCAAGATGTCATAAATAATTTGGGTGAGTAAATTCACCTACAGAGTTAGAAAGGTAATTTTTACATTGTGAATGCATTATTTCATAGCCATAGGTATTTTCATTTAGAGGATGATTCTCAGGGAAAATGTGACCCTCTTACAAGTCCCATGTGAGGATCTTGGGTAAAAAACTACATTCTTCCTGACATCACAAATGAATATTGGGTCCATTAGGGTTTCCATGGGACGAGTGTGGGCTTACCAGCTAAAAAAGGTAAGAACGGTCTATAAATAATGTTAGACATAATCTTTAACTAAATTCTAACATGTAATGAACGGGTGGAGGATTGTAACCAAGAAATAAATAGGACTATGTAGTCACAAAATCACATACTTACTACTATTATTATAGCGACAAGTATGTTGTTTTATATATGCATCTTGAGCAAAAAAAGTATTCACTAATGACCCATTTCATAGTCCTATCATCTGTCTTGTTGGTCTAAACCACTTTTGGTCTTGTATAGTTGTCATTCATTCACATAGTTCCTATCAGGTCTCAGTAATTCATATCAGTCAGTATTCACTCAGTTGTCATCACTAGTATTTGACTAGGGCACCGAGAGAGGGATTAGGGCGCATGGGTCATGCCCTAGTCCTGAATTATAGGAATGCCTTAGTCCCCATCACACTTGGATTTATGTTTTAGACATTTAAGGTCAGTCTTTTCAGTTTTCCTCTCATCTCCCGAGGTACTAGTCGACATGTCATGGGTCATTTGTGTCAAAATTTGAGACAAGAGATCCCTATATAAACACAACATACATACTACCTTATAGGAAAAAGTATTGTTATCAAGGGATAGCTATTTACATAGAGAAAGGGGTTACATTTGGGAATTATTCTACATCACACACTTTATAGGAAGGGGAGTATTCATTCTATTCCATCCACATATTTTACATTTTATCTATCTAGTTCTTGATATCTCTGTGCATCATTAGCACTAGGGAAACTTAGGCACATTATTGCACACACAAGCACATAAAAATACACTGGGTATGAGATGTAGTGTAGCACTCAGTCATAATTCCATTCATTTGGGAGCTAAGGATAGTCTGACCCCTTCATTTGCATCTTTATTTTTTTTAGGTTTTGATGCTTTATGTGGTGTTTTACAGGTGATTCTTCATTACAGGTTTACTTTGACATCAGCGAACAAAGTGTGACATTCACCTGACCAAATGAGAAGTATTGTGAAGGCCTAATGACCATATCAGGATCATATTCCAAGTTGTTTCATAGAACAGGGTACCCAAATGTCTATATAAGGTTCCCACAGGTGCCCCTATCCCTCTTTAAGTGTTCCAGTCTAGCCAAATCTTCCTCTGATGCAATTTTCTGAAGATCATTGTGACACTATGTAATGCCATTCCATCAATTTTTTTAGTCCTAGATAACAATGAGGTAAGTCCAATTCATGTAAGTACCTTCCCCTTTCATTTTATTCCATTTAAAATATAAAATAAATTACTTAGCATTAACATTTCATTTATGTGTCATTTATCATAGTTGTACATTTTTTATTTTAATAAAATAACTCCAGATTTTATTGCATAATTTTGGTGAGACTCGTATAGCTTAGAACATTGTGCCCTAGGATCCACTAAAACCCTAATGACTAAGGATATCTCTTCTCCTTCATCGCTCATCACGCCTCCTATTAACGTATCAATCATATCTATGATGAGGTAACTCTAGCTGAGCTTACGGCTCTATATCGTGATGTTACTATGTCAAATGATATTCAACACTAACTCTTAGCTAACAAATGAAATATACCTACTATCTTTGAAAATTATTCCTTTATCATTTTTTTGGATCTAGCTAGATTTTATGGTTTGTCTCCCTTGTTATATAGTCTAGCCATGATCCTCCTTTTAACATTTCCTAAGGAAATCCAATATGACTCTATTATTGATTTCATGCTTAGGTCTTGAAAATAATGCACATGTGCGTACTGATTCTCCTCTTAGTTAGACCACTACTATAGATGCATCTCATGCTTCTCCTGATTTCAGATAATGTTTCACATGATCCATTGCATACTCAGTTCATATAGTTCATTCACACTGTGTTGATGATACCATTGATGATACACTTAACAAAATATTAATATTTTAGTATCTTCTCTTATTTTGATGAAACGATTGATATTAATGAGTTTACTAATTTACATATTATTTAAGTGTGAATCTCCTAATCCATTGCCATTTTCTTCTGAGGTTGTATCTAATAATATGCATGACGCATCTTCATCTATTAGTTCATCTCCTCCTACTACTTTGTCTCCTCCTATCGCTCCATCTCCATCTATTAGTTCATCTCCTCCAATCATTGTATCTCCACTTGACACTCCATCTCCTAGGGATTTTCTTGATGTTAGTCCTACTACTTCTATGGATGTTTCATGTACTTCATCACCTATTTATTCTTAGAAACCTACACTTAGTGTGCCTTTATCATCACCATATCCTAGATCTCCTCTTGACATCCCTATGATTACTCAGAATGGAAATTTACAACCGCTTAACACATTATTTCCATCCTCTATTATTCCTTCATAGGATATCATGTCTCTCATATGCATGATGTGGGTCATTTACAATCTCAGGTTCAATCACTCAAATTAGACAAGCAAGGCTTATTATGCTTCCATTGATAACAATTCATTGCATTGACAACCCTATCCCTAATAAGATTCATAACTCAACATTTCATAAGTATTTTATCATGCCTACATTTTCATGTTTTGATGGTACTGGAAACCCCTAATTGCACCTCAAACATTTTCCGAATAGCTATGGATTCATATTCTAATGATCGATTATTATTTAAATACTTTTGACATATTCTTACTGATGATGATTTACAATGGTGTACTCACCTACCATTTTAATCTATTATCACTTATCATGAGATGGAAGAATATTTTCTCCATCACTTTATCATCAACAATGGCCCTAAAGCTTCCTATGATCATCTACCTACTTTACATCAGGGAAAAATAGAACCTATTATGGATTACATCTTACGATTCAATGCATGTATGCACTAATTAGTCTTTCAACCTATTGATAGAGAGAAGTAATTTATCTTCTATCATGGTTTTATCCCAACAGTAAAATAAAGATTACAATATGAAACGTGTGAATTATTCACACCACTATGATATTGATTAACTAAAATGTGGGATATGGGGATACTTAATCTAAGCTATGAACAACTGTAAACAAAGTAAATAAATATAGTAAAGAAGTATATAGATGAATCAAACAATTATGCAAAGGAAATGCTAACCCTAATGAGCAAGAGGGAAGAGGAAAAAACTCAGCTGAATAAAATATGTTCGCAGGATTGTGTCACAGAGGTGACTGGAAAATATAGAAGCAGGAATGACTATGTAAAAGCCCCAAAAAAGGATTGATCTGGACTGATTCCCTGGATTGGAGCACCTGGAGAGGGACTGGGGCGCCTACAGACACTATGTTCTACAAAATTGGTGCCTTGGTCTGTGTAAAACCTCTGAAACTGATCTTCACAAGTTTTGTAGATGGTTTGAAACCCTCACTGTCTATCACATGAGATTCATTGCTCTTTTCTGGATGTTGCTAATATTTCAAGATGATGAAAAGACCTACAAAAGACCAAAAAGGAGTATCAAACCCTAAAAAAAGAAAATGCAAATGAATTGATTAGACTGACCTTAGCTTCCACAACATTGGGCTTACTAATTGAGCGTTGTACTACATTTCAGACCCAAATATAGTTCTGGTGAGTGTGTGCAAATGTGCCCTACATGTTCTTGTGACATTCACACTTTGTGAAGTAGTGAGAAATAAATAGATGTAGAAAATGTAATAGAATGTGTAGATGGAATAGAATAAAATATCACCCTTATGAAGTGTGATGCAAATGTCCTAGCCTTGTGCATTGTGATGGATCTATGTGCATGGAATTGATCTCCAATGTAATAGATGAATGCAACTGTATATGGATGATAGTAGTGACTAGTGTTAGGTCCCTCATTATGGTCTCATAAATTTATATTTATAGGGTTCTCAAGATCTAATTTCATAATTAACCCCGAACTGGCGGACCACTAAAAAGATAAGAAGGAGAAACAACTACAAAGAGCCCAAAAAGTGGCAAGAAATTCCAAGAAGGATTAGGGTGCCCATTGTGGGACCAAGGCACCCATGGGCTCCCCAGTACTAATCTAGGTGCTCCAGTCAAGGGTAAAATAATGCGGGATGACAGAAGTTGACTAGGCACATGGATGTAAAAGGTCGGTAATGAAAAAATAAAATAAAACAAGATGACCCAAAGAAGGGGATAATTAGTACTTTCTTCACTCAAGAACCTTTTAAATAGTAGTATGAGACCGAGATTAAAAAATGTCTAAAGTGCATTATTTTGTGTCTACATTTCCCCCCACTTTATGTTGGTGATTGGAAAGCTCAGTAACATAAAGTAGATAGAGATTCATACCTGATGTGCATGAATATTGTAGTAGAAAATGCGTTGAAGCACTAAAAAAAGCGTGGAATGACAAAAAGATGGAGGAGCATGGAGACTAAAGATGAAAGTGAACTTAAGGCAAAACGCGTGCATAGCTACTGATGTGTGTGATGTACATGCATGTTTAGTATGGTGTGTATTGTCGCGAAGTGTTGTTGTCATTGTTGTTGCCCCCATTTGACTACTTATTTCTCATACGACTGGACCTACAATAAGAAAACGATCAAGTAGTAAATATATATATATATATATATATATATATATATATATATATATATATATATATATATATATATATATATATATGCATGTGAAAAAGATGCAATGTAAAAGACGCATGTAAGAGTATATAAATATAAAGTACGTAAATGAGAAAATATAAATGGAACATGTGCACCTGATCCATGTCAAGAAGAGAGTGTAGAAGGATATCTTGTACTGCCAGGATTTTTTGGACGGTCTGACACAATAGGCCGAAGAAGTATAGGGAGGAAATGATCTGTGTTCTCCAACCTTTAATTTTTTCCCTAAACTGTGTGTGAAGAGATCTCTTTACTATCCTAGTTTTTTGGGTGATCTGACACCGATGGTAGAAGAAGTATTAGAAGGAATTCCATTGTATCCTCTGACCATTAACTTCTCCCCCGAATGCTAAGGACACCATGTCCTATAAAATTCGTTGTGTACGGAGTTCATAGACTGGTCTAAACTCATTCATTGTATGTAAACCCACAATTCCAAGGCTGAAAAGTGCACTGAACTGAACCGGTGTAAACACGTTGTGTTAGTATGTAAAACCCCAAATGATGCCCACCTCTTTGGGGTTATATGTGACATCATTAATAGTATAATGCGGCCCCAAAAGAGGACCAACTATATGAACTTTACCCTGGAAAGTTTCTTGGTAGAAACCAAGGCACGCACAAACAAGAGGCTAGCCAAAACAAAGTGTGATGAACAAACATGCATGTATAAGAAAATGTGTAATCTATGAAAACAATGTGTAAGCTACCAAGACAATAGTAGTAATGAAAACATACAAGAAGAACAAGTAAGCCACAAAAAAATGGGTTACAAACATGTCAGAAATCACTTACATGATGTCACAAGACATGTAGAGGCCATCATGGTTGCAAACAAGAAATAAGTGTGCACACTAAACAAAAGGTAAGTTCCCACAAATAAGAGCAAACAATAACAGACAATGCAACAAAAAAGTATGGAAGCCAATATCCCTACATAAAAAATGTTACACATGAAGCACCCATTAGCATGTTAGAAAGGTAACTATTATGTCAAAAGCGTGTGTAACCAAGTAATGTAAAGTGATAAGTACAAAATGAAATAATATCACATGTGTAGAGATGAGTTTGGATGCCCCCAGTGACCTGTGTAGGAAGGGTAGAAGGCGAGCATCCATGCTACGTGTAAGAGACCTGTATCTTTGATCATAACTAGAAAAAGGCATGAACGTGCATGTGTGGATGATATAGATAAATGACATACAAGTAAGCTAACTAGCATGTGTAGTAAAGTGACCATGAACAAACAAAAGTAAGCAAGAGTAAAAGAAACCATAATATGTAGTATGTTATGGATGGATGGAATGGAATGTCAAGATGGAATGATAGGATCTGTGTGCCCCCCAAATGGATGGAACATGTATGTAGTTAGGTTCATTTGGTTTTCCCCCCTTAGCAGTTCAAGAATGAGTCATAAACGAGAGTCCATCATTGGGAAATGGTCGAGTAATGTGTGTTGTCGTCTAGCGTGCTATGAGGAAAGTGTATATGTGTGGTGATAATGATATGTGACATATAGAAGAGATGTATGCTTCAACCCTATAGCCGAAGCGTATATGATGACAATATGAATGGTATGAGTGATGATTTATCCCTAAAGTGTATATCACTACATAGATGAATAGAAAGACAGTGATGACGTAGCATAAAAGTGTATAACTCCTATAAGATGATAGTGTAAGTGACGAGTTAGGCATATAACATGTGTCACTATCCTAGAAATTTTGCATTATGAAAGGTCGAATGATAAATGACATGATGAATGTAAGATCCATTTGATTTGTAAACCCTAGGTAGTCAAGTATGGACAAAGGAACTAAAGTGCATCATAAGGTAGTAAGTGCAGCACGTAGAATAAAATACCATATAGGTGATGATAATGGACAACCATATGATGAGGAGAATGTTTAAATATGCTAAGTGTAGAATGCCAATGCAAGACATGTAAAATGTTTAAAGTGGCATGTAATTTATGTAGATGGACTAGGACTTTAGTATGTAGGATGAGGCAATGTATGATGCTAGAGTGCTAAATATGTATGATGACTAGTACTAGTATGTATAATATAATGTGATGTGGAAATGCACAAATGTAGTAAGAATGGTATGAAATGATAGATGTGTAGATGATATGGAAAATGTATATAATGTATAGATGCGCAATGTATACTAAATGTAAAATGTAAGATGTAAGATGCGAGATGTGTGAAGTAAACATAGTATGCAGTAACTAATGTGCAGTGTGTGGGGTTTATGTGTGGTAATCCCTCAACAGTCAAGTGTGAACCAAAGCACAAGAGTGTGTCATCATGGATAATGGTTGATGCTAAAGTCTGTAATGAGTATTCCTATACTAGTATATGCTAAGATTAGAGGAGGGTGCATGATGCTATCCCCCCCAAGTGTATGATAATGCATGCATCTATTTGATAAATGATTGATGAAAGTGGTGAAGCATTTATATATTTTGTAAGATTAATTCAATGATGGGATAAATGATGAGAGATTGATATGGCATGTGTAACAAGGTGTTAAATTATTGTAAATGTATGCATGAGTGATAATGTAATAGATAAATATGTTGATGTAAGATGAAACAAGGTTCTTTATTAGAGAAGGCCCCTCAACAGTAATACAAGAACCACAATAATATGAGTTTGTCATCAGGAGGGTAAAGTAACAAAATTCACCTACAGAAGACCAAGTTAGCATGTTGTGGAACCATGTTGGATAAAGTTAATAGTAGAACTATACGATGGTGGTGAATTTGAAAATATATCATGACCACTATTAAGAGGATTAGTTGTTTTAACAAACTTAATTGGTTGGAGATTACATTTGAGAGGAGGCCATATTGCACAAATTTGGGTCAAAGGAGGTTATGTAGGGTGACTTGGTAATATGATATACGACTGAATAGTAGGAGATGTGAACTAATTGTGGTAGATCCCTTGACTCCCGTGGTGTAGCAGATGGATGAATAGGAGGTGAACTCACATTATGAGAGGTTGATTTAATTAGGAGTTGCTTAAGTAACGCTAAGCCCGATGCTCATTAGATCCACCTCAGGTGAGTTAAATTTACGAGCCCAATGGGATTTATTCCATTTGTATTTAGAATCATTGTGCAACAAATGAAATAAAGCCTCTTAGTGCTCAAGATGCTTACCACTTAGTCATGGAACCAAGTTTTTCAATCCTTATCATTATGTCCATTGATTCGATGACTAGTTGCAATATGGACGACCTTGATACCTTTTGCTAACTGATAAGGATAATCCAGTAATGAGTAGGTGGGAGAGTCAACTGATGGACTAAGGACGTTGAATTAAGGATGTCATGTTGCATTATATTATGATTAAATAGTGACTAATTCACTCATGAAATGACATGTCTTGAGGTTTAGTTAGATCGATATGTAGCAGACATAGATTACATATACCACCATTGGTCAGAAGGTTCACAAACATGTGATTGAGAAACATCCTTACATGCTTTTGAATCATTCAGATCTATTGTAGATGTAATATTTTATTCCATAGCACTTAAATCTTCAATCCTTCCTGAAATAAAGCATGTATGAACGTGGATTGAGTCCAATAGGGGTTGATTAGATGGAGGAGCCAGTTCTCCTTCTAGAGTCGTTAGAATACTCACGATTGATGCATCACTAGAATTTACTATCTAAAACCTAGCAAAACCCAGGCGAGTTGGCACATCACCTAGCCTGAGTGGAGCACTCACCCCGAAGCACGTAAGGGTACCAGGCCCCTCTTTAGAGTTGTTTGTGTAGGATGTTAGTGTAATGAAGATACAACATACTTAGAATAATAAATAAGCATAACATTCCATAGAGTATATTCTATATATAGATCTTAGAGAATCTTGAATTAAACGATAACCATAATCAGATTAACCATGCAAAAACTAGTTAAAGTCATGTTTAACACCATTATCCATCCAACCCAATCATTCCAAGCCTTTCCACCTTTCTTAACCTCTCCTCCTATTTTCCCGAGTCTTCTCAATTATATTATGAGGCTAACCATACCTTCCTCACTCTTTGTGCAATCATAGAGAGGTCCAAAGGCCACTTTTACTAATTTATCACCCATTGCCCCTACCGATGTCATTTTACCTTACCACCATCGGTTTAACCCCTGTACCGGTGTCGGTCGCCTGATCGATATCGGTCTCTGTGTCATTTCATACCCTCTGACCAACAAGCCTTCAATCTAACCAAAACCAACCCAGACCTTACTTAAGTAGTCCCAGACCCTTTATCAGAACTCTGTCAGGCCTGTAAAGCCTAGAAAAACCTACCAAACCTCTAGATCTAATCATAACCTTTCCTGTTAGATTATATTTACTTATTGTATTAACACGAGATACCTAAATCGTTCAACTACAATAGGATTTCATTATTTCATGGTATTTGTTGCATTAAATTGTATTTGAAAGTGGCCTCCAATTCCTTTTAGATGCATAAGAAACCAGCCACTCATACATCTCTACCAGAAAGATAGTAAAGAAGCTCTCATATAGACAATCATACAAATTCTGCTCCATCCATGTGTGTGCATCAAACTTAGATCTAGTGTTAAATCTCTGAGCATAATCTTCTTCCAAATCCTTTATCCACTCCTCAACACTTTCTAAGGTCAACCGGTATGTCTTCATCATGAAATATATTTAAAATAACTGAAAAAGAGGTCCCGACAACGGAACCAATGATGTAGCCTAGAATTTACGATCTAAAACCCAACAAAACCCAAGTGCACTGGCACATCACCTAACCTAAACTGAGCACTCACCCAAAGCATGCAAAGGTACCAGGTCCTTCTTTAGAGTTGTCTTGTGTAGGATGTTAGTGATAAATGAAGATACAACATACTCAAAACCATAAATGAAGCATAACATTCCACAGAGCATATTCCAGATCTAGATCTTAGAGAATCTTGAATTAAACAGATAACCATAATAGGAGATTAACCACTGTAAAAAAACAGTTACAGTCATGTTTAGGATGCTAGTTGAGTAACACTATCCAATATACTCCATTATATATAGGTGACTATAATACATAGAAGCTTCCTACATTCCAAAACATCACCATAAGTTGTGTGTGGTATCAGATCTAGCAACATAACTCTACAATGAATACACTCGACGCTCAAGCCTCTCTCTATTACTACATGGGAAACTCACTGTCATATCGTTATCAGGGGTGGGGACTTTCCCTTCACCTCCCATGACACTTCCCAAAATAGGATCGCATGCTTGATAATAGCCATGCTACCTGATACAATAGACATAGTTATGACATAGGCGGTAGTGTGATCAACTAATAGACATCATAGGAGTTGAACTGGAAGAAGTAATCCTGCATTGTATTATCTTGAACTCATGCATGAGCACTTATCGAGACACTGGCATGTCCCAAAATAGTCATTTGTGTGTCGTGTAACATTCATACATCCCATATGTGATGCTCCACACGTTATCTTCCAAAAATGTGAGTGAGGAACATCCTTATGAAAATGGATAAGTCCCGATCTAAACTATGTCCTGACGTGTGTTTCCTTCCCTATAAATTCTGTGCCTTCAAGTACACCTTGTTCCCACACATGGATTGAGTCCTAATAAGTGTGTCTTATCCTAGATGGAGGATCAATAGGGTTGGAGTCTTCTAGATAAATTGATCGAATATAGGACTTATTTTGTGTGGCGGTATATCGTTATCCAGATACATGGTGTGTAGATGTTTTTACAAAAAAGCTTGACAATGGGGATATCTCTTAAGTAAATTAGATAAAGAGACTTGAGCAACCTTATGAGCCATTATAGAAGACAAATAAAGATCCTACAGCGTGAAAGTCGGTTGGGTTGACAAAAATTATTAACTAAAATGTGGAATAAAGGGGGTGTATCTATAGTTAATCTAAGCTATGAACATCTGTAAACAAAGTGAATAAATGCAACAAATAAGTATGCATAGACGATCTAAAAAACTATGAAAAAGGAAATGTTAACCCTAATGTGCAAGAGAGAAGAGGAAATAACTCAACTAAATAACAGATGCTTCGTAGGCACTGTGTCATAGAGGTGACCAGGAAAATATGGAAGTAGCAATGACTTTGTAGAAGCTCAAAAAAGGATGGATTTGGATCTGATTCCCTAGAATGGAGCACTTGGGAGAGAGAATAGTGGTGCCTACGGGTGCTTCTGGTATGTAAAATGGGTTCCCTACGGTTTACGCAAAAGCTCTAAGACTGAATCTTCATAGGGCTAGGAGGTGGTCTAAAACCCCCACTATGTCTGTCGCATCAGATTCGTTGTCTTGCTAATCGGATGTCACCAATGATTCCAAGATGAATAGAAAATACATGCAAAATACCTAAACAGGAGCATCAATTCATTAAAAAAATAAAATGTAAATGAATGGGTCAAATTGACCTCAGCTTTCCACAACAGTGGGCTTACTAACTAAGTGTTGCACTACATTTCGGACCCAAATGTAGTTCTAGTGAGTGTGTGCATAATGTGCCCTAGGTACTCTTGTGGTCAGTCACAATTTGTGAAGTAGCGAGAAATAATTATATGTAGAAAATGTAATAGAATGTGTGCATGGAATAGATATAAAATCCCTCCCCCTATGCTTGTGTGATGTAGATAAACCTAACCTTGTGCCTTGTGATGGAGCTATGTGGATGGAAGTGATCTCCAACTGCAATAGATGAATGCAACTCTAGATGGATTATAGTAGTGACTAGTGCTTGGTCCATCATTACGGTTTCATAACTTTATATTTATAGAGTTATCTTGATCTAATTTTCATAATTAACCCAGAAATGATCGACCATAAAAATATAAAGATACTCAAATGGCTAGACTAATTATCCCCTTTCCCAAAAAGTGGTGACGACATATCGTCGATATAACACATTGGGGCACCCCTAATGGGACTTTACGATTAACTACATGGGTGCCCTAGTACTAATATGGGTGCTTCTATCCATCAAGGATGACAAATAACGACCTTAAAATGATGAAACCCCTTTCTACTGGGCATGGGGGTGTAATTAGGTTGGGAATGACATTAAGTTTCCTCCTCTATAAGATGGAAATAAACTATGGGGGTTAACTAATTTAACCCTTTCTATCACTCAAAAACCTTTTAAATAGTAGTATGAGACCAAGACTAAATAATGTCTAAAGTGCATTATTAATGTGTTGACATTTGCCCCCACTTATATGCACTGGTGAGTGGAAAGCTCGGTACCACTAAAGGACAAATTAGAGATGCGTACCTAAGGTTGACTCAACCATCCCTAAGACCTTCTGAAGTCCAGAACTAACCCAGCCGAGGGATTATCCCACATGAAAGCATGGAATGACAGAGATTCTTTTATCCATTGAGCTATATAGGGAGCCCTCCTCATACCTTTCTAAAAAGCACCAAAATGAGCAGTGATGAGAATGAACCTAGGGTGGATTTTATCATGCGTGTAGTAGCATACTTGATGTAGTGCGGATGCTAAGCATCATACATGGTTGCAGTCAATGGTGTCCAAGCTATTTTGTGAAGATCAATGTTGTTGATGTTGTTATTGCCTTGTTGCCCCCATTTGACTATTGATAAACCTCCATACAACTCAAACCTGCTTAGGAGAAAACAATCAAGTAGTCAAATATATATGTATGTATGTGTAAAGGATGTAATGTAAAAGATGCATGTAAAATTATTGGGTAAGCTTGCTACAAAATTGGGGGGCCAAAAAGTGTTAGCATGTTAGCCTGATGTTGATTTTCAAAAATCAAATGCATACGTGTTGATGTTAAAATGTGCTTGTGTTTTAGTTTGTTTAGCTCAGGATGGTGCACTAGAGCATTAACATGTACACATTACATTGAGACTGCGTACGCGTTAGTGTTGATTTTATAAACATAGATAACTAGAGGCCTGCAGCACTCTATCATTTTGTAATTAACCTCGAAATGACTGAGTCGCCAAAGAGCTAAGTTTGTGCCCTCGCATTTTTCCATTCATTTGGATCTCAGAGCTCAAAGGATCATTTCTGGATTGTCCAGGAAGGATCTGAAGGCAACGATGGTGCCATGAAGACTAGAGGTAAGCACATTTCTTTTCTCAAAATTTCGATTGCTAATATGATAATTATAGATTAACATTTGAAGTTGACTGTACATATTTTTATTGTTACAGGTCGGTAGATGGTCGAAAGGGAATCAACCACAGATGTCCAAACCCTGGGGGTTATTCTTGTACATCCCTCCTAACACTCCCATAACCTTACTCAACATCCCTCGGGTAGTCAAGGAGATTTAGTAGCCCATAATAGTTGAATGTCAAAATTGCAAATTGAGGATTTAATCAAAACAATGAGGGATGCATTGATCTACAAACCCCCACCGTGCCTCTCTTGCAAACACATTGGAGGCATTACTTGATCCTCCACCTATTGATGTGGCAACGGGGAACCACATTGATCGTTGTGACATGTCCATTTCCATTGCCATCAACTGAGTTTCCTACAAAATCTCTATCTCCTCCTCACAAGAAAGTTTAGTTTACTATATCACAGAAGTGTCCTTCTTCTCCCTACTCCGTGACAGCAAGATACATCTCAATATTATACACTTGTTTCACGTGAGCCATTACATTTCTCTCATGATGGTATACGAAATGATGTGTTGTGTGTTTTTCTCAATGAGCATTTAATTTGCTTACCTTCTAACTAACATTATCCACAACATCGTTAACAGTGTTAGCGTGATTGACCATATTGTAACTATCATCATATTAATGGCCATAAGGATAATGATTGCTTCGCCCTTCATGATTGATTGAAAAAATTAGAGGATAAGGGAATCATCTCCTTTGGCTCTCACTCATGTGAGTGTTCCATCTCTCCTCTCCCTCATCCACGAGTTACTACTCCAGTTGAGTTATCTCCTTATCCTAGTGCTAATGTCATTGTTCGTCCAACGCCACATGTCATCACTCATGCGCGCTCTCCATCACAATCATCCATCACTACACCATCTCACCCATCTCATCCATCTCATTCATCATGCCATACGAGTAATTCACATTGGCTTCCAAAGACCTCGACATTTGCACCTCCACTGCCACTCCACATGACATTCAGTTTGGTTCACATGCTGACATTTCTCTCATTCCACATGCTTCCACCACTTCGTGTTACCTCAGTATTTGGTAAGTGATTGCTATCACCCTATCTCCCTATGATGCACTCATGTTATTACAGTTCTCACATGACTATTGAGGGATCTATTATAGTAAAAACCTCTCTTCACATGCGTTCTATCGATTCATCTAGTACGTACCCTATCAAATAATTTCCTGGATGATACACTCTTACTTTATAGTTTCATTTTTGACTGTTGAGGGGTCTTGTCTAAATAAACCTCATCATCTATATGTTAGGGGGCATCGCTAATCTTCCCCCTATCCTTATCATACTAACATCTTACGACTATATCACACTTTTACCTATCACTAAACATTCATCAGCAAAAGGTTATGTTCTCAATCATACATTTTCTATCCTCACATACATTGATATTGTCATCATCACACTAATTACGCATTACAAGTCAACTCAAAAAAAATAAAAAATACTCAATGCATCAAAGAATCATACATGACAATCAAAAAAATTGTACATCATAAGCATTAATACAGTACTAAACACAATTATCATATGTCAATAACTCAATCTATATGTAGTATGTGATTAGGCCAATCATAGTTACAAAACATCTCATCATTGGGGGGAAACTCCCCTATCCATTGAATACATTAATACAAATCATATCTCATCATTATTGTCACTATTTGGTATTGCAAGTGCTTTATTAACTCAAGGACGTCTTGACTGCTAACTAGGGGTTTCTTCTGATCACAACCTAGGATATGGTCTCAACTTGTCTCCGAAAAGTAGTGTCACCTCTTTCGAGTTGCTCATGCATAAGCAACTTGATGGTAGTGTTGATAAATTAGGTGAAAACACATCTTAAGGTGCTATAAGGACCACCACCCATGGACCTCTGGAGTAAATCTCATGCATGTCTCCTTATAGTACCTCATCCATCATTGCTCAGTAGCATGGTACACATCGTTGACAGTTATGGCCACTGGCTCAAACAAAGTGGGCATGTTTGCTTGTCAATTTCATCCATGACACTCTAGCATCCCTCCATCCGCAAATATGTCAATCAAGCACATTCTATGTCAGGATTTTTATATAGATGTGTCCATAATCAATTTTTTCTAGATACGTGTCGCCTAAAACCAATAGCATAACAGTATTGTAGACTCCCATTAACCATTCACATAAGCAAGTAACCAATCATAAAACATAGGGTTACATAGTTTACTCATGCTGTCACTATCGTCACCCCTATGTTTTTGAGGGCACGTGCTTGCCCCTCCACTCCTCCATGTTATCCAAAATTCACCTATCACTCGTCTGGATATTTTGATAACGTGCCACAAATTCTATCAATCCTAAGCAAGAAAAATTGATTCATGGCCCAAAATCCCATGTTTTTGGGGCCTGCACTTGGCTTCTCTCTAGCTTCCCAGGGTCAATAGTCATAAAAATCCAATGAATTTAGGAAAAAAACCAAGTTTAGAAAATCCAAAAAATGAAGTCATTGGCTATGGTCTTTAAGAACATTACAGGTCTTAAGGTTGTTGGGCCGTACCAATGCAGCTCCCTACTAAGGTTCATCATACCATGATTTGTAGGCCGAAATACAAAGGAATCGGCAAATTCGGAACTTTTGTCCCAGTGCAGTCCGCGGGACAGTTGGGACATTCAGGACACGCGAGACTTGCATAAGCTGAAATGGCTGCAGGTAGTGAAAATGTAGCTTCAAAAGTGGAAGTTTTTGATTTCTGCGTGGATTTGGGACTAGCCGAGACAAAAGTATGCGCAGGACGTGAATCGGCCGATTTGCGGCATAGTCAGTCTATTGCGGGTGGTGCAGAGATTTTCATCCGGGAAAATCGGGACAAAAGTAGTGCGTCTTGAGACACGTGGAATGGCGAAAGGGTGAAAAATCTACAAAAGGGGACAATCGATATTCTTGAATCAGCTGATGTGTGAATAATGTGTGTGAAGTATGCTAAGTGTGGACATAATTGTATGAGTGATTTTGTCTCCTAAAGTATGTAATATGATGTGTATTTCTAAATCCTAAGAGTTGGTGTTTAGTCAAGAAGGTTGATCAACCTAGAATAATTCAATTAGTACAAAGCAGATTCAAAGAAATGTAAAGTGAGTTGTTAGACAACTTACACCACATCACCAAGCATTCATCACAAAAGGTTATTTCTCAATCATACATTTTCTATCATCACATAAATTATACTATCATCATCACACTAACTACGCATTACAAGTCAAATAAAAAAACATAAACAATACTCAATGCATCGAAACATCATACATGACAATGAAATAAATTATACATCATCATCACATTGTAACCATCAATATTCACTGAATACAATCATCATATGCCAATAAATTCATCTATATGTATATCTATTACAATCATAGTTACAAAACATCTCATCACTGGGTGACAAATCCCCTACATCAAATACATCCATATGACTCATATCTCATCATCATTGTCACTATCTAGTACTACAAGTGCTCTGGAACTAGAAGCCTCGCCACTAACCCCACGCCACTAATCGTGACCCATACACCTCTCCACCTACCTACTTAATAGTGTGTTCTTCATAGACTGCTCTGTAAAGTGACTCTATAACGTAAGGAATTGTGAAAACACATCCTATGCTAAAGGACCACCACCTGCTGCCTTTCTAGCTCACCATGTCTCCTCATTAGCCTTATCCCTCTCTCTTAGTATAATGATACACGTCCTTGTTGTTATGGCCATTGGCTCAAAAAAATGGGCATGCTCACCTGTAATGTCATCCACATGCTATATCATCCCTCCCTCCACAAGTATATCGGTTGAAACATTCCACATCAATGTGCAGATAGATGTGTCCACAATCAAACTCCAATACACCTACAACCAATAACACAACGCATTAGACAACCATAACCATCACATAAGTAAGTAACCAATCATATAACATACCTATATAGATGCTCACACTCCAATATTGCTGCTTTTATATTATTAGAGGCATGTACTTGCCCCTCCAATCCTCCTCCTTGTGGTAATCCCATCACATCCATAAATAATGGAAACAAAAACACCCATTGATGCACTATCCACCATGCGTGGTATGCCTCCGTACACTACACATCATCTACATCCATCAGCTCTATCATCACAACAGCCTCGTCTATCCCAGGAGGTACTAGCTTCTCTCTTATGGTCCCCGGTCTAGCTCCTACCCTCAGTGCTCTAACAACTCTAACCCACACATGTGGCTCTATGGGCACATCTTGGGCCATACCAAAATATCGAGTTACCTGCTCTACATGAAATAACTTGGTCACACCTGGGAACCGATCCTCCGACCACACAGTCCTTTGTATGCATCATAACTCTATCACATCCTCTGGTCATCCTCCATAATCTTGGTACGACCTCCATATCATTTCCTATGACCCCATCTGATCTATAAAGGCTTTATAAGTATTACTATCCATCTTCCACCCATGCACACCAACCCATCTCCTAGAAAATATGTCTGGCCTAGCCCACTCTACTTGTGGGCCACTAATTGGCCTCGATACTTCTATATGCTCACATGCCCATACATGCAATAAAGTAGTCACTCCGATCCCACCTCCATGCTCATGTGTAAAACTTTAAAGATATCTATACAGGTGGGCCAACACACATCATGCTTAGGAACACCTAATACCCTCCTCCTCCATCCTCTGATAAATATTGTGCATCTTATATAAGATGCCAACACCACCTGCCTCCACTGCGATTGATGATGTAATCACCACGGATATAAATTTCTGCAAGCGTGGAACCCCTGATCTCAAAATCACATCCAATCTAATATGGACCTCGACATGCACTTGAGTCCCCAAAAAATACCACATAATGACCTTCATCTGTCTATCCATATTCTCCACAACCATGACCTATACCATGTCACCAATAATAGGTAATCACAGTATGTGATATACATCCTCTAATGTGACTGTCATCTCACCTGTAGGTAGCCAAAACATACAAGTGTCCACACACCATCTCTCACACAAAGATGTCAACATAGGCATATTATGGGGTACATCCCCCATCCTACTATGTGTGTAGGCATGGTCCATCCCAATCATCATCTAACAAACCCAACCCAAACAACATACTCAAGTGACGACCACCACAAAACTCCCTCAAATGGATATCCCTCTACACACCACAACACAACAACAAACAACATGTTAGAACACTATACATATGCAAACATAACCATTTATGACATCACTACACATCAAATTTCATGTTTACATCACTCAGGACAAAAATCAGACTTTTTGGACATGGGCACCCAGAAGAAGGACTGGGGCACCCAGGAGCATGACACTAGCGCCCATGTTTGGGTGCTCCTGTCTTGAAGGCCATTAGCACCTTCACCACTCTTGTCTAGGTCCCAAACATTGAGAAAAAATAAAATAACAATTGCAAAAATTCACCAAAAATGACACTACACACATTTTTCAAAAAAATCATACTTACCAACTCCGTCATCGTACATGATGCCACGTCAATCGCTACCATCTTGAATTGGCTAGGTTGCGATGCTCTAACTTGTAGCATCCTTACACACTCAGAGCTCACTCTCACACTCACACAAAAGACAAATGAGTTGGCTAATCACTCTTTCACTTTACTATTTATAGTCACTTTTCATTATTCACTATACAATGGTCATACTTTACATTTATTACCCAACTAATACACATCACATGATTTTGCTAATATTTTGAGCATTTTTACTTCAATTTATATCCTGTTTGTGGAATTCTCTTTAAAATTCCATGTATATCATCATATCATACACATGAAACACATGGACTATTTCTTCTGGTGACATTTTCTTTCACTAGGTGATCTACACATATTTTTCAATTTCTATCATACATTGTCTATTAACGTGTTTGCTTTTGGCTTAGCGTTCGTTCTCATTATCACTTACCCTTTTGCTGAAAGGGGAGGAATACAATTGGGGTCATCCTGTTATTCCCCTTACACCACTATGGAATCATTCAACACTTCTAATTCATCATTTTTGAACATTTACTAATACACAATGTGATATTTCATTATTTTTCTATCGATTCCCCTAATGACCTAACTTGGGGGAAAACAAGTATAAAATCTCTTTATGAGTAAAAAAATCAAAACAAACAATCAATCAAACAATAAAATATGTTCAAGACTCTAACAATCGAAATCATACCATTAAATCAATATAATACAACACATTTGGCCTCTTAGATGACTAGTAATTTGGAGTTACATACAGCCTCCCAGATCTACCTAACTTGAGAGTTACATTTGTTACTTTCCTATATGACCTAACATGGGAAGTTATTAATACATTTCACATGTTTCCTTCTAGATGACCTAACTTGGATTTCAGCCATCAAAGTTTATTGTGCGTGACACCCTTGTAGTGGTAGGAAATGAGACGTCATTTCCTTTCCTATACTACTCCTATATGGGTCAACACGTTTGATCAAATTATTTGGATCCAAAATCACTGAAAATTTGATATGTGTCCATCTACAGTGGCTAGATCTTTTGAGGATGTAGTTAAAGGTTGGAGAATAACACGCATTTCTCCCTACACTCTTCCTCTTGGCAATAGGATGCCCAAATCCTCTAGTTTTTCATACATACACAATCAGGTTGGGAACTGATCACACCCAATCCCATCACATTGTCATTGTATAAAATTTGAAATCGTTAATCATTCCACATCACAAACATTAGTCTCATTTAGTAAACTTTATAACATGGTAGATTACATCTCTCTTTACGCTGCGGGGATCAACACGCTGATCCATGATTTGTTGCGCTATATGTTCTCATTTAGCACACTTTTCTACCACATCTGCTTATTCTTATACAACATGTGATTCTCCAGATTTCTCTCTAGTACACATCTCTAACTACTTTACGTTACCAAGCTTTTTCTCACCAACATAAAGTGGGGGTAAATGTATTCAAAAAATCATGCAGTTACTACTATTATTATACCACCAAGTACGTTGTTTTATATATGGATATTTTGTAGAAAGTTTTCACTAATGACCCATTGTATATTACTAAATAATATATCTTGTTGGTCTTATTTTTGTCACTCTTGCACATAGTTTCACATTTGTCAATACCCTAGGTAAAAGGAAGTCTTATCTTTCAGTAGTCACTTGGTTGTCATTAATTTTTAACTACTCTTGCCTAGATAAGGATTAGGGTGCCTGAGGCTCCCTAGGTCTTATTTTAGGCACCTGTGGTCCAATCACACTTGGTTTTGTTTTATACATTTGAGGTTAGTCTTTACGATTTTCCTTCTCATCTCCCTAGGTGCTAGTCAGCATGTCGGGTCATCAATGTCAAAATTTGAATAATAGATCCCTATATAAACACAACATACATACTACCTTATGGACAGACTATTACTATCAAGGGATAGCTATCTACATAGAGTAAGGGACTACATTTGGGAACTATTATACATCACACATGCGTAAGAAGGGAGTATTCATTCTATTCCATCGAGCATTTTACATTTTATCTAGCTACTGTTTGATATCTATGTGTCATTAGTGCTATGGAAACCTAGGCACATTATTGAACACAAGAGCACATAAAACTACAATAGGTCTGAGATGTAGTGCAAAAATTAGTAATAAGTCCATACATTTGGTTACTGAGGACAATTTGACCCCTTTATTTGCATCTTTATTTTTTTAGGGTTTGATGCTTTGTGTGGGGTTTTGTAGGTGATTCTTCATTGCATGTTTGTGGTGACATCAACGAAACAAGTGTGATATTTACCTAAGCAAAGGTGAGGTAATACAAATACTTAGTGACCATATCAAGATCAGATTCTAAATTTTTTCCAGACCAGGGCACCCACAAGTGCCCCTATCCCTCTCTAGGTGCCCTAGTCTAGCCATATCTGCCTCTGCTGATGTTTTCTGAAGATCGTTGTGACACTCTAATCCGCTATTTCATCACTCTGTTGAATGTTGAATCATTTTGAGGTAAGTTCAATTCAGGTAAGTACCTCCCCCTTTTATTTTATTTCATTTTAAATTATAAGGAAAATAAATTATTTAACATTTATACTTCATTTATATATCATTTATCATAGCTGTACATTTCTAATTTTATTAAAATATCAAGTCATATTTTTATTGAATCATTTTGGTGAACTCGTAACTTAGAACATTTTGGTACCCTTGGATCGAACTAAAACCCTAGTGGCTAAGGATAGCTCTTCTGACTTCTCAGTTAATCATGCCTCGTGTTATTATCAATACCATCTATGATGAGGGAACTATAGCTGAGCTTACAAATCTATATCATGATGTTACTATGTTGCATAATCCATATTCTACACCTCAATATTCTACACCTGTTTCACATGATCCATTGCATTTCTCTCATCACATTAGATCACATGATGTGCCACGTCCTTTTCTCAATGAGCATTTAATTTGCTTACCTTCTAACCAATATCATCCATAAAATCATTTACATCGTCAGCATGATCGACTATATTATAACTATCATCGTATCAATGGCCATGGGGATAATGATTGCTTTGCCCTTCATGGTCGCTTACAATAATTAGATGATGAGGGAATTATCTCCTTTGGCTCTCTCTCACGTGAGTGGTCTAAGTATCCTGTCTATCATCCATGAGTTACTACTTTAGCTGAGTTATCTCCTTCTCCTAGTGCTAAGACTATTGTTCATCCATCGCCACAAGTCATCACTCATGCACACTTTCCATTGCATCCATCCATCACTGCACCATCTCATCCATATCATCCATCTCATACATCACGTCATATTACTACTTTACATTGGCTTACATGTCCCTCAAAATTCACACCTCCCACCAAACTCCACATGACATTCAGTTTGGTTCATATGCTCACATTGCTTTCATTCCATATAGGCTCACATTGCCTCAGTCTTTGGTAGGTGATTGCTATTACCCTACCCCCCTGTAGACACCCCAATTTCACATCTATCCTAAATCAATTAATTCCCCTTCCTCATTTCCCACAAAAATACACTTATGAATTAATCAAATATAATTTGATTAATTATCTATTTCAAAATCTAAAAAATAATCTAATCCTCATCACATGTCATTATTCTCCATGTTTTTCCACTATTGAATTAAAAATTCAAATCCAAATCCTCACCCACCCTTCGTGGTCCCCACTCACCTAAAATCCTCCACTTATGAATTAAAAATATAATTCAAATCCTCACCCATTCTTCAGGTGGCCCCCACTCACCTAATCTTGCACACATTTTCAAACCACTCATCTAATCTTACCCACATTTTCAAACCACTCACCTAATCTTGCCCACATTTTCAAACCATGATTACTTAAATTAATCTAAGTCAATCACTCCCTCTGGCTATAAATACAATACATGAGTACCTTACCCCTCCCCTCTAAAGACATGGATGAATAAGCTTTTTTGCCATATCTAAGTTCTTGCATCCTTTGAGCAAAGAACATTATTTTGCCTCGTCCAGGTAATGCCAAAATAGCAGTCATAATCCTTTTTCCCATCTAGTGTAAAGTAAGAAGATCATTGTTGCAGGAAGGTATTGCTCCATCTTGAAGAAAAGCACCTACATATCACAAAATCAGGGCTCAATCCAAGTTTCCTGTAGACACCCCAATTTCACATCTATCCTAAATCAATTAATTCCCCTTCCTCATTTCCCACAAAAATACATTTCGAATTAATCAAATATAATTTGATTAATTATCCATTTCAAAATCCAAAAAATAATCTAATCCTCATCACATGTCATTATTCTCCATGTTTTTCCACTATTGAATTAAAAATTCAAATTCAAATCCTCACCCACCCTTCATGGTCCCCACTCACCTAAAATCCTCCACTTATGAATTAAAAATATAATTCAAATCCTCACCCATTCTTCGTGGCCCCCACTCACCTAATCTTGCCCACATTTTCAAACCACTCATCTAATCTTGCCCACATTTTCAAACCACTCACTTAATCTTGCCCACATTTTCAAACCATGATTACTTAAATTAATCTAAGTTAATCACTCCCTCTGGCTATAAATACAACCTTACCCCTCCCCTCTAAACACACGGAGAATAAGCTTTCATGCCATATCTAAGTTCTTGCATCCTTTGAGCAAAGAACATCCATTTTGCCTCGTCCTAATGCCAAAATAGCCTCATAATCCTTTTTCCCATCTAGTGCAAAGTAAGAGGATCGTTGTTGCAGGAAGGTCTTGCTCCGTCTTGAAGAAAAGCACCTACATATCACAAAATCAGGGCTCAATCCAAGTTTCCTAGCCCATTCTGAGGTTTTCTATGGAACGCGAAGGAGGAGGTACGATTATTGGTATTTTACTTCCTTGTTAGTAGTGTATTTTTCCTAGCTTACATTCTGGCACGCCCGGTTACTTTCGATCTGTTACCATTAATTTCCCAATTAGTGGTTTTATCTGTTCTTTGTTTATTATTGTTCATTATTATTTCCTTTTCTATTCCTTATGGTCTTCTTTGGTTAACCTTCACGCTTTGGGTAGTGTTTTTGTTGTGTGGTGTCTTGTGGTGTATCTGCAGGTTATAGCAACAATGAAACTATGAAGCTCATCCTGTCTTTGATCTCCTCGGTGCTTGGTGTTTAGTTCCTAGTTTCTGATTTTTCTATTCACTCGTAATCTATAGAAACACAAGAACTAATCATTAGTTTATCATCTTACTATCATGGGAGAACCAATCCGGAAAATGTATTTATTTATTTACTTTTGCTAAAATAACTGTTTTGTAGGAAGTTAATCATTTTTTTTTCTTTTATTTTAGTCAATCATTTTGTGATCTAACTCTTTCTTTCTGTTTATTGTTCTTTTTTAACCTTGCTGTCAAAATTTTAGCTTCTCAGGTGAAGTATAGAAGTCAGAAAATAAAAAAACCAGCTCCCGGGACGTTTTTCTCACGTTTAAAATTTTCATTCAGAGCGTTCTCGTAGCCCATCTTCCGGAAGCCATAACTTTTGCTCCCGAACTCGGAATGACTTCATTTTTTTTTTAACAGAAAGGTATTGAAAAGATCTATGCAACAAAAAATAATTTTTAGATTTCGACTTACAAGAAAATTTTGGTTTCATTTCTTCTAACACCTATCTTTTTAACAAAAAAAGTAACAAAATTATAGTTTTATTTTTTATTTTTTATTTTTATTTCACGTAACAACCTCACACGTATGCTCTTTCCTCGCACTTCAAAAGTGATCTTAGAAATCAGAAACGTGAGGCCACTCGAGCTCTAGAAAATAAATTTTTTTTTAATTTTTAATTTTTTGCCTTACATTTCAATTTTCCACGACAACACTTCTAGGTAACGTTTTCACACTCTTCTTTCATCATTTTTCTTTTTTGTGAAGATAATCATTATCGCTATTTTGTAATCATGATTAATTACAATAATTATTAACATTTAAAAAAATAAAAAAAACTATTCCAATTGTATCCGCGTATGCTCTTTTCTTGCGCCTTCAAGCGATCTGGAAAATCAGAAACGGTCACAATTTTTTAGTTTCTTGTTCTAACATTGCAGGATCCTCTAGCTTTTTTTTTTCAATTGTCATTTTAATAATTATTTTCCTTTGTCATATTCTTAATATTTGTTTGGTCTATTGGTTGTGTATGCTCTTTTCCTGCGCCTTTGAGCGATCTGACAAATCAAAAACAACCACGATCACTTTTCTAACATTTCATTTGCAGGATAACTACTAATTTGTTTTCTGTAGAACCGCGTTGCTGGAATATTGTCAAAAACAAAAACAAAACAAAAATAACAAAAATCCCACAAAAATACCACCATTCAAAGACAATTGCTGAAACCAAAAAAAAAGTACGCTCAGGTACGCAATTATTTTCTGCTAGTGATTTATTTCAAGTTGGAAAGAACCATGCGTTTAATCACTTTATCATATTGTTTTTACACGTAGACGAGGTGGATTTCATCACCACCAAAGCTACACTGGTGACGTGGACTTGACTACCACGCACCAACAACATTTGCATCTGCATTGCACTTTGAGACCTAGTCTCATCACAGCGTTCGGTATTTACCTCGCCGCTGCTCTTCACTTACAGGTAATGCTGTCATGCAGCGCATGCGAGTCACACCTAAATAGCTGTAACAACGAAGCCTGGGCATCGTCCCTATAAATCTTCGGGGAGTTATAAGGACACCATACACATTCATCCCTCCATCACCTTCCACCTTTTCACAAAACCTGTTCTGGACGTGGTGATTCACTCCGAAATAGGCAAGTAAGAATTGGTGAGTCTCCTCCAGTGCTCTAAGGGTTCCCCGTACCAATTCTGTCCCCGTACAGAATTAGGTATATCAGGACTAGGGTATATCGGAGGACACATCTTCTTGGAGTAATAAGAGCCTGCATCCACCATTTCACAGCATACTTGTATGATTGCATGAAACAATGATCATTCCTGAAGAAGTTACCTCATAAGCCAAAATAATTGAATCCACATGATTGCTTGCTGTTTGAAAACAAAATAGTTTAGCATTGTTTTATCATAAAACTTGGCTGATATCAATGTGTTCATTGTAAAAGTTCAGACCCTAGTTGTGTTCCACAAAAAAATCAGTTCTCGACCAATTCAATACCAAGCGAAAACATCCAAACAATCCAACAACACAGACCAAAACATCACACCAATTTCATTAGCTCACTTTATCCAATAATACATCTGTCATAGCTTGTCTTCAGCTATATCCAATAGATATTGAGTGACTTGCGTTCACTCCTTATCTCATCAATTGTCAGAACATTCTTTCTAGCTTGTTTCAAGCTATATCAAAATGACATTGGGTGACTTGTTTGAGTTCACTCATTATTTCATCAGCTGTCGAGTTTAACAAAATCCCATCCGACACAAATCCCTTCAAAACTCATTTTGAGTTCACAACTATGTTGAGTCACTTGTTTGAGTTACTCTTCCTATCAAAAATCTAGAGCTTGTTAAAGCCAAACCAATCAACATATTCATCATAGCTTGTTTGAGCTACATCCCACTTGTATTGAGTACCTTGTTTGAGTGTACTCCTTACATTTTCATCTGTTAAGCTTGTTTAATCCAAACCAATCAACATATTCATCATAGCTTGTTTAAGTTATATCTCACTTGTATCCCGAGTAGCTTGTTTGAGCTTATTCCTTATAGCCTTGTTAAAACTTGATTGAGTGAAAACAAAGATCATAATCAATAGGTTGAGTTCTTCATTCCACTTTTCTTCATTCTCCCTCTCTTTCAAACATGATGAATTCACAAAAAACATCACACAATGAGCTATTAGAACAAATTAATAAGATGACAACACAACTCTCTCATATGGCTACCCAAATCAGTGAACGATCACCTAAAAGGCTAATCATACAACCTCACGAAGACATCAGTTCACGTAAAGTCCAACGTCAGTTTACCCCCCTCAGAGAAACTCTCTCTAGTGTTTTTCATCAACTAAAAGAGGCTAAACTGATAAGATATCCAATTACAAAACCCTTTGTCGAAGGGGAATCTAAGCCATGTTGGTACAAACCTAACACATACTGTGATTTTCATCGCATTGATGGTCATCACACAGATAAATGTGTGTGATTTAAGAATTACATCCAAGACTTAATTGACGACGATGTCATCTTTGTAGAGCTTGATGAAAATGCTCTTGAAACCAATGACACATCCAATACCACAACTTTCAATAAAGAGCTGACTACTGTCGAAACTCCTATATATACTGAAATTCCATGAGATCATGATGACAACAATCAAGACTCTTTAATTCCAAACAAATCCATATCTTCTTCAAATTTCCTTCCATTAGTTCAAACATACATTGAACCTGTTTTGGACAACATTCTTCCAACATCTACTGAGCACTTGAACTTATTTCAAGACACTCTTTCAACAGAAACATACATTGAACTTGTTTTGGATAACAACATTCTTCCCACATCTACTAAGCACTTGAACTTATTTCAAGACTCTCTTTCAGACCAAACATATATTGAACCTGTTTTGGGCGACAACATTCTTCCAACATCTAATGAGACCTTGATCTCGTTTCAAGACTCCCTTTCAAACCTTGATATTATTGTAGACACTACAGATGAGGTTCCATCAACATGTACCATTACGTTTGATTCTATTCTTCCAATATTAGCTCTTATGCCTAACATCTCGGCCTTGTTGTCAAACACAACCAATGGATTCGAGTGAAAACAAAGATCAAATATAGGTTGAGTTCTTCATTACACATTTCTTCATATCCCTCTCTTTCAAAACATGATAATTCACGAAAAATAATTCCGATATTAGGAGCTATTAGAACAAATTAATAAGATGAAAAACACCTCTCTCTTTATCGGCTACCCAAATCAGTGAACGATCACCCAAAAAATTCCAATCATTACACCTAACGAGACACACTTCACGTAAATTCGAACGTCAAATTTACGCCCCTTGGAGAAACTCTATCTAGTGTTTTTATCAACTAAAAGGGCTAAACTGAAAGATATCCAATTACAAAACCCTTTGTCGAAGGGAGAATCTAAGCCATGTTGGTACAAACCTAACACATACTGTGATTTTCATCGCATGATGGGTCATCACCCAGAGACCTAAGATGGGTGCGATTACGATACGTCCCAAGACTTAAGTGACGACGATGTCATCTCTATAGGCTTGATGAAAATGCTCTCTTGAACAAGACACATCCCAATACCCACAACTTTCAATAACGAGCGAATAGCTGTTTTTGAAACTCCTATATATATGAAATCATGAGATATGACACAACAATCAAGGGACCTCGAATCCAAAAAAAATCCATATCTTCTTCAAATTCCTTCCATCGTTCCATAACATACATTGAACCGTTTGGACAACATTCTCCTCCACATCTACTGAGCACTTCTTGAACCGTATCACGGACCACTTCTTTCAACAGACACATACATTGAACTTGTTTTGGAAACAACCTTCGTTCCCACACTATAAGCACGTGAAATTATTTCAGACTCTCTTCAGCCCAACCATATTGAACTTCCCCCCTGTTTGGGCTGACAACATTCTTACCAACATCTAATGAGACCTTGATCTCGTCAAGCCTCCCTTGTCAAACCTTGATATTATTGTAGACACTACAGATGAGGGTTCCATCAACATGTACCATACGTGTGATTCCTTTTTCCCAATTAGCTCTTATGGCAACAATCCCTAGCCTTGTGTCAAAACACAACCAAAACAAGTTTGGACACTGTTGCAACCATGCAACACCTGTCATGTCATCTCTTCATGCTTTCAATGATGATCTTGCAGGCCTCTCAGCACTAAATGATTCTCACAGTATCAAGGAATTCTATGGGCTTACAATTTACAAGGGTATGTATACCCGGAATATCTTTCTGCACCTTTTCATCTTTAATCGTGAATCTATCCTCAAATCAATCAATAAGGACAAACAAACGCAACCCAAAACCAAATATACAAAAAATCATTGGCAAAAATTTGGAAGCTATCGCTCACCAAATCTACCCACTCTTGGGCTACCGGTACTAGCTTTATGTCAATACACCCTAACTAGAGCACTCCTTTCTCCTTGTGTATTGGTGGGAGCTCACTTTGTTATGTCCAAGGTGGAATGTCCATCCTTAAGAATATCCCTCAAAAGACGTGTAATCACTTCAATGATTATTAGCGACATCACTCTGAGTGAAGCTGGGATTCTTGAGGAAAACACTAGATTTTTGTACTTATGCTTTCGAACGTCGATTCATTGCCATTCTCTTCCAAAGCGGCTGATGGACGTGAGGCTTCCATGCAAAATTCAAACCTCGAAACGTAAGGTCAATGATCTCATTCTAACAGGAAAATCGATAAGAAACACACCCTAATACAAACGAGGGACAATAACAGAACAAATTTGAGCCCAACAAAATATAGATAATTTGAGGTTTGGAGCTATAAATTGGCCATGACAAAGGCCAAGTCCTGAAAAACCCCCATTGAAGAATTCCATTTTTTAAAAAATTTATTATGAAAGCACCTCTCATTTTGGGAAACAAACAAATGTTAACATTGTTCTTTTGCTCTGCTTATCTTTGAATCATTTATTCAATTTCCTGATTGGCAGGACACTTTCGTTACACAATCTATCTATATTATCATCATGATGCAGACAAGTGCTAATAAAATTATAAGTTCCTGTGAGCAGTCTACTTCTTCCATTTTAGTAACTTCCTCTATGGTCATGACCTAGAAGCTTACAATGGTATAGATTCCCTTCAAAGACATTCTCTCTTATAAACAAAGCTTCTAAACGTTATGGGCTTACCCCAGTCGGTGCGGTCGTCCATTCTCCAGTTTTCTGGTGTTGGACCCTGCTGCGTTTCGTTTTACTAATAGTGTGTGGGCGAGATTTTGGGGCAGCGGTTTCTTTCCCAAAAATTTAAAAGCACTATGTAAAAAAAATCATAATTCAATAAATTATGAATATTATTGCACATCTTTCGTCTTCATAGTCTTTGGTGTTGAAGCCAACAGTCTTACTGGTAGGTGGGAGACTGGGAATGGAGGAAGGTTGCCTCTAAAGTTACGTTCTGTTTCGGGCGAGTTTAAACCCTTGCCTCTTACAAGTGGCATGGGGAAAAGCGATGAGTGTCATTTCATACAAGCATAAACAACATTGCAACAATTCAAGGAAAATCTTTAATAAAAGATGAAAAAGAGGAAATTCCCTCGGCCATATTTTGCTTTGGTGATGAGCCATTCTTGCTTCTCAACTAGTAGATGGGGCAAGGCATAGGGAGTCCATTTCAAAACATACAAAATACCCTGCTTTCCAATATAGAATCCCCCACCACCCGTATATTTAGACGCAAGTTTAAGATGAGAACTAGCCTCCTATTATTTATCAATCAGCATGGAATCATTGTCTAAGTCTGTGTCATATGATCATACAAAGTGTAAAGCCACCTTTCCGACCCCAAGAGGGCAGTCAAGTATGAAGAATGGAGTCTCAATTCACCACCGGGTATGTCCCTCGCATTCGCTCTACGAAGTTGCCATCGGCTAGCCCCTTGCGTCCCCTTTATTTGTCGGTGATGAGCCCCACATTCTTTACTAGTGGTGTGGAGCAGAATGAGATAAATTTTTTCCATATCTCATCACACCCTATGCCGCAATGGAAGAGAATGTGTGTTATTCTGATAATAAGTTCAATACGGCATACCCTACATCTGGCCTATAATCCCTCTGTTTATGTCTTCTCAAGATAAGTCTGATGCTCTGGTCCATAGAAGTACCCACTCATATGTGTCAAAATCTACAAAGACATTTGAACACCTCATCCAAAATCTAAAAAAATAGTTGCAAAAATATAACATATAAAAAGTTGTAGAAATCTAAAAAATATACACCCCCTTTTGAAAATCGTCCCACAAATCTCCAATAAGGTAAAACTAAAAATCTTACAAATCATTTGTAAAAATTGTCAACACCCAAAAACCGTGAGAAACAATCCTCCAAAATACCAAACAGTTGAGTCAGAATTGTCAAAAATCCAAATAGACATTGAAAATCGTCAACCCCAATAAGTAAAATAAAATCACAAAACCTTTGAAAAATCGTCAACCGCCATGAAGAACATTGTATGAACATTGCTAGTATAGGTAGATAACGAAACAACAAGTAAAGAATTTGCGTCAAAAAAACTCACAAAAGTCGTATATAAAAAAAAAAACTCTCCTAATAATCCAAAACAAATTTCAAACTTTTGACCGGATTATCCCCAGATTCGACTGATCAAACCTGATGACTACAGAATTCAAACATACTTGCTCGATGCGGCTGAATTCCTCCTGGGGACAAGGGACTCTCATCTGTATTGTCAGTTATTCGCACGGGGGGCCAATGAACCAAGCTTTACTATGTCCTCGTACCCCTGATTGGGGCACATCACGATCAATTCCTCACTGTGGAACAAGTTGGGATATGTTTATTGTCTTGGTTGCATTATTAGTTATAAAGTATGATTGATTTCTTGTCTGATATATTACAGGGGCATCTTGATTTTAGTATCCTGGTGTTCTTTGTAAATTCTTATGTTATCTGATTGGCAGTTCGTACTGGTTTGGCATCGATACTTCTTGATGGCATAGATCTATGCTCTCTCCATTTGCACATCGTACTGGGGCATTAAAACATTTTTGCTGGGCCTCGGTCTAGGCTTAATCACGCATATTACACCAGTCTGGATAATGAGTCTTATATACGATTGCATACTATCTGGCTATAGTAAAACAAGATGCTTTTCCAATCACTGAGTTTATCTTCAGGCATGATAAACATCACGGTTGCACCCCATACAATTCACCCATACTAATTCATTCTTAGTTTGCGAAGGCCGACGTGATCATCGTTGCAGTGCGATCTACTGACGATCTTTCAGTAGCATTCACTATATAGCAACTCCTTCCCCCACATGTCACCATGTATTGAGCATCATCTCACTCCTCATTTTTTACTCTCACCGCTATACCACCATATTAACCGTCTCCACAATTCTGCCCTCTCAAACATATGGTATTCTTCCTTTTCCCCTGTTTTTATTCCGACCTGACATCTTACTTAAAACTCTTCTATATGGAACATCAGTGGAGGTTTTACCTTCTCCCTAAGATGTCTTCCCACTGTAGAAAATTCTTCAACCCCTGCCTCTCATCAAATAACATCACCACCAAAAACATATCCAAACTCGACTCTTCTAACTTCCATCCCGACATTTACTCTAACCACGGGGGCATCCCAATTAAGGATTCCCCCACAATCTCAACCACTCCACTCATCATATCATTCCTCCATCCATTCATGTTACACTCCTTTGTGGCCTCTTTCTTATTATCACCTCATCTCATATCAATCCACGTACAACTTAGCGCGTCGACTAAACACTATTTGCTCATCCTCCCCCCAAATCCAATATGCCTGCGATCCTACTTACACGCTCTCGTAGTAGAAAAATTCACTTGAGGGGTCCCCTTCAGTCATTTTGTCATACCTATTCCCACCAACTCTAAATCAATCTTCTTCGGAGCTGGGACCGACCACTTAACCTCCAGCCACATGGCAATTCGTATTAAGACTTCACTAAGTTGATCTGGCCGTGTGGGTTGTTCGGCCTCCCCCACCCCATCATATTTCCCCCATCTTATTCTCCCACTCTCATCGAGGTCATCTTCTTCCCCTACCATTCCACCAGATCCCCAATATCATGTCTTTATTTTGCATATATCCCTGTCGGTTGGTGCCCTACGAAAAACTCTCCGCAGTTATGAGATCTATACTTCAGAGATTCTCTTAAGCTTGACATTGTCATCCTTACACTGGCCCCATCACTCTCCAATCTCACATACATATTTCCTTTCATTCCCCCATATCACATCTTTTTACCACCACTATCACCCTCTCTGCTTGGGCAATCTTACTTAAAACACTCAACCCGGACATAGCGGATCCACTTAAGAGTCCTTAAGGATGATATGTTCTCCTTGCCGGACTGTCAAACTGATCTAGTCTACACACCGCACCCTTACATGTTTTCTCGCATTCCCCATTATCACATCCTCACCCACTTTTCGGAAATTGTATTGCAAAACACCACTGCCACGGCTCGAACATAGTGTCATCTCAGATTGTTCTTCACATGGCCGATCTACGTAACCAACTTCGTCCATGACGAATTCTGATGATTCAGGGTCCTTACCACACTTAACTGGGCATCGTCAGGACTCTACTGCCCCCAGCCTCATTCAGTTTGTTCACTTGTTGAATGATCGTCCCCTGAGATCTCATTATTACCCCTTTTTCCCTGCATACCGATCTTAAGCCTGCTCCGAGCGAGAAGACCTGCTTATCACAAACATCTACCATCCTAATGCACTCCTCTTTCCGACCCTACAATATTATTCGGGTTTCTCCCATTTTCCCCCGTCTGGTCAATCACCGCTATTTACGTTCCTTCATTATTTCATGTGCGAGTAATACATTCTTCACGCGTTCACCGCATACACCAACAGCCTGACTCGCGTCCACACAGCTGTTAAGTATGCCAAGAGCTAGTGTACTCATCCCTCCAGTCTTCGTTATATTCGTTTTCCCACTTCATATTCTTCAAATTCCCCCCACATTTCTACCCACACAAACATTCACCATTATGGTAAAATTTTTATTTGTCTGATATCACATTATTTTCAGTCATATACTCTACATGCTAATAATTGTAAATGGTTTTCCCTAAAAAATTCATCAATTCCACATCTGAGACTTTAGTTTTACGACCCCTCATTCTATTCTCCCTGGTAACTTCTGAGTTCCAGATATCTTTCCCATCTATAAGTACCACACTCATTTGCCACCAATGCAACGCCGGCGCGTTCTCTCTATACACGTACTCTTTGTTGGCGTTACCATTTCCAGCAGTACATTAGTGTTCTTCGTGTGTCTTTTACTGTCTTTTCGTCTTCACCAGGTCCAGACCTACCCCCTCATTGTCAAGGGATTGTCCCGAACCTCCCCTCAGTTGGATTTGAGGCACGCTTCTACCCCCATCTCTTTTTCTCCTATTCTTGTGTCCCTAATCCTACCCTTTCTGTAGCGTCTTTCAACCCCTTTCTGTCTTCTCATACATACTTGTCATATTTTATCGTCATTGGCTATAGTATCCTCATTTCATGGATCTCCAACCATAATTTGCCAATCAATGTCCATTCGCCCCTCTGTCTTATTTGAACTTCCTTATATCGTTCCTTCGCACTTAATTGACCCCTGTAGACATGTAGTGGGATTCCTTCCGCCTACATCATTAATGTGTTTCATTCTTCTCTCTCAACCCCATTTGTATTCCTTCCCTTGTATCATCTTCTTCTCCTTTTTCCATCTCTACGTTTCCTCACCTTGACCTTTTCTCTCTTTTTACCTTTCTCCATATGAACCTTGGCTGTTCCGCCTTTGTCCATCTCTTTGAGGCATATACACCCTTACAAATGAATTACATGACCTTGTCTGTGCTTTAGTTGAGTTACTGGCCTTGGTCATCCTCGCCATGACACGACGTCCTTAACTTTATCATTGTATTATTGTCCATACTCTTCCGTTTTTTGCAGTCACCATCCTCCTTACTTAATGTTCTTTTGAAACAATTCTCTTTTCATATACCACCCCCACCTTTTAGTCATTACTGTTAGTTGTCTTATTCGACTTTTCTCTCCTCTTTTAAAACTTTCCGCCCCTCCATAGTTTCTTTTGTTCTCTGTTCTTAGTTCTTTTCGTTCCTCTTTCATTTCCTCCATTTTCACCCCTACTCCCACTCATTTCTCCCTATTTATCCGCCAATTTCCCATTCTGCCTTTTCTTCACTATCTCATTATTACACTTCAAAAGTGACCCGCTTATACTATCTCTGGTGTTCCTTCATTACACATCTCTCTATTCACCTTCACCCTCACCTGTCATTTCCTATTTTTGCGCTGGTTTGTCCCGTTCGAATTCCCCATTCTTTCCCCTATCATCCGTCTCTCTTTATTTATAACTGATTTCATTCCTTTTTTCCCATCCCTTATCTCACTTAATAGTACTCAAATCAACCCCTAATTCCTATCCATTCCTTTCTCTTTCCCAACCCCACCTAACACTAGCCTCAAGGTTGATTGACATTCCTTGTCGCATATTTGTGTCGGCGCGGACTCAAGTCTTCTTCCACTCAATTATCATAACCCATTCACCCTACTGCTAACATTTACCGTTCTTTATGAGAGGGTTCTGTCGTTATATTCCATTCGCTCAGTCCTCTCGCGGGGCTCATGAACCACATCTCCCTGAATCACATCATTATGAATTGTGTCTTGGAGGATACTAGAACATCCGTCACTCACCACTTTCTATTCTCCCCAACAAACCATTTGCTCTACCTGTAAAAAGTAGATTGAATTCGTCCCCCATACGTTTACTTTCTTTGAAAGGACATATTACTAGTACCCTTCTAAAGAGGGGAAAATGTGAAACCCAATTTCACATCATCTAAAATCAATAATCCCTTCTCATTCCCCAAAAATAACTTCGAATAAGCAAATATAATTGATTAATTATCTATTCAAAACGCTCTAATAGAAAATAATCTACTACCGTCATCACAGTCATTTTATTCTTCCATGTTTTTCACACTATGTGAAAGCTGTAAAAATTAAAAATTCAACTCCCACCCACCCTTCGTGGTCCACAGCTCACCTAAAAACTCCTCCACTTAGAATTCAAAATAGATTCACATTCCACCCATTCTCGTGGGCCCACACCACCTATATTCTTGTCACATTTTCAACCCAAGGTATGTACTTAATATTAATCTAAGTTAACTCACTCCCTCTAGATTAAATAGCCAACCTACCCTACCTATCTAAAGTACCACGGCGAATCAAGACTGTTCAATGCACGTGATGATCTAAGTTCGTATTACATCCTTGCTAGCGAAGACGCACCATTGACTAGTCGCTATGCCAAAATAGCTATAATCCTTTTTTCCGATCTTAGTGTACGTAAGAAGATACGTAGCCCGACGATGGCAGGAAGGTTTGCTCCGTCTGACAGGACCAAAACACCTATCGATCACCCAATAAATCTGGCGCCCCCTTTTTCCCTCAAATTCAAGTTTCCTAGACCATTATGTAGTGTTTGATACAGAACCCGAAGGAGGACGGTACGGATATTGGTATTTACTCTTCCTTGGTAGTAGTGTCTTTTCCGGCTTACAACCCAACGACAGAACTTGTGTTTTTACAGTTCTACATGACAGTTGAGGGACTATAACCAATAAGAGCATCCTTTTCCACGAATGCTCTATAGATTCATCTTAGTGCCACATATTAAATAATTTCCGATGGATGCACTCTGCTTACAATGCGTCGTGATTGCTAAGGGTCTTATATACCTTGAACATCATCACATATAGGATGGGGACCTCCACTAATATTCCCCGGATTCCTGATATACTGAATATATAGACTATTATGAAAATTTTAAATCACTAACATTCCTGGACCAAACGGATATTTTCTAATCTATACATTTTCTGATCAGCACATAGTCATTATACGGTCCCGTATCATAATCGACACTACTACAATTACACGGGCAACTGAGTATAAAAAAAACTACTATACGCATAACGACATTCAAAGAGATACATACATGACAATCACCAAAAATAGACATAACCCATCACATCATAAGCATCAATGACACATGATCCAATTGTCATATGCAATCAAAGTAATCTAAGGTATGATCGAGTATAATAATAGTTACAAAAATATCATTACTGGTGGCCCAACCCGCCCGACATTCGAATACATCCATGAATGACTCATATATCATCCTCCTACACTTTTTATCTGGTACTACAAGTGTTTGGAACTACGAATCGTCTCACCTCTAGAACTCGAGAAGGCAGTGATCACGACCCCTATACCTCTCAACGGACCTAACGTAATAATAATGGTTCTCCCATAGAGTGTTCTTAAAAACTCTGTAATGAAGGAATTATTCAAACACATAATGCGCTAGTAAAGGACTTCCACCAGTCAACGCTTAGCTCCTCATGGTTCCTCTGTGTGCCTGATCCATCTCACTCAACAGCACATGGTCATGTTGTTCTTGCTTTATGGCCACGGCTCAAATAATGGCTGTTCACCCAAAAAATGTCATCAACACGCTCTTACATCCCTCCCACAAGATGTCGGTCGACACATTTTGCGTCAAGATGCTGGATAGATGGGACAAAGTCAAGATCACTAAGCGTACCTATGACCATATTAAACCACACCACATTCGAGGACGCTAACCATTCACATATAAGCAAGTAACCAATTCATACACTTATAAACTATCTAGTATAATCAGCCCAATATCACCACCGCTACATTATTGGGGGATGTGCTTGCCCATCCAATTGCTGTCCTCTCCTGTTTTTTATGGTAATCCGGCTACACCATTAAACGATGGAAACAAAAAACCCCCATCGATGCATTGGCCACAGGCATGGTATGCCGGCAATACACCCTGATCATATACGATCCATCGGATCTATCACCGCCTCAGCTCATTTGCCCAGGAGTACTAAATGTCTCCTTAGGGGCCTCGGTCTCAGCTACTATGTGACCTAGTCGATTGCTTCTACAACTCTAAATTCCCATCTAATGTTGGATTGGCCATCTAGAGGGCACCTCCTGCGCATACCTACAGCTTGGTTGAGCGATACCGAACCCTCCCACGTCTGGAAACAATGGTGCACAGCCTAGGAACCGATCCCCCCCACTTAGTTCCTCTATACACAATCACGTACACTCTATCTAATTCTCTCTGCGATCCCACCATAATCGTCGCAGTGACAATATCTCGCCACATAACAACCTACCGGGTGACCCCTCATCTCAATCGTTATCATGGCGCTATTAGAGTGAGTCAGTATCCACTCCACCGCTTCAAAATCAAACCCCTCTCCTAAGAACTATGTCTGTCCTAGCTACTCGCTAACTGCTGGGCACCAATGACATCAAGTGGTGGATGTTATGTGCCTATTCGGCCCTATACTGTAATTATAAAGGAAGTCAATCTGTACCACCTTCTAGTTCTCCCGTGTAAACCTTTTGTGGTAAAAGTATATATACAGGTGGGCACCCCACATGTGCCCAGGGCATACTTGATACCCTCAGCTATCCGCTGGTAAATATAATTGTATATTATATAGATGCCCATGTCACCTCCCTCCACACCGATCGATGAACATCACACGGCTATACAAGTTTTGCCAAGTGGGGCAAAACCCCTAGATCAAAATTGAATAATCTACTAAAGGCTGTCTTGACAAGAACTCGACCCCCCACAAAATACACCTAGCGGACTCACTGTCTCTCCATATATGGCCACGATGAGTCAGGAACTGTACTCTCTCACCAACAGGAGGAGAGCCAGTATGTGATATACATCTCTCAGTGTGGCTTCAAGCTACTGTAGGGTCGCCAAAAACGGTCCAAGCGTTTAGCGGTGCACCTTATTCAACAAAAGCTCTAATCCTTATATGATCCCACCTAAGGTACATCCAAAGACATTATAAGCGCATCAAACTCAAACATTTAGCACCATGTCAAGGAGACATGAAGAGGACTGGCATTTTCTAGCTACACTTCATAAGAAGGGGAAGGTAATGTTTTCCACCACACAATATTTAGCATCATACATTGGCTGTGCCCACTATCAGTGCGACTTCACAAGGGATTCCAAGGGGGATGATTCTAGTCACACAAACTCACAAAGGAACTAAATGAGTTGAGAGTAGGTAAAACACGCGAGTCAGAATTTCACTCAAGTTGGGGAATTTATCAGAGGTCAATAGGCCTCTTCATATTACCATCTTTATAGTTTTGGTGTTTGATGTAGTTGAGGGTTTTGTAGGCATAAATGGTATTTTGCCAGTTATAGGGGTGAACTCTTGATCATATTGGTGCATATAGGAAACCATATATGGACATCCAAAGAAAAATTAGGTTTCAACGCACTTTTCCGTCATATGGAACCATAAGCGTAGACTCTGGCTCCAGTACCCCTGAATCATTATTCCCCTTCCTCAGTTCCCCAAAATACTTCGAATTAATCAATATAATTGATTCACTTTCTATTTCAATCCAAAAAATAATCTAATCCTCATCACATGTCATTATTCTCCATGTTTTTTCCACTATTGAATTAAAAAATTCAAATTCAAATCCTCACCCACCCTTCGTGGTCCCCACTCACCTAAAATCCTCCACTTATGAATTAAAAATATAATTCAAATCCCCACCCATTCTTCGTGGCCCACACTCACCTAATCTTGCCCACATTTTCAAACCATGATTACTTAAATTAATCTAAGTTAATCACTCCCTCTAGCTATAAATACAACCTTACCCCTCCCCTCTAAAGACACGGAGAATAAGCTTTCATGCCATATCTAAGTTCTTACATCCTTTGAGCGAAGAACACCATTTTGCCTCGTCCTAATGCCAAAATAGCCTCATAATCCTTTTTCCCATCTAGTGTAAAGTAAGAAGATCGTTGTTGCAGGAAGGTATTGCTCCGTCTTGAAGAAAAACACCTACATATCACAAAATTAGGGCTCAATTCAAGTTTCCTAGCCCATTATGAGGTTTGCTACGGAACACGAAGGAGGAGGTACGATTATTGGTATTTTATTTCCTTGTTAGTAGTGTATTTTTCCTAGCTTACACCCCCAACGAAGAACTTGTGTTTTTACAGTTCTTACATGACTGTTGAGGGATATATTACAATAAGAGCCTCTCTTCACATGCTCTATCGATTCATCTAGTGCACCCTATTAAATCATTTCCCGATGATGCACTCTTGCTTTACAATTCATTCTTGATTGCTAAGGGGTCTTATCTAAATGAACCTCATCACATATATGATGGGGACATCACTAATCTTCCCCCTATCCTTATCATACTAATATATTATGACTATATGAAAATTTTACACATCACTAAACATTCATGACAAAAGGATATTTCTCAATCATACATTTTCTATCATCACATACATTATACTATCATCATCACACTAACTACACATTACAAGTCAACTTGATAAAAAAAAAACAATACTCAACGCATCAAAGCATCATACATGACAATCAAATAAATTATACATCATCATCACATCATAAGCATCAATACACACTGAATACAATTGTCATATGCCAATAAATTCATCTATATGTATATCGATTATAATAATAGTTACAAAACATATCATTACTGGGGGCAACTCCCCTACATCGAATACATCCATATGACTCATATATCATCATCATTATCACTATCTGGTACTACAAGTGCTCTGGAACTAGAATCCTCACCAGTAACTCAGCGTCATTGATCACGACCCCTATACCTCTCCACCTGCCTACGTAATAATGTGTTCTCCATAGATTGTTCATAAAACAACTCTGTAATGCAAGGAATTATTCAAACACATAATGCGCTAAAGGACTTCCACCAGTCACCTCTCTAGCTCATCATGTCTCCTCGTGTGCCTTATCCCTCTCACTCAACAACATGGTACATGTTGTTATTGCTATGGCCACTGGCTCAAATAAATGGGCATGTTCACCCAAAATGTCATCAACACGCTCTTACATCCCTCCTCCACAAGTATGTCGGTCGACACATTTTGCGTCAATATGCGGATAGATGTGTCCACAATCAAGATCAATAAGCGTCACCTATAACCAATAACACACCACATTAGACGACCATAACCATCACATAAGCAAGTAACCAATCATACACCATAACTATATAGATACTCATGCTCCACTATCACCACCGCTACATTATTGGGGGTATGTGCTTGCCCCTCCAATGCTCCTCCCTGTGGTAATCCTGCTACATCCATAAACGATGGAAACAAAAACACCCATCGATGCATTGTCCACCATGCATGGTATGCCTCCATACACCCTGCATCATCTACGTCCATCTGATCTATCACCGCATCAGCCTCATTTGGCCCAGGAGGTACTAATTGTCTCCTATGGGCCTCGGTCTAGCTCTAGACCTTGTCGATGCTCTAACAACTCTAACCCACACATATGGCTCTAGGGGCACATCCTGAGCCATACTAAATTGTTGAGATACCGACCCCGCTTGAAATAACTTGGTCACACCTAGGAACCGATCCTCCAACCACTTAGTCCTCTATATACATCGTAACTCTATCACATCCTCTGACCATCCTCCATAATCTCAGTACAACCTCCATATCACCACTACCTTTGACCCCATCCAATCTATCAAGGCTCTATAAGTATCAGTATCCATCTTCCATCCATTCACATCAACCCATCTCCTAGAAAATATGTCTGTCCTAGCTAACTCTGCTCACGGGCCACCAATTGGCCTCAATATTGTTATATGCCTATAGGCCTATACATGCAATAAAGAAGTCACTCTGATACCACCTCTATGTTCCTCCCGTGTAAACCTGTAAAGATATATATACAGGTGGGCCAACACACATTGTGCCCAGGCATACTTGATACCCTCAGCTATCCGCTGGTAAATATCATGTATCTTATATAAGATGCCCATGTCACCTCCCTCCACAACGATCGATGATACAATCACCACGGCTATAAATTTTTGCAAGTGCAAAACCCCTAATCTCAAAATTGCATCTAATCTAATACAGGCCTTGACAAGAACTCGACCCCCCACAAAATACCACCTAGCGGACCTCATCTGTCTCTCCATATTATGCACAGTCATGACCTGTACTCTCTCACCAACAGTAGGTAATTGCAGTATGTGATATACATTCTCTAGTGTGGCTGTCATCTTACCTGTAGGTAGCCAAAACGTACACGTTTCCGTGCACCATATTTCACAAAAAGCTCTAATCATCTATTATCATCACCTAAGGTTACATCCAAAGACATATAAGAGCATCAAACTCATACATTTAGCACTCATTCAAGAGACAAGGGACTGCATTTTCTACATACACTTCATAAGAAGGGGAAGTTAATTTTTCCATCCACACATATATTTACATTCATACATTTAGCTATTGCCCACTATCATGTGCACTTCCACAAGGGATTCCCAGGGCATGATTCTATCACACACTCACAAGAACTAAATGGAGTTTGAGATGTAGTGTAACACTCAGTCATAATTTCACTCAGTTGGGTGATTATCGAGGTCAATATGACTCTTCATATTACATCTTTTATTTTTGGGGTTTGATGTAGTTTGAGGGTTTTGTAGGTCATCATTTCTTTGCATGTTATAGGTGAACTCTGTGATCATAGTGTGACATATAGGCAACCATATTATGACACCAAAAAAATTAGGTTTCAACCACTTTTAATGAGGGTCATAGGATATTTAATTAAGTAGAAACATATTCGGCTCCAGTCAAGTTACCCCTGACCCATTCTAGGCGCCCTAGTCTAGGCTCATTCAAAAACTCCCTAATTTACTAAGCATAGTTGTGAAAATTTACCCTCCTTTTTCATCAGTTTCTCCAGTCTGAATAGTCACATAATCGTGCAAAAATTAGCTAAGTCCGTTGGAATCATGGCTCTGAGCTCTCAATGCACTTAGCACTCAAGAAATTCTGGATATTGATCTAGAAATTGATCGAGATTTGTTTAGAAAACGTGGCTGGGTTAGCATAACGGTGTTTCATTATGGTGGTTGGGACTGTACATATTAAGAGGGATGGTCATCATTATTTCTCCGCTAAATCAGCATTCCTGGGATAGTATGGGAAGCCCATTTTGAACAGTCAATGATATAATCATTGTTACTCACATTTAATGCCTCTTACAAGTGGTTGTCAGTGCAGTTAAATTTCGGGATTTTCACTTTTCCCTTACATCTTTCTCTTCTCAGGTTTTTGTTCTATAAATTGGAGTGTTGGGGCTCAGCAAGTAAAGTGAGAGTTTTCAGATAGCAACAGCTCTGTCAAAATTGCTTTGTGAAGTCACAATGTGATGCAGGCCCTTGTAGTGGACTCCTTACATGGTGATCCTAGGCCCATCACTACTATGTAGATAGGTTCTTGGGTGAAGGAAGTGCTAATTAATCCCCATCTTTTGAAGCAATAAAATATCAGTTTGTGGATGTCATCGTTACCGACCTGCTGTGTTTTCATATGCCCAGTTAACTTCTTGTCATCCTGCTTTAATCTTTAGCCTACAAGAATATTGTGTCTATGGCGCCCTATGTTCTTGCAAGGGATGCCATTAGTCCATTGTAGTATTGCTTGGAATATCGTTGTGAATGCATTTTGCTAGCCATTATAGAGAACTGTCATCACCTCTTCTAGTGTGCAGCTTTGCTTCTGGATTTCACGCATTATGGAGACTACTCTCAAGAGAACCCTCCTAAATTTCTGGTGTATGAGACCACTTTAGTGTAGGGACCTTTCATTTCATGCACTTCTCTCATCCATCTAGTCCCTTGGATCCATTTATAGCATTAGAGATCAGTTAGTTTCCAAATAGCATTAGAGTAGATCGTGGCAGGTAGTTTAAGAGCATCTGCAACACAGCTTTCATAGGGGGAGGGATTCTATCTCAAGCAGCAAGTCCCACAATTTGGAGATAGTACCCATGTTATCCAATCACACCGTGAGCTCAAGTATATGTCACTTGTATAAACATAAGGGTGCTGTGATTCAAGAGCTGATAACAGGTACCAATATGGACGGACACTCACAAAAACATTCATATTAGTGGGTTTGATATAATCAATGTTTTGCTCAATTGGAGTTTGCCCTTTGTTTTGTGGCGACAATGTCGTCAAGTTTTTTGACCCATTTGCCTTGATGGCGTCTTTGTTCGTTTTTAGGGTTTGAAACTAGAATCATTCTTGTAAGGGTTTTTTTTTGTCCCTAGTCTTAAAACCAAACTCTTTTATTATTGGCGACACTCAGTGCAAGACATCAAATCTAATGCGACAGATAATGAGGGTTTCATACCATCTACTGAACCAGTGAAGATTAGTTTCCTACATCATATTTACACTTATTTAGGTGCCCAATGGGATAGATGAGAGTGCCCACAGGCTTCTCCAGTCCCTTTCCTGGGTGCTCTGGTCTAGGGAATCAGTCCAGATGCATTCTTATTTATAAGCTTGTGCTCAGTTGTTAATAGCTACAACTTTTCTTATGCACCTTCTGAATACAGTCCCACCAGCATAATAGTTATTCAGCTCATGTTCTTGCCTCTCCTCTCTCGCAACAATACTTTTTGTGCATTTTTGTTTTTTAGTAGCTTGATCTTGGCTCACATTCTCACATACTTATCTGTAGTGCCTGAAATCACTTTACTTTACAAATGTTACATCACGCCTCTATGATTAACTGTCCACACATAGTGCATGATTCTTGAGCAAGAAGACTAGATATTAACAACACTTATTTTGGTCTTTACATTGCTTTTATATTTCCCTTTTTGATACTGTTCTCATTGACTTTTCTGGAATGACCACTTTACCTTATGGATACATTGGACAACATATGACCCAAACTCTGTATTTTCAATGTATACGTCCTCTGAGTATCCCAGACATTACTGCCCATTAGGGATAGGTGTGCCCTAAGTGATACTATCCCCTTTGGGCACTTCTTGTCCCATCCCCTCTTGTTCATCAAGTTTGAAATGCCACATCATTTGTGTCTATTTTCTAAAGTCTCTTTTATCACTTAAGATCTACCTTTTCAATTAATGAAAAAATTCAAATAGAGGAATCATATATAGACATAGGGATATCTGTAGCACACACACACATGACTTATAATTACTATCATCAGGAGCTAGGAAAAATTTGGGATGGTCATTCTCTATCTACCATCTACAAGAGCAACACTCAAGGAGTGCCTTTTGGGTTGCATTATTCACTACATATGATTGTTTATTCTAAATTCTATTGAGGGGTGGGAAATGTGGGATACCATTCTCTATCTACCATCTACAAGAGCAACAATCAAAAATTGCCTTTTGGGATACATTATTCACTACATACGAGGGTTTATTAACATATTCATCTTGGGGGAAAAGTAGTTGTATCCCATTATCTTGGTACGATTGACACAAGGGTAATCTAGATTCAAGGGACACAATTCTAGATCACACACACATTAGAAATACATAAAGTCGAAAATGTAGTGCAGTCACTTGGTGACAATCACATTGAGGTGACCATTAAGGTTAGTTTGAACTTAAGCATGTGCACTATTTGTTTCATCTAATGTTTACTTGAGATTTGTGTAGGTAGCTAGGGTTTTTGTTTGTAGGTATAAATGTGTGACATAGTGAACTCTACAATGAAGGTGGATGCGATGGAGAGTGAAAGGAAGAAGAACCAAGTTTAGACCATGAAAATATTAGAAGAAAAGTTATTGTCATGACACAAGTGCACCTAGTTCAGACACCATCACCCGAGTTGATCCTGTCCTCATATGGGTGGTCATGTCCAAAGAAGTTTTCCAAATCCTAGTTTCTCTAGACATAGCATCACATAGGATCCAAAGCCTTCATGTAACATTCAAATTCCCAGCCTAGAATTAGCTTCAGATATCTAAATACAAGCTAATTCATTCCCATTATCCCACTATTGCTTACACTTGCTTGTTTCTTTGCATAATAGATCTTACTTATTATTGTTATATTCATGTTGGATCTCAGTCATCTGATAAAGATTTAAATTCATTGATAAATAATTTGATGAACCCTACTTATTGATTGAGCCCTCAATTACCATAGGATCCCTCATATTTTTTTGCTTCATCATAGCCCTATATCATAGTACCCTTAGGGTTTCTTTCTTTGGTTGTGGATTTCAATATCTTTCATTCATCATGATGAATCTCGATGGATCATTCTCAGTATCTATTTAGCTTTCCCACATCTTCTATCTATCATATATCTCCATCGCATTTTCATCTAGCACATAAGCTCTTGATTTTATTGTTCATTCCCAATTAATTTTTTGACAATGCTCCTCCATCATATATTCATGACCTATGCAACTTTGTAATGTGACTTGTTAAAGCTTGTGCTTTAGTTGATAATGTATTTGGGCTTAATATAAATGCAACATTTCCTTTCTCCACCAAATAAGACCTTTATGCTGCTCAATTTAACTCTATCTACTCTATGTATTTGTGGCTTTGATAACATACCTAAGTGAACATTGGGATAATTTAGTCTATACCCATTACTGTGGGGCCTTGCACTTTTCAATGTTCTATGTCATGTTATGACTAATAGTCTCAATTATAATATCCTTCCAGGCCATCCTTGGTTACATACTATGCATGTAGCTCTTTCTAACCATGTCATAACACACAATGCCCTTACAACACATTCTTTCGTGGATAATAATACAATATATATTCCACACATCATGTTGCTACTCCTTGTGATATCCCTCTCATACATGACCACTGAAGGCTACTACATACATATTACACATGATTATCCTCATGTGATGGGACTATAACATGCTACTGATTTACATGATGACACTTACTACTCAACACCTAGAATACTCCTCCCATTATGTCTCACTCTCAATGCACCTCTAAGGATCATATGATTACTGATTCTAATGTTACATCACTCTGTCCACACCTTCCTCATCACAAGTTAGAACACAATGTGATAATTTGATTCATGATGATATCCTAATGATCATTCAATTTCCACAGCTTCTATGCACGACTCATCTACTATGGCTACACCTCACCTTGTTGCATCCCTAGGGGAAATCAATTACCCTTATTTCCACATTTATGTCTATGATCATAGGGGCTAGTTCTTGTAAATTTAATTCTTCCACTCTTCCCAAATTGTGCATATTACTTATGAAGATTCTTTTGTTTCTTCCTCCATTGTTTATGACTTGATATTGATGAGCCTCCTTACGCACTACATATGATATACACATGTCATGATTCACATACATTGATCCTTATGTTTGCACTTACTTTTTTTACTATTTCCAACATGTCCAATGTTCCACCTATTCTATTTTATCCTAATGGACACACTCTTATTGTTTTATATCATAACACTTATTCCTCATACATTTGGAATCTTAGACTCCATATGGTTTTTACCCTCACTATGTTGACATTGTCCTTTGGTAGCTCTTGTGTTATCCCCTTTGGTTATGAATCAGATTTATAAGACGTTATCTCGATGACATCAATTAGATCACTATGACATATAACACTTATGGGAATACCTCTCCCCCCTCACTACCCGATGATGCACTCTTTTTCTAGGTCCAAACATGAATGTTGAGGGCACACTTACTTGCACAAACCTCACTTTGTACACATACATTGGGGGGAAAACTTGTTCCCCTCTTCTAGTCTTTGCATTTCATATTCTAATAATTCAAAAAACATTTAACTATTTATTTAAAAAATAAAAAATACTATCCTATATCTTTATTGGATGTATTCCTTGCTTGCTTATCCTATTTTATGTTGCACATTTCTTATCGTGTTACTTAGGATTCATAATATGCTCTTTATCATTTTTCCATACAAACATACACATTCACATGGTACTTTTAGAGGTGAATGCAAGATGCTTAGTAAAGGTTATCTACACGATGTATGATTGCTTGGAATATGTACTCTTACAAATCCCAATGAGGCTCTTGGTGGCATCTACCTTTCCTATATTTTCTCTATATTTAGGTTCTATCATTGTAAAATTTACTACTGTTCATTTCTAGTTTCCAAATGTATACATTGTGGCATAATATAAATATTTTTAACATGCTAATGGGTGCTTCATGTGTAGAATTTGTCTTGTAAGAGACCTACTTCTGATCATGGTTCTTTGATTTCCTTATATCTTGTGTCTTAATTGACATTGTTTGTGGGATACACCTTATGTATATTTCTTATTTGATTGTTTCACCTTGAAGGCTTCGGTTTTATTTTGACATCTTGAGTGGTGTCCCATATATTTAACCAACTATTCGTTGTGTCTTTTGCAATGTTACTGTGTGTCGTGACTTGTTTATATCACATCATGTATACTTGCTTATGACTAACACTTTTGGCTATCCTTTTTCCCATTGTTTGTATACACCATGGTTGTTACTGTGTGTATTCCCTATTCCCCCTGCAAGAGCTCCATTTCAGATGTGCACATAAGTTTCATCTTTCCTTGTTTGGGCCATGCTCACATTTTTCCATCTCACATACCCCAAACAAGTGGGGGCAATAATCAGATGACTATTTCACCCTCTTAGCAGTTCATAGACTAGATACATAATGATACGTAGAAAAATTAGGGTATGTAGAAGCTAAGAAACATGTTGGGAATTAGAATTGGGCCTAAAATCAGTCTAGGATAAAAGCACCCAACACATATAGGACTGGTGGGCGCTAGTGTCCCACCTAAGAAGTTTTTTCTTGGGGGCAGAAACATGTTACAATACATGAATCAAAAAGTTATCCAGTGATAGGTATTCTCAAAAATCCAATAATAGGTACCAGCAGCATACAAGCTTACTATTAAGAAAACATGAACAAAATCAGTGGAAAGTTACATACTTTGGGTAAGGGAAGATAATTACTTTGTTTTCTTAGGATCATATGTGACCAGTTTCTATTGGGTTTGTGACTAGCTGTGGTGGCACTTCTCTGTGGGGAAGCATTAAGGGTTGGAGAGCAAAGTTGACCGCTCTCCCAATACTTTTCCCTTGGCGGCATGATTCCCAAATCCGAAGTTTAGCGACAGGATGCTCAAAGTTGAAGTTTAGTGACATGATTCTCAAATACAAAGTTTGGTGACAGGACACCCAATCCTTAGTACTATTCCAACCGTCTCCAAAGTAGTAAACATATATGAACAATTCTATCTCTTCTCTTATCCCAAAAAAGTGTATTCTACTTGTTGTCGCCAAATCACTGCACCCTCCGAAAATATAGGATGTGAGTAGGACGTTCGGTGTGATTGGGACACATGGGATCACCTCTCAAGCTGTGGGACTTGGGCTCGAGGTGAACCTCTGGAGAAGGCCGGCTTCCTCTTCCTAAACTAAGTGTTGTACTACTCCTAGTGTAACAAAAATGATTATCTAGTCCTATGCTAACATTTTCATGGGGTTTTAGGGAAAGAGATTTATAGAAATGAAACTATACTAGGGATGGTGATGCACCAAATAAAGGGTGTTCACCACAGGTCAACTTCACCTACTGCAACTTAGAGAGGGTACATGATACCACAAACTAAGAGACACGCGTTCCCTTTGTTAAACTTTATCAGACTGAGAAATATACCAGTTTCCCAATGAAGAAGGATGAACTCAAGAAGGGTGAACAGACACCACAACTCAACTAGCATGCAATACTTCACCACTCGATAAGCACAGAACTCCAAGAACCTGCAATAGAACTTAAACTTGCACAGTGTACCTGCAAGTATGAGAAAGGCACAAAGAAGCACAGAAGGATGAAAGGACCGAGATTAGTCACAAAACACACACTTTTATTGCTTCAATAACATGCACAATGCATCATACATTCAGAAGAGGCAATAGTTGCCATTACAGTCTTGAAGAGGAGGCTTGAAAGTTCTCTCAACACACAAGAACAACTTGCAGAAGAGAGAGGATTCTTGAAAAGTATACACTCGCCTGAGATATCTAACTGTCCAACTTGTCTGAACTGTTGGAACCCTTTGAAATGAGCTTCCAACTTACATTTATAGAAGAATATGTGAGAAAGAAGAGGAAATGTCATAATTACATTCCTAAAATGAAGGCCCATGATGTATTTATTACAGTTAGTTGAACCACCTGAGAAGGTTCCATCATGGGTCATTAATTGCCTGATGACCTAGTCTTCTCAATTAATTAAAAGAATATTTAAATAATAATAATAAATATTATTATTAAAATATTTAAATAAAAATATTAATTTAATTAACATAATGTCGGGACCCCCCCGTTGACCTGTTTGACTTGAAGAGGAGGGGAGTCCATGTGGATAGAGTCTGCACATAGCTCAAACTCGATGAGTCTTTGAATCCTCTAACTCGGTGTTGCAATCAATTTTGAACCCCACACCAACTCTTTCCTTACCTTGGCAATCGAGCTCTTTTACATTGAGTCCTTCGAATGGAGAGCTATCAAACTCGATTCTTATCATTTTCCTTGGTTAACTCGAGGCCATTTATGCATTCCACGTTCAAACTTCATGAAACATCACCACGAGCTCCCTGCGAAGTCACCGAGCTCTTCATCCAGCAAACAATCTTACCTTTCCTGGGCTCAAACTCACTTGAATACTGAGCTTAACCCAACATTTCTGAAAAGAATGGTTTTACCACAATGCTCAGGATTCTTCCTCATCATATAACACTTGTAGTAAAAATGTTTTGGCTTTGCCATAATAAGCACAATTTGTACCTTCCAAACGATGAGAAAATGCCATTACCAATAAAGACCTAATGCTGCCATGATGATGACCTAGGCTCATGCCCATAACATGTCAATAGACACCCTTGAGACTGATTTTTAGCCAAAAAGCCCTTCGGTATTTTGGTAGTGCACTCGGCAATCTTGGCTCCAATAAAAAATTATGCCACTATTGGGATCTTAGTATGGCATAGGTAGCTGTGAGCTACACCATATACTCATTTTTCCAGAAACTAAAAAGATCCTTTATGTTACAATCTGCAACACATAAAAGAAGCCCTTCAAAAAATATATTGAACAACTGGGGCAACCAAGAGGACCTTGGAAAAATGTACAGGTAACAACCATATGAATTCTTCCTTAGTCGTGGATCAAAGCTAATAGAAATAAAGCTAGATAAAATTTGCTTGAAACTACAGTATAATCGTCCATTGTAAAAAACAAGTTTCTCTGAACCTGGTAAAAGAATACTTTTTATTGTCTGATTGGACGTACATAATGGAAGGGTATAAATATTGCCTACTGCCCACAGAGTTTCTCAAAGAGACCATTTACAAGTGACAAGGATGTGGCATACAAAACGGCCGACCAGGTATTTCAGAGTTGACCTTCACATTCAATTCATTTCTAGGAGAAAACATGCTGAGAAATATGAATCGTTTCATTCTGCACCGTAATAAACCTTCATCTCCTGATTCAGGAAATTTTATGAAGCCTTGAATAGCGTGACTCCAATCCATCGTACATGGCAGTGAATATTTGTTTCCTGCAGCTGCTATTGATCTGAGTTCAGAATAAATAAGCTTCTACTATACTGAACATGCATTCGATACTGAACAGATAATAACACAGTTGGACAACCTGCTTGCTGGAAGCAGTTCAAAAGGATTCTACTAAACTGCAACATGTCAGACATGCTGTTTGGTGCGTGGGAGTTTCTCTCGCATCCTCAAGTCCATCTAGACCGATGTCTTCAGTATTGCTTTCCAATCATAGTCTTCCATGAGCCAAGGCTGTCTCTTTCATGTGAAAGCATCATCGCCTGGAAATTGGGTCTGCCAATGGCCTCCGCTGAAGATATGGTAGACACGTTTACGCATGTTATTTGGTAAGCCCATGTGTCCGCTCCAATTCACCAACTGTCCGTATTCATCCTCCCGATGACTGGCATAAAGACTTGACCACTACGTCCAATCCTGCGTGGAATTCAACTGTCTACATTGACCCGGACGTCTCATGACAGACTTACCATCCGTAGTGACTCGCACAAAGACTCGGATCCTGTTTACACGGCCCATTCACGGAAGTCTGATCATGGTTTTCCATCCCAATATTTCCACGCTTGGCGGTGTTTCCCTGAATCTCCCCTACGCGGAGTGAAAAGCTTGGACTGCCATCGTCAAATCTCCGACCTCGGCATACTAGCTCCAAATCCCCATCGTAACAGCTCAACCACATAGCCGAGTTGACAGGTTCTGCATGAAAAAGTAGTTTGAATTGCCTTGGTTCAACCGACTTGAATATCCCCGTTCCATGCCAAATCCTCCTTTTGCCAAGTCAAATTGGCATGGCGTTTGTATCAAGGAAGTCTGTAGGATATGTGTGGGGATCTTAGACTTATGAATCCAATTTGCCATACATTGCCTTGGCAGGTCGGTTCCCAATTTCCGCTTCTTGACTTGGTCATACCGCCCCAAATCTCCCCCACGTGGAATTTCTTCTTTGGCTTGCCATCCACGAAAACCCACTTGGCATTAGGCTTCTTGGATTCCCATTTTAAGCAAATAACTCATGAATACCTTAGTGCGGGGTTGAGGCATTATTTATTTATTTATTTATCCGACTAGGCAAAGAGCTGAAAATATCCCACGAGCAGAACTTTCATGTTGGCGCTCCACCATAGCACTTCCACCTGGAAATTGGTGTTCATTTCTCCAACTCACGGAAATCCGATTATGGTTTGCCACGGTTTTATCACGCTTGGCAATGTTTTCTAAAATTTCCACGTTCTTGGCAAGATGAAACTCGGGGCCCCCCTTTGCGCGGAGACCTTGTGTTGGTTTTCCATTAACTGAAACCCGCTTGGAAATCATCATGAACTTTTCCCATGTGTGGAAATATCATATTGGTTTGCCACAACATTATCTCCATCGCGGCTTCAAAGGCCTGAAACTCCCTCTTATCACGGAAACCTTGTCTTGGTTTTTCATTTCAACATTTACCTTGGAAAACTCATTTGAATATCCCATGTTGAAGACTGACCCGCGGAACCTAGACATCATTTGGCCAATTCGACCAGTAAGAAACAAAAATATTCCCAAGAGATCCCAAGGCTCCACGACATTGTTTAGCTTGAGCAGGTGCGCTAAACTCACTGACTTCCTTGATAGCTTGTTACATGCCAACTTTGAGTGAGTTGACTTTGCCTAGAAACTGTCTTTAATGCATCCACACGAAATGAGTTGCATTGAATTATCCATCATGCTCGATGAGTCCCATCGATAGGGCTCCATCACGTATCTTTGTTTACGCAATGATCTCCATTCATTTTATGGCACTCTTGATGCCTTGGCTTGCGTTTGAATCACCCTAGCTCTGCAGAATGTGTCCTAAAAGAAGCTCACCACATGATCTCCAAAATGAACGAGTCACGAAGATGAGTCGAACTCCTTATCTCTGCCTTCGCTTCCACCTGTGGCTTGAACCTTTCCAATTCATTGAGACTTTATTGATATCTCGAACTTTGAATCTCCCTGACTCGGCCTTCACTTCCGCATGCATCGATCTCTACCGAGATCCTTATAGAGTTCCCTTCATTCGTCAATTTTCAATGAGCTATATTTTGCATTAACAAGACCTCGTCGAGCTCTTACAACTGAGAGTCTCCACTGAGATGATTATCAATTTGACACCGGGTTCTTTATCAACTTGACCCTGAACTCTCCACTGAGTTGAGATCAACTGGGTGCCTTTCGATGCTAGGTGATCTCTTCATATGCAATTTAGGAATTATTTTTAATTATTGCATCTCGTTAATAACCGAAGGTGGGTTCCTGGGACTATTATTTCATTTTGAACGTGATAGGACCCCGTTGTCCAATCTTGCCATGTGTGCAAAATTGGATAACACTACCCTTGAATCACTTATTTTTCAACACACATTTATATTTTGAAATGTACTAAGTTAAAGTTCAATTTAATTTATCATGAGCATTGACTACACTTATTTTATTTTGTAGGTCCAACCTTACTCTGACAAAATGGGAAGCACACAAAATTGAACAAGGAATAATCTCAAGCACAAGATGCTCTACCAAAGGAAATATCCAAGGAACACATGCATACATTACTCCTACTATGCACATAAAGGTCACCCCTAGGATCATTATCCTTCTCTAGATTCCATGATCCACATTCTACTATCTCCATTCAACACAATATCAAGTATAACCCTCATTTAACATGATATTGGTTACAACTCTCATCGGCTCTCCACAAGTTGTGCTCTTTTTATCTATTATATGCTATGGAATATTCGTTCACCAATATAAATTAGGGGAAAATGTATTCATGAAATCATGCAATTTCTACTTACATCATGCCTCTAAGCATTTCATTATATACATGATTCCTAAACAAGAATACTAGACATTAACAACACTTGTTTTACTCTTTCATTGATTTTATCTTTCCCACACTCTTGTTATTTACTTTTCTAGAATGACCACTTTACTTTTGGATACTAAATGACATGTGACTCAACTCCGTATTGAGTGTTACATCTTCCAAGCATCCCAAACACTACTGCCCATTAGGGACATGAGTGCCCCAGGTGCTACTATTCCCTTTGGGTGCTTTTGTACCTTTCCATCTTCTTCTTGATTTTGAATTGTCACATCATTTGGTCTCTTTTCTAGAGTATATTTTATCACTTTGGGTCAGATTTTTAGTTGTTAATGATGAAATTCAAACAAGGGAATCATATATGTACATGAATTATTTACCATTATTAAGGGGCAAGACATTTTGGCTATCATTCTCTATCTACCATCTACAAAAGAAACACTCAAGGATTGCATTTTGGGCTACATTATTTGCTGCATATGAGTGTTTTTCTTAATTCTATCTCACACATTCATCTTGGAGGAAAATTAGTTATAGCCCCTTATCATGGTGCAACTGGAAAAAGGGAAACCTAGCTTCAAGGGACATAATTCCAAATCACACACACATAAAAAATACATAGATTTTGAAATGTAGTGTAGTGCTTGGTGACAATCACATTGAGGTGACCACTGAGGTAAGTATGACTCAAGAATATGCATTATTTATTTCACCTAATATTTTTTTAAGATTTGTGCAGGTAGCTAGGGTTTGTTTTACAATTACAAATGTGACACAAGAACCCTACAACAAAGTGGATGTGAAAAATAGTGAAAGGAAGGAACCAAGTTTAGCCCCCAAAAATAACAGAAGAAGAGCTAGCGCCCATATAAGAGACTAGCACCTGAGTGGTCCTATCCTTATATGGGCGCTCTTGTCTCAAGAAGTCTTTCATATCAATTTTATAGACATATCTCGCATAGTCCAGATCCAACATGTCTAGTCAATTTGTAGCCTTGAATCATCCCAGGTCTCCTAATATAAGCTAAGTCATTCTCATTTCCTATCTTTCATACTTATTGGTACTTTGCATGTTAGATCTTGTTTAATGTTGTTATATCTATTTGAGCTCATTCCTCTAATAAAGATTCAAATCTACTTAAATCAGTCGACGACATATCCTAAGATAAAGATGTAGGTTAGGGTGTCACTGTTATTGGCTTACTAGATTAGTAAGAGGGAAACCTCCATTGTAGTGTCACCCTTATTGGCACAAGGATCACGGTAAATTATAACCATGCTTAAATCTTTGTGACACCATCAAATGAGCAATCCAAAAAGTCATGAAATCTCTGTTGAACCCTATTGCATTGGTTAGTGTTGTCATTGATGTAAGATGACATTGATGGCAAAGAAGGAGTGAAATGTCATATAGATAGGTGTTTGTCAATGGTATTCAAAGGTTTCAAGTTGGTGCATTGAGCTTTTAAGATGGTCTCAGAGTGCTACATGCTTGGCTAGTGAGGTTGATGCCCAATGAAGGTATGGAGGTGGTTGGTATGATTAGATCATGATTTCTATGGGTTAGAAGTGTTGGTTATAGCATGTGCAAGAACTTTTGATGTGAGCTTCAGGTCAAATTTTGAAAGTCTCAGTTGAAATTGGCTCATTTAGGACTAGTTCTAGAGCATAATAAGGTGTAAGAGCTCATTGTAAGTTATGAAAAGACTAGGTAAGCATGGGATGATCCTAAGAAAATTTCCTAAGGCATGTATGAGCACTCCAAAGGCTTATTTTAGCTCTTATAGGAAAAATTCAAATGTTCACCAAACCTTCCTTTGAGGACTGACAATGAATTTTGAGGTAAATGAGATATGTAACAACCTCTTTATTACACTTCTTAACTAGATTTTTTTTATTATTAACTTCATGCTTCACTGATTTAAATACCCAAACTTTAAATCTAGCATAAATATGAAATTGAATCCATGCGATAACTGCCATAAACTTGTTTAGCAAATAGTAAATAACATTAGTAGATGGTATTAAACATGGAAGATTTAATCAGTTTTAGATGTCATTACGAACTAAGGAAAAATGAATTTGGAATGCAATCTGATTAACATAAAGAAAACCTATGAGATAAACAAACAAATCTGAATGGTTTTCACCTATACTTATGATGATTAATGACAAGTGATTAAGTGTGTAACAACGCGATAACATGCTGCCATATTCATATAAGAGCAACATACTCTTTGAAGTATGCAACCAAGGAGAAAAAATATGTCATCAAATATAACCCATATTCTAAATATTGAAGTAATTAAATCATGCAGTTTCCTTATAAAGACCCCCTTGCATAAGATTAAGGCAAGTTTGTTAAATCGGTGAAGCATGAAGTTAATATAAAAAATAAATCCTAGTCTAGAAGTGTAATAAAAAGGTGTTACAAGATAGATCTGATTTTTATAGGATAATTTATGAAAAAAAACCTATAGAGTGTGTAGAGGGGTGAGTTGTAGTGCTTCATGTCAATTTTCACCAAGTTTTGAAGAAGTTTGTGGAAGTTATGCAAGTTTTTATAATACTAGTTTCTTAAGGAATGCAAATTGAGCACCCTGTCTTCTTAGCATCCAATAAAAATTATGGAGACTCCTTCAGATAAATGATAGTAGGAATTTTTGAAGATAATTCCAATCTTGAAATTTTGAAAAATGTTTGAGGGTCAAAGGTGGAATAACAAGAAAGTTCTCATCAATTTTCCAAGCCTGTTTTTCTCTCTCTCAAGCACCTTCTTGAATCGGTGGAAGTAAAATGAGGTTTTTTTCATCCAAAATACATGTGTGAGGTTTTCAAATCTTTTTAGGGTTGATTAAGGATGACTCCAGGTCAGATAATTCCATTAATTCTCCTAAAGTATAATTGTTCTTTACAAGTTTTACTTAGTGGGTTGCAAGTGGTATCTTACAGTTGGATGTGTGAAGGTACAATCTTGAAGTTGTGATTGAATCAAATATTGAGCTTGCAAAAATAAGTTAACTCCCTCTATTAGTCTTTGGTACATGATAAAATTTCAATATTGTGTTAGATAAGTAGTGTGAAGCCAAAATTCCTTCTTTGACTTTAAATTGCTTCCTATGCCAACTCATGAAGTGTGTTCTTTGAGTTGCAAAATGTAGTTTTCATTTCATAGGATCATGTTTTTTAGGGCATTGAATATGGTGTAAGGGTATACATCTCTTTATTCATGATTTCAAGAAGTTTGGAATAGGGAAGATGTCTTATTGGATCTTGTCAAGCTCATTGTTGGCCATGGTGTGGACTGTGCTCCACTGTGCAAACTTAAGTTGATATGTGATTTCATAAATTTGATCTGAAGGTGATGATTTGGCATGGAAATAAGATGTATGATCCTTCCTTATTCCTTATGAGCTATGAATAACATTATATCATAACCTAAAGTAATTTTTTGCTTGACAAGTAAAGCACTGTCACTGTTTATACCACTGTGCACTGCAAAATTTAGCAGTTAGGAGTAATTTTCATCATTTCAAGATAGTTTTGAGAAATGGGCGGGTTTATAGTGTTAGTTCAGTCTTATTAGAGTTGGAATTTTTGAAATCCATCAAAAAATGACCATTAATTCCATTTTTGAGCCCTCTAGGGCATGCATAGTTGAATAAACCCTATGGCTAGGGTTTGAGCTGGAAAAATCTTTGAATCTCGAGTTTTAAATAGTGAAAATGTTTGATATTTTAAACATATATCTGTCTTGGGCTCATATTTCAGATTCTTCAAGTTTTAAGTCAATTCATCAAGGGTTTTTTGAGATCTTCATGACAATTTTCTCAAAGACAGGGTTTCAACTCATTTTAAAGTCCTGTAAGTGTATCTAAAGGATTTTCTCCATAGTAGAAGATCTGAAACTTCATGCAAAGCTCCATAATGCTAAAGGATGGCTCAAATAAACAGTGTTTGATTTTGAATGAGATTGAAGGTGTTAAAAGTACGTGATAGTGGTGTGTATGAGAAAAATTCTCCCTGTTTGTTAGCTCAACTATTTGAATGAATGCTAAATTCCTCTTGAGGGTACTAAAGAAGGGAATATCAAGCCTCTTGGTGCCTTATTCAATTGAAGAAACCAATGCTCCATGTATTGGAAGTCTCCGAAGGCTGTATATTAACTTGAAAATTGTGGTGTAAGTCTCAAAAGCATACATAGGTGCTCAAACCCACTGTGAAGGTTAAACCTTGAGTGATAGAGTACCTAATTTAGTGTGAAGCATCTCAAGAGTTTATGTAATGATTGTAATGCTAGTTCCACTTATCTTGAAGCTCTATACATGCATCAAAGCAACATATTCGCTAAGGATATGAGAAGGAATGTTTGTAACAATCACAAAGTAATGTCAATACTTTAAGTTTGTCAGGGTAGATGAGAAGCCTTCATTCTTCATCATTTTAAGAGCTAATTGAAGCTATGATAAATTATTTTCAGTGGGGAGTTAAGATTCTTAGGCCAGTTACTAAAAAAGGCTTATTAGTTGTCTTTATATGTGAAAAGTCCAAGTATGTAAATAAGACAAAATTCTTAGGAGTAACAATTGGTAATGTTATTCTTACTTGCTCGAGATACAATAGTGAAAAACATGAAGAGTCTTATGAAGTGAATGTGAAAAGTCATGAACAAGGGTTTTAAAGTGTCTACAAAACTAAGTTTTGTGCTAGTAACAATGTGATGAAGCTTTGGAGAGTTGTGTGTGTATGCACGTAAAACCAGATGGATATATTGAAAAGAAAGGTGATTCTTGTGTGTAAAGTGTGAAATTGAAATTGGCATAGAAAGACCAACATAAGAAGATTATTCTAATGAGCAAGTATGATAAGAGGTTGAGCTAATAATATGATGAAGTTAATATAGAAGAAAATGGGAGCATGCAAGGTTATAAGAACATCCTTGAATTTCGGAGACCAGGTAAGTGAGTTCAAGAGCATGAAAATGAGGTGCTTATGAATGAAGAATCAAGTGCAGATGATTCAAGGCTGGAAGTAGATGGGTGAAGGATCAAAAGATGAAATAATATGAAGTTTGATGACATGATAAGAGCTCAGGTGTAATGGTTTTCATTGATTTAATTGAGTGCAACAAATGCATGTGAAAGAGTAGATGTTCAAGAGAGTGTCTCAAGAAAGTACCATGAGGAAATTAAGAGAATGAAAGAAAATTTTTACATAACAGGTTGATGCTGAGAGGGAAATCAAAAGATAAATAAACTAGGAGAAGAACTGAGAAAGAAAATTTAGTGGTTACTATCAGTTGTAGAAGACAACATATCAAGTGTGATCAAAATATTGAAAAGTCTAAGTTGCAACTTAGCATATGAGGAGTTATAGCTTCCCTGTAAGTTGAAGCTTATAGAAGGTCAATATTTGCTGAACCAAATTTGGTAGTTGAAACTTCTAGAAAAATAACAACTTTTCAAAGACTGAGTAGAGTCTTGGTTATATTTTGGATCATGTAACATTTGCAAGATATTCTTGTCCAAAGCTAGTTCTTGGTTTCAGTGGGTTTTTCTCCTAGTTTGGGTTTCCCACATTAAATCTTGTCTTTGTGTGCATTCTCTCATTTTTCACTACTTTTTAATATTGATTTGACTTTAACATCACTAATTAAGGGAACTGAATTACTTGAAAAAGCTTTAATAGACACTCATTTACCCCCCTCAGTGTCCTAGTTTCCAACAATTAGTATCAAATCCTGGTACTCTTGGATCAAGTCTAATAGCTTGGAGTAGGTCCTTCCTGAAATAAAAACATGGTTATATAGATAGTTCCTAGAAGTAACTCAAGAGATAACCATCTCAGTGAAGATGAAATCTTAGATGAAGAGGAATCTAAAGTCAATCTTAAAGCAGAGTTGATAAGTGCCCTAGAAGAACTGAAACACCAAAGGAAAAAGAAATACAACTTGAAGATACTGGTGAAATATTATGAAGAAAAAATCAATCTTATTGAGGAAATTCATAAACAGAAAGATGAAGATGAAATAAAAGAACTTGAAGCCCAATTGGAGTCGATCTCAACCTCTCTTAAATTCAAAGAAGAAGAAAATTTGAAACTCAATATTGAGTTAAAGTCTCAAATTGAAAAGTTAACACAAGATCTAAAATTTGAAGAGGACACTTGTATGAGGTATGAAGAAGAATTGATATCTCTGAGAAACAAGCTAGACGAAGCAAAAGAAAGGCTAAGATGTATGAAAAGGAAAGAGTTCTGATGCTCTAAATGGAATACTAGATAAACAAAAGGCAACAAGTGACAATAATAGACTAGGTTTCACTGAAGAACCTATGAAAAAGTGTGAGGATAACAAAGCTAGTTTAAGTAGACAGTAAAATATGAAGACAACTAAGGGGAAAAATTCAAGAAGGCCTAAACCAATTAGGCAACCCAACGCTTTAAGATATGAGAGAATATTTAATGGATATTGTTTTCATGTCATGTTTTTGGACATAGAGCTAGGGATTATATGAAGAAATTTGATGAGGAGCACCCATGGAGAGACTGTAGAACTAAATGTGAGAAGAATACAATGTGTTTCAAATACCAAGAAAAATTACATATTGCAAAATACTGCTTAGAGGAACCAATAATTCAGTATTGGAAAGAATAAGACTCAAGAGGCAGGAACTATGTTGTGTTTCAATTGTCATAGACAAGGTCATTTTTCAAAACAATTTCACAAGTCTCCCAGATATAGGAATAAGTTGCATGCATTCAAAATAAAAATTAAGAAGATCTCAAATATGAAGACAAATCCTATAAATGAGAAAAATATAACCATGCAAAAAGTAGCCTCTAGAAATAAGGAGGTGAAATAGATATACAAGATAAAGGAAGAAAACTTAGGAGTTAAGGAAGCAAAGAATGACAAGAGAATAGTGTGGGAAGATGATGCACGTTCAAGCAAGGGATAAAAAGTTGATGATCAAGTCAAGAAGAATGAGAGAAAGCCAAGTACCAACCATGAAGGACCTTGACTCATAGTTAAGAGAAAACAAGTAAATGAGGCTCATCATATATGTCTATAAGGAATTATATTAGTAAGTGAAGGCTTAGGAGATGAGGTTGTCATACCGTAGAATGCAACTAAGAATATTGAGAAGGTTTCAAAAGTAGAAAGAGAAAAGAGTAAGTCATCAAGTTATTTTGATGAATTTATATTGTTTTAAGTGATCCTTCAAGTAAAATTTGTCTCCTCTAGGATTCTAGGAGACATAAACTATCTAAAATAAGCATTGGTGTGTACCTGAGAAGAATCATCTTCACTAGGTTCTGGTAACCATTATCTATGTGTGTTGCCACAATGTCATTTTGAGTTGTGTACACAGGTGTCCTCAATAAAAGGTAAAACTATGAGAAGTGAGTCCTGATGGTCTATTTTATTTCTGACTTAGTATTCATATGTAGTGTCACTCAAAGTAACCCTAACATCTTGAAGTTAGTGTAAGAAATTTAAAAATAGCTTTAATGTGTGTCTTCATTGATTAAGATATCACTTTAACTCATGAAAATGCCATGTTTGTTGAGTCTATAAGTTCACAATCTGTGTATATAAAAGCCATTGTAATATTGCTAAATTTTGTCTACCCCAACCTTAAATCAATAAAGAGTTTAAGGAAATTTCTAAGGTTCATTCAAGTACTCAATCCATAAACCTTGTGTGTAAAATTTTTCGTGGTTACCCAAAGATTGTGATAGGTGGTTAATGAGTAGTAAAAACATGCTGTAACTAATTAAAGTTTTTGACCAAGTTCACAATGTACACTTTTCTAAGAAAGACTTTGATAGTCATGACTTTAAAGAGAAAATTAGTTGACATTAAAAAGAATCAAAATTTGGTGAATAGTATTTCCTGGAGCTGAGGAGACTAGTCGATAGACACAAAATCACGCACTTTGGGTAATTATCTAGTCCTGATTGCATACTAATTTTCATATGATTCCTAAGAAAAGTACTAATTAACCCATGTCTTTTACCACCTTTCTTGCTCTATGTCACAACTTTTTATCTTGCACCCTTACATGCTCAGTCTAACTTTTCATACCCTGAAATTTATAATCTTGGACACTAGCGCCTAACCACGATGCCAGTGTCAGGCGCTTTCATTTCCTCTGGGCACTCGGACCTCATTATAATTTGTTCACACTTTTCATGTCCTTTCTAGCCATTTGAGCATATTATCTTTTTGGTAGTTGGCATTTTTAGGGTTAATTATGAAATTCAAGCAAGGGAATCATATAAATATAAAGTTATGTGATCATAATAAAGGACCAAACACTAAGAATTAGCTATCACCACCTAAGGTTGCATCCATCAAGCATTTAAGAGCTCTATTGCATCCATCTAGCACCATCCAAGGGACACAAGGGCTGGTTATTCTGCATACACACTTCATAGGAGGGAATTTCATTCTATTTCATGCACACATCTATTACATTTATTTACATCTAGCTTATTTATTCATTATCAAGTGCAACACGCACAAGAGCCACCTAGGGCATGATTCCACACACACACATAGAACTACATTGAGTATGAGATGTCGTGCAACACTCAACTGTAAGATCACCATTGTGATAGATGAGGATAGTCTAAACTCTCATTCTGCATCTTTCTTTGTTAGGATTTGATGTCTCTTTAAGGGTTTTGCAAGTCATTATTTCATTGTAGGTTTCCAATGACTTCGGCAATCATTGTATGACCTCATAGTGACCAAAGGAGAACAACAACAAATACCTTGCGACCACTCATAGGAGATTTTTTGAGAACTTTTACAGACACATGCACCCAAAAATAGGACTAGGGCACCCAAAGGCACCATTGTCCCTCTCTAGTTGCCCTAGTCCAAGAAGATTGTCAACTCACACACTTTTCTGAGGATTTGTATCACACTTCTCCCTCTCTGTTCATCTGGTCAGCACTTTAGCATAGTCCAGGAACAACTACAAAACAAATAAGTCATCTTACCTTTTCTTTACACTTAAGGTTTCATACTGTCTTGCTTAGCTTTACTTGGGTAAATTTATGTGCTTAGTTGTTTATTCATTTACTACTACAATAACAACTAGATTAGTCATATAAATTCATATTTTAGCTTAATCATAGTGAGTAAGATAATCAAAGGTAACAAGCCTTATAAAAGATAATGTGAAGCTAATACATGTCATCGATTAGTTTTCAAGCACTTGATGTAAAGAGGTCAATGAAGTAGTCAAGTCAGTATGACTAGTTAGATGTAAGTGTCTGTTGTCTTCAACTTGGTTCTTGTAATCTTGTGAAAAGAAAAGTATGACAATGTATTAACAAAGTCTATGGAAGGCTTGGACAAATTGATCACAAAGGGAGATGTGCTAAGATCATACTAAGATTACATTCTAGACTAAGTGTACACAAAATTCAAGACCCATTGGAACACCAAGTATAGAAAAAATATGCTAAAGACCTGCAAGATCCTTAAATGAAACTCCATGAACCTATGGAAGGAGTCAAAATAAATGCATAGAAAAAAATTTAATAGTAGGTGTTAAACATAATTCACAAAAGAAGTCATGATTAAACTCATTGAAGACATAATAAGGTGATAAGATGACCAAAGTGTATCCTTCCATGTAAATTTTAGGAGCTCATAATCAGGAGTTGAGATCTATTCAGCAAACTAATGTTGATATTGTTTTGAAACTCTTGCCAATTCTTTGTTTCTAAGGGTAAAAAAAGAAATGATACATGTATAAATGATAATACTCCATGAAAAATATTTGAAGATCTTGTGGAAATGTGCATACACAAATTGAGATTATGCTAGTCTAGTTAGGGTATGAAAAATCATGAAAAGATATGTAGTTGTACAGTCCCAATGAACAGTGACAACCATCTTAGCATGTTGTAATTATTACTTTGTAAGAAAGTAAGAAGGAAGTGGTAACATATGAAAGGTGTGAACATGAGTGATGCAAGTGTTCATGTGACCTTTTGAATCAGTGAAAAGGTACAGGTTGTTTGATGCCTACTATGCCAAGATAGCTACTTTCGGATTACAAATTTTCTATAAGGTATGTTGTAGGCTTGTAAGGTAGAATAAGTTGCATTTTATTATAAAATGGATCATGGAGTAGAAAAGGTGTCAAAGAAGAGTGGAGTAACATGGACAAGAGCATAGTGTTTTGAAAAGATGCATTAGTTTTGAAATGAATAAGGTTGATTCATCCTTATGGCTTGAAGAAAAAGTAAGTACACGATTTCTTGTTTTTAGAGAAAAGAGGATGAAATGATCCCAGGGAGGTGTATGAGCTTGCCTCATGGAGTACAAATGTTTCTTTGGATGGAATTAGTTGAGATAAAAATATTTGAAAAACCATTTCAGGGATCCATGACCTAAATCAATAAAGTATTTGAATGTGAAGAAATGAAGGCATTTTCACAGTGGGAGCTAGTTCATTATTTCAAGGCACAAGTTGTGAAGATAAAATAAGAGCATGGGAAAAGGGGTGAATAGTTTGATCAAGAGGGAGCTTCTTGAGGTAAGGATATGCATTGTTATTGATTTATTTCCATGGTTGGTGGTGTGTACCTTTGTCATGGATGTCAAAGGGGGATAGAGTGTGTTAGGAACAAGAATTCATTGGCTTGCATATATGAAGATGTCGGTGCATTGACTTGCCACCAAAGTTTATGAGCTTGTTGCCATCAATGACAAAGGGGGAGATTGTTTAACCCTTTTACATTGGTTAGCGTTGTCATTGATGACAAAGGAGGAGTGAAATTTCATGTAGATAAGTGTTTTTCCATGGTGTTCAAAGGTTTCAAGTTGGTTCATTGAGCTTTCAAGATGGTCTCAAAGTGCTACATGCTTGGCCAGTGAGGTTGATGCCAATTGAAGGTATGGAGGTGGTTGGTATGATTGGATCAGGTGTTCTATAGGTTATAAGTGTTGGTTAAAACATGTGTTTTTAGGCCTAGTTCTAGAGCTTAATAAGGTTTAAGAGATCATTTTAGATCATGAAATGATGAGGTAAGTATGGGAGGATCCTAATAAAATTTCCTAAGGCATGTATGAGCTTTCAAAAGGCTTATTTTAGTCCCTGGAGGTAGATCATCAGCTCACACACTTTCTGAGGCTTTGTATGATGTTCATCATTCTCTGTTCATCTAGTCAAAACTTTGACACAATACAAGAACAACTGCAAAAAAACTAAGTCATCTTAACTCTTCTTTGCACTTAGGGTTTCATACTCCTTTTCTTAGCTTTGCTTGGATAAATTCATGTACTTAATTGTTTATTCATTTATTGTTACAATAACAATCAGATTAGGCATATAAATTCACATTTGAGCTTAATCATTTTGGTGAACCCAATGCTTGAATCCATAATCTTTCTTAGGTTTTTTTCATCTTATGATTGTCACTTGTAGTGGTTTTTTTTCGATCTTTTGAGCATTTTGAACTTCCTCCATCTTCCCGTAGGGTCTCTAAATCAATGGCTCAGGTTTCTACATCCATGGCTGCAACTGAAAACCCCTTTTCCAATTCCCACAATGTTCCTCATAACAAAATTGAAACATTTGATAGTGATTAATCATATGATGAAGTGTTGTCCTGGGTTTTTATAGGGGCAAACATTCAATAGAAAACAGGACACCGATACCCCTGTGTCAAAATTTTCAAGTCTTTCCTTTTCAAGACACTCCAAGTCTACCCATTCTTAATACCAATCCTTACTTAGTCCATGTAATGGTCCTCAATTTTATTTCTATCCAATCCCTTTAGGTGATTTAGGAAAGAAAATTCAGTCCCCCCTATGTGATTTTAGGAGCTTTCGGAGAATGCCAATTTTTGAGCAATTTTGGGAAGGGCTACCACTGGCCTTCCTAGAACTAATGCATCCCCATGGAGCATAAAAAAAGATAAAAATTTAAAATGGATATGAATTCAAGTTCCAATAACATTCGTGAAAAGGTTTTGAGAGATTTTGGAAAGATCCGGAGGTTTTGGAGTCAATTAAGCAAAAGTGGGTTTTCGGGCCTAAAGGAGCAAACACTGCGAAGGAGTACTTGAACTTCAAGAAAATATTTTGGGAGCTTCATGAAGATTCAAGAGCCCAAAAAAGTATCTATTTAAGTTATTTTACATGCCCTAAATGGTGGAAAAAATGAGACATCGTGAAACATCATGCACTTCCCTAGGTAACTCATTCTTCTGGTGCACAATTGGCGGTCCTGAGAAATAAGGGGTCATTTGGAGGTGATTCGGTAATAATTTAATATTTAAAATAATACCATTCAATGAATTGGATTTTTTTCCAATCAATTTCATATAAAATTTTACCTCTGAACTCATCTAGAAGCTCAAGTTATCATCGTCGCAAGTCGGCTCAAGGTAAGAGTTCTCACAGTTAGTCATTTTTCAAGTGGACACATGTCAGCACTAGGAGATTGGAGGGATTTCATGTCACTTTTTTCCCTTTAGAAAAGGGAAAAAATTTTACCCAGCCCTTTTAATCCCCCAAAACACCAATGTGACCTCTTATTTTCCAGTTAAGCCCCCAAGAGCTAAGTTTGAGCCTTCCCTCTCCCTGTACGAATGATCGTCAAGTGTCGTGATGAGGTATGAAGTGGAAATTGATGTCCCTTTTGTCCCTTTAGAAAATTTAAATAGGGGAAAAAAAATTTCCCCAACCCACTTAAGCCCTGGGGATCCTCACGTGCCCAAAATTCAGCTCTCAAGCCCCCTCACGCAAATGCACACCCAACCAAAATTTGCCAAGTGTCGCAACTAGGCGCAAAGGAAAATTTTGCATTCATTTTGTCCCTTTACAAAAGGAACATAGGGTACAAAATGCACCCAACCCCTATGCTTGATATTTGTGGATGTATATATGCCATGAATTAGCTATTCCTCCATTTCAATTCATCCCCCCACACCTTCATACCTTGTCAGAATTTTGACAATTTTCTTCAGACATTCCAACCTCCATTTCTACACCCAACCAACTTTAAAAATTATTCCTCACATTGAAAATAAAGGGAACTCATAAGAGAAGCAGATCAAAGTGACGAAGAATAGAGGAAAAATGAAGAACTTCATCCGAAAACCCTTGCAGCTACCTGATGGAAAAATTGCCATAACTTGCAAACCACGACACGGATCGAGGTGAGGATTTTTTTTCTATCCTCATCATGTTTAGAGGCCATAAAAACCCAAAAAATAGATTCCTCATATGGAATGAGGATTTTTTTGGTAAAAAAATCCTCTTTTCCATGCAATGAAACTCAAAAGTTCATTTCCCGCCGCTCCAGTGATTGGTTTGCAATAAAATTTCACATGTGAAACAAACAAACAAAACCCATATCAAAAATATAATTTTCATTAAGATCTAAGGAGGGGAAGTGAACCTTAAATTTTTGAGATCCATTAATGGGTGACGTGCCTGCAGCGGCTGCCAGGTGAAAAATTTCAAACTTTAAAAGTTTAAAAACTGGCGATCGGGTAGGTTTGAAATTTCATAGGGTTGATATTGGGAAAAAATCCATATCAAAAATATTTGTCCTGTCGTGATCCGATCACTAGAAACATACTTACTAAAAATAGCAAGAATTATTACACAGGAGACTGCTACTTTGAGTAAGTCACCACCTAAAGAAACTATGAAGAAGGCGGTGAACACAAAGGAAGTATCGCAGGCGAAAATCATTAAAAAAGGCATCTCGGATCACAATTGACACTTGCTAAAAATAGTAAGTGGTCCCATAAGCACCTACTATAAATAACAAGTTGGTCTAGAAGATGAGAGGAACACAGTATTGTTATCCCGTAAAATTGACAAGGGCAATTTTACCGATAACCATACGGAAAATTTTGTTTCGATCCCTCGTTAGGGATCCCTCGCATTCGAAACGTTGTAAAATCCCTTCCCAGGAAATCTAGTTTTCGAACTCAGTCATTTTGAGCCTTTTTTGGCTGGGCGCATGAAATATCCTTGTAACACTAGCTTTTGATGCGCCCCCTTAAAAAGCCTTTGGCGCATGGTTTTCCATGTTAACACATCTTTAGGTGCGCCAAAGGATGTTGAGTCTCTTTTGCGTGCGCCAAGGCGCATGCGCCTTATTATTGACACAACTTTTGTTGCTCCACTTTTTGATGCGCCAAAGGGCGCACATAACTTCATGTCGACAATGCTTTTGGCGCGTAAGGCACACTTCGTCTCCTGTTGTCAAATACTCTCGTGCGCCAAACAGTGCACGCTTTCTCCTGTCGACAACGATTTTCATGCGCCAGTTCAAAAGTGGTTGGCGCATTAATGGCAGGTTTACCTATATATATATAGGTGTTTTACGCGCCCAATGTCATTTTCACTATTGCAAAGCACGTGATTTTTCTAAACCTGTCAGCTCCTGCCCATCGTTTTCTTCGCCTTGTGGACCCATTGCACACTTTTGCTATTTATCAGGTAAGAGGTTCTTCTCCCCCTTGTGTGTTTGGTGTTTTCGGTTCTTGGTATTTTTGTGGTGGTCTGGTTTTTATGCTTGCTGGTCTGGTCTTTAAAATATATGTTTTAAAGTTGGCTGCCCTCCCCCTATGCTATCCTCCCTCTTTCCAGATCTGCTGGAGAAGGACGTTTTCTTGAAACAGTGGTTGTAGCCCTCCTGATCTAAACCGTTTCGTTTACCCAGCTGAGCCTTTCAAATAAGAAGTCAGGGATAGAAGAACCTACATCATAATGAACCCCCCTTTGTAAAGAAGGTTTGTTCACTGTCTTTTCCCCTTGGTGCATCGGTGCGTCATGTAACACTAAGAACAGTTGCACCCCCTTGGCGCATCTACCCGCCCTGTTACATGAGCAAAATCCGCGCCAATGGCGCACCCTTTCGGCCTGTTGCATAATGAGCTCATGCGCCCTCAAGGCGCGCCTTTTCCGCGTGCTTCAAGTGCTGATCCTGTGCCCCAATTGCGCACCATCCGTTTATCCATGTTGCATCCCTTTTTCCATGCGCCAATGGCGCACCCAGCTTCCATGTTACACAAGCTTTACCTGCGCAAGTATGAAGCAATAAAGGTGCAGGCGCATCCCCGATCGCAACAACATCATGTTGTGTAAACCCTTCATGCGCCGCGCCATATCCCTTTGGCGCACCGAATCCCAATGTAACACACAATTTTCATGCGCCTTCTATAAAATGCAATCTGCAACATCCATGCGCCATGCGCCTTTGGCGCCAGTTTAACCTTTGTAACACCCTCTTCCTGCGTGCATTATCTATTTGGCCTGCAAGTTGCAATTTTCATGCGCCCTGCGCCCTGAGCCTTAAAATCTCTAACTCTTTCTTCTGCTAGCTTTCCAATGGAAGATCAAATGGCTAATTCAACCTTTTTGGATTGGGTCTCGCTTCTTCTTCATGCAGATCAGCAACTGAGTTCGAAAGAACACATGTCTACCTCCAGCAAGAGACCCACCAAACCAAGAGGAAAGGCTAAGCTTACTGAAGAGGAGATGAAGTACAAATATCAAAGGGTCAGGATGCCCGAATCACAGGCTGAATGCAGCATGGATGTCAGAGACTCAGAATTGGGTCACATTGACATGGAAGAATTCTGGGTTAGAACTCAGAAAGTTACAAGAAGTCCATGGATGGACAAGTTAATAGGCAGTGCCCTGCATTTCGCCGGAGGAATCCCCGTCAGCGCTGTCAACAATGAATTCATGATGGTGATTGCACAATCTTACAACAAGGACACAAGGTGTGTCGAAAACAGCAAGGGCGAGGTGGTCATAAACCTCACTGCCCGTCATTTTGAGATGATACTTGGCATCCCTCACCACCGGCACTTTGTGGCCGTCAGCCAAGAAGAGTGCATCAAGGCCTGGGAAGACAATGAAGACCAATGCATGCAACTGATGAACGAAGTCTACTTGAAGAACAAGAAGGTGGTAACCCGGTGGCCCCAAATCATCCACCGCAGTGACTTCTCAGAAGAGCTCAGCGATACTATCACTTTCCTGAGCAGGGTCTTCGGGCTTTCTGACGCCCACTACTTCCATAAATGGATGCTGAGGTACTTGGAAACAATGAATAAAAATGTGCCTGAGCAGCGCTTTTGCTGGGGAGAAATAATAAGCAGCACCATCTCCGAGCAGCTACAACAATTCGCCACAACGGGAGTGTTCCATATGAACTCCTACGTAGTCTACGCTGCAGCGTCGGAGAGGGATTATCCAGGGCTAAACCGAAGTGGAATTTGGCCTCAGGTCAAAATATATGAATATTATCCAGAACTGAGGCTAGAGAACAGCATCCCTCAATTCACCAAAATTAATGATGCTTTCTTCTATCACATCATTTTTATGTTGAGGCCGAATCTAACTCATGGTCGCACAACCAAGAACATTGTGTCAACTGTGGAGAAATGGGGGGCCCTGTTCACCCAGTTTCCCACATTTACCTATCTGAGGGCGGTCAACTTCTTGGGCGAGCCAACCAGGCTGCCAAGGTACGCTGGACCTAAGCTGATTCTACTAGAGTTATCAAGGCAGCTGGTCACATACCATGAGAAATGCCTCAAGAGAAAGAAGGGCGGAACTCCTTTCCCCCTCACAGTGGGCCGGTACACATGCTCCTCCCATCACAAAGCGAAGGAAATGTTCGCAGAGCTGGAGTTGCTCAATTTGAAACATGACTTCCCAGCCAGGCCTACCTTTGACCCAAGGAGCTGCCTGCCAAGGGCTAAGCTTGATCCGATCCATGTTCCTCAGATCGAGGATATTTACATTGACATCATCCACGAGGTGGAACTCAGAAGAAAGGATCATTCTCGCTTAGCATTGGAGGAAATTATCCAATACGGAGTGGCCATTGTCCCCAAAGGCTTCCAAACTACGGAAGATGAAGTAGACAAGGTGTATAATGACACGGAAGGGGATGATTGGCCCTTCCCGGCCATTGACAGAAGCAAGGCTCCTCAAACAATTGAAGAGAGGGTCAAGGAGACTATGCGCAGAACAGAGCACTGGTGCCGCATGAACGGGCTGATCTACCTCGGGGTAGATTTCACAACCTCCCCATTGGGCAATGCACCTCCAAGGTCCAAAAAGCAGTTAAAAGGCAAAGGTGTAGAAGGTGAGCCTAGCACCATTCAGGAAGAAGCCCTTGGAAGTCCTCCTTCCACAGCGCCAGAACAGGTAATAACTCTGGATTCGCTAGAGAAAGAAGCAGCGGAGGATAGTCCCATACGCCCATCTGCTCAGGATGTCGGCATTGCTACAACCACAGAGGTCCCTTCTGTCCCTTCTTCTTCTCTTCCTTCCCCTCCTCGAGTGACTCAGACGACCACCCCCTTTGGTCGTGTCCTCCGCCCCTTCTTCTACTCTTTCCCCTGCCTCTTTGTCTATCTTCTCCTCCCTCGCTGATCTTTCCTCCTCCATTTCTTCCCTCATTTCCGGGCTCCCTTCCCTTCCTTTGTCTTCTGCAGCTGCAGTTTCCCTTCCTCTCGTGGGCACTTCTTCGGCTATTCTCTCAATGCCACCTCCGCGTGTCTCCACGTTTTTCCCCTCTTCTACTGCAGCTGTCCCCTCTTCTGTCTCTGGTCCTTCTTCCATAGGACCAGCATGGATCTCTCAGCAGCTGAGCCAGCAAAAGAGGAAAGTTCCCATCGCTCCGATGGACTTTTCAGTAATTCCAGCCAAAGGGGCAAAGAAGCTGAAGCCTGTTGCACACTTCTCTAAAAGTGCTGCAGGTGAGAGGATCATGGAAATTGCATACCCCAATCCCCTCAAAGAGAAAAAGGATCTGTCTCCGGCAGATTTTACCGTGACCCAAGTCACAATGGGGACATCTTCTGAAAGTCTCCAGGGGGAAGCTCTTTCCGCGGTCGACGCCCTTTGTCAAAAGCTTCAGGAAACAAAAGAAGAGAAAAGGCTACTGAAGGAGCAGAACAAATATCTGCTTCAAGCCTTACAGAAGATGGGTAGTGCACCTCCCACGACTGCCACCGAGACTTCTGAGCTTCTCAGCCAGGAGAAAATCAATGAATATTCAAAGATCGGCGAGCAGGGTATGGCCGTTTCTGCTTGGAGGAGCCAGATCCTCAAGGACAGTGAAAGAGTGATCGCCGAATATGTCAATTCATATCTAAACATCAAAAAGGTGAACAAGGAACTCCAAGTATTAGCGGGTCCCATATCAGAAGAGCTAGATCATGCTAGACTCCAACATGAGACCTTTCAACAAATGTTCGACTGTTCAGTCGAAGATCTGGTCAAGTTCGGAGTTTTCGGCCATCCAAGGGCTCTCAACAAAACCATGTCCACTTTGGACTATCGGATAGATCAGCTGGAATTTGTTCTGGAAAAGATAGACAAGGTGAAGGAAGAGGCCCTGGATGTGATGCATCAAATGGAGCGAATTTTCCTTAACATGTCTCCAGGGCTGCTCACTCCTTCCTTTACCATGAGATCAGCTGATGAAACTATCCAGATCTTCAAAGAGATCGCTTCTCAAGGAACGGGGCCAGAGGTCACATTTGACACTGAATCTATCAACAACCTGCTGGCCTGTAGGGACTTCATCGGGTTTCTCATCGAGGCGGAGAAGGATTATTCTAAACTCCCAGAAAAGCTCATAAGCGAGTGGGAGACTTGTGAAGCAATCAGCGAATGGCACAAGGATCCATCACAGGATCAATTTGGGCCCATGATTAACAAGTTTTTGGAATATTGCGCTCAGTTCCACATATCATCTCCTGAGCAGCATCAGAAGCAGGCAACCCCCTTTCGGCCGCAGGATGACGATGACAAGTAGCTGCTTCTTCTTCTTCTTCTTCTTCTTCCTCTCTCTATTCTCCGACTTTCTTGTTGAAATGTCTAAAGTGTGTTGGCACAAATGATGACATCATCCATGTTGCATCATGGGATGATGTCATCCATCAAGTTGTCAAAAGTCAACATGACTTTTAGATATTTTGTAAATATCTTTGTAAATATTTGTTGGCTCCTTTTTGCTTTTCTTCTCCTCTCTTCTATAAATACTGGAATACTTGTTGTATTCAGGGTGAACATTTTTTAGATGAAAATAGAAGTGAGGAGAGAAAGACTTTGAGCTTTTTTGTAACAGAAGAAAACAGTAATACAAATATTAAGACTTTGTGCTCAATAGTTGTGTTATGCATTAGATCTTTCTTACGTTAGATCTGCGTGTGTTTAATCTGTTGGATTCATATCTACTTTTCTGTCATTTGCTCATCAGTATTGCTTTGTTTATTTATGTAAGTAGGTTTGGCTCTGTTTACTACCAACCCAAAAACATAAATCTTCTGACCTTTCTGCTTTGGAATTCATTTCTTTTCTTCCTTCGGATCTGTTCTTTCTCTTTTCCCTCTTTCATTCCTTTCTTTTCGCAGCCTGAAACACTCTACTGGGATGAGATCCCAAACGCCCGAAGGCAGAATCTGTGAGACTTGCATAGATTCCTACTGGTAGAATAGCAATAAACCAGTTTCGCTTTGCTGACTCAAAGAGGGGCTAAGCCCTGCACACTGTTGGCTCATCTATCCATAGATTTGTCCAGGCGACAGATTTTCAGACCAAGTAAGTCACATTCAAGAAGCAATGTTGGCAACAAAGGACATAGTATTCCTATCATGCAAAGGTCCAAAAAGATGAGTCCTCACACTTATTAAAAAACTCAAAGTTGTGTTCTCTAAATATAGTAAGTGTCGAGAGAGTATGGGATTCAAGTTTACATAATGGGCACTGTCATTGTTTCCAAATATTGCCCTCACCAGGATTCATTGCATATCTCCTCAATATACCATCTTCGTTAGAAGGTCATAACATTGTCACAAGGAGCATCCTGGACATCTCTCGTAGATCTTTCAGAGTTCATCTTAGGAGACCCCAACATTGTCTTTTGACACTCACTACATGGTTTAGATCACATATATATCATGTGTAGGGTGGAAGTTATGGTCAGAGGTAAAACAATTCATTCAACTTGACAAGATCGGTTTTGAGCTCCCATATCTTCAAAAAGGATCTTTATGAGTCAGTGTTCGTGGTCATCAGTGAAGTCATTTAAAAAGTGTTTTTGAACACTTAACCAAAGACATCCTTGAACCATTTAAAGGAGCTTCTCGAGGTGAAAATAGTTCAAGGATTCAAAGATTGTCACATTGGGACATTCCATCAAGTCATCTGGAAGGAGCTGTGGACTTCATTGGAGGTGGATCTTTCATCGTCAACATCAATCTTCCCCCCTTCTTCTTCTTTCTCTCTCTCCTCTTTTCCTCCCCTCAACTTTCTCTCTCTTCAAATGTTTTAATTATTTGTTGGGTTTTTTACTTTTTAATGTCTTTAAGTCAATTAAAAGCAACTTTAGAAACATGATGTAAAATTAAGTTGCCTTGTTTTTATAAAAGGGACTTAATATATGACAAGAATGTGAATAGTCTAAAGTCAAAAACAGGGCATATGAAAGGTCACCAGGAATATGAAGAGTTGTTCCTCTTCTATAAATTGTAATGATCTCCTCATTTGAGCTTCTTCTTAACTTTTGAACTTCTTAGTTATTGGTCATTTTATGAATTCATGAGAGAGAGATCCTTGTGAAAAGGCAAAGAGATAGCAAATTCTTCCATTCCCCCCACTCTCTAATTTCTTCCATTCTCATACTATGTACAACTCTGGATTTTCAATGCTAATTAAGGAAGAAGTTTGTATTTTCCATGGCATATGAAAGTGTACATATTTGTATGCATGGTTTTCTCTAGCCGATAACATTAAAATCTTGTGGTTTTCTTCTCTTTAATGCATGTGATGAAATTTCTAACTAGTGTATGCAAGAATCTAATTTTCTACTTGTAGCATTAGTTCCCCTACCTCATATTCTCACTCCCTTTCCCACTCTCATGACAAAGTCCTCTATAGTAACTAATTACTAGCTTTGCCACAGGGTCAGTGGAGTGCCCTGTTGGATCCTCGACCATAAGGCCAACCTGAATAAAACCCACTTTTTCAAGCACATGCAAATACGTAAAATACACCTTTTAAGTAGAGTGAATTCAATTCCCTGAGAGTTGGAAAGAAACCCACAAAATTTTCCACCCTAAAAATTTTCTCACCAGCATGAAGATACCAATATCGATCAAGAACAATTAGACAAACTCACAAATTATCGACAAGCTTTGCATGATAATCCCGCCCATCTTCCGTATATTCTTCACGCTTTGATCGCTGCCAAAAAATCTTGTGACATTGCTTTGGCACCTAACCTCTTCATACCTCCACCTATATTCCCACTACTACCACTCCTATCATACAACCTAATGTTTCTAATATACAGTCTGGATCTTTTACGAATATGCTTGATTTAGCTTCTTTATATTAGGATCTACAGACAAAAATTTGTCAACTTAAATTGGCTACTTCTTGGGCATCACCATCTTTGGATTCCACTGCAATCCTTCACACCCCTTTCACACCCATTATCTATTATTTTTTTCCTCACAATTTCGTCACCCCTAGGTTTCCCACTTTCAAAGGCCATGGAAATCCTCAAGAACATCTTAGAGCTTTTCATGTAGTATGTGGATGATCATACTTTAATTGCAAATTTTTTTCTTTGGAGTCTCCAAGATTATGTAATGCGTTGGTTCTATGACCTACCTATCCATTCGATGACATCTTTCATGTATCTAGTTGATGCTTTTCTCACTTATTTGTCTATCAATATTGGCTCTAAGATATCATGTGCTCAATTGGCACAACTTAAACAAGGATCTAACGAACATCTAGCAAACTATGTATTACGATACAAAAACAAACAAGCAAAGATGTCTAATGTGTTTGCCGACTCTGAGCTTCAAGACTTATTCATTCAAAGTTTATTGTCACCTCTTCAGGAAAGTTTTGTATTTCAAACATCTCCATCATTTGATCAACTATGTCATAATATCAAGCTATGCGAAACAAAACTCTTATTTATAGGCAAGCTTAAGTATCAGGAACAAGCTTCCTCCTCTACATGCTTTACAAGTAAGTCAACTTTAAACCAACCACAAAAGATACTAAAGCTAAGGTCACTGTCAATGTTGTCTCTAACACCAAAGAACTCCAATGGAAACTACTTAAGCGTACATATACAAAGTTGATTATTGCTCCACATCTTATATTACAATAAATTCTTAAAAGAAATCTTATTACGCTCCCTCCACTACTTAACTTGGATCCATCTCATCATAAAGGTCATGATTACAATAAAAAATTCCACTGTGACTATCATCAATGTCTCAGACATTCTACAAATAGATGTTTCAAACTTCACACTATCATCCAAGATCTTATCAATGATAACAAACTCGAGCTTCTGGAACCTAGGGCTTCTAAACCAGTCAATGAAAATCATAAGCTCAAATTATTCAATAACCCGCTTCTAAAACATGACAAGAAAATGGTTGATTCCTCGGCTAATCATACATATCACGTAGTGCCTCTTCCTGCATCGGGGGGTCTTTATTTCCTAGTTGCTCACGCTAACATTTCTCCATCAATCATTTCTTTCTCTAATCATGATTATCATGCTACATTCTCTTCCGATCACTTACACATCAACAATTCTATCTTATCCATCTCTATCAATAACACTAAAGTTGATCCATCATGGCATATCAATGCATGTTATATTCCACTTCTTGTTGCTATTGTTTATCTAATCTCACAAATTTCATATCCAATTCCTAACTCATATGGGGTTGTCAAGATTCAAGTTATTGTTGGTCCTCTTACCATTCTTGTTCCATTTCTTGTAGCATAAAAAATTGAAGGGTGTGACATGATCTTAGGTCTTAATTGGCTTTGTAGGTCTCAGTCTATCATATCCATGAATCACTCACATTTGAAGTTCATTCACAATAATCAAGTCATATCTATCAATGGTTTGCATCCATTTACTCCATGGTCACAACCTCTTTTTGAGATTTCCAAAATTCACAAAAGGAGTCATGATTAAACTCATTGAAGACATAATAAGGTGATAAGATGACCAAAGTGTATCCTTCCATGTAAATTTTAGGAGCTCATAATCAGGAGTTGAGATCTATTCAGCAAACTAATGTTGATATTGTTTTGAAACTCTTGCCAATTCTTTGTTTCTAAGGGTAAAAAAAGAAATGATACATGTATAAATGATAATACTCCATGAAAAATATTTGAAGATCTTGTGGAAATGTGCATACACAAATTGAGATTATGCTAGTCTAGTTAGGGTATGAAAAATCATGAAAAGATATGTAGTTGTACAGTCCCAATGAACGGTGACAACCATCTTAGCATGTTGTAATTATTACTTTGTAAGAAAGTAAGAAGGAAGTGGTAACATATGAAAGGTGTGAACATGAGTGATGCAAGTGTTCATGTGACATTTTGACTCAGTGAAAAGGTACAGGTTGTTTGATGCCTACTATGCCAAGATAGCTACTTTCGGATTACAAATTTCTATAAGGTATGTTGTAGGCTTGTAAGGTAGAATAAGTTGCATTTTCTTATAAAATGGATCATGGAGTAGAAAAAGGTGTCAAAGAAGAGTGGAGTAACATGGACAAGGGAATAGTGTTTTGAAAATATGCATTAGTTTTGAAATGAATAAGGTTGATTCATCCTTATGGCTTGAAGGAAAAGTAAGTACACGATTTCTTGTTTTTCAGAGAAAAGAGGATGAAATGATCCCAGGGAGGTGTATGAGCTTGCCTCATGGAGTACAAATGTTTCTTTGGATGGAAAAAGTTGAGATAAAAATATTTGAAAAACCATTTCAGGGATCCATGACCTAAATCAATAAAGTATTTGAATGTGAAGAAATGAAGGCATTTTCACAGTGGGAGCTAGTTCACTATTTCAAGGCACAAGTTGTGAAGATAAAATAAGAGCATGGGAAAAAGGGGTGAATAGTTTGATTAAGGGGGAGCTTCTTGAGGTAAGGATATGCATTGTTATTGATTTATTTCCATGGTTGGTGGTGTGTACCTTTGTCATGGATGTCAAAGGGGGATAGAGTGTGTTAGGAACAAGAATTCATTGGCTTACATATATGAAGATGTCGGTGCATTGACTTGCCACCAAAGTTTATGAGCTTGTTGCCATCAATGACAAAGGGAGAGATTGTTTAAACCCTTTTACATTGGTTGGTGTTGTCATTGATGACAAAGGAGGAGTGAAATTTCATGTAGATAAGTGTTTTTCCATGGTGTTCAAAGGTTTCAAGTTGGTTCATTGAGCTTTCAAGATGGTCTCAAAGTGCTACATGCTTGGCCAGTGAGGTTGATTCCAATTGAAGGTATGGAGACGGTTGGTATGATTGGATCAGGTGTTATATAGGTTAGAAGTGTTGGTTACAACATGTGTAAGAACTTTTGGAGTGAGCTTCAGGTCAATTTTCGGAAGTCTCCGTTGAAACTGGATCATTTAGGCCTAATTATAGAGCATAATAAGGTGTAAGAGATCATTTTAGATCATGAAAAGACTAGGTAATCATGTGAGGATCTTATAAAAATTTCCTAAGGCATGTATGAGCTTTCAAAAGGCTTATTTTAGTCCTTGGAGGCAAAATTCAATTGTTCACCAAACCTGCCTTTGAAGATTGACAATGTATGTTGAGGTAAATGAGATAGGTGTGATATGTACATGAAACTTTATAGTAACCAACCTATGGAGTGTTTAGATGGGTGTGTTTTAGTGATTCATGTCAATTTTAATCAAGTTTTGAATAATTTTCTGGAAGTTATGTAAGTTTTTCTAAAATTGGTTTCTTATAGAATGTAAATTGAGCACCCTGTCTTCTTAACATCCAAGAAAAATTATGGATCCTCCTTCAAGTAAATCATAGAATGATTTTTTGAAGAAAACTCCAAGCTTGAACTTTTGCAAAAATTCTAAGGGTCAAAGGTGGAAGAGCAAGAAAGTTCTATTCAATTTTCCAAGCCTATTTTTCTCTCTCTCTCAAGCACCTTCTTGAATTGATGGAAGTAAAATGAGGTCGTTTGCCTCCAAAAAACTTGTGTGAGATGTTTCAAGTTTCTCAGGATTTATTAAGGATGACTCCAAGTCAGATACTCCCATCAATTCTCCTCAAGTATAATTTCACTTTACAAGTTTTACTTAGTCGGTTGGTTGCAAGTAGTATCTTACAGTTAAGATGTGTGAAGGTACAATCTTGAAGTTGTGATTGAAGAAAATGTTGAGCTTGAAAAAAGGAATTAACTCCCTCTACTACTATTTGGTACATGATAAAAGTTTAATCTTGTGCTAGATAACTAGTGTGAAGCCAAAATTCCTTCTTTGACTCTAAATTACTTCATATGCCAACTCATGAAGTGTGTTATTTGAGTTGCAAACTGTGGTTTTCATTTCACTAGCTCATGTTTTTCAAGGCATTGAAGATGGTGTAAGGGTATACATCTATTTATTCATTCTTTCAAGAAGTTTGGAACAGGGTAGAGGTCCTATTGGAGCTTGTTAAGCTCATTGTTGGCCATGGTATGGACTATGCTCCACTATGCAAGCTGAAACTGATATGTGATTGTAAAAAATCAATCTAAAGGTGATAATTTGGAATTGAAATAAGATGTATGATCATTATTTATTCCTTCAGATCCATTCAAAACATTCTATCATACCCTAAAGCAATTTTTTTCTTGACAAGTAAAGCACTTTCAATGTTTATACCACCGTGCATTGCAAAATTTGGCAACTAGGAGTAATTTTCATCATTACAAGATGGTTTTGAGCAATGGGTAGGTCTCTAGTGTTAGTTAAGTCTTATTGGAGTTGGAATTTTTGAAATCTATCAACAAATGAAACAAAATTCCATTTTTGAGCCCTCTTGGGCATGCACAGTTGAAGAAACCCTTTGGTTAGGGTTTGAGCTAGAAAAATCTTCGAATCTTGAGTTTTAACCAGTGAAAATGTGTGAAATTTTAAACATCTCTATCTTGGGCTCATCTTTCGAATTCTGAAAGTTTCAAGTCAATTCATCAAGGGTTATTTGATATCTTTATGACAATTTTCTCGAAGACATGGTTTTAACTCATTTTACAGTCCTGTAAGTGTATCTAATGCATTTTCTCCATAACAGAATATTTTAAACTTCAAGTAAAGATCCATAATGATAAAGGATGGCTCAAATAAATAGTGTTTGATATTAAATGATATTGAAGGTGTTAAAAGTATGTGATAATGGTGTGTATGAGAAAAATTCTCCCTGTTTGTTAGCTAAAATATTTGAATGTATGCTAAATTCCTCTTGAGGGTACTAAAGAAGGGAAGATCAAGCCTCTTGGTGCCTTATTCAATTGAAGAAACCAATGCTCCATGTATTAGAAGTCTCCGAAGGTTGTATATTAACTTGAAAATTGTGGTGTAAGTCTCAAAAGCATACATAGGTGCTCAAACCCACTGTGAAGGTTACACCTTGAGTGATAGAGTATCTAATTTAGTGCAAAGCATATCAAGAGTTTATGTAACAATTGTAATGCTAGTGCCACTTATCTTGAAGCTCTAGAAATGCATCAAAGAAACATATTCTCCAAGGATATGAGAAGGAAGGTTTGTAACAGTCACAAAGCAATGTCAATAATTTAAGTTTTTCAGAGCAAAGAGAAGCCTCCATTCTTCATCATTTTAAGAGCCAACTAAATCTATAATAAATTATTGTTAGTGGGGAGTTAAGAATCTCAGGCCAGTTACTAAAAAAGGATTATTAGTTGTCTTTATATGTGAAAATTCCATGTATGCAAATAAGACAAAATGATCAGGAGTTACAATTGGTGATTTTATTCTTACTTGCTTGAGCTACAATAGTGAAAAACATGAAAAGTCTTGTGAAGTGAATGTGAAAAGCCATAAACAAGGGTTCTCAAGTGTCTAAAAAACTAATTTTTGTGTTAGTAACAATGTGATGAAGCTTTGGAAAGCTGTGTGTGTATACCTGTAAAACGAGATGGATATGTTGCAGAGAAAGGTGATTCTTGTGTGTAAAGTGTGACATTGAAATTAGCATAGAAAGACCAACATGAGAAGATTATTCTGATGAATACATGATATTTTGTTGGATGATGAACACAAATTAACATGTATGATATGAGCTTGAGCTAAGAATATGAAGAAGTTGATATATAAGAAAATGGGAGCATGCAAGGTTATAAGAACATCCTTAAATTTCAGAGACCAGGTAAGTGAGTTTAAGAACATGAAGATGAGCTGCTTATGAATGAATAATTAAGTGTAGATGATTCAAGGCTAGGAGAATATTGGTGAAGGATCAAAAGATGAAAATATATGAATTTTGATGACATAAGAAGAGATCAGGTGTAGTGGTTTTGATTGATTTAATTGAGTGCAACAAGTGCACGTGAAAGATTATATGTTCAAGAGAGTGTCTCAAGAAAGTACCGTGAGGAAATTAAGAGGATGCAAAAAACTTTGTCCAATAGGAGGTTTATGTTGAGAGGAAAATAAAAAGATAAATAAATCAGGAGAAGAACTAAGAAATCAAATTTAGTGGTCACTATCAGTTGTAGAAGACAACAAATCAAGTGTGATCAAAATATTGAAAAGTCTAAGTTACAACTTAGCATATGGAGAGTTGTAGCTTCCCCGTAGGTTGAAGCTTACAGAAGGTAAGTAGTTGATGGACCAAATTTGGGAGTTGATGCTTCTAGACAAGTAACAATTTGTCAAAGATTGATTAGAAGCTTAGTTAGATTTTGGAGTTGCAACTCCATGTTAAGTTGAAGCTCAACTATGAAATCATGTAACATTTGTAGGACATTCTTGTTTAAAGCTAGTTCTTGGTTTTAATGGATTTTTCTCCCAGTTTGGGTTTCCCACATTAAATCTTTTATTTGTGTGCATTCTCTCATTTTTCACCGCTTGTGAATATTGATTTAATTTTAGCATCACTAATTAAGGGAACTAAATTTCTTGTCAAAGTTTGAATAGACACTGATTCACCCCCTCTCAGTGTCATAGTTTCTAAAAATATCCCACCACTAAGGATATGGTGATGAAATAAATTTCCCACTAACAATAATATGCCACAATTTTATTTCACCTTAATAAATCCCAATCTAGAAACAATACAAAACATTATAAAAAGATAAACATTAACTTTAAAAGAGTTTAATTTCCCCTTTAAATGAAAATTTGCATAACAATCCATTGACATGTGTATGGTGGTTTGGGTAAAGAGGAAAATATGAAATAGGCCGTCTAGAGCTTCTCCATGAGATGACCAACATTGGAGTCCTTCATACTTTTTTGATACATGTAGCTATTTAGTGAAAGATCTAATTTGATAACATTTTCTAGTGTCCTTCTAGCATGTTTTGCATGGGATTCCTCCAAAAAATGTATTTAATCCATGAAGAAATAGTTGCAATTGGAAAATTTGAATTTATGGACAATGCCCTTATACACATGTAAAAGTGAGAGAATTTCCACACCATATTTATTTCCTATAATGAAAAGAAGAAGAAATATAGTGTCACAGATAGAAATGATTGTTGGTTTCTGCACAAAACAAGCAAAGAATTGAAGCCTGAAAAAATTCCTACATGTAAAGTTTGGAATATGTGAAGACATATGCAAAGACCTTTGTTATTGTCCTCCCAACATGTGACAAAATTGTAGCTCTTGAACATGGTACACACATTCACCATGAAATAGTTAGAAATAGATTTCTAAATCTTAACAATAACGTTTACACACCCTTCACAAATATGACATGTAAGGCATGGCCAAATTTCCAAGTTTCTCATGCATTTTTTTGGCACATGGAATTTTCCTAATGCACGTGACAACAAGGATTAAGTATAGTAAATTCACTTGTTTACACACCTTCTTCTTATGCTTTAATAAATATCATACCAACGAGAGCACTAGATCATCACAAAAACATATCAATTTGAAAAGTATATAAGATATTATCAAATATTATTCTTGAGACATGAAGAAAAATATTAGTAGAACCATTAACCCACCTCTAGTCACCAACACATTTCCTCCATATGCAGCCAATAATATTTCTTCCCATGCCACTACCTAAATATATAACTTAGGTTATGTGTCACATCCATTACCATCCTCAACCAAAATCTCACTCTCATGTGACCGCAAGAACTAAGCTAATGGAAAAATAAAAGGCCTCACAATGGCACCAACACCACTTGAAGCAACATTCCATTTTCTAGTAGAAAATCTTGGTCTGCGATAGGCCCAAATCTAGACCTCGAAGGAAAGTAATGAAAGTGTGTTATTTTTCCCTAGTAGAAAAGCACACATGTTGAAATCAATGAAAGTGGGTCATCTAATAAACTAAAACAAAACTCAAAATCATTTTTGTTTTTCCTACATACATGGTTTTGGTGTTGAAACTTGTTGATTGTTTGGTGGATTTAATTGATTCTTATCGACCTCTATTAGAACAAATATTTGTTGAAGGAGATCCTAGGGTTAAGACATTCGAGGAGAGAGTATGTGGGTGGTAAGACTATGGTCCATAAACCTATTTTAAACTGCCACACTCTCTAGAAAATCTACACATCCCATCACAGAGCCCATCATAACCATAAGGTCAAACCTAATCAAGTATTCCATAGGTAAATATAAATTAGGAGTCGTTGTATTGAGGTTAAAGGAATAAATCTTTGACACATGGCTTAAAAACTTGATGTAAATTTGTTTCTATTCATGAGTTGTTACAAGTTTGGGGAAAAATAAAAAACATTGTTTATTTCATTATAAAACACCAAATCACTCGCAGTGATGTAATAGTGTAATTTTTCCAACACAACAGAATAATAGAAATTATTGTGCATGCATAGATAACTTGAAGCTGGTGGTCTTCCATGATGAATTACATGATGGTAAGAAAGAGGTGAAAGGTGAAACTGTAGACACTCAAATTTGGTAGTTTGTACTTTGACAACCTTGAGTTGAATATGTACTCTTGTTATGATAAACACAACTCCTTTCTCACTTAGCACTTCATGAGGTCTAGTGTTTAGTTATTTTATCCTTGCACATTGACATGTCGACAAAATCTGAGAAAAAAATGCATAAAATATATGGAAAACATCAAATTAACAACTCCAAACCTCATTCAACATGTTCCATGCTCCTATCCAAGACCATACAGTTTGGTTACAACCATATTGTACAACATGAACTTTTGTATGCCTTTAAAACAACATGTATTCGAATGACACTTTCAAAATTAAATATTTATTTAGGTCCTATACTTCCTTTAGGTCATCCTTTCTTAGATAAATCATCTACATAACCCTATACAAGAAAGTAAAAAATACTTCATTTTCTAACCTATAACTCGTAAGGAAATGAAAGAAATAACTCACTTCATATAGTTGTAAAAGACATCCAAAGCTCCCTTAATCTTAGAATTACAGATCTATAGTCATTAGGGCAGCACACAAATTATTTCTAAAGCTCAAAACTAGGTCAAGGTAGTGATATATCTCATCTGCAGGTATCTAAACATCCTCTCTCCAAGTGTTTTCGCAAGATCCAAGTTAAAGCAAGCATGGTCAAAGAATTTTCCAAATGTGATTGGTCTATCTAGATATCACATGCTAGGTAGATAATGACATGAATTTTGAGGCCTCATCAAAGTAGTGCTAATGTTGGTGGTGCACGGGGGTGTCCACAAACCTTCTAATGTTTTCTGTAAGACTCTTCATTCATGGATAAGGATTGAGATGATCATTACTTCACACAAAGAGCTTCACTGCATTTGTGACAACTAGGGTTTGATAGTGACTAACAAATCTAAGAAAGTGAATAACTCATAAAGTTACAGGAACCATCTCAAAGTCTCAAATTTTTTTGAGAACTCTTATTTATTGATATGAGATGCTGAATCATACTCTTGATGAATTGAAATCATATGATGAATGCACTTCAAAAATGTAGGAATTTATCGATGCGTAAGTACAAAAATTTGGGGTAGATTCATGTTGGTGAAATAATTTTTTGTATGGAAAATTATGTGCTTCTTCCAACACTTAAGGGGCTACGAACCTTCTTCTTGTGTATGGGGAGGCTCCCATTATTGAATGAAAACTATCCTAATTCTATCTACTGATATGGGGTGGATAGATAGGCCAGGTATCACGCAGGAAACATTTATTGAACCTATGGAAAAGTGCTTGTATGAGGTACAAGGAAGGAATTTGCAGCGGTGAGGGGTGAATGAGAGAAATTAGGAAAAGGAAGGATATACTTGTTAGTAGGAAATTGTAGAGTTCATACCCAATAACCAGAGTATTTCAACATTCAATTAGAGGAAAACAACAATGAAGCATCTAGAAAGACTAACAAACCAGAGACACACCATTCTTTAGGTTCATTTATCAAAGACACCAAGTTCCTTCCTGATCACCATACTTACAAAGTTGCGAGAGAGAGAGAGAGAGAGAGAGAGAGAGAGAGAGAGAGAGAGAGATGAAAAAAGAATGTGGAATAATGTAGCTTTTATTTATTGTGTTGGTGATACAAATCTAAAGCCCAAAACACAATCTACAATTGCTAACAAGAACTAAAATTTAGGATCCTTTGGAATGGACAAGCCATTCCAATTTATAGCATTGTGAATTGACCTTTCACCTACATCCCACATGGAGATTTGACTGATCTGATGAAGAAGTTCCTTATGATTTTATAATTTTCATTCATGATGCAAAAAACCCTTGATGCTTGATGGATTTGATCAACTATCTTAGCTTACTGAGGTCACTAAGCTTATTCCAACCTGCTCCTCTAGCTTTCCAAATCTCATTTGGTTCACCAAATCTGCTACGCCCTTAACCTATTGCTTGTATTAGGATATGAGTAGCCAAATTGTGGCTTACCATATCATTTATACTTTCTCATGCTTAGTAGATCGGCCTTGGTGATGGCCATAACATATGGATACTATATATAGGGGATTATAGGTAGTAGTTCATCATCATTCGAGCATTTGAGTCTTATTGTATGGTTTGGAGGTTTCCCCCTCGAAGTGGCGAAGATTTTTTAATTGCATATTGACATATTTTATCTACAATATTGTGTTCTTTGGTGTTATATTCATGCTCATAATCTAAATTATACAAGTAATTTCATTACAAATGGTATCAAAGTTGTGATTTGGGCCAAAATTAGGGCAAAACTCTAATTTTTTGTTTTAGATATATCTTGCGAACTAGAGAGAAGATATCATAGATTTTTTTACCTGAGTTGTGAGTAATTGCAAGTATGATTCCTTGAAAATTTTAGACTTTGTTAATTTATTTTGCAAACGTTATTGTAAATTTAGGGATTTTTCATAAAATCACTCCATAGGCTGAAATTTGTGGAATTTTTCCAAGTTTACATTTTCGGAAATCCCTCAAAAAAATATTAGTTGTATTTTCTTTATGTTTTTTTTAAGGATTGACATCATGGCAGGGCCTTCCACAAGAGCTAAAAATAATTCGGTCACTCCGGGTAAAACCCTAGATAAAGATGGGGTTGTGATAGAAGAGTTTGAGTCAGAAGGGGTAAATACAGATTCCTCAGCACTAGGGTTTACCTCAATTGATCATAAGGTGAGCCAACTCGATTATGAAATGTGAAACGTACAATCTGAGATGGCCTATAAAGGAGACATAGACCAAATCAATCAGCGGTTGGATGATATCATGTAACATATAAAGGGTAAATAGTATGTCCCAAATCAGTCCCAACTCAACCAAGGAGGATCTTCAGTTCAGAATAATGGGAAAAATAACCATGATGGATCACTTTTCTAGCCCAATAAGAATCCAACTTATTCACAACCATGGAACATGATGCCAAAAGTGGATATGCGCAAATTTGATGGGAAGGATCCACTGAATTGGATAAATCAAATGGAGAAATTATTTGAGTTACATCAAATCCTATTAGGAAAAAAGGTGACCTTGGCATTCTTGTATCTTGAACCAGACCAATTCATCTAGTATCGATGGTTATGTGCTCAGAGGTAGAAGAGTGGTCTCAGTGTCACTTGGACAAGTTTTGTTGAGGATTTGCAATTGCACTATAGTTCCAGTGTTTCAGATAACTACTTTAGTCAATTGGAAAAGTCAAGACAAATACGATCGGTCAAAGATTATGTGCATAGATTCTAGAACCTATCCTTAAGGGTGGAGAATATTACATAAGATAACCTGAATGACCTATTTCTTAGGGGTCTTAAGGACCACGTTGAGCATGAGGTACATATGTTTAATCCACTCAAGCTTTTTGATTCTATTATCATGGCATGTAGAGC